>CAUJRU010000013.1:5660000-6288458 GCA_963277665.1 Viscum album | reverse complement strand
CTTGCATTATCTATTGATGCCATAAATCCTTTTGGTGTATATATTAGTACTTAAAGTTCATGTCCCATCATGTTTGTAAATTATAACTTCCCTCCATGTTTATGAAAGATGTGAAAATACGTTGTGTTGTATCTTCTTATATCAGGAACAAATCACCCCGGTAATGATATTGATGTCTATTTGGATCCACTTATCGAAGATCTGAAATTTATGTGGGATATAGGTGTTATAATTCATGATTCTCATAGAAGTGATGAATTCAAATTGAGTTTCATTTTGTAAGGAATGATAAATGACATCCCTACTTATGGAAATTTATCATGCTATATAATTAAAGGCAATTTGGGGTGTCCCGTTTGTGAAAAATGCACAAAATCACATCAGTTGAAACATTCCAAAAAGACTATGTTTTGGGACATGGATAATTTTTACCTCAATGACATTAATACTAATCCTAGAGGATAACATTCGATGGGAATATTGAACAAGGTACACCACTATCTCTTACAATGGCCGATTAGCTATACAAAAAAGTAAATAAGATAGACACTGTTTTTGGTAAACCATTTTCGATATCCCTTACAAATTCAAGGAGGAATAAGAGATATTTTTTTCAATTACCATATTAGAAATGATTGTATGGTAGAAAATTTATTGGTGGCATGCATGTATAAAAAATTTATTTGATACTGTTATAGGAATATTATTAAATGTTTCTGGAAAAATGAAATATGGCATCAAGTCTTGGTTGTACTTGATTGAAATGGGGATAAGGGGAGAGTTGGAATTGGTGAAGGGTAAAAGGTGTAATTTTATTCCTCATGCTGATTACACTCTATCCATATTGGAAAAGTTGTAATTTTGGTTTTTCCTTACGAGTTTAAAAGTTCCACATGTGTATTAATAAAATATCCCAAATGTCGTGTCAATGAATAATTTGAATTTACAAGGACTAAAATCACACGACTCTCATGTTTCGATGCAAGATTTAATGAATGTTTCTTTATATTCTATTATGCCTCAAAAAGTATGAAAAACATTAACCAAACTATGATTCGTTTTCAAAGACATATGTAGAAAATTTGTATAACTAACGAAGTCTCTCATCATGAATAAGTAGATTGAAATAATATTATGTGAATTAGAAATGTTATTCCCACCATAATTCATTGATATAATGGTCCACCTAATGGTTCACATGGTCAGGGAGGTTCAAATATGTGGTCATGTACATTAGAGAAGGATATACCCCAATAAACTCTATATTAATATTTTGAATAGGTATGTCAAGAATTAAATTCATCTAGGATTTTGTATTGTTGAACGATATATTATTAAAGAATATATTGAATTCTGTACTAATTACCTATCAGATCACGAATGAATCAGTCTCCAAAAGCCTCATCACAAGGAACACGTTATGGGTGAAGGGACTTATAGAAGAGATGTTGTTACATTTACCTTGATAGATTAGTAGAAAACATGTCTTTTCCTATTAAATAATAGTGAATATTTTTAACCATAAATTGAATCCCACGTATAACTTCATTGAGATGTGAATCCATCATCAGCTGAAAGATGGATATAAAATACACCTAATCATCAATTTTAAGATATTTTAGAGATGAAATTTATAATTAGTTATTTGAAAATATGAATTCAATTTCCCAAAAACTTCAATGGATATCCATAAGACCAAATGAGAATGTTATATATTACACTGGGTTTGTAATAAATGGTTATATGTTATATAAAAAACAACATGTTGACTTCAGTTTGATCCAGAACAGTTGTGGTATGCTTGTTGCTAAAGTGATGCCCAAATCTGGTTCTGAGGATAGAAATTCAATTTATAAAAATATATCATATTTTGTAAATATCAAACATATATATGAGTTGGATTATACAACATTTCAAGTACCACTTTTATGTTGCAAATGGATTGACAATATCAAAGGAGTTAAAGTTGATGTAATGGGATTTTGAAGGTTAATGACATTGTATAAGGGGAAAAAGGAGATCTGTTCATAATGGCATCAAAAGAAGTGTAAGTATTTTTTTTCTCTGATCCGACCAATAAGAATTGATCGATTTTCCAACTATTGACTAAAACAAATTTTGAATCAGATGAAAATTCAATAAAGGATGACCCTTTCATTGGGACATCACAACAAGTTCATGCTGGTCCCAATGTAGAAAATGTCTTTTTCATTATAGTGGACCATAAAGAGGGGATTTTGATTCTCCAAAGAGGAAACAAATCCTTGAAACCATTAAAAAATAATGAGATTTCAATGATAAGTTAAGTGTT
Source organism: Viscum album (assembly GCA_963277665.1). Taxonomy (NCBI): domain Eukaryota; kingdom Viridiplantae; phylum Streptophyta; class Magnoliopsida; order Santalales; family Viscaceae; genus Viscum; species Viscum album. The sequence goes on along the minus strand of CAUJRU010000013.1, from coordinate 6,286,147 downwards.
TTTAATATATTATATTTTACTCATAAAATTTTATATTATATACTTCATTAACATAATCTAAATTAAATGTTTGAATACATATTCATTCAATGTATTCTGCAGATGATGATGTTCCAAATCCATTTAATGAACAAACTATAATGAAGTAATCCATTTGGAAATATGTAAAGGAAATATTACTCTATACATTCCATATTTTACCAAAAAAGATATAATGGAACGTTGATTTTATTTTCATTATTCCTTGTAGAGTTTGTTTATATTATAACTAACATAAGAATAGTTTTCTTATATAGGTGGGTTCTTTTTCTCATGAAGGGGGTGGTTTCTTCGCCAATATAATGAGTCGAGTTAGGATTAAAAGACAAAGAAACATTTTTTTAATGTATGTAATAATTTATGTTTATTTAATTGTATAAACCAATGTTTGAAATCTCTCTAATATAGTGTTTTTCTTCTGGTATCTATTTTGTAAATTTCATTTCATTTATATTCATTATTGATGCATGTTTTTGTTGATATTTTATGTGTTTATGGTGCTGTAGTGTGCTATAACAACACACTACAGTACGTACCATTATCAATGATTTTACAACAACTAATAAAGAAAACCATTATCATCACTTCTAAAATATCTAATAAATGTCTAATTTATTAGCTCTTCCATCAGTTCTGATAAAGTAATCCTATAGTGGTGAAAAATTAAAGCGTTGATAAATGAGATCTTTTTCATCGATTATAAAATAACTTAAAATTTTCTGATTTATCAACTCATTTTTAGTGCTAATAAATGTACCTTTTATCAGTTCTTTTTAGTGCGGATAAAAGTCCTAAATTTTTATCATCGCTCAAGTTATGATAATTTTTCTAGCGCTGATAAATTCTATTTCTAGCATTGTTAAAGGCATGTTTTTAGTAGTGATGGAATTATTTCTGTGTTGATGGATCTGACAACAGATATATGTTGTTTGGTTGTTTCTTTGAAAGAATCAAGTGTAGGTTCACCTTAGTGGTGATCCACACATGTTCCATGAAACTCTATATGTGGTCGATGGAATCATTGGGTGCTTGCATGGTAGATGCTTACACTTACATCCCCCTCCTTGGATCTCTACAAGAATTACATCCAAAGAATTATCCTTGATCTAGTGAAGGAATATTTCTCTCTATTATTCAGAGCGATCAAGGATAAGATATATCACTAGGGTTTGAGATAATTATCCAATTCCATTGTGCAAAACCCAAAAAAATAATTATTCTATTGAGAAAATCACATAACTAGGTTTATATATTTTAGGACACGACCCCTGTTTCCCAGATGTAGTGCCTTATTTTATTACATTGGAAAATAAACAAGGAAAATTCATCTTGAAGGACCATTTAGTTTAGTATATTTTGAAACCAGATACATACAAAATTTCAACATTACAACTTGAAATGAAATTTCAATATAGAATCTCCTTTGACAACATCGTTAACTGCAAGGTTTTTTCTGCATTTCATTACTGATATACCTCTTTGTGTCATGGGAAAACGAAACATTAGAAATAGGTGAGATCAAATGCTCGGTAAGTGTAATCAATAAAATAGAAGATATTATAATCATAAACATTAGGTGGGGTGAATTACATAAAAATAGATGCCTTTAAAAATGATCTTGAACACATTATGGCAGGAAAAAGAGACGAAAAAATAATTCCATAATAAAACATAAACATGGGTATTCTACAAGTCAAATAACCACATGAAATGTCAAATACGTGTTTCATAATGAGGGAATTCATAATTTACGACATCAAAACCATACTGTCAAAGCCTCATTCCCAGACCATAAATAACCATTTTTTCAAGGCCTCGTACCAAGACCATAGTTTGTCTCATGGGACCTACTGATTCATCGAGGGGATATAGGGGGCCCCACCTGACACTTACTAACTCCAATGAATTCCTCATAATAATGGGGATAAAGATAATCAACATATACATTCATATTTATACTAATATATGACATGTAAATAACATTTCATGAATATTAAGCATAAAAACTAACCATTTAGAGTAAATTGGTGAATAGTTTTAAGATAACACATTCAATGTCCAAAAAATCTTAAACCATTAAAATAAATATTGTAGAAGATATTATAAAATATGAATCCCAATAATACCTAAGAATAAAAAAAAGTTTTGAAATAGATGAAGATTCTCTTATAAAACCATCGAGTAATTCTTGAGACAAATACGCTTTTACTTCGAAAATAGGAGTTATTCTGGAAAAATAATTGTATAAATCCATAGGTGGAGTAGAATATTATTTTAAAAATAAAATTAAATATTTTATAAAGATAATTTTTTCCAAAAAAAGATTATAGAGTGTTCTTGAAAATAGGTAAGAAATTGAAAAATTCCCTTGAATTGGGCTTGTATTTTAGGAAGTATTTTTGAAATATCCTTATAAAACATATAACTCTACATATATGAAAGTAGGACTATTGTTGGTACACATATATAGAACATTATCATAGAATATATGAGGAGTTAATATGAATAAATAATAATTTATTTGAGTTAAGTAGACAATAAGTGTTACCCAAATGATAATGGAGGTTTATGTAGAAAAACCATACCTTAATTCTGAAGGTGTTCCTCACGTGATCTTAATGGACAGAATAATAAAATTTTGGTTCATAAATCAATGATTAAATAATATAATCATCATTTAATTGATTTTTTATAACATTATTAGAATTATTCATGGCCTTTTGATGGGTTAATAGATTCAATTTCATTATTTGGGGGTGTTTTCTTCCTTGTCTATCATAATCAGTTTACTTATATTCATGCACATAAAACATATAGAATGATAATTGTTGTAAAAAATAGGAGATTTATTTTATGATTGAAAAATAAAAAGATTAAATGTTCATAAAAATAATTTGGTTACAATGAGGGATGTTGAATCATTAAATTAAACATTAATGAAATTTTTTTGGGTTAATTGGCAGTTCTTGATCACAAAGAACTCATTTTTTTTTATAAATTATTATAATGTGTAAAAAAGGATTCCATAACCTTAAATAAGTCATAATATATATTATAGTCAATTTTAAAAAAAAAATGTTTTCATGACCTGAATTGAAGATGGTCATAGAGATTGAAAACCGGTCATCCTTGAATCTGATAAATTAACACATATCGGATACTGTTTTCATTTCTAGTATAAAAAATGGGGAAATCAGAAATGATGAAGAATTAACCCATTATCATAACAACATTACAGTAAATGTAAGGTAATAGAGTCATCAAAACAATCATATGAAAGGAGGGGAGGATAGAAAAATAAAAGAAAGGAACATAAAATAAAAGAAATGAAAAGGGGAATTTACCTCTTTAGGTAATCATCCTTGAGATCCTTTGTAGGGGAGAGATTTTAGACTTTTTATGAGACCAAGGGCTGATGGATGTGGGGGAGGTGCTTGGGATGAAATTTGGGGACAATTTAGAAAATTCAAAAGGCTTTATAGGAGTTAATAGAAGAGGGAGTGAGGGGGGTTTTATAGTAGAGGAGAGGAGGGTTTTCCAATTATTTTACTCATTATTTTTTTATTTTGACAAAGACATACAATAGTATTGATTTTTGTGACCATTAAGAGTAATATGTTCATGTGAGTTATAGAAAAGTGTGCTTACATTATAAATGATGCTATAAATCTAGAATTTAGTAGATAATGTATATATACAATAAATTATTATATTTTACCATTCATCCAAAATTCAAGTGTTTCAGAAAAATCCCAAAAAATCACCATAACAATTTTTTAATGTGAAGATTTAGAAATAGAACTTCCGTTTTTGAAAATAATTTTCTAAATATTATTAATTTAATTTTTTAATAAAATCATAATTTATTCTAAAAATAACAATTTTAAAACTATAATTCATTTTATGTCACCTTAAAAAATTAATCAATATCTCATTGTCTTATAACCTTAGGAAAACAAAATTATAATAAGATTTACTATAAGGTTCATATTACTATTCATAGGGGTATGTAACTATTGAGAAAAAATTATGTTTGCCTTATCAAAATCTAAATATCTTACTGAACACAACCATGTATATCAGATTTTCTAAATAAAAAACATAGAGGTGGAAAAACTATGTTTATTGGCTAGGTTAAAACAAAGTGTTGTTTGGTAGATACTCAGTGTTTCATGCTTTAAATATTAGATTTTTTTGACAAATATTGGGCTGTTGCAATATCCCCTCCTAAAAAAACTACTTCCTCCAAATTACCAGAATGTTACCTCACAAATATATTTGGGTAGTTCTTCATCATAACCTCAGCAGGCTCCCATGTTTCCACTTTGGTTTTTTTTATTTTTCCTAAGTATCTTTACCATTCGAGTAGTCCAATTATTCTGTTGATCGGAGTGGAAACTCAAGAGGGGCGTGAATTGAGTTCCTACTTAAAATTTCTGTTAAAAACATTATGATAAAGATCCCCCAATTTTGAAACAACCCAATTAATTAAGGAAGTAGAGATATAAATGTTTAGTTGATCAACAGGTTTATTAGAGGGTGATTACTCCTTAGTTGAATCAGTGTAAAACACTTCTTCAAATTTTGAAATAGTTTTACTAAAATAAACAGATACACACACTAACCAGTACTAACTATCAGAGTGAAAGTAAAACAGTCTTCCATTTTGGAATTATGACCAGTGGAAAATAGACAAAATAGAGTATTACTAATTATAGTGTACAGATATATTTAAACAAGAGGTTCAGTCTCAAGAAGAGACATCATCCTCTCCACTTGGTGATCACTTTCCACCAAGCAGTTTATATTGATAATAAGCATGATACACATCCAGTAACGGGATTTACAATAGTTTTCTCAAACTGTTCAGGGTTCAAACCCTCTACCATAGTTCTTCATGGAAAAAATAAATAATACAGACAACATAAGGTCTCTTCCACTGTTATACATGAGAAAAAAATATGTAGGTGAAGTTTGGTGTGAGGATTTTCAATATCCTCCAATTTCAAGAACATGAGACAGTGTGTGTAACAGACAAACACACACTTCTCAAAAATGTAAAATAAATGAAAATATTAGAGATAAGATTTTAAGATTGAGTTTAGAAATGTATATGTGTTTGAAGATCAGATATTGACTCAATGGAGTGAAGAAATTGGTTTTAGAGTCTTTATATGGAAGTTGTCCCCAAAAGAAAGTGTCGCAACTCTAGGTTCTAGCTATCAGAAACTCAGTGTTCTGCTTCTTATGTTGACAGAGTGTTGATGTAGCATAGAATGTGGACATGAATTTGGTCCCCTGAAATGATCTTCTAGAGGTTCTTAGGGTCACAGTGTATGTATTGGATTTTTCATCCTTGTTCTCTTTGATCTTTGTGAGTAACCTCTTTACCATGCATTCCTCTATCTTTACAAAAATCTCGCACACATCATTTCTTTCTGGGACTTCACTTTTATATTTTAGGTTTAACAATAGGAATAAGTGGACTACGTGTGGTCCTCCTCATACCTCTCACTATCCCCAGATATGGTCTCTTGATATGTCTATAATCCACATTAATTAATGTCATAAGCATTAAATTTACCAAATATGACTGTTAGAATCATCTTAAGAATTTGAAAACATATGGAGTAGAAGAGTGAGTATCGGTAGAATGGTAACGGTAGCCTTCAGCAGTAGTATTCTCAATAGTAGCCTTTAGTAGTAACATTTCTATCGGTGACCTTATATCGATGACCTTTCATCGGTGACCTTTCATAGGTGACCTTGCATCGGTGACCTTTAATCAGTGACCTTCATCGTTGACCTTCATCGGTGACCTTCATCGGTGGCCTTCATCGGTTACCTTTCATCGGTGACCATCTATTGGTGACATTTCATCGGTGACCCTCTTATCGGTGACCATTATATTAATGATCTTTCATACATAGGTAAAGTTTGCACTGTAAGATTAAACAAGAGAGCTAAACAAGAGATCCGTGAGATTAAACGCACAGGGTTAATACATGATAGAAAGTTGGAATATTAATGAAACCTGATTACCATAGAACAGAAAAAAGATTTTGGGTTATCCAAATAGGTGACTCTAACAATCTCCCCCTTTTTGATAATTACAAATTATGTTAGTGAAAATTTATATTTAAGAATTACTGAATCATGATGAAGCATATTTTCCAATTTATTTAGAGGTTTTATCATATAAACACAATGTATAATTTCCGGTCAACTTAAAACTTCTCCCCCATCAGGTAACTTAAAACATCTCCCCCTTAGGGATTAACCATATGATGCTTCACAAAAAGTGACAAAATATGATTGTATTATTAATGAGGCAAGAGTACAATTTAAAAAATTTACAAATATCCCTTTCAACTAAGGCATACCTCATTCAATCCACATCAGATATGTCAAAGGGGTCTTTGCCTTTTGAAGCTGAGGCGGCAGGTTCTGAGCATGGAGGGATAGGACTGGTTATGGCAGTGAGCAGTGTAGAAGGAGCAGCTACAGAGGCATCAGTAGAACTATAGAGAGTAGATAACTGAAGAATCATAGGTGTCAAGGTTCTGATGGACTATGCATGAGTGATCAATGGGGGAACACTAGTAGATTCTGAGGGAGATTATAAAGAGGGTAATATGAGAGGGACAATGAAGGGAGTGCAGTACACATAGGGGAAGGGTAAAAGTAGATTTATGAAATCCATAATAATAATTCCACCTCTTTCCATGGATGAGATAAAGTCATCCTTATTCTCAGTGAATTTCTCTAAGGAAAGAGTCAGCTCTCTAAGCTTGCTGACTTGATCCTTAACCACTTAAGTGAAAGGTGGGATCCATAAGTTTTCCAACAGCATCTTAATGTGACCAACCATATGTTATTTAGTGTACAACCTTTTGTAGTAGAAATCAGCTTGCTCTTTGACGACCTTATGATCTTGAGAAGCTTCCCTTAGATAATCTCGTACAAGTTTATGAATTTCTATGTTAGTGGAATTGACCAGATTCATAGACTGAGGGTCTGAGGTACTTTCACTAGAGAACATCTCCACTTCTTCTCTGAAAACTGACCTGAAGGCTTATAGATCAACTAGAGGATAGGCTAAAGAGAAATTTTATTCACACAGAGGTGCCATAGTGAAATCCATTGTCTCCTTAAAATATTTGGTCAGACCACTGACCAACCTCTTCACATCATCATCTTGTCCACTCACATGTGCCTCCATAGACTTCTTAAAGTCCTCAAACACATTGACCATCTATTGAACCACACTCTTAACATATTTTAGATCTTTTTTCACTTGAAAACATGAAGACATATAGTAGTATACTCTGGAAATATATTTTTTTACAGATTCCATAGACTCTGCCAAGGTTCTGACCTGATTCTGGAACTCCTTTACTTCATGTAGTATATTTGAGTGAGATATAGAAATAACTCTTTCTAAGGAAGAAGGCAACACTTCATGATTGTGATCTACTAACTTTCTATACAAAAAGATCTCTCATCATTGTATCTCATCAAATATGACATCAATTATTCTAAATCATCCTTATTTACATAGTCTCTATGTAAGAGCACTGCTGGCTGTACAATAGTAGTTTCTGAAACAGAAGGAATTGGAGGGCTTCTGTTGGGCTTGTCATCATCTGAGTCTCCATATTATAAGACCAAGACCACAAATCTAAGGTTCTTGACCAATATTCTATCCCATGAGAAACAACAACTGAAATTGTGGAAACCGGTTCCTCTACCCTCACTTGGAGCATTCTCCTAATCAACCACACTAATCTCTTCCATACCTCCTTGATCAACTACATCAACCGGAGAGTCCATTGCCACTTCCTCTACAGAATCTTCAACTACTTCCACTATAATTACACCTCAACCTATCCAAAAAACTCTTCATCTACACTTTATACCATTTCTGTATGTCCTATCATAGGACTGAGACTTAGAAATTATTCTTCACTTTCATCAGCAGCTATTTCAAAGTCATTATGACTAGATTTAGTTTCATCTTCTTGCTCTGAGGTCCCTCTAATGTCTCTTAATACATTTTCTTCCCCTTATTCTTCACTGGTTTCCTTGTCATCATTGTACCTTAGGACAGTCTCCCTTCTAGGAAATTTCTTTAGTGGGCTAGGATAACCAAAGGATTCAATATTGGTATAAGGACTTGAGGGAAGGATATGATCACTCTTGTCATCTATAGGAGAACCACTTTTTATTTCACAACAATAACCTATTATTATTCATCTAAGTATGCAGTCTCAACATCATTACTATTCATACCTGGGTCTCTCTTATCCATCGGCCTAGTAGGATGAGTAACAGGGTTGAATTCCTCATGCATCTTAGCCTCATCATTTACCCATCTTCATTGCCAAGGGTTCCAACTGATCTTCATAAACTTGAAAATCATCTGGGTGATGCAGAAGTTGTCCCATAGAACAACTGTTTCATCCTTATTTCTAGAAACTACTTTTAATTTTGACATTAGGTGTAACAATCCATCATGAAACAAAGCATTGGACTTGGAACTGGGCTTTTTCATATCCTCTAATTGAATCATCGACAACCTACACAAATTCATCTTTTGTCGATACTTCAATAGAAACAAAATAATTACATTCTGATATTTCAAGGTAGAAAAGTCCCATATCCTAGGACACAACACATGCTGAACAAACTTAAATTACAACCAATCTTCTCCTTTCATTTCAACTATATTCACTTTCCTAGGGACCCCATTCCCAGTTAGTTCAGACAAGGATTATTCATAACAAAAGAACTCACTAGTGGGAGGCACCACTCTAGAGTAGTAATAAAAAATCTCTTCATCTAGAACTCTTAAACCGTCACCACATTCAATAGTGGAGAAGATCACACTTACTCTATTTACCTTTGAATAAATTTGGTTACCATTCTCAGTCTGCTCTAATTTTAGAGATTCATAAAATTCTTTCACTAACATCTGGTAATGGGTTCCATTGTTATTTTCAAATCATTCAACCCAACTCTGAGCTTCATGTGCCTAAAGCACTAAAGACCTACTCGACATCAGCCATTCCGAGATTAGTTCCTTCTCAACCATGATTTCACTTTTCGAAAATGTGGATTGAGAAACTTTTCCACTAACTTGCTTCCACTACTAGACTCAACTGAAGGTCTCTTAGGATTTGGTGCATCTCCTTCATCACTAACCAATAGTCTCTTCAATCATTCCATTTCAATATAGATCGGTTCAAGGGTTTTAGAAGAAGGTGAGGTTCTAAGATTTAGGAGCAAGAGGTTCGTGAGAGGTTTAAAGTGGATCAAAATGTGGTTTGTACTGTATTTTTATCATTTAGGGATCAAAAAACAAATCATGTAAAAGAAATAAGTATTACTAAAAACGTTTCAAATACCAGAAAAAAAAAAGAAAAGTCCCAGAAAAGTCAAATATCGGTAAGATGCCAATGGTGAGGTCATAACTATGAAGTCCCAATGGCGAGGTGCTAACGGTGAGGTTCCAAACGGTGAGGTCCAATGGTGATGTTCAATGGTGAGGTCCTAATGGTGAGGTCCAATGGTGATGTTCCAAACTATGAGGTACAATGGTGAGGTTCTTAACGGTGATTTCTAATAGTGTGGTGCCTAACGGTGAGGTTCAATGGTGAGGTTCCTAATGGTGATGTCCAATGGTGAGGTTCTTAACGATGTGGTCCTAATAGTGAGGTCCAACTGTGAGGTTCCTAATGGTGAGGTCCAACGGTGAGGTTCCTAATGGTGAGGTCCTAACAGTGAGGTCCAACTATGAGGTTCCTAATGGTGAGTTCCAACGGTGAGGTTCCTAATGGTGAGGTCATATGGCGAGGTTCCTAATGGTGAGGTTTCAACATAACAGTTTTTCATACCTAACTCATGTTTGATGTAATTTATCCTCTCAGAACTCAACGGATTTGTGAATATATCAGCCAAATTATGTTCAGTGCCAATGTTTTCCTGAGTGATATTACCTCTTTGATAATGATCTCTAAAGAAGAGATGTCTCACATAAATGTGATTTTTCCTAGCACAAGATACTATATTTTTAGAGATGTTAATAGAACTTGTATTATCACATTTTATAGAGACATGTTTGAATTGATATCCTTAGTCTAGTAAAGTGTGTTTCATCTAATGAATTTGGGTAAAACAACTACCTGCAACTATATACTTAGCTTAAATAGTAGATAATGCAACAAAATTCTATTTCACACTACACCATGATACTGGTGGCATGCCCAAAATGTGACATGTTCCACAGGTTCTCTTTATATCTAACATGCAACCAGCAAATTCAGCATCTGAATAACTTATTAAATAAAATGATTATCCTCTAGGATAAAATATTCCTATGTTTATAGTATACTTGAGATATTTAAAAATCTTTTTAACAGTAGTTAAATGAGACTCTTTGGTATTGGCTTGAAAATGAGCACACATTCTTACACTGAACATAATATCTGGTCTGCTAACAGTAAGGTAGAGTAGACTCCCAATCATAACTCTATAATTGGTTTGATATACTGATTTTCCAATTTAATTATCATCCAATATACTAGTGGTACTCATAGGTGTATCACTACCTTTATTTTTGTCCAAACCAAAACGTTTCAAAAGATCCTTATTATATTTACTTTGATGTAAAAAACAATTTTTATTTTGAAAAATTCAAAATCCAAGGAAAATTTTTAGTTTCCACAATAAACTCATTTCAACTTCATCTTGCATCATTTTTGAAAAATTAGTACATAAAGAACTTTTAGAGGATCTAAAAATAATATCATCTAAAAAAATCTGTATTATTAAAACATCATTGGAAATACTTTTAATAAAGAGAGTAGGATCCACTATTACTTTTGTAAAAATGTTTAAAATAATAAAAGAACTAATTCTATCATACCAAGATCTTGGAGCATGTATTAAACCATATATATCTTTAGAAAGAATAATGAAATGATTTAAAAAATGGGGATTTGTAAAACTAGGGGGTTGTTCAACAAATACATCAATAACTATGTACCCAATTAGAAGGGCACATTTAAAATCCATTTGATAAATTTTTAATTTCAGATGAGTTGCATAAGCGTGTATTATCATAATGGATTATAGTCTAGCTTTAGGTGTAAATGATTCCTCATATTCTATTCCTTCTTCTTGACAACATACTTGTGAAACTATTCAAGCCTTGTTTCTAACTACGTTACCAGATTCATCAACTTCATTTCAAAACACTTATTGAGTTCCTATAGTAAAAGTGTCATTAGGCTTTTCTAATAATTCCAAAACTTTTCTTCAATAAAAATTATTTAATTACTCTTGCATATCTATCACCCAAAATTCATCATTAATTGCATCATTAATATTTTTCTGTTCAAGATGTGAAAGAAAGGCTTGACGTTCAACCTGGTTTCTCATAGACGCTCTAGTTTGTGTTTTCCTATTTAGATCACCTACTACAATATATAATTGATTATTCTTTAGAGTTATTATACCTATAGAAAGAGTTGAACAAGACCCCTCATGGTTTTCAATATGTTCAGATTCACCATGCTCAGATTCTGGAAGATTTTCAGAACTGGTTGTTTTCACCAAGTGTTCACTATCTTTATCAATAAGATCCATAATTGACATATCTTCCTCAAGATGTACAACTGGGGTTTTGGGTTCATGTGGATCAGTCTCATCAAATTCGACATGAACAGATTCTTCCACACATTTGGTTCTCTTATTGAATACTCTATATGCTTTAATAAAGATACAGTAACCATGAAAAATTGCTTCATCACTCTTGGAAGAAAATTTTTGAAGATTATCCTTAGTGTCAAGGATAATGACTTTGAAACCATAAAAACTAAAATAATTAAACATAGGATTCCTATTATTACAGATATCATAAGGGGTATTCTTAAGAATAGGTCTAATTAACACTCTATTGATGATGTAACAAGCTGTATTAACAGCTTCATCCCAAAAAAGGATATGTAGATTATACTCATTTATCATAGTCCGGGAAATCTCTTTTTCAGGACCCATCCCTCGGGGCCCAAGCCATGACTACCCCATGTTTTCCTTCCATAGGTCAGGGTTTGGCGACTAGCACCGAAAGGAATATTCCCTAAAATAGGAAGGTGTTTCCTTTAAACCTGTACAAACAGACGGTCCGAGAACATAACAAGAAGATATTGTGATGTAAACTTCTATAGTAAAAGTGTACTCAATGTAAAGGGGCTAGAATATAAACCCAACTAAAAGGTACAAGTACAACTGAAAAGAGAAAATCTTCTCTTGGACCATCCATCGAGAATCCTACCTAAAGTATATGTACATATCGCCTCTTAGCACTGCGCGTCCACCTATATCCTCTGTGTATTTCCTAGTCCTATGCTCCCTCAACCTCAGCCCAACTTCTTGTCATCTACACAAGAAACAACAAGGTGCCTACGAAGCCCATGCAGTGGAGAGTATAACAATACCTAGTAGGGACCCTGAGACCCCCGAAGGTCTCTCAGAATTCCACAAAAGAAAACCACAAAGCATGATCTCTATCACAAAACACAAAGCAATAAAAATAGCTCAGCTAGAGTCTCAGCTCAAACCAGGTTTTTATTTAAGTAAATATGTACGGATGATTAATCGCAAATCTAGATCTTCTTATTCTGTCAAGTGGAACTTTTCTTGACCATACGAAATCTAACACACACAGGATCGATAGGTAACTAACACCTGCAGTGATCCACACAGGATCTGGCCCACCCAGAGTCGATAGGTACTAACCCCCACAATGAACCACATTATATCTGACCCACACAGGATAGGTATATCACTGAACCACGATGGGTCTCTATAAGGTCGGTCCTCGTTGGGTCGCAAGGTGTCATCCCACCCAGGACTGGTAGGTGCTTATCCACACATGACTGCTAGGTGCTGATCCCCATAGGACCGCTAGGTGGTGATCCACATAGGACCTCTCGGTGATAAACCAAAAATTATCACTCAGTACTAACCTCTACATGATCTTTCTCCAACCTCAACCTCACTTCCGGCCACTAGATTCCTCGCACCTGGTGCACTCGTGTTCCGTAAATTTTACAACTCAAGATATCATTCATACCTTGCCACTACTAAACTCAAAAAAGGAGTAACCCAAAGGAACTTCCTATTGTAAGGGTTCCAATGCGACAAACAATGCATTAATTGAAAGCACGATCTATGAGTTATAAGTGTTTTCATTCAGGGGGCCCAATTGGATTTGGGTTTGATCCAAACCAACTGTACTCCAACTGTCTCCAACATGCAAGAAGAGTATACCAAAAGGACCGTCTCAATACAAGAATCCCAACACTATAGATGGTTCATCAAACAGATGTCTGGTTCTCAAGATATGGCCCTTTAAGTGTTTATGTGCACGGTTGGCCCTGGGTCCGGTCCGACCCAATCAGACAGACCTGGCTAGACCCAGTCTAGGCTAGGCTATATTGGACTTGGACCAGCCCACATGTGGGTGAACCTTAAAGGGTGGCCAACAAGGGTGGCCCGCCTCGTAGAGGGTGGCCCGCAAAGGGGCATGTCGGCCCACAGGGGTTGCGGCCCGCAACGGTGGCGAACCGCTAGGGTGGCGGCCCACTAAGGAGGAGGCCCGATCCAAGGGGGAGCGCGACCCAGCCCCAGGTGGGGCGGAAGCCTGGTAGGAGGGGGAGAACGGCCCGACCCATGGTGGGGTGCAGTCCAGTCCGAGGGGGAGCGCGGCCCGCTGTGGGGTCTTCCCTAGCCTTCGTGGTGGGTGTGACCCTCCAGTCTCCCAAACACCCAAATGGTACAAAGTCCATTCAATTTGCAAAACAGCGATGCCACGTCGGCGCCGCTCTGTCACTATGGAACCTGCCCGAAGCGCGGGATCGGCCGTTGCCACGGATTCATCTGCGAATTCTGTTTGTCGGTGGAGCAGTGGTCGTGACACCCCCCTTTTGATGGCCAGTCATCGTGTTGGACACCTCCCTTGTTCATCATAACTAACGAGTTGTGAACCTTTTCTCACTGTCGGTGCGCAATGGCACGCCGCACCACCTTCGTGGTCGGCTGGTGTCAGTCGCTCTGATGACTGTTGCGGCCTCCTCTTGCGGCGTGCATCGGTGCATACCATCCTATGTAGCTGGTCGGTTTCACCATGCCAGCGGTCTTCCATAGAGAGCATAAGATTAACAATGTGGCGGAGAGTTCATGTAGTGTTCCTTAGGCCTGTGCCCTCTGCGTTAGCTTGTAAACAAGGGGGAGGATAAAGGGGGTTCAATAAATTAACTTGAATTCCAAACATGAAAAAACCCCTACCTCAAAAACCAGTTGGAGAAATTCCATGCATGAAGGTGGATCTATGATCTTCATTCCCACCACAGGCTTGTAAAGATGCGACTTTCACGTCATCCATCGGTTCGGGGTTTCTGGGTAGATCGTCACCTCTTGTCGGAACCAGTTCTGTCCTCCAAGGTTTTGGCATCTCAACACTCCTTCAGCACTTCATTGCTTGGAAAAGATGTTTCGGTACCTCCCCCCAAGATTAATATATATAAGATAGGGGGAGGGTAAGTAACGACGTTGGGAATTAATGGGGCTCATTAATTTTGAAGCTTCCTAATTTCCCCAATGTTGGTGTAACTTAGTTTTTTGGGTCAAGACATTTAATGGATTGACACACTGCTGGCCGCACACAATGCTTTTCCATTTTAGGATATGAATTAAAGATAAAATAATAAAATTACATTATATCATTTCTTTAAAAAAAGTCATAAAACATAACATTTTCCCTAGACCTACTGTGGTCAACGTAAAGCTTCCCTTAAGCCAATACCACTGCTAAAGATTCAACGAAGCCCTATGATTTTTAATCCAACCAATAGTTCAAAATTTAGAAAATGATACTCATGTGTTTACTGAACGTACCTTAAAAAAGTTCAGAAATTCATTCCAGGAACTCCATGCCTCGGAATCACATGTCGTCAATTTTCACAGACTCATAATAAATCCATATAATAAAAAACTGACATGGAAAATATGGGTCTTTGCATTCTCCCCACATTAGGGATTTTCTTCCTAGAAGGCCACATCAGAGACTAAGAAAATAAATGGGGGTACTGAGCACAAATCTGATCCTCTCGCTCCCATGTGCTCTCATGGAGGTTCCCGTGCTTCCAACGAATGTGCATGAGAGGTATCGACCAGCAACGAAGGACCCACTCCCGTAAATCCTCAATCTCCACTTGAACCTCCGTAAATTCCACCACATCATCAAAGTCTAGCTCGCTATGGTCGATGATGTAAGATGATCCATGCACGTATCTCCTCAGCTGGGATACGTGGAAGACGTCATGCACCCTCTCCAACTATGGTGGATGTGCAATGAAGTATGCCACCACACCAATCTTCTAAAGTATCAGAAATGGTCTGATAAACCTCGGTGATAACTTTCCACCTGGGCCAAATCTATATAGTCCTCGTCAAGGAGAGAATCGAAAGAATACATGGTCCCCCTCCAAGAACTCCAAATCTCTCCATATTTTGTCAGCATGAGACTTTTGTTTTCTCTATGTAGTCTTCATCTTCTCCGAGATGATCTGCAACTTCTTAGTGGTAGCCCGTACCAACTCTAGGCCCATAAGTGCAGACTCCCTTGGGTCTGTCCATCATAGAGGTGATCTGAAAGGGCGATCATATAAGGCCTTGACTGATGCCATACCAATGGTGGAGTGATAACTAATTTTTTAAGAAAACTCCACCATGGTCTAGCGATCCTCCCAACTACGACCAAAATCTAGTACGCATGCATGAAGCATGTCTACCATCATCTATATGGTTCGCTCTATTTGACCATCCATCGGAGGATGAAAGGAATTGCTCAAACTTATCTGAGTCTCGAATGCCTCTTGTAATCCCTTCCATAACTTGGATGTAAAACGTGTATCATAGTTAGAGACGATCATTGATGTCAACCCATGGTTTCTCACAATCTCATGTACGTAGAGACGTCCCAAGCCCTATACTGATCCCTGCTCTTGGATGGGT
Organism: Viscum album; assembly: GCA_963277665.1. NCBI lineage: Eukaryota > Viridiplantae > Streptophyta > Magnoliopsida > Santalales > Viscaceae > Viscum > Viscum album. The sequence continues at coordinate 6,270,028 of CAUJRU010000013.1, read as the reverse complement.
AGGAAGTGGGCTGACATTCTGATTCAATCAATGATCACCCAAATAGAATCATGTCCCCTAGACATACGTGGAATCCATGTTACAAATTCCATGGAGATCCCATCCCACTTCCACTCTCACACCTCCAGTGGCTGAGCTAAGCCTTCTAGAACCTGATCCTCGGCCTTCACTTGCTGATAAGTGTGGCATCGTGAAACAAACTCTTCCATTACCTTCTCTATCTCCAGCCACTGGTGCTAATTCTAGAGGTCCTGGTACATCTTCTCCACACCAGGATGTACCGCCATAGGTGACATATAGAACACCCTCAACACCTCCTCCCATAGCACCACCTGTACCATGGTACGTCCTCCAAAGAAGATGTTGTGCTCCCAAACAATAGAAAATCCATCAGGTGTCTACCCTGAGGATATCTGAGCACGTTGAGCCTCATAGTAAATGTCCCTAAGCTATTACTCCCTGAATCACTGATGGATTGGGGGAGTGACTATCATAGAATGGAGGTATACTGCTCCATCTCTATCCACGAAGCATATCTACAATGCGAATTACTGCTCTATCGCCTCACTCAGCAACTGTAGACTATACCTCCTGCTGAGTGAATCTGCTACCACATTCCCCTTCCTAGGATTATAGACTATCTGAATGTCATAGTCTGGGAGGAACTCTAGCCATCGCCACTATCTCAGGTTCATGTCTTTCTGAGAGAAGATACAAGTGAGACTCTTATCATCAGAGTAGACTGTAAAATGTTTGACCATCAAGTAATTTCAACACATCTTTAAGGAGAAGACTACTACTGCTAACTCCTGGTCATGGGTAGCATAGTTCTGATCATTGGGTCTCAGCTTTCATGATCCATAAACGATCACTACTCATTCCTACATCTGGACACCCGAAATTCTTGTCCTTGATGCATCACAGTAGACTACAAACCCAACTCCCTCTTTTAGTAGCTTCAATATGGGGGCACTCGTCAATCTCCACCTCAGCTCCTGAAAAGTCTTCTGGAATCTCTTCGTCCATATGAAGGGTTTTCCCTTCTTTTTCAATATTGAAAATGGTGCTACAACTCTAAAAACGTCAGACATGAATCTCCAGTAGTAACCCACCAACCCTAGGAAACTCCGCACGTCGGTCACACTCTTAGGTGGCTCCTAAGCAAGTATAGCCTCTATATTCGCTGAATCCACTAAAAATTTAGCCTATGAGATAAAGAGTTCGAGAAATTGGACCTCTCATATCCAGATTTGGAACTTTGAGAGAATACCATAAATATGGTGCTCGCAGAGTCTATCCAGAATTATCTGCAGATGATTGGAATACCCTCCTCCATCGCTGAGTATATCAAGATGTCATCAATGAACACCACCTCAAAGCGATTGAGGTATGGATGAAAGATCATGTTCATGTGTCCCATGAACACAGCTGGGGATTTGTTCATGCCTAAAGGCATAACCAAGAATTCACAATGGCTAAATAGAAATCTGAAGGTCGTCTTCTACACATCCGCATCTCATATCCAGAGCTATTGATTGCTTGATTTGAGGTCTATATTCAAAAACCAACAATCTCCCTTCAGCAGATAGAAAAGATCATCAATCCTCGCAAGTGGATAATTGTTCTTAACAGTCACCTAGTTCAGGCACTGATAGTCCACACAGAGTCTCAAACTCCCATCTTCCTTCATGGGGAACAAAATTGGGGCTACCCATGGAGAAACACTATCCCTAATGAACCCATTTCCTGGTAATTCCTCGAACTATACCCATAACTCACAGAGCTCCACAAGATCCATCAGATATACTAGTGTAGATATCGGTGTCATCCCAGGGTACAGGTCGATGTAATAGTCTACCTCTCTGCATCTAGGTAGTCCTAAAACATCATCAGGAAAGACATCGGAATACTATTATACCACTGCACGATTTCTAGGACTCTCAACATGAATTTATCTGAGGGTAAGTCAAGCCAATTGATGTGCAATCGGCTGCACCCTCCTATGGGTAAGTCCATCCTATGCTAAAAAAGATCTCTTATAATCAGTGAAGGAAAACCTGGTCCCATCCTTGCGAACACACTGCACATTGCGCCTAATATAGTCAATATAAGCATGGACTTTAGTTAACCAGTCCACACCCAAGATAAATTTTTACGGCCTAAATGCTACTACTAGGAGACCCCAACTGAAGATCTCGCCTTCTAATGTAATCTCTCACTGCCAGCAGTAGTGTTTAATCATCAAATACGCTCCCGTAAGAGTCTCTAACCGTAAGGATCGAGAAAACGGCTCCACCGGATTCTCTATGCTCTGAACGGGGTTCGGGGCAATAAAAGAGTGACGGGAAACTATGTATATAAGTACTACAGATAAGGTGGAGTAGAAAAATATCGTACCTCTAATCATCTATGAAGCGTCGTGGTCATAGGCCTCAGGTATCTAGAGTTGGGCTGGTCCCTGTCCACTTGCTCCCTATGGTCTTGGTGGGCCACCTGGTGGTGGTGGCGGTAGAACCTCGTGTCGCTGCCAACCACCTACTGCATAGAATGCTCATCTTCCATCTCTACCACCCCACATACCTCCTCACTCGAACCTCTAACTCTGCCTCTACAGTCCATTGACCGTCTGCTGGTCGTCCGTACGGTTGGTCGGGCAGTCGCCACCCATGCGGCCCTACATGTCACACATGTAACACTACTTGTCCCTCGACTGATTTCCTCTGCCTTGTGAGCCCCGCACATCAGACCCTATTTCCCGAGGTCATCCACCATAAGTTTTGGTCCGCTTAGACCTCCGTGTCATCTTCCTGATACCTGCTGTAGATGCCTCTACTACATGACATTCTATGGTGGCTCCTATTGCCAGTGCCTACTCAGTTAGGAAGCTCTCCACCAAAATCACTCACTCTAGAACCCTAGCTTGAGTCATTATGATGAGCGATACCAATGATGCTCTGATCTCCCATCAGAGACCCTGCTCAATGGTACGAGTTCTGAAGAAAGGGACTCGTACAATGTCGGTGGAGTAGCTGGAGAGATGAGTGATCCATACCGAGTACTAGGCCATTATCATGCTCCCCTGTTGTAACTGCAGTAGCTCTTGTATACGCACAAAATGTAAGGATGCGGAGATTAACTCTACCCTGAAAAGGCCCTCGAAGTCCACCCAGATGAGGGTCACCTCATCGTGTATCTAGAGAATCATGATCCACCATCTCCTAGATGCTCCCCGGAAGAGACTGGCTACTATGACCACCATAAGGTCGGCTGGTGTCCCAACCAAGCAGAAAACTCTCACTCCAGCCTCCAGCCAGTCCTCAGTCACCTGCGGATCCATCTCACCTTGGAACCTTGGAGGCCTATGCCACAAAAACTCATCAAATGCGCACAGTCGACGTGCACCCACTACTGGTATGGTTGGTGGAAACAACTTTCCAATGGGGGAGTGGTGTTGCAGGTACACCACCCGAAGGTTCCAACGCCGTAAGTGGGCCCTTCACTGAGGCCTCATCACCCGGTTTTCAGTCATCGCATACCTTCTAAGGAATCATAGATGGATTTCCGCATGGTGTCATCCTAAATAAATATAGGTTTACCATAGTCAATAAGTTATACCCGGCAATCTCACTCAAGAGATCAAAAAGAAAACTTTTAAAAAACACACGCAATCAGTGTTTTCGTGCGCTGAGTCATAAATAAGAATTCAGGGTCTTGGCGTATGTATACGTCAGCCTCCGCACCAACAATATATTCCCCAAACTGAAAACCACAATCATAACACTTAACACTATTCCCTCACTAAAAAGATTAGAGTCCTATTTTTTCGGTAGAACCGACTCATCTAATACTACTTTCCCATGATTTGTCCCCTGGGGCCCATACTATGACTACCCTATACCCACCTTCTATAGGCCAGGGGTTGGAAACTAGAACTGAAAATCATATTCTATAAAACAAGAAGGTATTTCCATTAACCCTATATAAACACACGGTCCGAGAACACCACAAGAAGCAAATTTGAAGTAAACTACTGTAGTAAAAGTGTACTAAAAGTAAAGGGGCTAGAATACAAGCCCAACTGAAAGGTACAAGTACAATAGAAAAGAAAAAAGTAGCTCCTGGATCGTCCATTGAGAATCCTACCTGAATGGTAGGTACATATCACTTCCTCAGCACTACGCGTCTACCCGTCTCCTCCACATACCACCTAGTCCTCGGCTCCCTCAACCTCAGCCCAGCTGCTCATTGACTGCACAAGACACAACAATGTGCGGGCAAAGCCAATGCTGGGGTGAGTAAAAAAATACACATTAGGGACTCCAAGACCCTCGAAGGTATCTCATAATTCCATAAAGGAAAACCACAAAGCATGATCTCAATCACAAAACACAAATCGATAGACACGACTCAATTAGAGGCTCAGCAAAAACCAGGTTTTCATTGAAGTATTGAAGTACAAATGATTTTTCATGAAGCTAGATCATATTATTCTATCAAGAGGAAATGCTGCTGACCATACAGAGTCTTACCCACACTGGATTGATAGGTAACTGACCCCTACAATGATCCACACAAGATCTGACCTACCCAGAGTCGATAGGTACTATCCCCCGTAATAACCCACACATGATTGATATATCGCCGAATCACGAAGGGCTGCTCTAAGGCTTGTCCTCATCGGGATGTGGGGTGCTGATACACACATAACCTCTATGTGATGATCCACACAGGACCGCTAGGTTCTGACCCACACAGGATTGATTGGTACTCACCTCCGTATGATCTGTCTCCAAACTCCGCTTCACTTCTCGCCACTGGATTCCTCGCACAAGGTGTGCTCGAGTCCTGTAGAGTCTTCCACTCGAGCTATTAGTCGAACCATGACCTCTAATAATCTCCAAAATGATGTAACCCAATAGACTGTCTATTTTCGACGATTTTTGCAGGGCGCGCACATCCGTTCGTCCGCGGAGGAGGACACTCTGCGCTTGTTGCCCCACGTTCCCGCTTTCCAAAGGCGGGCGGCATTCACTCCTTATTTAGGGACGTATTCTCCTTGATCGAAATGGGATGATGGGATGTCAGTTCTTCCTTCTGTGGATTCCTCCTCAGAACTCCTCACCTAGTCCGGGTCTCCCTCATAGATTTAATACGTTGTTCATGAAACTCTTCCTAGTTCCATGTTTCCATGGGCCCCAGTTAATTACACTGCTTCTGTCGGGACATTCCAAAGGGTCCGGTCAGAGTAGCAACCTTCAGTCAGGGGAGTAGTCACGTTGAGGAATCAGTAGCGTGTCTGGATGCTAGGGAAGCTGGCATTTCTGTCTATTATCCCTGGTCACAGGCCTTCTCGAGGGCGTGGAAGCCCGAGGCATCCCACATCGAGCGTGGGGAATTATATGCCATAGAAACATATCTAAGGTTTTCCTCAGCTTCTCGTGCTTAGCACAGGGTACGCCGCGAGTTTAACGTCCAGTGGAGACGGATCAGCCCAATCAGAGCGTTAGCTAGAATAGACCGGATTGAGGGATTTCCCTTGAAGGGATGCCGATACCGGGACCAGCCCATGGGCGGCTGTGAAGTTGGGCTTGAGAATTGAAGAGGCTTCCTACGTATCCCCGTGGCAGGGAATCGAAGTCCTCATAGTTCGGATGGTGCCGGTGAACCGGCATGAGGGTGGACCTTGATCCGAAGGGCATCATCAGCGAACTGATGTGGATGGGGAGGACCAGGAGGGTCCTAGTGGTTATGGGCTTGAACATCGGGGAGGATTCCTACGTACCTTGACTTGACATAGATCAAAGTCCTCGTAGTTCGGATGATGGAATTCTTCAGCGATCCGACGTAAATGATGGACCTTGGTTGGATGAGAAATGGGCTTGAACCTCGGGGAGGCTTCCTACGTACCATGCCTTGACATGGATCAATGTAACGCCCCGACCCTAGTTACCCAGAGTCGGTGCATTATTACATAGCATTGGCATGATCACAAGAAAGATCAAATCTCGAAAGACCGATTGGTTTAGTATCCTTGGAAACACTAGATATTTTTATAAGTTTTACATTACATCATAAAATGAAAAACTACTACAACAACATAATGTCTCCATAATTCACACTCATATCCCCACATAATATCCCTGCAGGTCATTCATAATTTACTTCTTCACTTCCTGGGAAAAATAAAACATAGAAAAGGGGTGAGCTCAAATGCCCAGTAAAAATAAAAATATAGTGGTAACTTTCGTAAATAATAATAAACATTTTAGGCAATGTATAACTAAAACAAAAGCCTTTCGAACTTGAACTTTCAACATTGTATGGCATAAATAAAATGAAATAATTCCATTTACTTATTCACATGGATATTCTACTAATCGAATAATCACATGAAAAAATCAATAACCACTTTCATAATGTTGGAATGCATAATGCCAGACTATCATAACCACATAGTCAAGGCCTCGTTCCAAGACTACAAATAAGATTTTGCCAAGGCCTTGTGCCAAGACACTAGTTTGTCTCATGAGACCTACCGATGCAATTTTTTTAGAAGATACTTACGTTTAAAATTGCTAAAATACACTCCAGTGTTTTTCTGAAAACATTATGCAAGCTTCTGAAAACAAAATAACTAATTCTGAGACTTCTCGACTAATTACAGGCCATAATGGGTCCACTCCCAATCCCTTCCTGTCTACCAAACTCGAGAGTCGGGTTTTCTGAAAACATTTTTAAGCTTGCGTTAAATACGTATACATTTGCACTGGATTTTCATATATTTGAGAGAAATATCTCTTTTTTTTGAAATCATTTAAGAGCAATATAAAATAAAACATTTTCTTTGAAAATATTCTTATAATCTTGTAAGGAAAGTTTTGAAGATTTTATAACGGTGGAAAATAACCGCACCCGCCGTATAAGTTAAAAAAACATTCTTACCTTAATTCTGTCGAAAAGGTTAAAAAGGACCTTGTTTTGAAAACGATGGAAAGATTCCTCTTATAAAAAGTCAAACAAGGGTATAAATGACTTTAACCCATGTTCTTGTAAATAATAAAAAATGTTTTGAAATACATTTTGAAGAAACATGGATGTGGATGATAAAGAGATCCCAGTAGATTATTACATATAAACAACCTCAGATAATGAAGAGATTGTGAAATAACCCTTACCTTGTACTTTTCCTTGGTTGGGGTAAGTTAAACTCATGTATAATGGTGAAATAATTATTATTAAATTTTACAAGAATCATATATATTAATATGATATCATATATGATCTTTAAACATTGATTTGTTAATAATAACTTAGAATTATTGTCGTTTCGTGTGTTAACTTACTCATTTTCTTTTATATGTTTTGTTACGTAGGACATGTTTATAAAGGATAGGTTTTATATTATTCATATCCAGAATGATATCAAGTCTTTAAAAATCATTTTTAATTCATAAAATGATAATTATACTTGAATGGATACGGTGGAGAATGAATCTCATCGCATTCGTGGAGACGGTAGTCCGTACGTACGCACGAGCGACAATATCATTCTTTTGATATTAAAATAATATATAAATGGATGGTATATCATATATACAGAATAATTAACATGTTATATTTATTATTTATAAGAGTTACACATCAATATTATACCCATCAAAATAATATTATATTTAATAACAATTACCCCACGACGTGGAGAAGGTAAGTCGTACGTACGCACGTATGGTGACATGTTATTCAAAGGGTGGATAGAATACTGAATATGGTTGTACCATATTTATAATAACATCATAGTATATAAATGATACTGGAGTTATTATTTTATAATGGTAACTACAAAGGAAGAAGATGTGGAAGAAGAAATGAACTTGGAAAAGGGTGGTGAAATCATTACCTCTTCTTCGGGTTCTTCCTTTTGATTTGATCAAAAGGGCTCCTTAGGTTGGCTTTCTGATCAAACTAAGGCCCCTAGGTTGTAGTGAGGGAAGTTGGGAGAGTATTTGGGCAGATTTTGGCCAAACCAAAAGGCTTTGAAGGTGTAAAGAAATGAGAAGGAGGAGTGCCCTTTTATAAAATTCAAAACACAGAAGTGGCAGAAATTAATTTAAAATTAATTCCCGCTGTCAAAACAAAAAGTGTGTTTTTAAGAGATAATAACTATCAAAAGATTGACACTTGTTTATGTTCAGTTTAATTGTAAAATTATGTCCAATGACCAAAATTATATTAAATGGTAAAAATATATTCTAAATATACTTTAAAACCACTCAAATTCATAATTTATCACTATTAATTATTTTGATTAAAAAGGCTGTTTTTAATTAAAATTTAGTAATTTTCACTATTCATCAAAATATGAAAGTTATCCGAAATGTACCTAAATTTCACCTTCGGCTAAATTCGATATTTTGAATCCAAAAATGAAGTCCATTTTAAAATATAAAATATATATAATTTCAAAAAGTAGGTATTACTATTCATAACGGCTAGTTTGATTGGTTATGGTGTGTTAGAACTCAGTGTTGCGTACAACACACGCTATCACATTATTCAAAGAGAAGCGTACCGTAGAAGCTTGGGGTGTTACATTCTCCCCTCCTTCAAATAATTTCGTCCTCGAAATTTCTAGAATACTTATCACATGAAAAGACTCGGGTGATTCTTCATCATAAGTTCCTCGGGTTCCCACTTTGCCTCTTCCATCTTATGGTTTCTCCACAAAACTTTTACCAGACGCGTCGTCCGGTTTATCAGTACTTGTTCTCTTGTATCAAGAATCCTGACGGGCTCTTCACAATAGGAAATATCGGGTTCCAGTTCTAATTCCTCATAGGTGAGTACATGCGTTGGGTCAGGCATGTATTTCCTCAACAGAGATACGTGGAACACATCGTGAACTTTGGAGAGACATGGCTGCATTGCCAATCGGTAAGCTACAGCCCCAATTTGTTCTAGAATTTCGAAAGGTCCGATGTACCTGGGACTCAATTTACCATTCTTACCAAAACGTATGACACCCTTCCATGGAGATACCTTCAGGAAAACATGATCACCGACTTGAAATTCTAAATCCTTCCTTCGATTATCAGCATAGCTCTTCTGCCTACTTTGAGCTTCTTTGATGTGATTTTTGATTACCTTCACCTTTTCCACCGTTTCCTCCACCAGTTCTGGGCCTACAAGTTTTCTTTCACCAACATAATCCCAACAAGTTGGTGTACGACATCTCTTTCCGTATAATGCTTCATATGGTGCCATCTGAATACTCGAATGGAAGCTATTGTTATAGGAAAATTCTACCAGTGGTAAATATTGATCCCACATACCCTGAAAATCAAGTGAGCAAGATCTCAACATGTCTTCTAAGATCTGAATAGTCCGTTCTGATTTTCCATCTGTCTGAGGGTGGTAAGCAGTGCTCAAATGAAGTTCAGTATCCAGGGATTTCTGAAGACTTTTCCAAAATCTTGAAGTAAAACGGGGATCAAGATCAGAAACAATCGATAAGGGTACTCCATGAAGTCTCACAACATCATTAATATATAGTCTTTCTAGACGTTCTAGGGGTAGATCTTCTCTTATAGCATGAAAATGTGCTGACTTGGTAAGACGATCAACAATAACCCATATTGCATCATTCCTTCTAGGAGTCTTTGGTAGCCCCATGACAAAGTCCATCGTAATATTGTCCCATTTCCACTCCGGTATGGGAAGAGGTTGCATGACTCCTCCAGGCTGTTGCCTTCCAGCTTTCACTTGTTGACAAACCATACATCTTGACACAAAATCAGAAATCTCCCTCTTCATGTTTTCCCACCAAAAATGTTCCTTCAAATCTCTATACATTTTGGTGCTCCCAGGGTGTATAGAGAAATTGGAACTATGAGCATCATCCAGCAATTCCCTTTTTAGATCAGGTAAATTGGGAACAGAAATTCTCTTCCCGAATTTCAAAATTCCATCTTCATACACAAAGTCTCTCAATCTCCCATCATTCACAGCTTTAATCTTCTTTTGGAATTCTTCATCATCGGTCTGAGAACTCTTAATCCTTTCTAGTAAAGATGGTTTGGAAACCATTTGAAAAAGCATTGATGATTCACCTTCCCTGGTTATTCCCATGTCCATCTTCATTAAATCCATGAAAATTGGATCCCTTTCAATTCTCTTATTGTTCAAAACTCCATGGTCTTTTCTACTCAAAGCATCTGCTACCTTGTTTGCTTTCCCCGGATGGTAGTGTATCGTGCAATCATAATCCTTGAGTAATTCAAGCCATCTCCTTTGCCTCATGTTGAGTTCTTTTTGTGAGAAAATATACTTCAAACTCTTGTGATCTGTATAAATCTCACATTTTTCACCATAGAGGTAGTCCCTCCATATCTTCAAAGCAAAGATCACAGATGCTAACTCGAGATCATGAGTAGGATAGTTTTGTTCATGAATTTTCAACTGTCGTGATGCATAGGCAATAACTCTATCATTCTGCATAAGGACACAACCAAGTCCTTTCTTTGATGCATAATTATAAATAACGAACCCATCATTACCCGATGGTAGAGTCAATATAGGAGCATTGACTAATCTTCTCTTCAGTTATTCGAAACATTCTTCACACACTTTTGTCCAAACAAATTTAACCCCTTTACGTGTGAGCTTCGTTAATGGGTTAGCCAATCGGGCAAAATTCTGGACGAAACGTCGATAATAACCTTCCAAACCAATAAAACTACGTACCTCAGTTATACTTGCAGGTGCTGGCCATTCTTGGATTGCCTTGGTCTTAGAAGGATCAACAGAGATTCCATCTTTAGAGACAATATGGCCAAGAAAAGAAATCTCCTGAAGCCAGAATTCACACTTGCTAAACTTCCCATATAATTCATACCTCCTCAGAGTCTTCAAGATAATGCGCAAGTGATTTTCATGATCTTCATAGGTTTTGGAGTATACCAAGATATCATAAATAAATACCACCACAAATTCATCGAGATACTCCTTCAAAACTCTATTCATCAGATCCATGAATACAGAGGGTGCATTAGTCAATCCAAACGGAATTACAGTAAACTCGTAATTCCCGTACCTGGTTCGAAATGATGTCTTCGGAATGTCTTCCTTCTTCACACAAAACTGATGGTATCCAGATCGAAGGTCAATTTTTGAAAAGTATTGAGCTCCATGAAGTTGGTCAAATAAATCATCAATGCGTGGTAGGGGATACTTGTTCTTTATTGTTATTGCATTGATCTCCCTGTAGTCGATACATAACCTCATAGATCCATCTTTCTTTTTAACAAAAAGAACAGGGGCTCCCCATGGAGAAACACTAGGGCGAATAAATCTCTTATTACTCAATTCCTCTAGTTGTTTCTTTAGTTCAACTAATTCTACAGTGGCCATTCTATAAGGGGTCTTCGATATAGGCCTTGATCCTGGAATTAAATCAATGGAAAACTCAACTTCTCGTTCTAGAGGATGTCCTGGTAAATCTTCCGGAAATACATCTACAAATTCTTTCACAACAGGTACATCCTCTATTTGAACATTCCTTTCCTCACCGACAGTTATTTTATTATCTTCCTCCCCAATAATTGAATTAAGATGAGCTACTGGGGGTGGATCTAAATAAGAATTAGGTGGTGATGATTCTGCTCTAAAAATAAGGTGTTCCTTATCATTATCATCAAGAATCGTAACCTCTTTCTTCTTAAAATAAATCTTCGCATCATAGTCTGAAAGCCAGTCCATACCGAGGATTATATCAAACTCAATCATAGGTATGACGATGAGATCAGCAGATAAAGAAAATTTATGTGCTCTAATGGGGACTGATTCACAAAACATTGTTGCAATGATACTTCCCTTAGGAGTTTTAACTGACAACTCCCTTATTAAATCAAATTGGAAATATCTAATTTTCTTAGAAAACTGGGAAGATATGAAACTATGCGACGATCAAGAGTCAAATAATGCATTTTCTAAACCTGAGGAAACCATTAAATTACCTGCCACCACGTCTTTCGGAGCTTCTACCTCCGCAGTAGTGATAGCATACGCCTGGCCTTGATCCCTTGGCCTTTTCTGAGGTAAGTTCTCCCGACGCTTAGGACATTCATTTGCATAATGCCCCATCTCCCTGCAATTGTAGCAATGAATGTTGGTAGCTTCCTTCTTCCCCTTACAATCACGATCTTGGAGGCCTTTTTTACCACACTTGTAACAGACTCCCATTCCCTTCAAGCAAGTACCAGGGTGTTTCTTCCCACATTTACCACAGGATGGATATTCAACCTTTCCCGTCTTCCCCTTATTTCCATTCCCAGATTGATCAGCAGGTCTCTTCTTCTCTTGCTTTGCTTTAAAGTCATAAGACTTAGAGAATTCCTTTTCGGTCTTGATAGCACATGAGACAATGTCTTCGTACGATGAAAAGGATTGTGAGACTAATGCTCGACGGAGAAATGGTTTTAACCCATCAAAGAAACGACCAATCTTACTTCTTTGGTTACGTATATAATCACCAGCGTACCTTGCTAACCTTGTAAAGTTAGCCTCATACATTGCGACATTCTCATCCTCCTTCTGTCTCAGACTTAGAAATTGCCTTTCCATATCTGCTCGATGGTCGCGAGGGAAGTATTTTTCTAAAAACAGATCTTTGAACTCCCTATATTCCATATTTGATACTTCATCATCTTCCTTCATGTTTTGAATCAATGACCACCATTGATCAGCATCTCCAATGAGGCGGTAAACTGCCATGATAACTTTTTCCCTTTCACTGCTCCCCAAAGCCTGAAATATTTTTTCTCTAGGGAATTTATCCATTTCTCGTCTACTAAGGGATTTGTACTCCCATTTAACGTTGGTGGTAGTTGCCTCATGAATCGATCTAACATTGATCCTCCACGCTACGGATCAGGGTGCTCTATACGGGTAAGGTTATTATTCATAACCTGAGTAAGTTGTCCCAGTATGGTGATTAGCTGATCGGCACCAGTTGCATCACCAGCCCCACTATAATTATCTTGAGCAGGAGGGCAATCCCTACATGGAGTGCATGCATTGATACGGTTTCCATTTCTTCCACTAGGCGCCATTTCAAAATAATGGCATAAACTAGATCAGTTTATGAATCAAAATACATAATCCCATACTTATAAAACACTTAACATAAATTGAACTATTTATGGATATAATCCATAATCATAAAAATGTTTTCTTTGAGGAATTATATACTCATAAACCCTTCATAATGATTTTTAAAGAAAATAAGAGTTATCCTAAGCATATCCCACGGGAGTGTCGTAACCAAGAGTGCAGCAAGGCCCGTTGTCGTGCACCCGTTCCCGTTCGAGTCTAGCTCAAAGCGGTGTTTTCAAGTTTTACCCCTAGGTACATCTGTGCCAGAGCCGCCTCTACCTGCTCGTATCCAGACAAGGATGTATTGCTCGGAAAACTCACAAAATCTCTACAATACCAAAATTCTAGGAAGTTCTTCTATACTAATCCTCAAAGTTCATCTTAGGTCTACGTGCTCTAATCAGAGTTTATCTAAATCTAGCTTCCAAGGATTGTACTAAACTTCCTCTGATACCAACTGTAACGCCCCGACCCTAGTTACCCAGAGTCGGTGCATTATTACATAATATTGGCATGATCACAAGAAAGATCAAATCTCGAATGACCGATTGGTTTAGTAGCCTTGTAAACACTAGATATATTTATAAGTTTTACATTACATCATAAAATGAAAAACTACTACAACAACATAATGTCTCTATAATTCACACTCATATCCCCACATAATATCCCTGTAGGTCATTCATAATTTACTTCTTCACTTCCTGGGAAAAATAAAACATAGAAAAGGGGTGAGCTCAAATGCCCAGTAAGGATAACAATATAGTGGAAACATTCATAAATAATAATAAACATTTAAGGGAATGTATAACTAAAACAAAATCCTTTCAAACTTGAACTTTCAACATTGTATGGCATAAATAAAATGAAATAATGCCATTTACTTATTCACATGGATATTCTACTAATCCAATAATCACATGCAAAAATCAATAACCACTTTCATAATGTTGGAATGCATAATGCCAGACTATCATAACCACATAGTCAAGGCCTCGTTCCAAGACTACAAATAAGATTTTGCCAAGGCCTTGTGCGAAGACACTAGTTTGTCTCATGAGACCTACCGATGCAATTTTTTTAGAAGATACTTACGTTTAAAATTGCTAAAATACACTCCAGTGTTTTTCTAAAAACATTATGCAAGCTTCTGAAAACAAAATAACTAATTCTGAAACTTCTCGACTAATTACAGGCCATGATGGGTCCACTCCCAATCCCTTCCTGTCTACCAAACTCGAGAGTCGGGTTTTTTGAAAACATTTTTAAGCTTGCGTTAAATACGTATACATTTGCACTGGATTTTCATATATTTGAGAGAAATATCACTTTTTTTTTGAAATCATTTAAGATCCATATAAAATAAAACATTTTCTTTGAAAATGTTCTTATAATCTTGTAAGGAAATCTTTGAAGATTTTATAACGGTGGATAATAACCGCACCCGCCGTATAAGTTAAAAAAACATTCTTACCTTAATTCTGTCGAAAAGGTTAAAAACGACCTTGTTTTCAGAACGACGGAAAGATTCCTCTTATAAAAAGTCAAACAAGGGTATAAATGACTTTAACCCATGTTCTTGTAAATAATAAAAAATGTTTTGAAATACATTTTTAAGAAACATGGATGTGGATGATAAAGATATCCCAGTAGATTATTACATATAAACAACCTCAGATAATGAAGAGATTGTGAAATAACCCTTACCTTGTACTTTTCCTTGGTTGGGGTAGGTTAACCTCCTGTATAATGGTGAAATAATTGTTATCAAATTATACAAGAATCATATATATTAATATGATATCATATATGATCTTTTAACATTGATTTGTTAATAATATCTTAGAATTATCGTCGTTTCGTGTGTTAACTTACTCATTTTCTTTTATATGTTTTGTTACGTAAGACATGTTTATAAAGGATAGGTTGTATATTATTCATATCCAGAATGATATCAAGTCTTTAAACATAATTTTTAAATCATAAAATGATAATTATACTTGAATGGCTACGATGGAGAATGAATCTCATCGCATTCGTGGAGACGGTAGTCCGCACGTACGCACGAGCGACAATATCATTCTTTTGATATTAAAATAATATATAAATGGATGGTATATCATATATACAGAATCATTAACATGTTATATTTTTTATTTATATGAGTTACACATCATTATTATACCCATCCAAATAATATTATATTGAATAACAATTACCCCACGACGTGGAGACGGTAAGTCGTACGTACACACGTATGGTGACATGCTATTCAAAGGGTGGATAGAATACTGAATATGGTTGTACCATATTTATAATAACATCACAATATATAAATGATACTGGAGTTATTATTTTATAATGGTAACTACAAAGGAAGAAGAAGTGGAAGAAGAAATGAACTTTGAAAAGGGTGGTGAAATCATTACCTCTTCTTCGGGTTCTTCCTTTTGATTTGATCAAAAGGGCTCCTTAGGTTGGCTTTCTGATCAAACTAAGGCCCCTAGGTTGTAGTGAGGGAAGTTGGGAGAGTATTTGGGCAGAGTTTGGCCGAACCAAAAGGCTTTGAAGGTGTAAAGAAATGAGAAGGAGGAGTTCCCTTTTATAAAATTCGAAACACAGAAGTAGCAGAAATTAATTTAAAATTAATTCCTGCTGTCAAAACAAAAAGCATGTTTTTAAGAGATAATAACTATCAAAAGATTGACACTTTTTTATGTTCGGTTTAATTGTAAAATTATGTCCAATGACCAAAATTATATTAAATGGTAAAAATATATTCTAAATATACTTTAAAACCACTCAAATTCATAATTTATCACTATTAATTATTTTGATTAAAAAGGTTGTTTTTAATTAAAATTTTGTAATTTTCACTATTCATCAAAATATGAAAGTTATCCGAAATGTACCTAAATTTCACCTTAGGCTAAATTCGATATTTTGAATCCAAAAATGAAGTCCATTTTGAAATATAAAATATATATAATTTCAAAAAGTAGGTATTACTATTCATAACGGCTAGTTTGATTGGTTATGGTGTGTTAGAAATCGGTGTTGCGTACAACACACGCTATCACATTATTCAAAGAGAAGCGTACCGTAGAAGCATGGGGTGTTACAATCAAAGACCTTGTAGTTCAAGGGGTGTCATCAGTGAACCGACGTGAAAGTAGACTCGGGGGTCCACTAGTGGTCGGCTTGAACCTTGGGATGGTTTCCTACATACCATGCCTTGACATGGATCAAAGTCCTCGTAGTTTGGAATGGTCGCAATGGATTGTTGTCAGACTGGAATGCTGTTTAAAGTCATGTTGGACGAGAATGAACCTTGACCTGAATAAACGACGGGTTATGGGTGTCTGCGAACCGACATAAATGAGGGACCTTGGTCTGATGGGAGATGGAATTGACCCTCGGGGAGGCTTCCTACGTACCATGCCTTGACATGGATCAATGTCCCCGTAGTTCGAATTGTGGAATACAGTTTAACGTCATGCAGGACGGGGTTGAACCGACGTGAATGAGGTCGGAATGACCGGATGGTGGGTTTGAAACTCGTAGAGGCTTCCTACGTACCACGCCTTGACATGGATCAAAGTCCTCGTAGTTCGGGTTGGTCACAACGGCTTGCCGTCGGACTGGAATTGCAGTTTGACGTCGTGCTGGATGCAGGTATAACTCGACGTGAGTTGGATGATGGGTGGGCTTGAACCTCGTAGAGGCTTCCTACGTAACATGCCTTGACATGGATCAAAGACCTCACAGTTCAAATGGGTGTGCAGTTTAATGTCATTCAGGACAAGGGGCATAAAGTTTAACGTCATGCTAGATGAGGGTGAAACTCGACATGAATGAGAGACCGAGTAATGTGTCTTGAACCTCATGGAGGCTTCCTACGTACCATGCCTTAACACGGATCAAAGTCCTCGTAGTTCGCTGGAGGTAGGGAGTCAGGTTCGGTGCTCACTCTAAGCCCACGTGAGTCATGCTCAGTGTGAGAAACAAGAGGTTGCAAGGACCTGATGATCACGCCGCGAAGGGTGCATCCGTGAGAAGTGAAGAGGGGCTTACGCGTTAGGCGGCCCATGGTGCTGGGACTTACTCCAGGATGGATGCTCGGAGTGCGACAAAGCGCGGCGAAAGAGGGACTCGGGACCAATGATGGGAGGTGCCTCGTTCCTTATCACGCCTTCCACTGACCTTGGTAGTGGGGAAGTACGGAGATGTAG
This sequence comes from Viscum album, assembly GCA_963277665.1. Lineage (NCBI taxonomy): Eukaryota > Viridiplantae > Streptophyta > Magnoliopsida > Santalales > Viscaceae > Viscum > Viscum album. The sequence goes on along the minus strand of CAUJRU010000013.1, from coordinate 6,252,647 downwards.
GGGTGCATCCATCCGTTGGGGAAATAGGGTCACCCTTCTCCTGAGAACATATGCCACCCCAATAAGGAGGATATCATCCCTTGTGGATGGGTGATTTCACCCCCATGGAGACGAGTGGTGTAAAAACTGTTCGAGCTGGGGGGACCCTTTGTGAGAGGCACGAGGTCGGGTCACAGTTTAACGTCATGTATTGAGGATGTGGTGCTTGGCAGTTTAACGTCCTGCAGCTCGGACGAGGTGGGTTCACTCCGCACCCCTAGGACTTACATAACTGGTACCCTCTGGTCCTTGGGGAAGGGAAGGTACCATTAATGCCATAGTCAAGGGGGGTTGTGGAGAGAACCATCAAGGGGTCCACGATAGCGTTTATATGCGAAGAAGTAATAGCCGTTAGCGTGCCTATGCGAAGAAGAATTAGGCGAAGCAACCCTACGGGTGGTATTGTCCATGGGACATTGAAATCACATCGTGCAAACCTGGAGGGTCGCACGAGAAGAGGAATTGCCAAGCATAGGAGTGTGCTTCGCGAAGAAGAGTGCGTTGGCCTTAGCATGGGGCGTAGGTGTGAGTGGAGGGTGCTTCGCGAAGTGGAACAGTATTCATGGAGCACTGCCTTGCGAAGAAGAGGTGCCTCGCGAAGCAGGGTGCTGCGAAGTAGTGTGCTTCGCGATGTGGAGCGATCCTGCCTTAGCATAGGGATCACTAGTACAACTTGGGTGTTTCGCGAAGCATAAACGCTCCGCGGCTGCCCGGGTTCCCTTGGGAATCCCCTTCATTCGAGAATTCCCTTGAGATTTGCGAAGGGCATCCCTCTCGGAAGAGGGGCTCAAAACGAGACAAAGAAAAGGCAGCTTGCAAAGTAGGAGTACCTCGCGGAGCTCATGATTCCTGGGGCAAAGGGTGATTCGCGATTCGGGAGAGGAGAAGCTGAAAGGTAGGATTGTCCATCGTTGGGACTCAAGGGGGGTCCAGTATTTATAGGGAATGGGTGCCGTGAAGCAGAAATCGTGCGCCGCCTCAGGTGCTTCGTGGCGCGCTCGCGAACATCAACGTTGTCCGTGAAGAGTTACTGCCTCTGGAGCTTCGTGGAGGGCTCGTGAACGTCAAATGTGTTCGTGGAGAGTTACCGCCTCTGGAGATTCGCAGCGGGCTCACGAATGTCAAATGCATTCGCGGAGAGTTACCGCCTCTGGAGCTTCACGACACCACGATGGTCGGGGTGCTTCACGGTGGTGCTTCACGTCGGTGCTTCGTGAGGCAGCGTGCCAGCCTTCTTTTTCATCCCTTCCTTTCGTGCCATATTTTAGCACCAAAAAATTCCCCCCATCAAGCTTGTAGCCGCGGAGGGTGAAGGGTCGAAGTCTGAGGGAAAATCGCCAAAATTGTCGGCGGTTCGCGATGCAGCTACGTGAAGGGGGCCCGCAGTGCTGACCGGGGCCACGGATCCGGACGCGCCGCGATGCTCCGCGCGGGTGAGGCGCGCCGAGATGCTCCGGGGTCGCCGCCTATAAATAGCGGGGTCGACCTCTTTTTTCTTCATGCAACTTCCTTGTCTTTTTGTGCTCTCGACTTCATGATGCTCCGCATAATCCGCGACAGCCCTCCGCGAATCGAGCTTCGCGGCAAACCGCGGGTCTCCGACTCTGCATCCGCGCAAAGAGAACTTCTACTTGTCGGCCTCAGCCATACTTCGCGGCTTGGTCTCGCGACCGACCTTCGCGATCCATCTTTGCGATCCAGCTTCGCGATCCAGCTTCACGATCCAGCTGAAAAAATTCTTTTCTGAGGGCTGGAATCGAAATGGCCCATCAAGAGGTTGTATTGGGGGTTCTTGCAGATGCTGCCCGTCGAGATGAGATGGCCAAATGTCCAGGCCTTGGGGAGATGGTCCGAAGCCATTCGGACCATGCTTTTTTGACATATCTGCTATCGGAGGGTCAGAAAAATTATCTGTAGTGTAAGAAGCTTCCATTGTACGGCTTCAGGATGAGGGATGACGTCTTCATCCCTGAGGCGAGTAGGGACAAACCAGCTTGCTAGTTCAGAAGTACACCATGCCACAACCAATGGTTCAGGGCGGCCAATGGTCACGCACAGGAGGACTTCAAACCCGTCACCGCTGACTGTCTCTACAACCATGTGAACGATATTGACGGGAGGCCACTGCAACCGGAGACGTCCCCTCCTCTCTACCGTACCACACTAAAGGCGGATTTGCAGGATTCGAAGAAGGTATGGTCTGATGAGTGGGACCTGTGCCAGGGCGGCATCTTTACTGATGATTGGTCCTGGGCCTATTGGGCAGGCACCTCATGCGAGGAGTTTGGGGCTGAGCTAAGGAGAGTGGGGTTGTATGAGGCGGCATGGGCCTCCCAATTCCACATTTACCAACCAAATAAACTGATGCTGGAATTTCTTAGAAGATGGTCGTCTAGGACCAATACCTTTCACCTGCATCACGGTGAGGTGGGAATTAGCCTATGGGACGTCCACTAGATTTCTGGGGTTCCGATCTTGGGGGCCATGTATGAGGAGTTCCTCCCCATCATCAGTGCGTGGGAGGATACAGAGCAAATTCTGCGACTGGCGTCAGTGCTGATGGCGCTCGTCCCTGGAGAGGACAAGGAGACAGTGAGGAATGTCCACATTAGGAGATGGTTCAAATGCTTCCTGAATTTCCCAGAGAATCGAGAGTTCCCTCCGAGGCCTCGAACTTTTCCAAGGGCGGCCCAACGGGGCAAAGGGGCACTCGTATTGGCTGGTCTTGGAGGAAAGCCAATGGAAGACTTGGGATTTTTGTGTCAGCACTGAACAACAGCCGATAGTCAGGCTGGCGGCGTTCATTGCCACTCTCATCGGTGGTTGGATCCTACCGGTGAGGGATACAAGAATGGGGGTGCAGACCAGCTCGTTTATTATGGCGTCCATGTTGGCCATGGTGCAGCGGATCAATCTGGGGATTCTGATGCTCACCAAACTGTACAGAATGCTCCGGCACATTAGCGAGGGTAAGAAGCCACCAAGGATATGCGAGCCCTTCCACCTCCTGTATGGGTGGATCTCAGCGCACATCAGGGGGATTTACGAGTATCCAAACCCCATTTCTCCGCCGGGATCAAACTTCCACCCCTCCATCCTGAACGTGGTCGGGAGCATCCCGTTCAAACTAGTCGTTCCGATGGTGCTGAATCGGGTGTGGAGGGCGGATGAGTTTAATTTCCACCCCTTCCCATTGCCAACGGGGATACATACTAATGATGGGCAGGGAACGGAAGAACATATGGCTTACCTCCTGGCCTTTCGAGGTGGAGTTTTGGTGGCACGAGTAGATCGTGAGCCACTCTGCGAACCGTACACCCCGCATTGGTTTGCGAGGCAGTTCTGGTGCCTCCAGTGGCTGACCCCGCAGGTCTACTGGGAGGTGTGTCATGAGGAGCACCCATGTGTGATGAGGCAGTTGTGGAACATGTTCACATGGGAAGATGGGAAGATGCGAATTGCATTGCCTCCATCCACCGCTACTTTCGTATTGGTGAGGGAGTATGCCATTAGTTGGGAGGATGCATACCCAGGGGAGATGCTGAAGCAACCAACTATTCGGGTCGGTGACGGTGGGCCTCCTATATCTCGAGGTCGGGGCCGGAGGGCAGCTAGGGCCGCTCGCGGTAGCGGGGCTGCCACGGCGGCGACACCCGCACCGGCCGAGGGTATGGCAGTAGCGGTGGATCCAGTGATTCCGGAAGAGCAGGGTCATCCGGAGGGGCAGCCACCGAGGGGATTTCGTAGGATATCCACTCAGGCTTCGGGGAAGCGGTTGCGTCATATCGACATGGTAGAGGATGCTGTCTTCCCTGATGCCTAGGACATTTGGGATGTCAACCGGCAATTCCTCAGCCCACCCGAGATATGGGCCCACCTGAATTGCCTCGGGATGGAATTATCGGGCATAGGCCCAGTTCGGGCTGGATTCATGGCGTCTCCAGCGGAGGTAGAACAGTACCTGGACAAGCTGGAGGATTACGTCCACTCCAGTGGTGTCCCTCGCCCAATGATATACCGAGTGAGGGTACTGTTGAATCAGATGGTCCCCCACAGTTATCGGCTGCCGATCTGAGGGAGCGCTTCCCCCTGTCGGAAGAATCAGAGGACTCCTCTTGGGAGGATGAGGCTGGAGGAGGGAGTTCGTTGGAGGAGGGCGAGGTTAGAGATCAAGGCTCATATTTTGACGACTTCTTGGGGGCTCTCGAGGTAGCATTCCGAACTTCTTTCCTTACGATCCGTTCTTGGGTCACTACGGACTTCTCACTGATGTTTGAGTCATGTAGGAGGAACTTGTTCGCAGGCCTCATTCTCGCCCCTCAGCGGGTGATGATGTCGGACCTCCGGAACCCACGCCTATGGCTACGTCCAGTTCTGCGTCTGGTGGGACCAAAGCACCCGAGGTGGCTCCTCCGGAATCGACAGACCTTCCAACAGTATACGGAGGGCCTTTCCTCGGGGCCCCGTCAATACCGTCTCATGAGCAGTGCCAGGAGGTCGATCTCCGTAAGTCTCCTCTACCGGTTTCCCTGCCGTCATATGTATAACATGCCTGCCAACTAACGTTTATGTCCCTCTCTGTCGTACAGTTCTCCGATTGGCGTGGGCTGCTATCGCAAGACTGTTCGGGATGTCTGGTGGCATCCCTCCTAGGGGCATGCCGGTGATAGTGGCGATAGTCCCCCCATCTCCTCAATCTGTGACACACATCATCACTGGCGGGACCACCAGCAGGGTCATACCCGAAGTCATTGAGGTGGACTCTGAGGAAGAGGATCAATCGGTCGGTCCCAGTCTTGTCACGCCTGCTTCGGCTCCAGGTGTCGTACTGGATTCAACACCAGATGTTGATCCTACCGAGGATTTCCTAAGGGCATATCCCGCGTACGAGCCTGCCAATCACGCAGACTGGGACGAAACGGCCTCCGATGAGGAAGAAAGCAGCATAGTCTACCGTCGGTCGTGGAATCTGATCACGCGCTTCATCAAGGACACCCCCAAGCGCAATGGCTTGCCGAAATGGATAGACTCTGCTCACGGTTGCGCGAACTGTGCGCAGGGGGAGTATATTACCAATGTCCTCACGCACTCATCTGAGATCTTATGGATGAGATGATCCGGGAGCATGATCGTGGGCTCAGCGTGGGCTGGCAGCGGAGGAAGGAGACCAACATCAAGAAACTCCAGGAGGCTGAAGGAAAGGTCCAACAGATGCAGACCCAGGCAGATGAGCCTTCAGCCTCTCTTAATGCACAATCTGATCTGGTCTCACGGTTGAAGGCCCAGTTGGAAGAGGCAGAAGAGCATATGAGGCAGGCCTCTGGAAAGATGGCTGCCAATCAAGATGGCGTAGAGAGGGCCAAAGCCAAGGCTGATGAACTGCGCCCCGCTGCTGCCGAGGAGGAGCGGGAGCTAAGTCAGTGACAACAAGCCTTGGACACCACAAGCCAATGGGTGGCAGAGCTGCAACGCTCTTTTGACGGGGTCAACCCGTCCATGGGGGGAGTCGACCCCCGGGTATTGTAACAAACCAAAAACCTTTTATTGGTACTTTTATGCTTCAATTTTTTTCTTCCTTTGTTTTGAATGCCATAGCATGCACGATTTCCACTGTTTGAATCACCTTTTTTACATCCCTACAATGTTTGCGGGATGTTTGGCGACAATTCCCCAAGCCCACATGGGTCGAGCCCGATGTGAGAAACAGGAGATAGTTTCCCTCTCATCCCACCTAACATAGGAGTGGGGACCATGCTCCGGGCATCCAGGATTCAGATTACCAGTCCGGATTTCTGAAAGATGGGAGAGGCTTGATCGGATAAAGAACATTACAGGACATCCGAATTACCGTTTCTTCAGCGTGCTCTTATGCACGAATGGTGCAACGCCAGGGGCACTAAAATCTGTCCAAACAGATGAAAATGGGAAGTGTGAATCATGATACCCAAGATTCGGAGCACTACGGGGATGGCGTGACAATAAAGGACAACCGTTAACCATGGTGGAGAAGCGGTATCCTTACTGCGTTAGCCTGAAATGGGGACAACAAATGAAGGTCGACCGTTGACCATGTTCGAGACACGGGACCATGTCACAAATGTTGTCGATCAATCCTTCGGGACGTTGGCCCAGGACATTTGGCGGACCATAGGTCAAACATCCATACTATTAGGGGGTCCTTCCAAACATGACTAGTCTTCCGGAATGTTGGCCCAGGACGGTAGGTGAGCCGATGCGGCATGAGACCAGGCCGTTAGGGGGTCCCGTGAGTTAGGAAAGGGGACAAGGGTCCGAATTAGGGGCACGCAAAGCGTGGAATATGGAGTGATGGTTTGTCTGAACAGAATCCAACACTTAGGTAGTTATACCACCATGGTGGGAGTACACCATATGGGAGCATTGGTTTGATCATGGATCATTCCTTCTTTCAGACAAGGCCTCTCGGGCGAGGGGATTTACCGCTTCCCAATGTAATCTTGGGGCATTCTAAACTTGTTCAGGGTAGAGCCGCAGTTTAGCGTCATGCGCTGAGGACACATGGACTCTTTTAGTTTAACGTCATATGATAGGATGTGGAATAAAAGGGAAGATCCTAGGGAGCGTGTGGTGCGGTAGATATGAAGCCAACGTGAATGAGGACTTGGAGTCCAAATCACACCACGTACCCTCGGAGGAAACTCCTCGAGTTGATGGACCAAGAGTGAGGATTAGGCTGGGCCCAAAGCAGAGTGGTCGGGCGTTCCTACGTACCCCATGAGGATGGGAATCAAGCCATACGTAGTTCTGGAAGTGCAGTTTAACGTCGTTCGGGATGATGAGAAGCCTGGCTGTGTTGGTACACATCCTGCCAAAACTACTAAGACCACGTGAGTCGTGCTCGGTGTGGGAAACAAGCAGTAGTGGTGGGAATTTCTTGACACAGAAAGGGGAAGGTTAGGGAAAAGGGACGCTCGGTGAATACCGGCCCAGTGACACTAACGCCATCATTTAGCGCACCTAGATGCGTGAAGAGAAAGAGCCGAGTATGATGGAATTTCACTTGAACATGAGGAAGTGGAAATGTGTGAATCATGGAGCTCGAGATTCAGATCACGATGACGACGGCGTGACAATGGAGGATAACTGTTGACCGTGGTGGAAATCCAGCATCCATATCGCGTTAGCCTAGAATGGGGACAAACAAATGAGGGTTGACCATTGACCATGTTCGAAACACGGTACAATGTCATGAATGTTGTCAGATATCCATAGGGAGGTTGGCCCAAATCGATTGGAGGGCCCTTATGTCTAGCATTCATGGAGATCCCTTAAGCCTAGTATCCATGTCATCTCAGGGTCCTTTTGTATGTGGAAGTGGATGAGGATCCAAATAGCGAGCTCATGAAGCATGGTCATGGGGTGAGGGGGAAGTCCCTGTGGAAATCCCACACTTCGGGCTCTTTTTGTAAACACATCTAAATACGACAACGAGACGTATTAGATAGAGGGATAAAATTCCTTTCCCATAGGGAGATCTTAGTTTAGGGTCGTAGAATTCGGACCATGGATGGGAGGAGACATAAGAGGCACATGGTGGAGTTACTCAAACACCTGGCATGAATGGGAATAGGGGGTGTGTGTGGTGCGATGAACAACCTTACGTGAATGAGGACGTAATCCCATACCACACCACACGACCTCCTTAGGAGAGGTTTTTGGTCAAGGGACCGAAAGCGAAAGTTAGGCTGGGCCCGGGGGGAAGTGCCTGGGCACTTCTACGTATCTCATAAGAACGAGAATCAACCCTCACGTAGTTCTTGATGGACCTTAGACCATAAATGGGTAAAGGGAGCAGGGGACACATGGCAACAAGACCCGACGTGAAGGAGGACCTAAGCCCTACTTACCATGCGTTCTTTGGGAAAATGCTCGAGTCGAGGGACCGAACGCAAAGGTTAGGCTGGGCCTGCGGGGAAGTGCCCAGGAACTCCTACGTATCTCATAAGGATGAGAATCAAGCCATACATAGTTCTGAATGGTGACATGGTAAGATACCAGTGCCGGGGGAAAAGGGGAGTGCGGGAATGGCCCTTGCACTAAAAGAAGCAGAATTTGATAAATCTTGTTTGTTCTTTAAGGTGAGTGGTTTTTTTTGTGAAGCGACAGGCCTAGAGTAGTATGTCGTAGTGTCGCCACAAGGATCAAGCACTGATGGGCATTGAAAAATGGCATGGCACATGACCAATACCCAACGTGATGTCCTCTACAACGAGGTCACCACAATGCAGTTCCGTTTTTCGTCGTGCGGCCAGGACGATAACGTCACAGTTTAGGGTCGTATGATAGGACCAAGCATGAATTTTATCATTATGCAGCGCAGACGTAGCAGAGACGATGCTAGGAAGGAAATGTGCGCAGTGTTATAAAACACAATTGACGGAGACATGATCTTATATCACATTGTAAGCCAATCGGAGAGGGAGACCTTTGGCCGAGGGGCCTATATAGAGGTAAGAGGTGAAACAGGGGGAGAGACTGGTTCCCTAAATGGGTTGTACCCGAAGACAGGGCGTCCAGGCGGTCCTACGTATCCCATGAGGATGGGAATCAAGCCACACGTAGTTCTGAAGGGTGCCTTTTAATGTCACGCTGGACAAGGAATAGGAGTGTTAACTCTCAGAACGGGGGTGTGCGTGGTGCAGCTATTGCAAACCCGACGTGAATGAAGACATAATCCCGCACTACGCCATGTGGTCCCGTAGTCGGGGTCCTGAAGGCAGGACCAGAGAGGTGAATTTGCTGAACTCAAGCTGGACCCAAAGACAAGGGGTCTGGGAATTCCTACGCATACTATGAAGATGGGAATCAAGTTGAACGCAGTTCCAGATGAGAATCTTAGTTTATGGTCTTAGAGCTCGGACCGTGAATGGTGACAACTTCCCGAGTAAGCACAGATGTCAACCCAAATCCTAAGCCCACGTGAGTTAAAATCGGTGTGGGAAACAAGGGGGGTATCCACATCACAATACTGGGGCGAGTCAAATGGGAGTTGGTAGAGAGCCCCGAAGGACACCTTTGACGTGGCTTGTTCCCCCAACGCGCGGACGTGTACGGAGGAAAAGTACCAAAAGTTCTGAGACTCTACTTGGACACGGTGAAGTGATGAAGGGTGTGAATTGTGCACCCGACATTTTGGGCCTAATGGGTTGGCATGGAGATAGAGGAAAACTTTTAACCATGGTGGAAACACAGCGTCCATATCGTGTTAGCCTGAGTTGGGAACAACAAACGAGCATCGACCACTGACCATATTCGCAACGTAGGATTTTATCGATTTGTTGTCCAAAACCCTCAGGGGCGTTGGCCCGTAACGGTAGGAGAGCCCTTGGGCGTAGTATCCAGACCATTCTTGGGGGTCCCTCCGAGTGTGAAAGATGATGAAAGCCCTGATGCAGGGATACACAAAGCCTGGAAAGTGGGTGCGGACGTGTCCGAGTAAAGCATGGCATTCCAGGTAATAAACCAGAGTACTCTTAGGCACATCGGTGAACTGCCAAAAAGGGATCGACGAAACAGCTCAGGAGGGAGACGTACATGGTGTGGTCATTACGAGATCGACGTGAATGAGAAAATAACCTCACACCACACCATACACTCCTATAAGGGAGGACCTAGGCCATGGCCCGGAAAGGCCAAGGGGCCTGATGGTTAGGCATTGGTCAGGAAGGCTTGACCTGCTTGCAGTTTAACGTATTGAAATGAGGACGAGGGTGGGGGACCCGAGGAGGCCAAGGGGCCTGTGGCTGGGCCTCGTAAGGGAAGGCGTACGGTAGGGTATATGATCCCTACGTAAATGAGGACATAGTCTCACACCACACCGTACACCCTGGGTAAGAGTTTGGGCAGAGGGGCCCGAGAAGGCCAAGGGGCCTAAGGTCAGGCATCAGTCAGGAAGGCCTGACGGGTCTGCAGTTTAACGTCTTACATGAGGACGGGGGTCAGGGACCCGAGAAGGCCAAGGGGCCTGAGGCTGGGCCTCGTAAGAGAAGGCATACGGCATGGTACATGATCCCTACGTAAATGAGGACATAGTCCCACACCACACCGTACACTCCTATGGGGAATCGGGGTCGTGGGCCCGATTGCTAGCGCCACCCAGGGAGGAGCTTGTTACTTCGGGATGGGGTAGAATGAATCACTGCACTCGATGTCTGGGACATCTCGGGGTGGAACCGAAGATCCAGGACACTATTGACCATGTTCGAAACACAGTGTTCCCCTGGTGACTCGATATGGGAGAAACAAATGAGCATCGACCGCTGACCAAATTCGCAACGCTGGACTTGTATCAGCTTGTTGCTTGAAAACCCTCAGGGGCGTTGGCCCGTATCGGTAGGAGAGCCCTTGGGCATGGTATCCAGGCCGTTCTTAGGGGTCCCTATGGGTGTGAGAAAAAATGATGGAATCCCAGTCAAGGAGTGGGTGAAGCATAGCTGTATCCATCCACGAAAGAGGCAAACATCTCCAGGGGGGATGTGTAGTCGGGTCGAGGCTTGCTCGATGTGAGTTGGGGAAAAAGTGTGCACCCTGCCATATGTCTTGACCCAAGGGGAAGATTTTGTCTTTTGGACTGGGCCAACAGACAAAATGTCTGGGCGTTCCTACGTATCTCATGGGGATGAGAATCAAGCCATACGTAGTTCTTGAAGTCCATGCAGTTTAACGACATACGGTGAGGACGTGGGAGGATAAAAGAACGGGAGTGGGAACATGGTGCGACCCTTACAATCCTTGTGTGAGTGGGGTTGTATGAGCGGGGCTAAGAAAGCCTACCCCTCGCTTCAAAAGGAGCCTCCAAGGAAACTATTCCCAGGGGGGTAGTGGAAGAGAAAAGCTTGGGGCTGGGCTCAAGACGATGCGTCCGAGCGTTCCTACGTATCCCATGAAGATGGGAATCAAGCCACACGTAGTTCTTAAGATGCAGTTTAACGTCATGCTGGACGAGGAGCATCTCATTTGGGGATATGTAAGGTACGGCGAGAAATCCGACGTGAATGAGGACGTAGTCCCACACCATACCGTACAATCCCGTAAGAGGGTAAGTCGGGGAAAACCAAGGGGCCAGAGGCCGGACCGAGGTCAGGGGGACCTGACCAGCTAGCGGTTTAACGTCTCGCGGTGAAGACGGGGTCGTGGGCCTGAGGAGGCCAAGGGGCCTGAGGCTGAGCCTTGGTCAGGAAGGCCTGACTGGCTTTCAGTTTAACTTCTTGTAGTAAGGACGGGGGGCTGGGGGCCCGAGGAGGCCAAGGGGCCTGAGGCTGAGCCTCGGTCAGGAAGGCCTGACTAGCTTGTAGTTTAACGTCTTATAGTAAGGATGGGGGGCGAGGGCCCGAGGAGGCCAAGGGGCCTGAGGCTGAGCCTCGGTCAGGAAGGCTTGATTGGCTTGTAGTTTAACGTCTTGTTGTAAGGATGGGGGGCCGGGGGCCCGAGGAGGCCAAGGGGCCTGAGGCTGAGCCTCGGTCAGGAAGGCCTAACTGGATTGCAGTTTAACGTCATGCAGTAAGGACGGGGGGAGATCTTAGTTTAAAGTCATAGAGCTCGGACCATTTTGCAGTTTATCGTCTTGCAGGACAAAGATGCAGTTTAAAATCATGCAGGACCTTACAGTTTAAGGTCGTGTTGGACCATAACGTGCATTTTAAGGTCATGCGGGACCATTTCATAGTTTATAATCTTACAGGATGAAGATGCAATTTAAGGTCGTGTGGCACCCTACAGTTTAAGGTTGTATCAGACCATAACGTGTAGTTTAAGGCCATGCGGGACCATTTCACAGTTTATCGTCTTGCAGGACGAAGATGCAGTTTAAGGTAGTGCGGGACCATCTTGTAGTTTATGGTCATGCAGGACCATAACGTGCAGTTTAAGGTCATACGGGACCATTTCACAGTTTATCGACTTGCAGGACGAAGATGCAGTTTAAGGTCGTGCGGGACCCTACAGTTTAAGGTCATGTCGGACTATAACGTGCAGTTTAAGGTCATGCGGGACCATTTCACAGTTTATCGTCTTGCATGATGAAGATGCAGTTTAAGGTCTTGCATGACCATCTTGCAGTTTAGGGTCGTGCAGGACCCTTTTTCCCTAGGAAAAGTATCGTTTAAGGAACTTGGCATTGGTGGGAGGGGTTATACGCTCTCCATCTATGGTCACCAAGGAGTATGCTCCATTGGGGCAATCCTTATGGATGATATAAGGCCCTTCCCATTTGGGTTCTAATTTGGGTGGTTTCCTACTGGGAATCATTGGCACTCGAAGGGATAGTACTAGGTCTCCTTGTAGGAAAGAACGGAGACGAACCTTCTTATTGAAGGCCCTCGCTATCTTATCCTGATGCCTTTCCAGATTGTGCAGGGCACGAAGCCGGTTCTCATCCAGTGCTTCTAATTCAGCTAGACGGATCTCGACTACCTCATCCGATGTCTAGTGATCATAGACTGTAGTGCGTAACGATGGTAGCTAGATCTCAATGGGTAGCACGGCCTCAGCTCCATACACCGGAGAATATGGGGTCACCTAGGTAGAGTTGCGAGTCGTCGTCCGGTAATCCCAGAGGGCGTTGGGGAGCTTGTCTAGCCAAATTTTCTTGTTCTGACCAACCATCTTCTGCAGAATGTTAGAGAGGGTTTTGTTGAATGCCTCGATCTGTCCATTTGCCTGGACATAGTAGCAGGAGGTATGGTTCGACCGGATGTCGTACATGGAATACAATTTCTTTAATTCAGCAGCTCTGAAGGTGGTGCCGTTATCGGTGAGGACGGCGTGAGGGACCCCAATCTGGTTGATAATATTGGAGCTCACAAAGTCAATGATGGAATGGGCCTTGACCTCTTCGAGCGGAACTACCTCTGCCCACTTGGAGAAGAAATCTGTAGCAGTTAGGATGAACCTACACTGGTGGGCTATTGCCGGTGGATACGGTCCCACTACATCGAGTCCCCATACCGCAAATGGCCAAGAGTACTTGGTGGGGTGGAGGGGCTCCGCCAGCCGATGCAGGAAGTTTGCATGAACTTGTCATGAATGGAACCTCTTGACATACCCAATACAATCGTGGATCATAGAGGGCCAAAAGTACCCCAACCTCCGGATTTTATGGGACAGCTTCGGCCCAGCTTGATGGGCGCCACCGGAACCGGCGTGAACCTCTTGCATAACTTGAGGTATCTCTACTCCTTGGATGCAACGGAGGAGGACACCATCAAAACTCCACTTATAAAGGATCTGTTCAAGACTGGGGCCACTCTGGAGGGTAAATTGCAGCGCGCGGCATCGGATTCGCTCGCGCTCGGCTCGGTCGTCTAGGAGGCAACCATTTTGGAGGTACTCGACAAAAGGCAACCTCCAGTCGAGAGTGGCTTCAACCACTGTGTCTGACGAACTCGGGACCCCTGACGTGGAGGGTCCGGCGTTGAGATGACCTACCCGAAGGCCATCATTGTCTTCTTGGGTGACGGGGGCAATGACTCTCCGGTGTGCCACATGTATGATCAAATCATCTTGCACTGGTTCTGCGAGCGATGCGGCCAAGCCAGCCAAGGAGTCTGCTTGACCGTTCTATGACCGTGGGACATGGGTAACCTCTGGTCGAGGAGAGAACTGGGCCATTAGGTGGAGGGTGTACTCCAGCAACGGTGCAAGATCCGGCTTCCTGACAACGTAGTCGCCATTAACGTATTTGATTACCAGCTCAGAATATCCCTTCACATGTAAATGGGACACATGGATCTCGAGGGCCAACTCGAGGTCAGTGATGAGAGCCTGGTACTCTGCCTCGTTGTTCGTACAGCCTTCTAGCAACAGGAACGAGTATGGCAGGACGGCTTGCGGCGGGGTAATGAAGACAATACCCAGGCCCACTCTGTTGAGCTTGGGATCGTTGAGCCTCCTACCAGTGGGGGTCCGGGAGGCGCCATCGAAATGAATTTTCCAACACAGGACGACATGATCGACTAAGAGGATCGCCACATCAAGAAAATCTAGGTCCAGGGATTGATCCGCGGAGGTTGGATGGGCAGCTAAAAATTCTGCCAACGCTTGTACCTTAATGGCCTTCTGAACTACGAACCTGATATCAAACTACTGGAGAATCACCGCCCACTGTGCTAGTCGGCCAATCAACATGGGGCCGTTCAGGATGTACATCAGTGGGTCTACCCGGGAGACCAATTGCACCTCATGGTGCTGCAGGTAATGTCGCAACTTCTGCATGGCGAAGACGAGCGCAAGGCAGCTCTTTTCGATAGGAGAGTATATAACCTTCATATCGAGAAGCATGTGGCTGAGATAGTAGAGACCGTTCTCAGTACCCTCGTTATTCTTCTGGGTGAGCAGCGCACCAAGGGATCTTTCCAGGGCGGTTACGTAAAGGACCAGTGGCTTTCCGGAGATGGGTGGCATCAAGACCGGAGGTTCGAGCAGATACTGCTTGATTTCCTAGAAGGCGGTCCGACACTCCTCATCCCATTTGTAGGCGGCGCCCTTCTTCATGAGCCGGCAAAATGGCATACACTTTCCGGCCAGATTCGCGATGAATCGGCGTATATAGGCTAAGTGGCCTTGAAGTCATCGAAGTTCCCGAATGTTGCTCGGGGGAGGCATTTGGCTGATGGCCTTGATCTTCTCTGGGTCGATCTCGATACCTCGGTATCTGACAACAAAGCACAAAAACATCCCAGAGGTGACCCCAAAGGCACACTTCAACGGGTTCATCTTCAGGTGACGGGAACAAAGGAAACCGAACACTTTCTCGAGGACTTTGAGATGGTCCTAGGGCTGACATGATTTGACTACGAGGTCATCTACGTAGCATTCCACCAATGTCCCAAGAATCGGCTTGAATATGCGATGCATGGCACTCTGATAAGTGGCACCTGCATTTTTCAAACCGAATGGCATAACCTGGTAGAAAAAGGTACATTGGGGAGCCTTGAACGCAGTGAAATCCTCATCTTCGGGGGCCATCCATATCTGGTTGTACCCAGAATACCCATCCATGAAAGAGAGAGCTTGGAACCAGGCCGTGGCTTCAATCAATAACTCTATCACCGGGAGTGGGAATTCATCCTTTGGGCAGTGGCGATTAAGATCGCGGAAGTCGATGCAAACTCTGATCTGCCAATTCTTCTTCCTGACAGGCACAATGTTGGCAAGCCACTTGGGGTACTATATTTCCTTAATGAAGTTGGCTTTGATAAGCTTGTCAACTTCGGCCTCAACCATAGCACCATGAGAAGGGTGCATCTTCCTGGGAGGCTGCTTAAACCCACGATGTTTTGTCGGGAGGCCCAGACGGTGAACAACTACCTGGGGATCTAGTCCTGGTATCTCGTTGTAACTCCAGGAAAACACGTCACGGTGTTGTTTGAGGAAGTCAACGTACTGTTGCCGCTACTCGGGGGACATGGTTGCACTGATCAATGTGGGTTTCGAATCTGCCTCGCTACCAAGGTTCACCTGTACCAGTTCATCAATCGTGGTAGAGACGCCTTCCTCAAAGGCGGGGGGAGCATCCTCCAGGTCTTCCTCCCCACCTGTTGGGGAGTTTCCTGCGACGGGATATAGTTCTGGGCTATCATAACCTGGGGGGAAACTGGTGCCGGCTTGGGCAGCAGTGGTCATCATATCAGGAGACTCACTCGCCATTGAGACCATATCAATGAAGGTAGTCGATCCTATCCCATCTGGACTTTAGCCTAAGGGGCCACGTTTGATAATATCAAAGCAGAGGTGATGTGTCGGCCTGAGTCGGTGGATTCTAGCCCGGCGAAAGAGACACGTATGGCGTACCGCCGTTGTCATAAGATTGACGTCCCGGTACCGTACAGGGGTATGAGGTTCCGGGATCACCCCAGCCTGATTGATGTAGGAGTACGAGGTGATTTTCCGCCGTCGCTTGGACATGGGAACATGCCTTTCTTTTGTACCCAAAACAACAAAATATTTCCCCATGTCGGGGGTTGTGGCCCCCAATCGGTGGATCGGGAGGATGTAGGCATCATCCATTCTTGCCCAAGGATCACTTGTGACCGGGGCAGGTTCATCCTCACTTACTAGGATTTTCTTATCCTTACTTTTGTAATAACCCACATCCAGATAGCGGGCCTCACAAGAAGTGAAAGGGGGCAAATCTCCTTGGAGCACGCATACTCGACCATTGAGTGAGTATTTGAGGCACTGGTGATACGACGAAGGGACCGCTGCATGCTGATGGAGCCATGGCCTACCCATCAACGCATTGTAGGCGGTGTCCTGAGAGACGAACATGAACTCGGTGCTGGCAATTAAGCCACCGAACTGAGTCTTCAGGCGGATCTTGCCGACCAGGGTTTGCTCGGTCCGGTCGTACCCTTGGATTCTGAGGTCAGAGGGAGTTAAATCACCTTCAGACAGACCCAGCTTCCGCATCGTCCGAGTCGGAATTAGATTGATTCTGGAACCCGTGTCAACGAGGCAACAACGGACATCCACACCACTGAAGTGGCCAGGGATGTACATCGGGCGAATGTGCCCCTGTATAGGAGGGTCCTCATCTTCACCAGAGAACGAGATAACCGCCTTTAATTCGGCATTTTCAATCGCCTCGGTATGGAAGGCTTCTGCGGCTACTACCTCTGTCTCAAACTGGAGGGGGCTCCTTAGGGCCTCGGAAAGTGCCTCGCGCATTTCGAATGACAGGCGAAGGGCCTCAAGGATAGAAAGCCTTGCAGGAATGTTGGCCAGGTGATTCAGGACATCATACTTTCGTGCCAAACGTGAACCTCTACTTACAGGAGGTCGTTCGGCATTTGGAGGCATAGCGGGTCCTGCCGGTTGAACCGGATATCGTCTAGTACTGGGTACATCCTACTTCCTGCTAGTTAAAGCCTTGAGAGTAGTCGCCGGACTGGGATTGGACAGCGGAGGCTGGCCTGTAGCCAGGCAAGACTGACTGTGATACAAACGAGGCAGCTCTCCCTGATCTAGTAGCACAAATGGTGGTGGAGGTAGAGCCAAGGGAGTTAGATGGGGTTGCATGTGCTGAGCTCTACGCTGACCCTGCTGTATAGTCTCAGTAGCGTGCACGACTTGGCTGAATGTACTCGCTGACGTACCTCGATGACCGGTGCGGTTTCGATTCCGCTGACGTTGACATCGGATGGAAACTTTGGGGTGGTTCTCCTGGCGTTCCCCTTCGTCGGGGGTCATATAGGGCTTTACCAGCTCCACGGTGTTAACCGAAGCGTACCCCTGGCTGTCGCTCGAGAAGTCATCCACCGCTGGGTGGATTCTGGGAGGAATCCCCATTTCAGGGGGCATAATTTTGCCGAGAGTGCAGGATGATGACGACAACGGCGGTGCGCGTTGCTTCTTCTTGCGTCACCGCTGCTTGCCCTTTTGGGAAGAGGTTGAATGTGAAGACGATGCAGAGGTACTGGATACATCTTCTGAAGGTTCTGGCTACTTCAGGTGCGCCCGGATGATACCATGTTCACGGACGATGGTTTTTCGAGCCATCCAGTCGTCATAATTCCGAGATCCACGGTTGGGAACCTGCTGCCATCGCCTTCGCTGTCGCTGCCAATTTCTGACCCTGCAAAGACACATGCCACTTGCACTGGTGCCAGGCCCAACTTGACTATGTTGTTGTTGACCTAGTCTTGAATCCATTCTTTAAACACATATAATTGCTTGAGGGTGTGCCCTAGGATCTGATGATAGGGACAGTAGTTGGGGTGATCGGTGAGATTCGCCTCTTCCGGCCTTCTACACTCGGGCAGGCACACAATCCCTTGCTCTAGAGAACTTCGGAAGTAGCTAGGGACCTGATTTTCGTTGAACGAATAAATCTGGTGTCTTTTTTCCAGATAGGGGGCCCTGGGGGCCTAGCCCTGACGACGGGCCGGAGGGGCCTGCCTAGGAGGTGGTGCCTGATTGTCTCGCCTGGGTGGCGGTGGCGCATTGCACGGGGGAAGATGTCGGTTCTGAGGCGGTCACTGCTGGGAAGGAGCCTGTGCTTGAGGTGGAGGACCTCTGTGGGGTTGTGGGGATGGTGTCGCCGACAGTAATTCCAGCTGCCTAGGGGATTCTATTTGGGCCACTGCGGCGGGTTAAACCCTGGCGGTCCTCCTGGCTGGGATCATATGGGGCAACGAACATGCCTGACTAGCCTGTTACAGAGCTTCCTCAAGCCATTGAGCTTTATCTGAGAAATCTCTAAACCCTCCAGGGTAGTTCTGGGTAATCAGGGAGGGTACCAGCTCCTTTTTGGCGTTCCTCACACACATTGTCAGTAATTTCTTTTGAGTCAGTGGCATATCGAGGGAATACGTAAGTCCCTTCCACTGGGCGATGAAATCTTCAACCCACTCATCAGGCCTTTGCTTGCACTTGAAGAGGTCTGCAATGCTGGTCTTCCATGTGGTGGAGCTGAACTGGTATAGGAACTGCCGGCAGAGATCCTACCAACCGGTCACCGATCTGATAGGGAGCTGGATGTACCAGAAGAATGCTGGACCTTCCAATGTCTGTACGAAACACTGGAGTTTGGTGGCTTCTTGCTGAGCTAGGGTCCCCAGCATGGGACCACACCTGAATGAAAAATGTGTCAAGTGCTGTGGTGGGTCCCCTATCCAGTTAAAGGGCGATAAAGTGGGGTTACCAAAACCCGGAGGTGCAGGCATATCATCGACCCATGTGGGATACGGCTTGCCATCCGGTGGGACCGCCACCTGCCGTGTTTCCAAAGCTTCGAGGTGGGCTGTGAGTGCTGCAATAAGATCATCCTGGTGGGGGTCCCTGTCTTGACGGGGACCCCTAACCAAAAGTGCATTGCCAGGTTCTTCAGCACGGTAGATGGCTTCGGCAGCTCGTGGATCAACTGGTGGAACGACCTGCAGGGCGACTGGGGGAACCAGGACTGGATTCTTCAGATTGCCCCGTCATTCGGGGGGGTTTGGCGAGACGTATCACGCCCTCTTGACATAAGTTCGGTCTTCTGCCCTGTCTACGGCCGTAGCATGATCAGGGTTTCCCAGAGGCATCTCACCGGGGGGAAATTGTTCCTGCCCCTGCTACCCCGGCCTGGGATTACCATAGTCGGGTCACCGCTCTGCGGCACGCTCAGCCAAGAGTTCATCAACCAGCCTCTTCTACTCAGCAAGTTGCTGGCGTAACGTGGCCTTCTCGGGATCTTATTCCGTTTTCTGCATAGAGGCAGACGGGTCGGATTGCTTGACAGTTCCGACGTGCTCCTTAACCTTTCCGGTATTTCGACCGAGTACCAGTGACTCGGTGGGTACGGGTAGGCCTAGTAGGTTCCTCTACTAACGAGTAACCCTCCCTGATGGGTCCAGCAGTGGCGGTACGCCCTCGGGGGGTAAGTCTCCATCAAGGAATTCAATCTCGTCTTCCTTGTCCACTACGTCAGCATGTGGACCGCGACCCCTCTCGAGGGCATGTCCTCGATGTCGCATAACGAATCGGGCTGCCGTCGGATAGGGTCGAAGTGGAGAGCGGCATAGTGTCCCCAACCACAGACTTGCACATGGGGGGTAGCTTCCCTGACGATTCTGCGGAGTACTTTGAAACTCTTAACACATTTCCGTTGAAGGGCGCTCTAACGGTCTAGCGACTCGGGGTGATGGGCCACAAGGAGTGCGGCCGAATCGATTAGGCGGCATTGCTCACCGATTTCTTCGAAGTGCTTTCAACTTCTGGGGTACAACACCCGTTCGTAACGAAGGCGGAAGTGTGTCGCCCATAGGGTTCGACAAAAGCACCCCACTTCTTCAGGGGTAAGGGACTCTGGTGCCCGAAAATTCAGCGCCTCCATCAGCCAGAACTTCTCCGGGAAGTAATCCGCTGAAAGAATACTCCAGAAACTCCTGGGTTTGGACTCGGGGTCTGGCCATGTATTTCCCACTCATCAACCGGGGGCAGCTGAGGGACCGGTAGCGGTACCGAGGCAGACCTCTGGGATAGTAAACTCAGCGGCGGAGAATACGGCGAACGAGCTGATTGGCCACCAAATTCCGGGCCATCCTCCGAAGAGTGAGGTGACCTGGCCACGATGTCACGATACGATGGGCTGATAGCCACAGCTTCCAGAACAGGATCGCGGCTACCGGAGATAGGTCATGTCATCACTCTACCGCCGTTGGCCCCCAAAATAGCTCTCCGTGATCTCTGGTAGAGGTAGAGGGCGATTCTGGTGACCATGGCGGTGATTGCGTGGTCGAGACCTACGGAATTCCCAATATTTATTCCTCCTGGATGTACCTGCGGAGAGAGATGGGAATCTGGTGGACCTCATATTCCGGGAGAATGAGGCTAACACGTCTGGTTCCTGCCCCAGTCCTTGATACGAAGGAGCGGGGAGAAGGTTCCATCGCTGAGTCACATTTTGCTTCAGAGTCGGAGAAGCAGGAAGGTTTGATCTCCACCCGGGCCTTCCCAGGACTCTTCTTGTGGCGGCGACGACTCGCTCTCCTGCCCCAGGGTGGCTCTTCGGGATAGGGTTGATCCCTATCATGTAGTCTCGGGGCGGCGCTGGCGCCGTGGCGGAGAGGGCCCCCACTCGAGATAGCCGAGGTGCGAGGGGCACCAGGGAAAATGTCCAAGGGTACATGGAGAGGAACTCCAGGGATAGCACCCATGTGGGTGGAGCCTCTTTTGGAATCGGCAGGAGCATGGGGAGGACCTCCATGGTCGATGCGGGTGGAGCGAGGCTGACATTCACTCCTCGAGTTGCTGGGGCGAGGAGGACCTTCGCCGGTTGTAGAGAGGACGTAGGGAGGGACCCCACGTTGGAGAAGGACAAGATGGACAGTGCCTTCAGATCGGCGGTCAGGGGTAGGAGGATGGACTCCATACCCTGTAGAGTGGGCGCGGGAAAGGTTTCTGCACCGAGCGTCACTGTCGCGGGGCAGGTCTTCCTTCGGGATGGGGGTAGCATGAGGCATACCTTCATGAAGAACTTCGGAGCGGGGAAGGCCCACGCTCTATGGAGTAGTGGTATGGGGAGGGCCTCCGTACGGGGTGACATCACCTCGGGTTAGTTCACGGCGATCACCACTTGGGCCTGCAACCCGGAGAGTCAACCCAGCCTGCCCGTGGCGCGGTTGGGGTATCGATCTTGGTTGGGTGTAGGGGTGCCCCTACTCAGTGTATGCAGGGACTTCATGATGCATGTAGGCAGTGGCTCGGGCCACTGTAGCTGTCGACGTTGACGCATCTGGGCGAGCATCCTCAGCTCGGGCCCGACGCTGACGTCGGGTCAGGCGAGCCGGTGCAGGTGGTGCAGGGGCATGGCCTGCCTGCACTTCTTGCGGAGTTGGACGGCGGCACTAACGCGGCCGGGCAGGAGCTCTTTCCTGGAGCCCTTGGGTCGGGACCCTGAGCGGGCTGAGCCGGACAGCGCCTGCCTCATCAGCGTAAGGCGAGGAGTCATCGAGGCGTTCCGGGGACAGGCTTCCGAAACGGTTGAACGTTGGGGTGGGGAGCAGGGGATCCCTGCGCGGCCTGTTAGGGTGGCGTTGATAGAGGGGCCTGGATGCCTCTAGGTCCAGGAGGGCCATATCCCGAGTTGGGATGACCCCTTCCTCCTCGTACCTGCGCACGAGGTTGTTGATCACCCTTCGCTGGATGACCTCTGATGGGGAAAGGGGACGTGGGCGCCCCGTATTCCACGATGTGGCGGCCATCGTGGCGGTAGCGGCGCCATGTGGGGTGGCTGTGGCGATGTTGCCCCTGCCCCTGCGTAGGCGAGCGAGCGGTGATTGCGTCTCTGTAACAGCAACCTGGTTCATGAGAAACGAAGGGATCGACTCATCAGCACTGAGAGAAAAAGAATTGACAACCAGTGCCCCAGCGTCCTTCAATTCTCCATGTGTGTAAGAAGGATCCACGCCAACACACTGCAGAATGGAGTGCCCCACGTTCTACTGCCCCGACTTCCGGTGAGTTTCAAGACAGGCCCGCTATTTTCTTGGAGGGACCAGGCACAAGATATCTGGATCCGGTAACACGTCAATCTACTGGTGTCTCGAACGCTACTAATCTCTATATTGAGGAGAAGAGTTTCACATCAGGTTCACCATTTCTGATTCCGACGCTTTCGTCGGGGCA
The DNA here is from genome assembly GCA_963277665.1 of Viscum album. Taxonomy (NCBI): domain Eukaryota; kingdom Viridiplantae; phylum Streptophyta; class Magnoliopsida; order Santalales; family Viscaceae; genus Viscum; species Viscum album. Next base: position 6,230,462 of record CAUJRU010000013.1, on the reverse strand, counting down.
CGCGCATCCATCTGTCCGCGGAGGAGGACGCTCTACGCTTGTTGCCCCGCGTTCCCACTTTCCAAAGGCGAGAGAAATTCGCTCCTTATTCAGGGACGTCTGCTCCTTGATCGAAACAGGATGATGGGATGTTGGTTCTTCCTTCTGTGGATTCCTCCTCAGAACTCGTCACTTAGTCTGGGTCTCCCTCATAGATTTAATACGTTGTTCGTGAAACTCTTTCCAGTTCCATGTTTCCATGGGCGCCGGTTAATTACACTGCTTCTGTCGGGACATTCCAAAGGGTCCGATCAGGGCAGCAACCTTCAGTCGAGGGAGTAGTCACGTTGAGGCATCAGTAGCGTGTCTGGATGCTGGGGAACCTGGCATGTCTGTCTATTATCCCTGGTCACAGGTCTTCTCGAGGGCGTGGAAGCCCGAGGAATCCACATCGAGCGCAGGGAATTATATTCCATAGACAGATATCTGAGATTTTCCTCAGCTTCCCGTGCTTAACACAGGGTACGCCGCGAGTTTAATGTCCAGCGGAGACGGATCTGCCCGATCAGAGCATTAGCTAGAATAGATCGGATTGAGGGATTTCCCTTGAAGGGATGCCGAAACCGGAACCAGCCCATGGGCGGCTGTGAAGTTGGGCTTGAGCCTTGAAGTGGTTTCCTACGTATCCCCGTGGCAGGGAATCGAAGTCCTCGTAGTTCGGATGGTGCCGGTGAACCGACATGAGGGTGGACCTTGGTCTGAAGGGCATCATCAGTGAACTGACATGAATGGGGAGGACCAGGAGGGTCCTAGTGGTGGTGGGCTTGAACCTCAGGGAGGATTCCTACGTACCATGCCTTGACATGGATCCAAGTCCTCGTAGTTCGGATGATGGAATACATCAGCGAACCGACGTAAATGATGGACCTTGGTCAGATGAGAAATGGGCTTGAACCTCGGGGAGGCTTCCTACGTATCATGCCTTGACATGGACCAAAGATCTCGTAGTTTAAGGGGTGTCATCAGTGAACCGACGTGAAAGTAAGCCCGGGGGTCCACTAGTGGTGGGCTTGAACCTTGGGAAGGTTTCCTACATACCATGCCTTGACATTGATCAAAGTCCTCGTAGTTCGGAATGGTCTCAATGGATTTCCATTGGACTGGAATGCAGTTTAACGTCATGTTGGACGAGAATGAACCTTGACGTGAATAAACGACGGGCGATGGGTGTCGGCGAACCGATGTAAATGAGGGACCTTGGTCCGATAGGAGATGTGCTTGAAGCTCGGGGAGGCTTCCTACGTACCATGCCTTGACATGGATCAAATTCCCCGTAGTTCTAATTGTGGAATACAGTTTAACGTCATGTGGGTCTGGGGAGAACTGACGTGAATGAGGTCAGAATGACCGGATGGTGGGTTTGAACCTCATAGAGGCTTCCTACGTACCATGCCTTGACATGGATCAAAGTCCACATAGTTCAAGTTGGTCACAACGGCTTGCCGTCGGACTGGAATTGCAGTTTGACATCGTGCTGGATGCAGGTAGAACTAGACGTGAGTTGGATGATGGGTGGGCTTGAACCTCATGGAGGCTTCCTATGTACCACGCCTTGACATGGATCAAAGACCTCGTAGTTCAAATGGGTGTGCAGTTTAATGTCATGCGGGACAAGGGGCATACAGTTTAACGTCATGCTGGACGTGGGTAAAACTCGACGTGAATGAGCAACCGAGTAATGTGGCTGGAACCTCATGGAGGCTTCCTATGTGCCATGCCTTGACACGGATCAAAGTCCTCGTAGTTTGCTGGAGGTAGGGGGTCAGGGTCGGTGCTCACTCTAAGACCACGTGAGTCATGCTTGGTGTGAGAAAAAAGAGGTTAAAAGGACCTGACGATCACGTCGCGAAGGGTGCGTCCATGAGAAGCGAAGAGGGGCTTACGCGTTAGGCGGCCCATGGTGTTGGGACTTACTCCAGGATGGAATCTTGGAGTGCGACAAAGCGAGGCGAAAGAGGGACTCGGGACCAATTATGGGAGGTGCCTGGTTCCTTATCACGCCATCCACTGACCTTGGTAGTGGGGAAGTACGGAGATGCAGGGGTGCAACCATCCGTTGTGGAACTAGGGTCGCCCTTCTCCTGAGAACATAAGCCACTCCAATAAGGAGGATATCATCCCTTGTGGATGGGTGATTCCACCCCCGTGGAGACGAGTGGCGTAATAAATGTTCGAGCTGGGGGGACCCTTCGTGAGAGGCACGAGGTCGGGTCACCGTTTAACGTCATGTGTTGAGGACGTGATGCTAGTCAGTTTAACGTCCTGCAGCTCGGACAAGGTGGGTTTACTCCGCTCCCCTAGGACATACATAACCGGTACCCTCTAGTCCTTGGGGAAGGGAAGGTAACAGTAAGTCCATAGTCAAGAGGGGTTGTAGAGAGAACCATCAAGGGGTCCATGTTAGCGTGGCTATGTGAAGAAGCAACAACCGTTAGCTTGCCTATGCGAAGAAACATTAGGCGAAGCAATGCTACGGGTGGTATTGTCCATGGGACTTTGAAATCACATCGTGCAAACCTGGAGGGTCGCACGGGAAGTGGAATTTCCATGAAAAGGAGTGTGCTTCGCGAAGCAGAGTGCCTTGGCCTTAGCATGGGGTGTAGGAGTGAGTGGAGGGTGCTTCGTGAAGTGGAACAGTATTCGTGGAGCACTGCCTCGTGAAGAAGAGGTGCCTCGCGAAGCAGGGTGCTGCGAAGCAGTGTGCTTCGCGATGTGGAGCGATCCTGCCTTAGCATAGGGATCACTAGTAAAACTTGGGTGATTCGCAAAGCATAAACGCTCCGCGGCTACCCGGGTTCCCTGGGGAATCCCCTTCCTTCTCGAATGCCCTTGAGCTTCGCGAAGGGCATCCCTCTCGAAAGAGGGGCTCAAAACGAGACAAAGCAAAGGCATCTCGCAAAGTAGAAGTACCTCGCGGAGCTCAGGATTCCCGGGGCAAAGAGTGCTTCGCGATTCGGGAGAGGAGAATCCGAATGGTCGGATTGTCCATCGTTGGAACTCAGGGGGAGTCCAGTATTTATAGGGAAGGGGCGCCGCGAAGCAGAACTCGCGCGCCACCTCAGGTGCTTTGCGGCGCGCTCGTGAACGTCAACATCGTCCGCAAAGATTTACTGCCTCTGGAGATTCGTGGCAGGCTCTCGAACGTCAAATGAGTTCGCCGAGAGTTACTGCCTCTGGAGCTTTGCGAGACCACGATGCTCGGGGTGCTTCACGGCGGTACTTCGCGTTGGTGCTTCGCGAGGCAGCGTGCCAGCCTTCTTTTTTGTCCCTTCCTTTCATGCCATATTTTGGCGCCAACACTGTCATTTCATAAGGGTTATAACAGGATAGAAGTTGTGTCAATCAGATGCCCGGTCTGTAAGTTATAAGCATTTTTGTTCAGGGGGGGTGGGGATGGATTTGGGTTCGATCCAACCCATCCAGACTCCAACTATCTCAAAAACTCAATAGGAGTATACCAAATGGAACGTCTCGATCCAAGAATCCCGACTTCATAGATGGTTCATCAAACGGACGTCTGGTTCTGAATATATGGCCCTTTAAGTGTTTCTGGGCCCGGTATGGCTTGGGTCTGGTCCTACCTTGTCGGACTGACCCAGTGTGACCCGGTCTAGGCTGGGCCACGGCAGACTCGACCCGCTTGGCCGTGGTCTGGCCCGGCCTACAAGGGGGCTGTCCCACAATGGGCAGCCCACAATGGGGGGGTCCGGCCCGCAAGGGGGCGACCCACAAAGGCAGTGGACCACTAGGGCGGTGGCCAACCAGGTCGATGGCTTGGTCCAAGTGGGAGCATGACCTAGCCCGAGGTGGGGAACGGTCCGGTCTGAGGGGTATCATGGCCCACTGTGGGGTCTACCCTAGCCGGCGTGGGGGGTGTGACCCCCCGGTCTTCTGAACTCCCAAACGGCTTGGAGGCCATTCGGTTTGCAAAGCAGCGGAACCTCATGGGCAACGCTCACTCACTGCGGAACCCATCATAGGCATGGGTTCGACCTCCGCCATGGATTCCTCCCCAACTTCTATTTGCTAGCGGTGCACTTATCGTGTCACCTCTCGCTCAATGATGGCACGGTGGTCACGCCGCCTCCTCCATTCACCACAGCCGATGAGCCATGTCACTTTCTCACCAAGGGCACGCTACCCCGCCTTTTTGGATGACCGGTGTCGGCCTCTCTGATGACCGTTGTTGCTCTGTGCCACTACCTCCTCTTGTGGTGTGTGTCGGCACACGACCTCCTTCATAGCCAGTCAGTGTCGCTATGTTGGTGGTGTTCTGTGGACGGCGTAAGATTATAAAAGTGTTGGAGGGTTCGGGTCATGTTCGTTAAGCCCTCACCCTCTGCATTAGCTCATAAACATGGGGGAGGATAAAGGGGGTTCAAAAAATTCACATTAATTCAACATAAAATTAAAAAAAACCCTACCTAAAAACCCCATTAGAGAATGTCCGTGCTTTTAGGTGGAATGGTGATCTTCGTTCTTGCCAGAGGCATCCAATGACACTGCTTTCATGTCATCCTTCGGTTCGGGGTTTGTGGGTTGCTCATCATCTCTTACCAGAACTGGTTCCATCCTTTATGGGTTTGGCGTCTCGGCACTCCTTCAGCACTTCCTTCCCTAGAAACGTTGTGTCGTTACCTCCCTCCGAGATCCATTTATACAATAGAGGGGTGGGGGGGGGGGGTATGTAACGATGTTGGGAATTAATGGGGATCATTAATTAGGAATATTCCTAATTTCTCCAATATTGAGGTTACATAGATTGTAGGGTTAATCCATTTAATGGCTTGCCCCACCACTGGCCTCACACACTACTGGTCCATTGGAGGTTATGAAATGAATATAAAATAATAAAATTATTTTATTTCATTTCATAAAAGTCACAAAACATAACTTTCTCTCTGGTCCTACTTTGTTCAATGTAACGCCTGCATTAAGCGAATCCTGGAACTATGGATTCAACGGGGCCCTCCGATATTTAATCTGAGAAGTAGTTCAAAAGGTAGAAAATTCCACTCATGTGTTTACAAGATGTACCTTAAAAAAAGATTATAAATTCATTCCAAGCACTCCGGTATCGGAATCACATGCTGTTAATTGTCAAAGACTCGAAATAAATACATATAATTAAAAAATTAAATGGAAAATCTAGGTCTTTACACTCTTGAAGTATCCTATTTCTTCTTTCTACTACTCCATTTTGTGGAAGTGTTCTAGGAGTAGAGAAATTGTGATTATAGCCATTTTGTGAGCAGAAAGATTCAAATTCCTGATTTTCAAATTTACGGCCATGACCACTTCTCAAGATCTTAATTATAAGTCCCCAATGATTTTATATATACGTGGAATATTTTATTAATAGAGAACATGCTTCACTTTTGTGAGCTAGAAAGTATACCCAAGTACATCTAGAAAGCATATACCATAACATAAACATTGTGCTTCCAATTTAAAATTGAAGCTCTTGATGTTCCAACCAAGTCCATGTGAACCAACTCAAGCGGTTGACATGTAGAAACTTATTTCTTTGTTTTGAAAGAAACTTTGTGTTGTTTTCCCTTTGGAAAAGGATTACCAACATTGTTTTGTGGGAATTCCAATTTAGGTAAGTCTATAACTAAACCATTCATAGTTAGTTTTCTAAGTGAGTTCACATTATAGTGTCTTAATCATCTATGCCATAACTAGGATTCCATATGAAATGCATTCTAAGAAGAAACACTTTTATTAGATAAAGTTTTTAAGTCAACATAATATATATTTTCATTTATAAGAGTAGTGAATATTAAATAATTTTTATAATTAAAAACATTGCATTCATTATTTTAATACATAACATTAAAACCATCATCACACAACTAAGAGATACTTATTAGATTGTATTTTAACCCATTAACAAAAATTACTTTTGAAATTAATGTAGTATTAGTGTCACCAATTTGGCCTAAGCTGACGATTTTACCATTGGAATTATCACCGAATGTGATATGTCCACTATCAGATTTAATTAGGCTCTTGAATAATGAATATTATCCGGTCATATGTATTGAAAATCCTCTGTCCATGTACCATAGAGTTTTACAGGATCTCTTTAGACAATTTCCCTGAGAAACAGATTAAGTGTAGGGTAACATTGGTACCTATATTTTCTTGGGTACAGAGAGGTTAGAAAGTAATGCTTTGGGAACCCATAATTGTCTCACAGGTTTCCTATTTTTAATAGATCTGTTTTAAGACATGAATATTTTGATAGGTCCTATAGAAAATTGTTTTTCAAAGGATGGTATAGAACATTAACTATCATTGAAATTTCCATATTTTGGAAAAAAATTTAATTTTAATAATACTTCTCTGTCTTGGTTGATATCCTAGACTAGTTATGTATTTTCGAGCAATTTGATTCCCTAGAAACTGAGTCAAGGTATCTCTACCAATAGTAAACTTCTACAGATATATTTTTAATTGCTCATTTGATAATTTAAGTCCAGAATTTTCTTTTAACAGCCGAGCACATTTTTCTTTCTCAATATCCAGATCAGACTTATAATTATCATTTAATTCATGTTGTATTTTCAATAATTAATATCTATCCTTGAGTTCATTAAAGGTATCCTAAAGCATTACACACTATTTAAATAGATCATTTTTAGTCATATTCTCATTATTATTTTATTCACTTTCATTCCCATAATAGTAATCATTATGTATAGGAGAATTGGGTATTAACACAGATGTTTCAGTCATGAAACATAAGTTTACATGTTTTCTCTTTTCAATATCAGAATGTCATATCCACTGGACCTATCTTCTAAATAACTCCGTGTAGATTTAATATCCTTTTTATATCCCTTTCTCTAGTCTTCATATTTCTTCTTAAAATTCATCTTGGGGAAATCGACCTTCACATGGAATTTTCGTTTACACTCATTGAAGAATATCTCATTTGTGTTTTCATTCTGTTTTCTGTAATTTTTCTACAGTACTTTATAATCCAAACTTCCTTTATAGTTTTAATTTCTAAAGAACCTATTCTTATGATATAACATCTTGAATCCTATAGAACGATAAGACATCTCATCATCACTGTTAGAGTCTGAATCTTCACTAGTGTAAATGTCTACAGGAGCTTGAACATTATTATTATCCTTTCTATTTGAGGTAGTAGCCTTGAAAGCTACAGATTTTTTATTGGTTCTTCATCTCCTTATTGATTTAACATAATATCTTCTTAATACATCAAAATTTTTCCAATTTGTTCCTTCACTAGTAGCTTGACTGTGTCACATGATTCTCGGATACAAACAGATGTTCCTCCCCATCAGTCAGGTCGGCATCGAAGCAATATGAAAATATGATCCTTATTGTCCACTAGTTTCCTAATCAGACTCATGGTATTTTCTATTTCATTTAACTTGAGATACATTTCATATAAAAGTTCAATAGGCTTCATTTTAAAATTATCATATTTAATAGTGTAAGTATTTAATCTCATTTCCTTAACATTGGTAGTTCCCTCATGAGAAATATATAATGTATCCCAAATTTTATATGCAGTTTTACAGGCACATATTCTATTGAATTCTTCATCTCCTAGATAATGGTACAAATCATTGATTTCTTTAAAGATATTGTTATATGTAGCTTTATTCAACTGGGATAATGTGTCCCTAGCAGTAAGAGGCAAAGCATGTTGTTCTTCAATAGTGTCCCATATTTCAGGACCCATGCTCTCTAGATACATTTTCATTTTTAATTTGAACTGAGCAGAGTTATTACAATTAAATAAAGGTGGCCTATTAGTAGCAGAACCCTCAACTCTGTTATCTATTGTTAACTAAAAATTGAAGAACTGAAAATTTAGATATGACAGAAATTTTAAGATCATTAAGATACAACTAAAATCACTGTTGAAATGAATTTTACAACCTTCACAATAGTTCAGATAGTAGCAATAAAAATTTTAAATCCTCTAATAAAAAATGATGGTCGGAGTGGAAATTCAAGAGGGGGGTGGGTTGAATTGCGTTCCTACTTATAATTTCTTTTAAAAAAATTATGATAAAGATCCCCCAATTTTGAAAAATCCCAGTTAAGTAAGGCAGTTGAGATATAAATGTTTAGTTGGTCAACATGTTTCTCAAAGGGTGATTAGTCCCCAGTTGAATCAGTGTAAAACACTTCTTTATCATTTGAAATAGGTTTACTGAAATAAATAGATACACATGCAAACTAGAACTAACTGTCAGAGTGAATGAAAAACAATTTTCTATTTTTGAAATTATAAGCAGCATAAAATAGACAAAACAGAGTATTAAAAAATATAGAATACTGAAAGAGTTAAACAAGTGGTTTAGTCTCAGGATGAGACTGAATCCTCTCCACATAGTGATCACCTACTGCTAAGCAGTTTATATTAATTATAAACTTGATACATAGTCTGTATCGGGCATTATAATTGTTTTCACAAAAAATCTAGGGATCACTTCCTCTACAACATTTTATATTGGAAAAAACAAACAATACAGACCACACATGGTCTCTTCCACAGTTATACATGAGAAACAAGCTGTATGTGAAGTTTGATGTGAGTATTTTCACTATCCTCTAGTTCAAGCATAGGACAAAGTTTGTGTAAAAGGAAAACATCCACTTCTTAGAAATGTAATATAAAATAGTATAGCAGATCTAAGATTATAATATTGAGTTTAGAAAGCTCTAAGTTTTTGCAGTTCATGTCTTGACCCCTTGGAGTAAAGAAATTGCAGTTAGAGTCTTTCTTTGGATGTTTTTCTCAAAACAGTGTGTCGAAACTCCAGCTTCTAGATTTTAGGAACTGATTGTTCTTTTTCTTGTATTGATAGAGAGTTTATGAAGCATAGAATGCGGCCTTCAATATGTTCTCCTGAAATGATCTTCTTGAGGTTCTTGGGGTTACAATATATGTTATGGATGGTTCTTTCTTATTCTATTTGATCAAGGAGAGTAACCTATTTATTATGCATTCCTATGTCTTTATATACTTCTCGCACACATATTTTCTTCCTGAGTCTTCACTTTTTATATTTGAGGTTCGAAAATAGTAATAAGTAGACCATGTGAAATCCTCCTCTTACCACATATTTTCCCCAGATACGGTCTCTTGATATGACTACAATAAGAATTAATTAATTTCATAATAATTAAATATACCAAATATGACCAATTGAATAATCATAATGAATTTACAAATTATGGAGTAGAAGAGTGAATATTGGTAGGCTGGTAATGGTAGCCTTCAGTAGTAGCCTTCTCAATGGTAGCATTTAGCGGTGACCTTTCTATCGGTGACCTTTTATTGATGAACTTTCATCGGTGACCTTTCATTAGTGACCTTTCATCTTAGAACATTCATCGGTGACCTTCATCGGTGACATTCAATGGTGACCTTCATCAGTGACCTTTCAACTATGACCTTCTATCAGTGACCTTTGATTAAGGACCTTCTTATCGGTGACCTTTCTATAGATTTCCATTCATACTTAGAGAAATTTTGCACTGTATTTTTAATCAATATATCTAAATAAGAGAGCTGTGAGATTTAAATTACTTGGTTAAATAATTGATCTAAAATAGGAATATTAATGAAATACGATTATCATAGAATAGAAACATGATTTGGAATTATCAAAATAGGTCATTCAAACATCCTCAAAACCTGTTGTTTAGTGTCTCGAATCTGGATAGGCGCTTCATAGTAAGATAGGACAGGTTCAAATTCTATACCTTCAGAAGTGAGGACATGTATTGGGTCTGGCATGTACTTCCTCAAAAATGAGGCATGGAATGCAATGTGTACTCTGGATAATCTAGGAGGTATAGCCAAACAATAAGAAACAACACTAATTCTATCCAAAATTTTAAAGGGACTATGTATCGAGGGATCAGTTACCTTTTTCATAAATCATATAACACCCTTCTCTAGAGATACTTTTAAGAAAACATGATCTCCCAATTGAAATTTGAAATACTTACTTCAATTATTACTATATTTTATTTCTACATTGAGATGCTTAGATATGGCCAGAATAGTCTTTACCTTCTCTGTTGTTTCCTCCACAAGATATGGGCCCACTAGATTCCTTTCACCAACAGTATCCCATCATATTGGTGTATGACATCCCTTTCCATGCAACACTTCATAAGGTTCCATTTGAATACTGGAATGGAAACTATTATTGTAGGAAAACTCCACTAAAGGTAAATATTGATCCCACATACCGTGAAATTCATGTGAACATGATCTCAACATGTCCTCTATGGTTCGGATCATCACTTCAAATTTCCCATCAGTTTGAGGATGATAAGCAGTACTCAAATGAAGATTAGTATCCAAAGCATTATAAGGAATTTTCTATAATTTCAATATAAATAAAGGATAGGGAACAAAAAATATTTATATAGGTGCAACCAAAAATCTTAAAACTACATTGATATAGAGTTTTTTAAGGCACACCAATAGAAAAATCCTCCCTTATAGAAAGGAAATGTGCTGATTTTGTAAGTTGATACACAGTTACCCATATTAAATCATTATTTCTTGGAGATTTTGGTAATCCACTTAAAAAACACATGGTGATGTCATCCCACTTCCATGTAGGAATTGGTAGAACTTTCATGACTCCTCTAAGATGTCGTCGTCTGACCTTCACTTGTTGAATGACTTAAAATCTCGATACATAATCAGTAATTTCCTGCCTCATGTTGTCCCACCAGAAATGTTCTTTCAAATCTCCATACATTTAATTGCTACCAGGGTGTATAGAGAAATTAGATCCATGAGAATCATCCAATAACTCCCTTCTCAACTTTGGTATAGAGGGAACACGTTACCTCTTCCCAAATTTTATAATTCCATCTTCACATACGAAGTCATCCAACTTCCCATCTTCCTCAGCATTAATTTTCTTTTGAATGTTCTCATCATCAAGATGAGAGATTTTAATCCTTTTTAACAATGATGGTTGGGAATCTAGTTGAAAAGGTAATGATGTTTCACCTTCTTTGATAATTCCCATGTCCATACATATTAGATCCATGAACACATTATCTCTTTCAATCGTCAGTTTTTTTAAAACTACATGATCCTTCCTGCTCAATGCATCTGCTACCTTATATTCCTTTCTAGGTGGTAGTGAAAGGAGAAATCATAATCCTTGAGTAGTTTGAACCCTCATTGTTTCCTCATGTTGATTTCATTCTGTGAGAAGATATACTTCTGACTCTTTTGATCCATATATATCTTACTACTTCCACTATAGAGATAGTGTCTCTATATTATCAGGGAAACGATTACAGATTATAACTCAAGATAATAAGTAGTATAGTTTTTTTCATTAATTTTTAGCTGCCTTGATGGGTATAAAATAACTCTATCATTCTTCATAAGTACACAACCAATCCCATTCTTTGACGGATCACTATAGATCAAAAACCCATCATTACCAGATGGTAGAGTCAGGATCAGAGAATTCACTAATCTCCTATTCAATTACTTAATACATTACTCACAATATTTTTTCCATATGAAAATAACCCCATTAAATTTAATCTTCGTCAATGGGTTGGATAAATGGTAGAAGTACTGAATGAAACATCGATAATATCCTTTTAAACCAATAAAACTGCATACCTATGTTATGTTCATTGGAGTAGGCCATTCTTGCACAACCATTTTCATCACAAGATCAACTTATATTCTATCCTTAGAGACAATATGGACAAGAAAGGATACTGAATAAATCCAAATTCACACTTTCCAAAAATACCATATAATTAAATTTTTGTGAGAGTCTTGAGAATAATGTACATGTGATTTTCATGATCATCGTAGATTTTGGAGTATACCAAGATATCATCAATAAACACCACCAAATATTTTTCAAGATATTCCTTTAAAATATATTCATTATATCCATGAATACCAAGGGTGAATTAGTCAGTCCAAAAGGCATTACTCTAAACTCATAATGGTCGTACCTAGATCGAAATGTTGTCTTTGGAATGTATTCCTTCCTCACTAGTAACTTATGATATCTAGATTGATGGTCAATCATAAAAAAATATTGGGCTCTATGAAGTTATCAAATAAATCACCAATGTGAGGTAGGGGATACTTTTTCTTTATTATTACACCATTGATCTCCCTATACTCATTGCATAACCTCAAAGATCAATCATTCTTCTTGACTAAAAGAATAGGGGCTCCCCATGGGGAAACACAAGGACGAAAAAATACTTTATCACTCAATTAATTTAGTTGATTGTTTAGTTATAATAATAAAATTGTAGAAATTATATAAGGATTCATTTATATAGGCACTGAAACAACAATTAAATCAATCAAGAACTCAAATTCCCATTCTGGAGGATGTTTAGATAAATACTCTGGAAACACAAAAACATATTATTGAAAAATTGGTATATCCTCAATTTGAACATTAATTTCCTAACCCATAGATTTTGTGTTCCTTTCAATCCCCAATAATTGTGTTCAGTAGAGCTACTGGGGCGGATCTAGATGAGAATCAGATGGTGATGTTTCTGCCCAAAAGATAGAGGATTCCACATCATCCTCAAAAACTATAAGCTCCTTCTTCTTGCATTAATATTTCACATCATGGTTTGAAATACAATACATACCAAAGATTATATCATATTCAATCATGGGTATGACAATAAAATTTGTATATAAGGCATGTTTGTATGCCATAATTGGGACTACCTAGCACAACGTTTTTACAATGATACTTCCCTTAGGAGTATTGACTGAAAACACCCTTATTAAATCAAATTAGAAACATATAATTTTCATTTTAAAATTGGAAGATATGAATGAATGTGATGATCTAGAATCAAATAAAGCATTTTCTTTGTTCGAAGAAACTGTTAAAGTACCTACCACCACACTGTTATGAACTTAAACATCTGTAGTTGTGACGATATAAGATTGGATTTTCTCCCTTGGCCTTATTTGGAGAATGTTCCCATAATGATTAGGACATTCATGTGCATAATGTACCATGTCCCTACAATTGTACCATTTAATATTGGTAGCTTCTTTTTCCCCTTACAATCCTGATATAGGTGGACTTTTTCTTTAAACTTTTAACAGACTCTAATTTCCATCAGGTAAGTGCCAGGGTGTGTCTTCCCACAATTACTACAGAATAGATGGTAAAATCTTCCCTTATTCCCCATTTCCTTATTTACTTTTTCCATATTTCTAGGTATCCCTCTTATTTTCTTGCTTTACTTTGAAGTCAAATGAGTTAGAGAATTCATTTTCCATCTATATAGCACTTGAGACTATATCTTCATATGATGATAAATTTTGGGAGACTTGAGCCCTTCAGTGGAATGGTTCTAAACTATCAAATAATCGGTCAATGTTTCTCCTTGAATCATTTATGTAGTCTATATCATGTCCTTCCTGCCTTGTAAAGTTGGCTTCAAACATGGCAACATTTTCATCCTCCTTCTATCTCAGATTCAATAATTTCCTTTCCATTTCAACTCGGAGTTCACGAGTAAAATATTTTTTTGGAAGATTTCCTTAAAATTCCTCAATTCCATCTCTTCTATATCATCCTCCACATTTTTGTTTTTGATTAAAGACCAATATTGATCCACTTCTTCTAAAAAATGATAAACATCCATGACAACCTTCTATCTATTGTTACATACCAATGTGAGAAATTTCTTCTCTAGAGAACTTATCCACTGCTCAGTTACAAATGGGTTATAGTCCCATTGAATGATGTAGGCTGTTGTCGCATAAAGAGATCCAACATATCCCCTCCACATTATGGATCATGATTATTTATATGGGTAAGTTTATTTTTCATAACTTTATTCAGTTTTCCCAATATTTTTATAAGTTGTTCAGCACCAGTAGTAGCACTAAAGCCATCATCATTATCTTGCATCAGAGGTAAATCCCTATATGGGATACGTGTGTTCATGTGATGTCCAATTATTACAGTAGTCACCATTTATAAATATTGGAATACACAAGAATAGGTTATGAATCATAATTTATAATCTCAAATTAGCAAAATAACTAGCATAAATTGAAATCCTATACATGGGGAATCCCATAATAAAAAACTTGGTTTCTTTGTGAAAAAATTTACATTTAAATCGTTCATAATTTCTTGTATATAAAATATGAATTATCTTAACAATATACCCTAGGAGTGTCAACCCAGGTGCGTAGTAAGGCCCATTGTCATGTACTAGGATACCCCTGGTCAAACCCAAATCTCTTTGTAAGAGTTTTCACTCTTATGTGCATCTGTACCCGAACCATGCCCACTTGTAGTATCTAGAGAGAGATTTATTTGCTATAAATATCCACATAATCTATTCCTTACCAAGAATTGAGAATGTTCTTATATGTTTATCCTAAAAGACTATATTAGGGTTTTTTTCCCTATTCTATATTTTATAAATATAGTTTCCATGTTTTGTACTAAACTTCCTCTAATACTATCTATAAGGACCCGACCATAGTTTCCTGGATCCGGTGGCTTGTTTTATTACACTAGCATATATACAAGGAATATTCTTCATTACGGACTGATTAGTTATGTATATTTAGAAACAATATACGTACATATTTTCAAAATTACAACTTAAAATGAAAATACAATAAAGAAAGTTCTTTTACAACATCCATTACTCCAAGGTGATTTCTGAATTTCATTCCTAATATACATCTTCATGTATTGGGAAAATTAAACATAAGAAAGGTGTGAGCTAAAATGCCCTATAAGGCTTTAAAATACTACAGAAGATGTCATAAACATAAAAATTATTCATGGTGAGTAACTTAAAAACACATTCCTTTAAAAATGAACTTGAACACATTATGGCAGTAATAAGAAATGAATAAATAATACAATAATAAAACACAATCATGGTTATTCTAATAGTTGAATAACCAAATTAAATATAAATTACTTTCTTAATAATTTGGGAATTCATAATGTGGGACATCATAACCATACTGTCAAGGCCTCCTACCAAGACCATAAATATCTATTTTGTCAATGCCTCATGCCAAGACCATAGTTTGTCTCGTGAGACCAACCGATGCACTGAGGGGATATATAAGGCCACACGAGACACATAATAAGTCAAATGAATTCCTCATATTTATTTATATATACATAAAAACATATATATTCATATTGAAACTAATATATGAAATGTAAATAATTTTCCCTGAACATTAAGCATAAACAATAACCATTTGGAGTAAATTGGTGAATGGTTTTATGATAGCACATGCCCAGTCAAAATAATCATAAACCATTGAATTAAATATTGTATAAAATATCATAAAATATTAATCCCAATAGTACGTAATAATCAAAAATAATTTATAAATAGATGAATATTCTCTTATAAAATCATCAATTAATTCATGAGATAAATACTCTTTTAATCGAAAAGAAGAGTTCATTTGGAAAAATATTTTATAAAACCATATGTTAAGTTTGATGGTATTATAATAATAAAATGATATATTTGATAAATATAATGGTTTCCAAAAATATAATATAGATTTTCCTGGAAAATATGTATGAATTTGAGAAAATCCCATGAACTGGGATTGTATTTTGGGGAGGATTTTCGAAATATCATTTTAAAACATATAACTCCCCAAAAAATGAAAGTAGGATTATGGTTAGTACAAATTATTAGAATATTATCACAGAATATATGAGGATTAAATTTGATTAAATACGAATTTAATTGAGGTAAGTAGGCAATAAGAGTTACCTGAATGATAATGGTGGTTCGGGTAGAAAACCCTTAACTGAAGACTGAAGGTGTTCCTCACTTGATCTCAATGACTTGAATAATAAAATTTGGGTTATAAAATTAATGATTCTATTACCTCCTCAAAATTTAATTGAATCTTATACCATTATTATAATCATTTATGTCCTTTTAATGGGTGAAGAGATTCAATCTCATTGTTTGGGGGTGTTTTCGTCCATGGTTTTCATGATCGGTTTACTTATACTCATGTACACATAAAAATATAGAATGAGAATGCTTGTCCAGAATATAAGTTCCATGTTATTAGTGAATAACCATAAGATTAAGTGTTCATAAATTTCATTTGGTTATTCGGAGGGATGATGATTCATTATATAAAACTATAATGATAATTTTTTGGGTTAATTGATGATTATTGATCACAACGAACTCATCTTGATTTATAAATTAATATTATCTTTAAAAAAGGATTTAATAACCATAAATAATTCATAATTCATATATGATAGTCTTGTTCAACCATAAAAATAGTTTCAAGACTAGAATTGAAGGTGTTAATAAAAATTGAAAACTCGTCATCCTTGAATATGATAAATTAACACATCTCAGATGGAATTTTCATTTCTTGTATAAAATAAGGAGAAAGGAGACACTATAAAGATTTATTAAATTATAATAACAACAGTACATGTAATTTACTATAGTAATCACAACATTTTGATGAAAGGACATCAGGAATGAGGAACAAAATAAAGGGACTTAAAATAAAATAAATGAAAAGTTGTATTTACCTCTTGAAGTAATCTTCCTTGAGAGCCACTTTAGGGGAGAGATATTGGTCTTTTTATGAGACCAAGGGATTATGAACGTGGGGGAGGAGCTTTATAGGATATTTGGGTGGAATATACACTTTAAAATAGTCTTGATAATAGTGAAGAGTGGTGGCAGTGGGGTGGGTTTTTATAGTGGGGGAGAGGAGGGTTTTCCCATTATTTTACTCATTATTTTATTATTTTTCCTAATAAAACAAATAATATTGATTCTTGTGACAAAGAATGGTAATATATGCATGTGAGAACAAAGAAATTCTTCTTAAATTATCCATGATTCTAGGAATAGTGAATTTAACTGATAATGTATATATATAGTAAATTACCGTATGTTACTATTTATAAAAAATTCAATTGTTTCAAAAAAATCCAAAAAACTCACCATAACCATTTTTGACATGTACAATAAAAAATAAACTCCATTTTTTGAAAATAATTTTCTAAATATTATTAATTTATTTTTTTATATAAAAACATTATTTATTAGAAAAATAACAATTTTAAAACTATAATTCATTTTATGCCACCTTGGAAAATTAATCAATATATAATTATCTTATAACATTAAGACAATTAAATAATAATATGATTTACTATTCATAAGTTTCACTTTACTATTCATAAGGTTATGTTAGTATTCCCCAAAAATTAATTTTTTTTATCAGAATCTAAATATCTTACAGAACGCAACCGTGTATGTCAGTTTTTCGAAATTCAAAACACAGAGGTAGAAAAACTTTGTTTAATGACTAGCTTTTAACAAAGTGGTGTTTTTTAGTGACTTAGTGTTTCATGAATTCATTATTATATTTATTTTCAAAATCTTGGGGTGTTACAATATATAACTATGGTTAAAATACAATAATTGCACAAGTTCACTTAATTATTTATTTAATCCTAGAGAAAACCCAGGGATAAATAATAACAATAATATTATTATTTCTCAAAATGTTCTTAAATTTCAAATTAAAATTAAATATTATATAATCAAATAATATTCAATATTTATTTTTTTCTCACCAAACCATTTAAACTCAGAATTATAATCCTCCAAAATATTGATTGGGCCTTGATTAATGACTATTTATTTATTAACTTAATATCACTCCATTATTCTCAAATAAATAAAAAAATTATTATATTCACTAAATAGAAAATAAATATTTATTAAATTTTTGGCTCACATTATATTCTCTTGGATGACTAGTGACAGAAAATATAAGATCAATAAAACATGAATAATTATTAAACCATGTGCAGTAATAATATTTATTCAAATTTTTATTTAATGAATATTAATATATCTTTTAACTAAGATTTTGGACACATTTAGTTTTTGACCCTCTATGCCTCTTTCTCAATCGAATTAAGAGAAAAATCCTATAGTCTAAGGTTAGCATCTAGAGACACGTCATGGAATCCATATAGAAAAAAGTTCATGTCATAATGATAAGTTACCTCATATGAACACTTACTATGTAATATAATCCCATTATCATGATATCTCTAATCAAGCATGTTGTATCCTGGTGTCATCAACCAATCTCTTTGATGTTTCTTTCTTCAACTTCCTGAAAATTGAACTTACCTATACAATTCCATGGACATGGATTTATTTAGGCTATATCATTTCCATCAAAGGGCCTCACATATCATCTTTCATTAATAAATAGTAGTGTAAAATCCTTTCCTGTATTATTCATTAATGCAATATTACTCATGACGCGCCCAACATATCCTGCCTCGTCGCGAACATCTATTATCATAGTTTTTTTCAATACATCTTAGTGCACAAATCATAATAATCATTAATAATAATAATACATTATAATGACCAATACACACATCCGCATATAGGAACATCAAATGAAACATATAAATCTATATTTCCTATTGGTGGGTCTCATACTCATAATATCCTATTGGATATTACAAAGAGTGTACAGCATGAGAAGGTGACTCAATGTCCTATGAGTCTCCACCCCTGATAGTCTCTATCATTTGTGTCCCTAAAATGATATCATCCATATTTAGAACACATATTTAAGATATGTTTTGTGACACTTCTGGGTTCTCATCATAGCAGGGAATTGCTATGAACTTTTTTTATGATATCTAGTCTTGGAACATTACCACATACTATGTTACGTAGAAGAACAATCATGATGTGATAAGAAATTTATTAATATTTGAAAATGGGAATAAAGGCTATCGTAAAGTACATAGAAGTTGGTTCTACGCCACCAACTCTAACAGTCACCACGTGTTAATCACACGTGAGAAGCTGAAAAGGTTTTAATATTGTATAAGTCCTAATTTTTTTATTTAATTTAACATGATCCATCCAAAGTTCATTTTAATCACATGGTAGTGAATATTCCACATTTTAATCTCATTCAACCATTCATAATTAATATTTAATCACACATGAACCTCTAAAATCTCTTTAACTCATCTATATCACATGTTAAACATTTAAACCCCAATTTTAAATATAGGTTTATTTCAAAAAAAAATCCTAAATTAAAAAATAAATTAAAACATAAAATCAATACTTTTAAAATAAAACTCAAAATTATTCCAATATATCAAAAATGTGATAATATCTCTAAATTAGTTAGAATGCGAGGGAATATTATAAGTGAAATTCAGATAAATTTTTCCATTTTCATCATTTAGTAATCACTAATGGGAAACCAATGATTTCCTACCTAATAGGGTCTCCATGAGTTACATGAATCTTATGACTTTAGAGAGAAATACTTATTCATTGTGTAATGACATGTGTTTCCTCAGGTTCTAAATTTGACCAGAAATTTAAATTTTTCATTAAAATTATCAGGAGGGGTAAATGGATATTGTACCCTAGAATATGAAGGTAGATAATTTTTCTAAAAACTCTATCAGTTCCTGAATAAGGATTTAATACCAGGGTAGAAGTTTGATGGAATTATAATTCGTTTGAGTTTTAGTAAAATGTTTAATATTTAATTTACTAAATATTAAAGTTCTCACATGAATTAGGCTAGAGATATTATTTTAATGGATCATCTAATTGATATTTTATCTCCATGGTTGATTATGAAAATGTGGGTTTTGGGTAGATGATGTATAAACTATCTTCAGGTTCTGGGACTCGGGATGAGTATTAAAAAATATAATTAATTAATTATTTAGATACCCCTGCCATTTTGGAGTTTCTTATGCATGGATGGAGGGTGAGATAACCACCATCCTATGACATCAAGAGCATATGGAGAATGGGAATGAGATGTCATCAGAATTTTAACATGGATGAGATCGAGACCATAGAGAGGTGACGCAACCTCTAGGGCCAGATTGGGACTCAAAGCTTCAGTGTTTACACCATGTGGTACTGTATTTATTTTATTTTTTTGACCCAGTACCCATATATGATATTTTTTCATGTTTTAAATCCATTTTATGACTATAAAGAACACCATGGGGGTCGATCTATGCCTAATCAGGTAAAACCAAGGGTTCTGGGAAGTTTGCAGGAGTTTCCCATTTGGAAATATCGAGAATACGATGTGTGGTTAAAGAACACACACTATGTGTTCTTACCATTTTAGGAAGATTACCTTTTTTTAAGTGCACTCCATGTATGGGGACATGTCCATGTGGTAACATACTGGGGCATATGGAAATTTGGGACTACACATTGTGTAGTCAAGGTACATGATATGTAGTGGGACATGGTCATGTGACTAGGTACATGGGAATATCCCTAATGTAAGGGGGAAGTTTTTTGTATATTTACATGAATAGACCCAATGTATTTTGTTGATGGGTAGTAGTACAAGACAGGACCCCAAGTGGAATAGACTGTGTGGAATTACATGGTTAGTGTGTAGATTTTAGAGTACACACTGTGTACTTGAGGTGTTCATCATGTACTAGAGGTACACACCATGTACTTCTCCTTGTTAACATTATGAAAATTTGGGTGGTTTCTCACCTCAGAGATTTAACGACAAATAATAATAGTCTATTTTGAGTGTTCATTCATGTGTAATGAAATAGTGGATCCCTTTGGGAATTTTGAGGACTTCTATTAGGTGGTTTGGGGTGATTAAGTTATGATATAGATGTTTTCTTCTAAAAATTGGTCATATCTATATATGGAGGGTGATACATTTGATGATAACTAGGATTGGGTCATGATAATGAATTGGGGATATAACATGTGTTCTGTGGAGACCGTAATTGTTGTCGGAATGAGATTTTCTCTGATTAGAAGAACTGAGTTGAGACATGAGGTGGTGGATAGGTTAGGTGTACAGGTCAGCATAGGGTGACATGGAAAGGGTATAAACATAATTCCATCCCCTTATAGGGATTTACTACCTTTGAGACTAGTGAGACCATGAGATACATAATATTAGCTTGCAGAATTTGTGTTTTTTGAGCGATGGGCGTTGGCTGGAGGGTTTGGTTGGTATCAAGGATTTTTAAAGGGATGAATCCTCTTTTGTTCTGACCCAGAGGACCCTAGGATGTATTCCTCCACTAGAGTGATAGTTTCAAGGATCCAAAGTGGGATTCCTCTATTTACATATTGGCCTATAGGGACAAGTGGGTGCCTGATTAATAGACTGACCCTAGAAAATCTGTGTGGTTGGGTTGTAATAGTTGTGGATGTTCCCTTGGGAACCGAATTGATGTATGATTTGGTGGGGCTGATATATTAATGTAAAGTGTGAGTTTTTTGAAAATCCATGATATATTTCTCTTTTCATTGAGGTTGATACTTGGTTTATACTTTCATGTCTATTGTAATATCATTTGGGGTTCATTCATTTAGATTGGTTGGACATGGATTCTCGAGCCCATGAAATATACTGATGGATATGATGTTCGGTGTTAGTGGTGATAGTCTGTACATGGTTTGAGTTTTGTACTGAGGTTCCATGGACTTTGAATTTCGAGATAGTGGTTAATGGTGGACCTAAAGATTCACATATGAGGCCGGGATTCTATAATGACGTTCTAGGATCCATGGATTGGGGATAGTGGACTGATGGTATGCATCTATGTTTTAAGTGGTAGACTGACTCTCTAGGGACCATGGTTTGGGGATGGAAGACTGATTCTCTTCATTCCAGGATTAGGTTCCTGAATGACACATTATCACCATAGTTTACATTCCACACCGATTCATTAGGAACAATGGTTTAGGTTATAGTCTTACCCTTTAGGAATAATCATTTGGGGATAGAAAATTGATTATTTGCATCCATGGTTTATGTTCTAGACTAAAAATCTAGGAACCATGTAATATATATGGTTTGGGGAAGGTAGACTGACACTCCACATCCTTGGTTTATGTGTCAGACAGATGCTCTTTGCACTATTAGTTATGAAACATGGGTTAGATGTTAGACTGATGCTTTGGGAACCATCGATGTTGATACATAGTTGAGAGTTGGAATTATTCTCTAGGAACTATAGGTTATGAAACTTGGGATAGAGGTTAGACAATTGTTATGGGTTTTGGTATTACATTATCATGGATTTAGTACCTAAGAATGATGTGACTATGCAGCGGGTAAGATATAGTGAGTAAATCTATGAGGTACGGTTAGGGAGGTCATGGTGTGTTGCCCACAAGTTACTTGGGTGACAAGGATATCAAGACATGTTCAGATACACCCTATCATTGGAAGAAGTAAGTATGGTTGATGAGAGTCACAATACCATAGATCGATCATGGTTTTATTTGTATTTTTTAAGTTATGTTCCATATAGGATGATCATATTGCATGAGCATGCACTTATAGAATAACGATATAGGTTCTCTACTAGGGATCGCCTACCTAGATTTATCCCCCACTCCCTATACATGCACCTTAGTGTTCATACAAAAATTATGTTTTCTTTTAGTATTAACATTGATACATGATGGATACGGAGAAGGACTAGGCTTTCATGATTGAGTTAGTTACTCCAATGTAGTCTATCGATTGGTCTAGATCTTTCCAAAAGGGTACTAGAGACTGGGTATGTGATATGGATTCGTGTTTCCAATATAGCCTAGTGTATTTATTTTTCCATTGTTTATTTCATATATTTGATTGAACCAGGGATAAAATAGTGTTGTATGTGTGGCATGGTTATCCGTGCATGTATTTTAATTCATTTTATTAAAACATTCTTATGTTTTAGTTTATTTATTCATTCAACATAATTTGATGTGTATGATGTTTGGTTATTTACATCTAGTTGTGAAATCTGATATGGCGGTATAGTCTCTTCACATTTCCACCTTAGAACCCCACTGCTAGTCATTAACTTATGGCATACGAGGAGGCGTTCTTTTGATCTTATGACGAACTGGATCAGGGCACCGATTTAGTGGAATATGGAATGGAACATTACAAAGAGATATTAGAGGAGCTTCTTTCTTTTTATTTCACTATTTGGTGATTGATAGGCAGGAGATAAAATATTAAGTTGGAGGTAGTGAAGGATATTGGCTTGTGTTTCATGAACACCAATTCTGGTAAGAATTCTAGGTTAAAAAGGCATGGGATTGATGTTCTTGGTATTTGATGTTACGATTTTAAATGATTTTTTCCATGTGAAATGCACAACTGGTTTTGATGTTTTGGTTAATGATTGATATCTAGATCATGGTGCTTTGTAAAGAGACATGTGATTTAGTTTCAACTCTTGAACTATAGAGGTAAGAGGTGTATCATGCATCAAGGTTGGCATATAGTATCTACATGTTATAGTCACGATAATTTGTGATCTTAAGGGTTTCCTTCTGATGGATCGTTCTGTTGACCTATGGTGAGATAGTTAATGATGAGCACGCCGGTGTGCTCCCCATGAAATGTTCGTGAAATGACCAAAGTGGTTCAATATGGTATAATTATATATAAATTGGACTATTATGGGAGGTTTTTGTTAGATGTTGATTGTTTTTCCTGATCTGCAAGGGAGTATTCTGATGTGCAAACTCTCAGAGGGGACATGTTTCCGAGTTCTTTGTTCTTGGTTTGACATGTGACATCCTTTGTATGTGAGAACCCAAAGATAGGTATTTTGACCTGTTGATTCTAGATGATTTCATGACAAGAGAATATTTGAGGCCCCATGAGATGTTTCCTTATATGAATAGGCCTATACCTACGTGGGAGATCCAAGTGAGCTTCTTCTATGTGACTCCAATCCTTGGTGTTTGTGCCTTTTAGTTTTCATGGGTGACCCGTGAGATAGGTTGACCAAGTTACGTGTGCCTTTAGGCATGTGAGGCACAAGTGGATTATTTGTACTTTTGGAAACAGTTTTCTAAGGGTGATTCCTAGTGTGTGTTTTGGGAAATTTAGATGCCTTTTATTTTGGACAAGTGTAACTTGTGTGATAATACATTATATTTGTGGTTGGTTTCAAAATGGGTAAGACCATTTAATCCCCTATACTATGTAACTATTGTGTGGGTGGTTTATGACTGTTGTTTATAAGCTAGATTAGGAGAATAAGAGGTTATTTAGGGTTTGAGGTTATGGTTGGTGAGCCATATTTTCAGGGGGAATGACTCTCTAGAGTCAAAATAGGATTTTGTTTGGGTTATACAAGACCATATAATGGTTAAGCATTCATGTAATACATGAGACCCGAGTATTGGCGATGTAATGAATTTTTTGGAATGTATATTGGGTTATATGAAAGTGTAAAATTGTGGGGTTGGTTTTTTGAAGGAATTCATGAGTATGTAGAGGGTTATTGTGGGTACGATGAGATTCTTGGGATCATGGTGACATGAGGCCCTTAGGATAGAAGTGTGATGTTGCTGGAATGGATGAGGTTGTGGTGGTATTTTTAATTACATTTAAGTGTACTCCTTGTCTAGATATAATCATTTACAATATCTTAACATCATCAAAATTACAATGAGAGAGAATCATCTATATGCCTAGCTATTTAAATATTTATTTTGGTTTGATAAAGGGTCCTCTCTGGTGGTTGTGCTCCTAGAATGGTGTATGTGAAGTCGTACATTGGGAAGTCCATGATCATACATCTGAGAATGAGATTTTCGTGATGAATCGAATATCAAGTTATACTATGTGTGTCATTATTGGATATTGGGAATGGGTAATAGTTTATGTATGATTTTGTTTCTCTATTAAGAATGCGATTTCCATGTCCAGTTTGGAGGTCTGAATGTGATTGGAGTATGGGTCATGGAGTTAGTGTTCTATTGTAATGTGACAATAAGGATGATCCTTTGGTGGAGAGTATCATACTAGTCACGATGTTGTAACCATTTTCTGTGTAAGGCCATTGACTCAATAGGAACCACATCGACCAGGTTATTGCACTGTTATAGATGTGTTTTGGTAGGCTAATATGACAATGGGAAGTGTCGTGTATCAAAATCAGTCATTATAGGTTCTTTTCTATAGTGGGGAGAACCATGAGCCGGATTGTGAGTTTGGGAAGATGTTGTGTCATCACGATATGGATGTGTGTGGTTAAGAAGTATCTTGGTAGTTATTGATGGTGGCAATAAGTGGCTTTAACTTTGATAGGTTGTACGCCTTCTCCTTAGAGTTATGTAGTGGAACTCTATTATCATCTTAATGTAGGAAAAAACAAGTTGAGAATGGTTTGAAATAGAAGGTGGGACAAGATTTTTGGTTGGAAAAACACATACTCTTCTTGAGGATAAGAAGGTTTATAGTGGGAATTTTGTAAATTCTCATGTTTACCTGGGTCCCGAATGTTAGTAGAAGTTTTAATTTTGATTTTAGATACTCATCAGTGGTAAAATAGTCATTTTACACTAGTATATAAACTCAAATAATTTTTATAACTACTCTATTTGTACTAGAATATTTTCATTACCATTGGATATCATTTTGGTAGAATTTTGAGTCATTTGAGTTTTGGTGAAATGTTTAATTTTTATTTTACTAAATATTAAATTGTTCATTATGTTCGGAAGGTATTATCATTTAAATGGAGCATCATATTAAGATTCTAAATCCTCTATTGAGTAAAAAATAAGGGATTTTATTAGGTGATGTGTAATCTTGCTTTAGTTACTAGGACATAGAATGATTATTAAAAAGGATAATTTATTAATTAGTTAATGAGACACCACCATTTAAGTGTTTCTTATGCATGGAAGGAGGGGGAGAGAACCTCCCTCATTTGATGGACAAACCAAGAGGATAAGGGAATATTCATTCAACTAGACTTCTTCCACGATGGAGATCGAGGCCAGATCGAGGTTAAATAGCCTCCGAGAGCAAATTTAGACCTAAAGCATCAATATTTACGCCATGAGGTTGGCTAGTTTTGATTTTTGAGCCTTGATCCCCATATATGAGTTTTTTCAGGTTTTAAATCCATTTTACAAATATTAAGGACCCCATGGGGGTTGATCTATGTCTTATCAGGGGAAACAAGGGTTTTGGGAGGATTGTATGGGTTTCCTATTCATAAATTTTGATCATATGGTGCATGGTTCTAGAACACAAACATTGTGTTCTCACCATTCTGGGAAGATGAACTTTTTAGAACTACATTCAGTGTACTGGGTCTTTTCCATGTTGTCGAGTACATAGAAAGTTGGAAATTTTGGACTACACACATTGTAGTCGAGGTATACACCATGTAGTGGGATATTGCTACGTGACCAGGTATATGGGTAGACACCCCATGTAATGGGGACATGTCCATGTATAAATACATGCAAGAACCCATTTATTCCATGGTCATGTGGTATTACACATTCTTACCCCAATTTGACCATGCAATGTTGATGTACATGGCCAAGGTGAAGATTTTGGAGTACATGTCGTGTACTGTGGGAACACACTATGCACTTCCCCTTATTACCCTTATAAGGGTTTGGGTGGTTGTTAACATAGGAGTCGGAATAAGACATAAGAGGATTTTATTTTTGAGTGTTTGTTTCACATAAAATGCTATGTTGGAGACAATAGAGCATTCTGAGGAATTAAAAGAGGCTGTTTGGGGAAATAAAGTTATGATAGAGATGTTTTCCTCCAGAAACTGAGTACAGATGTCTCTAGAGGGTGAGACATGAGATGATACCCATTTGAGGAGAATTATTAGATGTCATAGCAGGAATTTGTCAGAGACTTCTAGTGGTGGAATGAGATTGTCCCTAGTTAGCAGGGCTCAGTTCCGACTCAATGTGGTGGATAGATTAGGTGTGCAAGCCAACCTATAGTGACTTGGAAAGGAGTTGGGCTTGAGGCCATCTCGCTTATAATGATATTTTTATTTTGAGGCATGTGAGGTAGTGAGATTTAAGAGGCTGGGATGGGGTTAGGCATGAAATTTTGGCTTGGCATCCCACAATCCAAAGCAGAATGGCCTGAAAAATCCCAACTCAGTCTAGGTTGGGCTCAGGACAATGATTCATCAGGTCGAACATGGGCCTCTATGGGAAGGCTCGTGGTCTAGGCCTATCGTACTCTCAAATGGCCCACCCATTGGCCCGTATGAATCCGAGACCGAACAATCCCACCCACTTTAAAAAAATAACTTGAAAACTGTTGGAATGGAGACTCAAACACCATACCAAAAGTTTCCATGGTTGCACCGAGACCAACCTGTCTAGGCAGTGCACCTAGTTCTAAACTACAAAATCATTATTAAGAATGTGTGTGTGTTATACATATACATATATGAAAATATACATATACAGATATATATATATACATATACATAATACACACACAAATATATAGTATATATCTATATATCTATATATGTGAGTGTGTGTATTTATATATTTATATATCAATATGTATTTATATATATATATCCATACATCTATCTATTAATAAAAAATAAAAACCCACACCTGCACCCCACCCAACTTCAGTTCACTCCCCGTGTACCCTCTCCCATTACTTGTTAAATTTTTATGAAAAAAACTATCAAATGCCATATTAGTTTTTTAATAAATTATCATTCAAATATTTATTTAAAACAACATAAAATTAATTATTTTGGACCTTTTTAAGATTTAAAATTATTATGAATATCATTTATTAAGATAATTGATATTAATTTAGACATGATAGTTGCTGCAAATTTTTTTAATCAAACATATTGGTCGGAGTAGGGCACTCAAGAGGGGTGAATAGGGTTCCCATAAAAAATTATATCAAAATTTTTTATTTGAAAGGTCGCCAATTTGAAATAGAATATGACAGAGTTAACTAATGTAGTATATTTATTAAATTTTTCATCTTTTAAAATACTTCTCAATGAGTAACTAATTTTTAGCTAAAAATAATATGAATTATTATTTTAATTTTTTAATTCAATCTACTAAAATAAAATAATACCATAAACACTATCTATGATTTAACTATCAATATAAAGTGATGTTTTCTGATTGAAATAAATACAATAAGAGATAAAATAAACATAAAATAATGAAGTGGAATTTTAAACAAGTGGTTCTGTCTCAAGAAGAGACTTAATCCTCTCCACTAGGTGATCGCCTGCCACCAAGAAATTTATATAAATAAACTCTGATCCACACCCTAGGTCAGGGTAAATAACTGTATACACACTATCCAGGTCATCAAGACTTCTTCCAAAATTTTTGTATGAGTGAAAAAACAACAAGTCCAAACTAAGAAGTCTCATACTGTTACATGTGGGAGTCTAAGACGTAAAAGAGTTGGCTTGTGAAGATATCTATGTATCATTGAGTTTTTCATAGGAGTTAGTGTGTGTTTATAAAATAGAGACATACACTTCTCATAATTTAAAAACAGTTCAAAAATAATGAAAAAATAATGTGAAAATTGTTAGAAGGCTATGTGTGATTGCCAATGAAGATCGAGACTCCTCAAATTTCTGTTGAAATGATGCTTGAGTCGATTTACAAAAACAGATAGCAATACATAGCATTGTGAGAGCTTCTGTCTACTTTTTCTAATGATGTAGTTGTTTGGTTGAGTAGTGAATTCACTCAATTTATTTTATTTCAACAAAATTGTCTTGGGATTAATCTCTCAGTAGTATCTTCACGATTCTATAGTTTGCAGTTCTTGATTTTTTCTCAGGTACAGGAGTAACTCGTCACCTATCCAAGATTTAGGATCAGATATTACCTTTATATACTACAATAGACAAGGATCATGTTATCTGGTACCTCATACCTCATACTGGTCTCTAACATCGATATTAATGTTGTCTACAAAGACATAAAAATTTGTTAAACTAAATAATATCACTATGTTTCCGAAATATAACCGTTTGAATAAATTTGAATTAAAATGAAAAAGTAAGAGTTGGTAGTGTATCTGGAATGGTAGGTCAGGTAGTGATGTATTAGAATTGGTGTCTTATACATAGATAATTCTTCAACTCAAATAGTGAGTCAAGTATCATTGACTTAGGAAGGGAATGTCACTTTGACAGTAGGTCCAATTGATGGTGACTCGTGCTATATGTAGCTCAATGTGACGATGTCTCATCCTATGAAAAAAATTATAAGATGTTGTTGAAACTAGAGGTGACTCGCCATGATGGTGTCTCATTCTTTTAAAAAATAATGAGGTGAGCTATAGTTTGGTTGAATAATGGTAAATCAATGCGTCGGTAGCTTGTGTGATTGTGTCTCATCCTTTGTCTGAAGTCATCATCTATGCTAACGGTGATATAGTTGATAGTGAGACTTCTTATCGGTAGATCCATACCAACAATATCTCATACTTAGTTGTTTTTTCTTTCATTAGTAAGATGTCCAACATTGATTCCACCATAATGGTGACACATACTTATTCAAATATTGGCAACCTATATTATGATATGAATAACTAAAAAAATATATTAAGACGATAATTAAACATGAGTAAACATAATTAAACATAATTAAACAGGTTGTAACAAAATTATTAATGATTTTTGAGCATTAAAACTAGAGAAGGCCAACAATATTCCCATTATTTATGATAACAAATCAAGGAATTAATAAGGAATTCATAATGATGAAAGTAAAAAACCACATTTATTATTAACATGTCATACATATAATGAGAAAGTATATTATAGTATAAAAAAATTAAATAAAATAAAATGACATCTCATATTTCCTTCCCCTTTGGTATTATCAAAAAAATAACAAATAGTAAAAGACAAAGAATATGTAATGTAGAAAACGTGATAATTCATTTCATGATAAAAAGAGAGTACATTGGATTTGGAAAACCCCAAAAATACATCACTATCAAAGATCAATACTAAAATAAAGCCTCTCCAATGAAGGATCCAGGACTAAGAGCATGTGTTGTAGACATGGGAAATGGATGAAGGGCTACAGATAGAGGATAAAAAGGGATTGGAGTCACAAAAACTCTAAATTGAGGATCAAAATATTGGTATATTGAGCCTGAAGGAAAATTCCCAGTCTCTAGTCGAATAGGGAATGCCTCTGGTGTGAAAATAGAAGTACACTAATGATAAATTTAAGGATTCAAAAGGTTTAATAAATCCATTATTATCTACCCACCTTTTCCCATAGCCTTTGTGAAATCATCTTTATTTTCCATAAACATCTGAAGAGTTGGTGTATGGTCCTTGAGTTGTTTCACCTTTTCTTTAATGCTTGTTTAATAGGAGGTATCCTCATATTTTAAAACACGTGCATAAAGTGATTATCTAGATGATGTTTGGTATAAATCATTTTAAAATATAAATCTACTTTATTTATAGTCTCTTCTTGAGAAGAAGTGGCCCCTTTCATGTAAAATAGTAGAATATCATGTATATGTTCACTATTTAGTTTTGTTTTTCTTAGGGTCTCTAGATCTTAACTACCCAAAAATATTGAAGCTATTCACTAATCCCTAATATGATCATACCACTATTAGAATATTGAGAAATAGGAGAAGCTGAGGTTGAGGCATAATTTACTACATCTTTGCCTAATGATATTAAAATATCCAGTTTAAGGTTTTGAGGAGGAGGAGTATCATCCTCAAAAGATGTATCTTCATGAAAGTTTAAAATTTTTAGAAGGATAATGAAAAATAAGATGATATTCATTTCATAATATTAACTAGTGAAATAAAATCATTACTTCACATTTCATTTTCCAATATCACTTCTTGATTTTCCAAATCTCTCTGTGGTTGAATTCAGGAGTGAATTCCCTCTTAAAGCATAGTGGAATTTGTTTCACTAATATGAGACACTGGTGTTGGGTGAGGTTATAGGATACCTATAACTAATGAACCCAAATCCTCTTTAAATACATTTAATTCATTCGTACTTATATATTCAGTAGGCATAGGTGAAACCAAAGGAGTAGAAGTTGGGGAAGGAGCTAATGCTAGAGCTATTTCAATAAAACTATCTGAGAATGACATACTGCTTCAAACATAGACCCTTTAGGATTAGACACCTCTTCATATAAATTAGGATAATCCAAGACTAAATTAACCTGTCCAAATTATTTCTCCCATTCCTCATTTGTCACGTCATAAGGAGTCAGAGTGTCAACTCTAACTCTCTTAGATTGTCTCTCCCAATCAATAGATGGATCCCTCTCAACTTGTGCTTTCATCCTGGGATAAACAGGTTCTTTCACATGAACATCTTGAGATTATTAATTAAATAGAACTCACTTAGGATCCTTCTGATATTCCTCAACTAGTTCTTTTTTCATTAAAACAATTTTTTTGATCTATATGTTTTGCAATAGGACCTTGATCCCTAAAAGGAAGGTCAGCTACACCATTAGTTTTACCAAAAACGTTTTCCTCTTCTTCAATTGAATCACTCTCACTACCACGTTTTTCCTCTTCTACTTAATCTCTCACATTCTCATTGTTGTCCTATTCTTCACAAGACTCTTCAACATCTTCACTATTATCTTCATCGTCTTCACTGCCACTTCCACATGCATACTAAACATTTTCAGATTCCTTTATATCCTCATCAAATTCATCATCTAGAAAAGGTTATTTTCTAGGAATCCTTTGTGTATGGCTAGGAGAACCATAATAAATTCATTTAGGGAATCTAGAAATATCTATATCATTCGTATCATCAATAGTAGATCTTATTTATTTCTCTTTATCATCTACCTGTTCTTCCTCAACTGAGTACTCTACCACTTCACCTGGTCCAAGACCAAGATCAGCCATATCCTTTGTCCTGGAAGGATGTTGAATAGGAAAGAACTTTTTTTAAATTTTCTCATAATCTTCTACCCACCACCTCTTCCAGGGATTCCAACTAATATTCATTCTTTTTTATATGGATTTTGTAATGAAAAAACCATCATAGTCTATAAAAACTTCTTCTCCTTCATTTACAACTCCTTTCGATTTCAGCATTGCAGAAATCAGCTTAGAATAAAATAGAGAAGCTGAATTGGATCAAGGATTAATAATATCAATCATGAGGACCATGAGGTATTTGAAAAAATTGATCTTGTGTCCCTCTTTTATCAAATATAATGAATAATCATCTTGATATTTCAAGGAATAAAATCCCCCTTTCTTAGGACACAACTGATGGAAGATAAACATAACTAAAAACCTTCATTGACCATCTAGCTCAATTGATATAGGTCTTCTGGTAATTTCATCACTAGTAAACTCAATTATGGTTATTTCATATGTGAAAATAAAACATGGAGGAGGAGGATTACATTGGAAATCATCAAAAGAACCTTTATGAGGTACATTCAAGGATTCAAGCCACTACTTAGAGAAAAAGGAAATCCTTTTTCTATTTATTAAAGACATAATCCAAAATACTTATGTACCCTCAAGAATAAACTCAGCATACATATAAATAACATGAACTGGTTTCAGATAGAGAGGTATAGTGTTGTTGTAGAACCACACCAACAAACCTTGTTCTTCTAAAACTCTAAAAAATATATACTTACTTGACAATGACCATTCTGCATGGACATCCTTCATAGGTATGACTATTTTTTTGGAAAGATCTAGGTTATTAGGTAAGGGTTTAAGAGCACTTGATTCACCCTTTTCCTTCTTCAAAGTATTTGGGTTATAAAGAGACTTCTCAAACAGTTTCTTCACTCGAGGCATTGAGAAGGATTCAAAAGGTTTGGTTCAAGAAGGAAGGCAGTAGTGGTTCGAGAGAAAAATATTCAGTTTTGGGAGTGTGAGTGAGTAAGAAAGGATATTGTACCAATTCAATATTTATCATTTAGGATTTCAGAATCTTAAATAGTAAAAGGAGTATAGAAGAAAACCAAATAAATAAAATGGTTCCTTTAGTTCGATCCAGAAAAAATAACAATGTAAGAATGGTATGCCACAATAGTGAAATCTAATGGTGAGTTTTCATCAATGAGTCATCAACAATGCTTCATCAATAGTGATTCATCAACAGGGAGTCATCAACGTAGAGTCATCAATGATGATTCATCAAAAATGATTTATCAATAGTGAGTCATCAATGGTGAGTCAAGAACAATGATACATCAATGGGGATTCATCAATGATGATTCATCAACAGTTATTCACTCAAAATTAATAATCCCTAACTCATGTATGATGTATCTCATTATCTCAAAATTTAAAATCATTGAAAGAATATCAACAAGTTGATGTTCAATACCAATGATTTCAATAGTTATATCACCTTTTTGATAATTTTCTCTCAAAAAGTGATGTCTTACATCAATATTCTTTGTCCTTGAATGAGAAAATGGATTCTTATAAATTTTTATATCACTTGTGTTCTCACGTTTTTTAGGGACATTCCTAAATTGATATCCATATTCTAGTAAAGTGTTTTTCATCCACAATAATTGATCATAACAACTACCAAAAACTATGTATTCATCTTAGATAGTAGATAATACAACCGAATATTGTTTCTTCCTACCCCATTAAACCATATACTTTCCAAATAAGTGTCATGTTCTAGAGCTAATTTTTAAATATAACTTTAACTCTCCCAAATCCGCAGTAGAATTGATAACTATGTCAAATGGTTGTACTTTGGGATATAAAAGTCCAATTTTTTTAGTATATTTGAGGCATTTGAATGTTCTTTTAACAACAAGTGGACGTGACTATTTATACTTTATTGAATATTATCACACATACACACACTAAACATTTTATCAGGTTGTCTAGCACTTAAGTAAAGAATCCTTCCAGTCATTCCATTGTAATTGGTTTGATCCATCGAATTTTCATCTTTATCAAGATCCAATTTACAGGTGGCACTCATAGGAGTATCACTAATTTTAGTGATATCTAATCCAAAAAGTATTAAAATATATTTACTATATTTAATTTGATTTAAAATAACACATTACTTGTTTTGAAATATATTAAATCTATGAAAAATTTGATTTCACCCATTAAAGTCACTTCAAACTCATTTTGCACCATTTTTTTCAAATCAACACATAAAGAATTCTTTTGAAGATCCAAAAAAAATAACATCAACCTATATTTGAAAAACTAAAACATATTTAGAAATCCATTTATGAAAATATTAGGATCATTTATACCTTTATAAAATCCTTTTGAAATATGAAAAGTGATGAGCCCATCATACCAATCTCTAATAGAATATTTTAAACCATAAAAATCAATTATTAATTTATAAACAGGATTTGGAAAATTAGTATTTGTCAAACTAGGGGGTTGTTCAATAAAAATATCCTTAACTGTATAACAATAAAGTAATGAACTTTTTACATCCATTTGATAAAATAAGAAATAAAGATTTGTTATATAATCTACTAGTGTTCTAATGCCTTCATGTCAGGAAACAATTGAAAATGTTTCATCATAGTTTATTCTATACTCTTGAGTATAACCTTGTGACAATTGTCTGGCATTATTTCTTACTATTGTGTAAGCTTCATCCACTTTCTTTCTAAAAACCCACTTAGGGCCTATGGTTAAGGTGTATTTAGGTCTAAAAAAAGTTTCCATATATTGTTTCTTTCAAACTGTTTTAATTTTTCCTACATGTCCATCATCCTGAATTCACCCTTGATTTCATCATTGATGTTCTTAGGTTCATATTGTGACAAAAAGATTTGATGTTCAAACTGGTTTCTTGGAGGATCTCTAATCTGTGCTCCTTTTTCAAATTCTCCAACTACATCATCTAAAGGATGGTTTTTAAGGGTTCTAACAGAAATAGAAAATGAATGACCAGTCACATTGGGTTCATCTACAGGTTCATGTTCAATTTTAAAATCTGGTGAGTTTCCCTATTTTGGTATTGATTGTTTTATAGAAACAAAATCAGAAGGATTAGGATCTATGTCGAGTTTGGAAAGTTTTTACTCAAGATTTTCTAGGGTGGTTTTTGACTAATGTGGATGTATTTAATCCAACATAACATGCACAGATTCTTCCACTCACTTGATTATTTTATTCAAGACTCTATAAGATTTACTAGAGATATAATAACCAATGAAAGTCCCTTCATCACCCTTGGAGGAAAATTAGTCAAGATTATCTTTTGCATTAATAATAAAGACTATGAAACCAAAAAAAATTACGTAAATAACTTTAGGATTCCAATTATTCTACAACTCATAGGGGTTCTTCTTTAGGATAGATCTAATTAAAACTCTACTGATAATATTAAAAGTTGTATACATAGATTCTTCCCAAAAATAAACAGGTAGATAAAATGCATTAATCATAGTCTGGGCTATTTATTGAAAGGTTCTATTTCTCTTTTCTCTTTCTACGTTCTATTGGAGTGTCCTAGAAGCAGAGATGTTATGACTATATCTATTTGCGGAGAAAAAAGATTCAAATTCTTGATTTCCAAACTCAAATTAATGGTCACTTATTATGTATTTGATCCTAATTCTACTTCAATTTTCTACTAATCTAGCATACATGATGAAATAAAAAAAAGCCTTAATTTTGTGAGCTAAAAATAAGGTCTATGTAACCCTAGAAAAATCATCTAATAGAACAAAAACATAGTGCTTCCCATTTAATCTTGAAACTATAGAAGTTCCAAACAAATCCATGTGAACCAACTCTAGAGGTTGATAATTTTAAACTCATTTATTTGGTTTGATATATACATTTTGTTGTTTTCATTTTTGACAAGGATTGCAGATTTTATCATTTGGAAATTCTAGTTTATGTAGATCATTGAATATTACTTTTCCAGTCAGATTTATAAGACAATGAATGTTATAGTAGCCTTATCTTCCATGATAGAGAGAATAATACTTATGAAAGAAACTTCAGTAATAAACATTATTTGAGACTAAAGAATCCATCTTTATAGTATAGACATTTTCATTTTTAAAGGAAGTAAAGAATAAATCAATATTAGAATTAAAAATATTACATGAATTATTTTTAAATTTAAAATGAAAGACATCATCACATAACTGTGAATTACTAAGAAATTTGTACAGAAGACCATTAACATAAAGAACACTAGAAATTAAAACTGAGTCAGTGATACCGATTTTTCCAAGGATAATAAATTTCAATGTTTCATTGTCACCAAAAGTGACATGTCCACCATCAATTTTTATGAGGTTCCTTAAGTTAGAATAGTTTCCTTTCATGTGTATTGAATATCCCCTATCCATGTACCATAATATATTATACGAACTCTTCAAACAACTTTCCTACAAAATAGTTGAATCATGAAAAGACATAGGTACCCAGATTGTCTTGGGACCAGTGTTATTAATAACTATAAATTTAGGAACCCACATTTTCTTCATGGGTTTCCTATAAGTATTTTTTTAATGTTTTATAGAAACAAACAATATTAGTTCTAGAAGAACTAGTATCAGTAAAAGATGTTCCAATACTGTAACATGTAAGAAAATTCACATATTTGTTCATAAAACCATATTTTCCAGATTTACATACAAAATTGGTTTTAATAAAATTTCATTGCTTAGGTTGATAACCAACGATGGTATTATATTTATAAGAAACTAGTTTTCAAATAATTTGAGTAAAGATTTCTTTACCATTTGTAAATTTCTCTATATCATTATTTAAAATGTCATTAGAAAGTTTATGCTCAATGTTTTCATTTCGTAGTTGAGAATTCATTTCTTTTTCTATAGTTATTTCAAATTTACTAGTAACAGAAAGAGAATGTTGTTTCATGGGATATTTATGTTTTTCATTTAGTTCATTATAATTATCCTAAATAATTTTTTAGTATTCAAACTTTTCTTCGTCAGTCATATATTCAGAATTTTCAAATTCAGATTAATCTCCAGAATAAAAAGTGTTTTGTGCAGGATATGTAATGGTTACCTCAGATGTGTTTTTCAAAAAACACATATTGGATTTGTCACCATTTTCATCATGAAATGACTAGGATTAACTAGATCTATCCCCAAATGTACACAAGGTAGAATTCATTTCCTTCTTTTAATTTCTATATTTATCCTCATATTTATTTTTATATTTCATATTTGGATAGTCATCCTTCACATGTCCCTTTTTTTTCATTCATAACAGACTATCCCATTGGTATTATCAATTATTTTACAATCCTTTTTTATTTACCTTTGCAGTCATTCTTCCTTCTATTGATAGGATTTCTAAATAACGTCATCTTCCTAAAAAACTTCTTATATATTATGGCTATTGGAATGATTTCATCATAATAATCTATCGATGAATCTTCATTGATCAAAATTTCATAGGGAACTTGAATTTTCTTTATTTTGTTCAGATGCAATGGTTTTGAAATCCACTAATTTTCTTTTATGTTCATCATCTTATTCTCTGTTGACCTTCAATTCTTCCTTGTACATCATATTATTTCATATTATTTCCTTGACTAGAATCTTACTCATATCATGAGATTCTCTTATTGATACTAACGTTCCTCTCCACTTTTTTAGAAAACATGTATGTAACTGAATGATTTATTCCTTAACATCAACTAAATTTCCTAGAGTAATCATTTCACTAAAAATTCCCTCTAACCTAAGTTACATATCAAAAATAAGTTCATCATGCTTCATTTTAAAGTGATCATATTTAATAGTATATGTGTTAATCCTCATTTCTTTTAAATTTTTGGTTCCTTCATGTGAAATAGCTAGAGTATACCAAATTTCAAAGGTTGTTTTACATTAAGAAATACTATTTAATTCTTCATCACCTAGAACAGAAAATAAGGCATTCATAGAGTTGTATTTATTATTATAGGATTCCTTAGTGTCATCATCCCAAGCATGTATATATGTAGTAGGAATATTATATTCATCTATTATTGTAGATCACATTTATAAACAAATATTTTATAAATGAATTTTCATTCTGATTTCCCTCTAAGTATAATTATTTCCATTAAAATATGTAGTTCTATTAGTTGAAACACCTTCCTGTCAATTATTCATTTTAATAATAATACATGTTTTCAGTAACCATAAATTTTGATCTGATATAAATTTTTAGATCATTAAAACGAAATTAAAAATCTTTGTTGAAAATATTTAAAAACATTGAAAACTTTAAAAGTTAGAAATTAAGGAAAACTCTGATACCAAATATTGGTCAGAGTAGGACACACATGATGGGGGTAAATTTAGTTCCTATAAAAATTTATTCAAAAACAAAATTATTTCAATGGTCCCCAATTTGGAATACAGAATGGCCCAACTTACCAATCTTGTAGATTTATAAAAGTTTGGATCTTTTAAAATACTTCTTGACGAGTGATTAGTTCTCAGTTAAAAACAATAGAAATTATTATTTTAACATTTGAAATCAATATTCTAAATAAAATTCTAAAATAAACACTACGTTAGATTTAACTATCAATGTAAAGTAAAGTTTTAAGATTGAAATAAATAAAAGATGTGAAAAAATAAACCTAAAAGAAAAAAGTGGATTTTAAAACATGAGGTTCAATCTCAAGAAGAGACTTAATCTTATATTCTTGGTGATCACATGCCATCAAGAAGTTTATATAAACAACCTTTGATCCACACCTTGGATCGGGGTAAACAAAAATACACACACTGTAGAGGTCAACAAGACCTCTTCCATAGTTTTCATGGGAGTGAAAAAACTACCAGGACACACAGGTACCTTTTCCACTATTGTCTGTGGGAGTGTAAGTAGTAAAAAACTGGTTTTTGAAGATATATATGTATCATACTATTGTTTATAGGATTCAATGTGTGTTTATAAAATAGGGAAATGCACACTACGAATAATATAAAAACTTTCACAAATAGAGAAAAAAATGTGAAATGAGTTAGAAGGAACTGTGTGACTGTCAATGAAGCTTGAAACTACTCCATGTTTTATTGAAGTATAGCTTCAGTCAATTTCCATAAACAAATAGAAAAACAAAGCATTGTGGGATCTTTTTTCTACTATTTCCAGTGAGGTAGTAGTTTGGTCGAGTTGTGATTCTCCTATATTTAGTTTTTTGCAGTAAGGTGATTCAGTTTAATCTCTCAGAAGTATCTTTGTGATCTTACAATTTACAGTTCTCAATTTTTTATCAGTCATAGGAGTCGCTCGGCACCTCTCATATTTTTTTGATCAGATATTCCCTCTATACGCTATATTAGATAAGGATCATGTTCTATGGTTCCTTATACCTCATACGGCTCTCTGACATTGATATAAACGTTGTCTATAACATATAGACAATGTTTTTAAAATAAATAATAGCACTAAGTCTCAAAAATATGACCATTAGTATAAATTTTAATTTAAATGAAAAATTAATATTAGATGGTGTCTCTAGAATAGTAGGTCAGGTAGTGGTGTCTTCGAACCGGTGTCTCAGACTTAGAGCATTCTACATTTCAGAAAATGATTTAATTTTTTTTAAAGAAGTGTTTTAAAAACAATTTAGTAAATATATATTTAAAAATGTTTTACAAAACATATTAAAAAACATTTATAAATGTGTGAAAATGTTTTCAAAACTCATTTTAGAAAAAAAATTTTTTTTTTAAGAAAATGATTTTAAAAAATTTAAAAAAATTTAAGAATATGTTACAAAAGGTTTAAAAAAACAATCACAATTTTTTAAGAAAACATTTAAAAAAAATTTAAACAATTTTTTTTATAAAATATTTTAAATTTTTTTAAGAAATTGTTTAATAAATAATTAATAAAATTATTATAAAAACATTTAATTGAAAATAAATATTTTATCAATTAATAAAATCTCATAAGTGCCTCCTCATGGCTCAAACCAACCTGATGGTTTGGGCCGGCCTAAGGCCCGCCTTCTGCTACCTCAAGGGGTTGTTTGGGAATAACTAGTTTTTTGAGGGAAGACTCGGCCTGGCCTGACCTAGTTTAGGACATGTTGGGATGAAGATACACTATTAGTTATGGGATGTGTGGCCTTCGTGATATGGGTATTCACCTGAGAGGTTGATTTGTATCATGGATTGGGAAAGGGATGACTCTATTTTGTGACTCTGAGGATCCTAGGGGGGATGTCTTTTCTAGAATTCAAGTTTGAAGGATCCAAAGAGGGATGCTTTTTTTAATGTGTTCACCCAGATAGCCATGTCAGTTCCTAATTGATAGACCAACCCTAGGTGGGTGAATCTTGTTGGTTAGTAATGGTTGTGTGTGTTCCCATTGGACATGAATTGATTTATGATCCTTTGGGGTTGAGATGTCGGTGAAAGGAATATGAATTTGGTCAGCCCTTCATTTGTTCCAATAATTATTGAGGCTGAGAATATATTTACACCCATGAGGCTATTGTAAAATGATATGGGTTTCCATCATTTAGATAGGCTAGACATTACATCCCAGGCTCATGGGATATGAATATGGATATGTTGTTCTATATCAATACTGATAGTTTGTTCATGGTTTGGGTGCATGACTTAGTTTACAGGAATGTTATATTTTGAGAGATTTGTGAATGGTGGACCTAAATATCAACACATGAGGTTGAAATTCCAAACTAACTCTCAAGAAAGTGTGGTTTGAGGATTGTGGAATAATGATCCACATTCCTGGTTTATGTTCCAGACTGATGCTCAGGCACCATGGTTCAGAGATGGTTGACTGGTGATCTGAAACCATGATTTAAATTCTAATATAATACGCTACAAACTATGGTTTAGATTCCATATTGATGCTCTATACACCTTGTTTCATGTGCGATACTAACACTCTAGGCACTATGGTTTGGGGATGGAGGATTGTTTCTCTTCATTCAGGATTTCAGGGCCAAAATAACACTCTAGGAACCATGTATTATATATTGTTTGGTGATAGGTGATTGAAAGTATGCATCCATGATTTATGTTCCATATTAATGCGCTAGGCACTACTAGTTATGAAACCTGGGTAAGATGTTAGACTAACACTTTGGGCACCACTGATGTTGTTGCATAGTTAGGTGTTGGACTGATTCTCTTGGAACAATCACTTATGATACATGGTATGGAGTTCAGAATTATGTTCTTGGGTTTTGAAGTAATTTATCATGGATTGAGTACCTGATACTGATGCATCTAGATACATAGTGACCAGAAAGAATGACCTAACCATCCCAAAAGCCCGAGTGGCTAGGCACGACAAGCCCTAACCTAGGACAGTTTGACCTAGGGATGATGATTCATCAGGCTGGGACTGGGCCTCCATGGGAATGCCTATAAGTTGGTTCATTTTGGCCCATCTATGGGCAGCCTATGGGCCTTTATGAAGCCCATCCTGAAAAATCTCACCCTGTCTAAAAAAAAGAAAACTGCAGTTATGGAGACTCAAACCCCCTACCAAAAGTTTCCAAGGGTATGACTGAACCAAATTTTCTAAGAACCATTTTTTAGATTCTATACATATTCTTAATACCCCATGTTTCATGTGCAATAATGTTGCTCTAGGTAACATGGTTTGGGGATAGAAGAATGATGCTCAACATCCATGATTTTAGAGCCAAACGAATTCCCTAGAAGCCATGTATTATATATGATTTGGGGATATCAAAATGATAGTCTGTATCCGTGGTTTATGTTCTACACTAATTCTCTAGGAAATGTTATCTATGAACCATAGGTTCGATGTTATACTGACACTCTCGGCCCAACCAATTTTGATGTATAGTAAGTTGTTGGACTGATGCTCCAGGAAGTATCAATTATAATACATGGGATGCAGTTTAGATTGTTGTTTTGGGTTTCGAATGTACATTAGAAGTGATTGAGTACATAATATTGATGTTTCTAGGTACCCAGTGCTCTGAAAGACTGATTGTCTTGGACCGAAATCCCAATAAGCTTGGCTTGACAAATCCCAACTCAGTCGGGGCTGGGCTCGAGATGATGATTTTGTCCAGGTAGTGTACCTGGGTTTATACTATAAAATACATAATATATGTATGCATGTATGTATGTATGTATGTTTGAATGTGTGTATGTATGTATGTATGTACGTATGTATGTACGTATGTATGTACGTATGTACGTATGTATGTATGTATGTATGTATGGATGGATGGATGGAAGGATGGATGTATGTATGTATATATGATATACAAGTAAGTACGTAC
Organism: Viscum album; assembly: GCA_963277665.1. Classification (NCBI taxonomy): domain Eukaryota; kingdom Viridiplantae; phylum Streptophyta; class Magnoliopsida; order Santalales; family Viscaceae; genus Viscum; species Viscum album. The sequence continues at coordinate 6,188,226 of CAUJRU010000013.1, read as the reverse complement.
GTACGAACGTACGTACGTACGTACATATGTATGTTTTTATGCATGCATGTATGTATGTTTGTATGTATGAATGTATGTATATATGTTATACACCTACATACATACATATAGATACATATACACTTACATAAAATATATATATATGTACACAGATATATATATATATATATATTTAAATATATATATAAACATATATATATACATGTATGTATATATATTTATCTAAATATTCATCCATCTATCTACCTATACAAACTAAAAAACAACACCCCACCAGACCAAACATTAGTGCATGCCCTGTGTACCCTCTCCCATTATATGTTAATTTTTTTAGAAAACAATAGTCAAACGCCATATTATTTTTTATTAATTTACATTCATTCAATTATTTATTTAAAATAACCCTAAATTAAGTATTCTATGTCTATTTTATGATATATAATTATTATAAATGTTCTTTATTAGGATGAATAGTATCTATTTAGATTGGACAGTCACTATAGATTCATTATTTTTATCAAACGTTCTCCATTAAATTATTTGAGATTTAATAAATTTATGAATGGTTCTGTATTTTATATTTAAATTAAATTAATAAAAATATTATAATTATAATAGGTATGTGATTTTGAGGATGAAGGTTCTTGTGAAATGCATGAAGTGATAAATTTAAAACACCTAAAAAGTTTTAAAATTTAATAAAAATAATTTCAATTACAGAATGTTAATACAAATGAAAAATAAATGTTTTAACTTTGTGAAAGTTTTTTAAAAATAAATGAAAAAACATTCAAAAAAATGTTAAAAAAAATAAAATATTAAAAATTAGTTTTAAAAAAGTTTAAACAAAATGTATTTAAAAAATAAGAATGAATAAGTTTTAAAAAATGATTAAAAATGTTTTCAAAAAAGATTGACAAAAAAATTTAAAAAAAATCAAAATCACTTAAAACATTTAGAAAAAAATATTTTAAAATAAATTAATAAAAAATTCAATTTTTTTTTCAAAAATGATTAATTTTAAAAAACTCTTAAAAACATTTTAGAAAAAAACTTCTTGGAAAACGATTGAGAAATATTTTAAAAAACGTTTAGGAAAACATTTTACAAAAAATTTTCATAAAATGATTTAAAAAAAAATAACTTTTTTAAGAAAATTTTTGAAAATCATTTTAAATAGGATTTAAAAAAACATTTAAGAAAACGTTAAATAATTTTTTAAAATAAATTTAAGAAAAAAATTTAAAAAAAATTTAAAAGGTTTGAAAACATTTAAAAAATGTTAATGAAATGTTTTAATTTTTTAAAAATGTTTAACCGTAAAAAGAATTTTTTGAAAATAATAAAAACGCGCACGGGATTTCCCATGGCCCTACGTTACTGATGGTTTGGGCCAGCTCGAGGCTGGGCTCAGACCACCTCACGGGGTTGTTCAGCCCATGATTGTTTTTTGGAGGGCAGGCCCATCCAGACTCGACTAGGTCCTGGTCGAGCCTAACTGGGATGGGCTGAAGTTACACCCATAGTTGGGGGATGTGTGGCCTTCCAGAGATGGGCATTGGCCTAAGATTTTTTTGGCATCATTGATTGGGAAATCAATTCCTCTACATATGTTCTAACTTAGAGGATCCAAAAAGGGATGCCTCCTCTAGAGTGTCAGCATTACGTATCCAAAGAAGGTTGCCTCTATTTACATGTTCTCTCAGAGGGCCATGTGGGTTCTTGATTGATAGATCGACCCTGAGTGGGAGCATGTAGATGTTTAGTAATGGTTTTGAGAGTTCCCATTATACCTGAGTTGATGTATGATATAGTGGGGGTTGAGATGTTGGTGATGGGTATTAGAAATTGGCCAGCCCTTGAAATGATATTATATTAAATGAGGGTGAGACTTTGTTTACACCTATTACGCTATTATAATATGATATGGGTTTCCATCATTTAGAGGGGATATACATTACATATCTAGCCAATGGGATATGATGATAGATGTTTTGTTATTTATTTATACTGATAGTTTGTTCATGGTTTGGGTGTTAGAACGAGGTTCCAAGCATGTTTGATTTTGAGATAGTTGTGAATGTTGGAACTGTTGATCCACATATGAGGTTGAGATTCTGGACTCACACTCCAGTAACCATGGTTTGGGGATAGCATAATAATGCTATAAATTCATGGTTTAGGTACTAGACTGACTCTCTAGGTACCATGGATTGTGGATGGAAGATTGGAACTCTACAACCTTGTTTTAGGTGATAAACTAATGCTCTAGGAATCATGGTTTGGATGCAATACTAATGCTCTAAGAACCATGTTTCATGTGCAAGACTGATACTCTTTGCACCATAGTTTGGGGTTTGTGGATGGATACCATACATCCATGATTTTGGAGCTAGAATAATACACTTGTACCCATGTGTTATATATGGTTTCGGGATAGTGGACTGACGATATTCATCCATGGTATATGTTCCAAAGTATTTCTCTAAGAACTATTGGTTATGAAACATGGGTTAGATGTTAGACTAAGACTCTGGGCACCACCAATGATGATACATAGTTAGGTGTTGCATTGATGCTCCAGTCATTATAGGTTTTGATACATTGGATAGAGTTCAAATTGATGTTCTGAGTTTCGGTATTACTATAGTTGTGTTTGAGTACTTGAGACTGATGTGTTTTGGTATCGTGAATGAGATAGAAAGTAAAGTCACGTGGATTGATTAGGGCAACCATAGTTGTTTCACCCACATGTTACTGAACCAATGATTGATGATGATTTTAATTGTATTTATTTAAGTTCTGTTTTGACTAGGTTGAGCATATTTCATGAGCATGCACTTATGAATGTTGGTTATAGGTTCATCGTTTGGGGTGGAATACTGAAATTTATTTCTCACCCTCCATACATGAACATCAATGTGTAAATTCCTTATGAATACATTCATTTTGAGAACAAATACACAATGGATAGGGAAAAGTCCTGAGATTTCATGATTGAGGGAGTTTCTCATGTGGAGTCTGATGATCAAGCTAGAGCTTCTCAATGGGGTACCGGATACCGAGTATGTGATATAACTCAGAGTATTAGTATATCCTGATGTGTTTTTTAGTTTATTTATATTTACGAGTACTCTATTGTGTATGATGATTGGTTATTCACTTCTAGTTATGAACTCTGATATGGGGCTATGGTCTCCTCAATGTTTTACCTTATACCCTCCCTACTAGTTGACATTGTAACACCCCAAATTTCCACAGTACAATTCTCTTTAAATAATAAAATTACTTGTTTTGTACGCAGCTCCGACTTCTAGCACATCCCGACCAATCAAACTAGCCATTTAAAATGTAGTTATGAATAGTAATATCATATTTTTGAAATTTTATAAATATGATTTTTCAAAATTGACTTCATTTTCAGATTTGCAATATCAAAATTAGCTTAGGGTGATTTTTTGGTATTTTTCTAAAAACATTCAATTTTTTATGAATAGTGAAAAACTCGTGGTTATTGTTTAAAATAGACATTTCATTTAAATAATTTTATTATTTATATTTATTTTAAAGTAAAGATATATACATAATACCTATATTAGTCCAATGTAATTCATCAGAGTCATTTTATAATAATATTAGATATATAAAATTTTACTGATCTTTTTAACGTCTTTTACCCACCTTCTAGGAACACTTGAATATTTGCATAAAAAATAATTTTAATACATCTGTGAATTGAATTTCAAAAATATTATAGACAAAATTGTCATTAGTAAGTAAAATGTGTTTCAATAGGATGAAACTAATTTTTGGTGAATAGTAATTTTTGAATTTTATTTTCCATGGTTAAAAGTAAATAAGGAAATTAAAGGTAAAAATAATATTATAGTTACCACAACACATATCCTAATTCTATTAGATATGTGTATTTCGACCAAAATAAACCTTAGGAAAAAAATATGACCCTTTTTTATCCACTTAGATAAGATTAGTAAATTTATTATATTTTATTTAATGAAGAGTTAAAAGTGTCAAATTCAAATTTTAATATCTAAACCATTTTTAATATAGGTTTTTACATAAGATAAATCCAAATATATAAATTCATCAAAAATATGAAACTATTTCCTAAATCATGTTAATTTATTTTTAATTTTTAGGCATTAAATAAATAAATTTATTTATGACACAATGATAATGCAGTAATTACCTTATTAACGAAAGATCAAAATAATTAATATTATAAATATTAAACTTAATTTAATTTGAAACTTTTTATTACATACATGATTTTATAGGTGAATATTACATTTTAGGGTTGAATCAATGTAATTCGTTTTTGAAATAATCTAGTTTTTTTGACTTTCACAAATGCCAAATACTAAACAGTGTAAAAATTGACATAAATGAGTTTTTTATAAAATAATATTTTTTTGAATGATATAATAGTCTTAAATATATAATATTAGGTCAAATGACTTAGATAATGTTACATATGTCATTAATGAATCACTTGAGGTTCTCTTTGAATTTTATAGTTACTATACTAACCTTGTAGTATAAAAATACAAGAAGACATGGTAAAAGTTAAACTATTTAACTATGAATTAAATATAAAGTATAAGGTTAATATGGTGACCATAACATTTCTAAATCCTATTTTTTTGAGGATTTAGAACCATCCCTACATTATACTCTAAATAAATTCATTCGGATCTATTAAAAACTGAAAATAATTTTATAATAAAATAATATTTCAATCTTTTCCAAAAGTGCCCCTCACCTCTCTTATGAAAGGGTACTTCCCCTTCTTTTAAATTCACACCTACAGATACTTTTGGCTCAGAAAACCCCTACCAAATATCCTCCCAACTACCATTACATAATCCAATGGGACTTAATTTAATTATAAATCCATCCTATGAAGCGATTTTGTTCAAATCAAAACGAAGCACCCAATGAATAGGTAATTATTTCATCATCTTTGTCAGAGTTCTTTTATTCTTCTACTTCATATTTCATTGTTTTTTCAATAAAAAATAATAACTCCATTAAATTATTCATAATTAAATATTATTATAAATATGGTACAACCATATTAATTATTCAATCCATCCTATGAATGAAAAAGTCACCATACATGCGTATGTACGACTAACTATCTCCACGTCTTGGTGTAGTTTGTTATTTAACACTTCATTATTTGGATGGGTATAATAATGAGTATAAATTATGTAAATAATAAATATAAAATGATAGTGATTATTTATATATAATATACCGTCAAATTACATACTAACCATCAATAGAATGATATTGTCGCTCGTGCGTATGTGTGGCTCACCGTCTCCACGACACGATGAGATTTTGTTCCCCATCATAACCATTCAAGAATAATTTTCATTTTATTATTAAAAATAATCTTTAATAAAATAATATAATTATAGATATGAATAAAATACATCATATCCCAAAAACATATGACTTACATAAAAAAACATATAAATGAAAATGAACCTGTTAACACCTAAAACAATGATAATACTGTAATATTTTTGGTAATGAAATATTAGAGGATTATATTTGATATCATATTTAATTATGTGGTTCTTTTATAATTTAATTACCATTATTTAACCATTATATAAGAGGTTAACATTCCCCTGACTAACGAAAATTATAAGGTAAGAGTTAATTTTATAATCTCTACGTAAGTATCGGTTGGGACTTATTTATCATCCACATCAGTGTTTCATAAAAATGTATTTCAAAACATTTTTACAATTTCCTAGACCATGGGGTAAAGTCATTTATACCCTTTTTTTAATTTGTATAATTATTTTTTGAAATGAATACTTCTTTTGCCTTCTGAACTATGTACTTTATAACCTATTTGAAAAATTATGGAAAGAATGTTTTTAAAACATATACGGAGGATGTAGCTATTTTATGCCGTTATAACACCTTCTAAGATTCACATAAAAGATTATATGAATATATTCAAAATAAATGTTTTCATTTATAATTATGATACTTTTAAATTATTTCAATGTAGAAAGATATATTTCTCTCAAATAGTTCATGGATTGATTTTATCTATGTCAACATCTTTTGTAGCATTTTATGTTTACTTGAAGTTGATTTATTATGATACAATATTTCATATTGCATTGATAGTTTTATGATATTTTTGACTGTGTACAAGCTTTTTTATATCATTAATTTTTTATGGTTAAAGTATTAACATTTCGTATCTTAGTTTAATACGAATGTTTATGTTATGTTTCACCCTTTTCATATGAGAAATGCATTGTACATAGTAAGTGACGGGAGAGGTCCGCTATAGAACCTCAATACATAGGTAGGTCTCATGAGACAAACTAGTGTCCTGGTACAAGTCATTGAAAAAAATTTATATTTTGTGTCTTGGAACGAGGCCTTGACATTTTGGTTAAGATGTCTGGAATTATGCATTCCATCATTATGAGATTAGTTATCAATATGACAAGTAATTATTTGTTTAGTATAATATCCATGTTAATAAGTAAACAGAATTATTAGATTTATCTTTTGCATATTATTCTGATGTTTATGTTTAAGAGGATTTTATTTTAGTCTTATACAATGACTCAAATGTTTATGCTTATTTATGATCGTTTCTACTATACTGTTACCCTTACTGAGAATCTGATCTCACCACATTATTATGTTTTATTTTTCCCAGCATGCGAAGAAGTATTTTATGACCAACTTGTAGGGATAGGCTAAGGGATATGATTGTGTTCAAAGGATACATAATGTTGTTACTTTTTCATTTCACAATGTAATATAAAATATATGTATGTATCTATTACATCCAAGGCTACCAAACTGATTGTTCTTTTAGGAGTTGATCTATTATGATAATGCTAATGTTAAGTAATAATGCACTGACTTTGGGTAACTGGGGTCAGCGCATTATAGTTGGTATCAAAGGAATTTTAATACTAACCTTGTAAACTAAATTTATAAAAAAACTCTGATTAGAGAACAATACCCTGAAAAATAATTTGAGGATTAATGTAGAATAACATCTGAAAATTTCGGTAATATAGATATTATGTGGGTTTTCTATGAAAAAAAATCCCTTTAAAGATACTACAAGTGGACTTGGTTCTGGGAAATATGTTCCTAGGAGTGAAAACTCCGACATGGAGTTTCGGGGTTGACCCGAGGTATCCTGGTACACAACAATGGGCCTTACTGGACACCTGGTTTGAAACTCCCGAGAGATATGATTAGGATAATTCACATATTATTTATAAAATATTATGAGGGATTTATGAGTAAATAATTCCCCAAATAAAACATTTTTTGGATTATGGATTATATGGATAAACTATTCAATCTATGATATGTATTTTAGATGTTTGGAATTATGCATTGTGATTCATAAACAAATCTAGTGTATACTATTATTTAGAAATGGATCCTTGTGGAAGTCATGTAAACTGTATCAATGCAAATAATCCATGTAGGGATTTACCCCCTATTCAATATAATTATAGTGGATTTGGTGATGCAACTGGTGTTGATCAACTTATAACCATATTGGGATAACTCACTCAGGTTATGAATAAAAAATTTACCTGTATGGAGCACCCTGCTCCAAAATGTGGAGGATCAATGTTAGACCTCTTCATGAGGAAACAACCACCAAAATTCAATGGGACAAAAAAGCCATTTGTAACTGATTAGTGCATAAGTTCCTTAGAGAAAATATTTCATGTTTTGGGGAGTAGCTAACAGAAAATGTAACGCCCCGACCCCAGCTACCCAGAGTCGGTGCATTGCTTCGTAACATTGGCATGATCACAAAAGATCAAGTCTCGAAAGACCGATTAGTTTAGTAGCCTTGGAAACACTAGATACATTCATAAGTCTTACATTACATCATAAAGTGAAAAACTAATAACAAAGTCTTCATAGTCCACACTCATATCCTCTTCTGACTATCCCTGCAGGTCATTCATAAAATACTTCTTCACATCCTGGAAAATATTAAAACATTGAAAGGGGTGAGCTCAGATGCTCAGTAAGGATAACAATATTGCGGAAGCTTTCATAAATAAACATAACAATTTAAGGCAATGTATAACTAAAACAAAAGCCTTTTAAACTTGAATATCAACATAATATGGCAAAAGTCAAATGAGATAATGCCATTCACTTCTTCACATGGATATTCTACTGGTCGAATAATCACATGCAATATCAATAACCACTTTCATAATGATGGAATGCATAATGCCATACATTCTGAAACATTTTTTCAAGGCCTCGGCCAAGACGTCTAAAATGATTAAGGCCTCGGCCAAAACCATAAATCAAATTGGGAAAGGGCCTCGGCCAATTCCACGTCTAGTTGTCTCATGAGACCTACCGATGCATCGAGGAGCTATAGCGGGCTCCACCCATCACTTATTAAGTCCAATACATTCCTCATATGAATAGGTTTAAACATATCATAAACCATAACATAATCGTATCACATAAAACATGCATAAAGGAAACATAACATTTCTACATTTCAATCACAAGATATCAAAACAACAAATTGATATAATAAAAACGCTTTCAAAACCATTTTCAATACCAAAATAAAAGAAAAGTAAAACATGTTATTTATTTTTCTTTTAAAAAGATGGTATGGATTGTAGAGGAAGCCGAAACTCAAATAATGGTCATGACGGTGGAGAAGTCGTTGTCGCCGCATAAGTACGGAAAGAAAACCATTCCATTTTTGTCGTTTAGTAAAACGCTTCATATAAAAAGATTCCTTTTGAATAAACTTAAAAGTCAAAGGGGTTTATACACCGTATAAAAGAAAGTTGTGTATAAAACCAAATATGCCTTAATGAAAGGAGATTGAGACGAAGTCCTTAAAAAGATCATTTTTAAAATAAAATTGATCTATTATGTGTATTCACTATAGGTACACATAAAGAACGTAAAAATACAAAATATGACATAATAATATCATGACATATTTTGAAATTAGGAGATTAACCCAAAGAATGGAAGTTGGGTTAAGAAATTCCCTTACCTTGCGTCTTGTCCTGACTCGACCGTTATTTAACCTCCTGAATAATAAACTAGAGTTAATTTCTATTAACTTAAGAACCTTTTTCATGTTCATTATTCCTTTTATATCCCTTATTACCATTTTATGAACATTATTTAATTATTTAAGTTAATAACGGTCGTTTTGTCGATCTTTGGTAACTTGAGTCAACAATAAACTTCTTATAATTACAAGTTGTTCATGTGGTAGAATATCCATTATATTCAGAATTATATTCATGATTTAGATGTCATATATATCTTATATATCCAGTATATACATTCATTTATAATATTACGTTACATTTAGAGGTAAGAAATGAAATGCACCGTTCATGGAGACGGTAAGCCGTACGTACGCATGAACACTACTTTCATTTCAATTTCATATTTAATGGAACTAAATCATAATGATATAAATGTATAATATAATTCCAGTATAATATAGTGTATAATACCATTTACTCCATCCTTTATACATCCCACATATGGCATTAATGATTCAAATCACTTTGAGGGGGCGGTAGTCCGCACTTCCTAAAATGAAATTATCGCGTTTTACCCATAATGGAAATCATAAAGTATGCCATAAATGAGAAATACAGAAGCATAAGTAAAACATAAACATATTATATATCATATATAAAAATAGTGACATCATAATGGCCGCCTTTGAAGGTGTTATATGAGTGTTGAACAATCATCGTTTCGTGAGGCAGAAATTCGCCATCCACAGAAACCGTATGTTCTTTAACCATTAGATGTAGGTGTGTGTAAGTGTAGCTCGAATACATCTTATAACAAAATCCTAGTATATTTAGTATACTGGTGTTGTTACAAAAGAAATGTACAAAAAGAGTTTAGGGGGTTGGAGATGAAAAATAAAACAAAACAATATTAGAGAAGACATTACCTCAAAATCGGGTAACTCTTTTTGATTTGAGCCAAAGGCTTCCTTGGGAAGAGTTCTGCCCAATGTAAGGCTTTTAGAAGTAAGAGGGGGAAGTTGGGAGAGTATTTGGGCAGAGTTTGTCCGAGCCAAATGGCTTGAAAGTGGAAATGGGGTGGGAGAGGTGGGGGCCTTTTATAAGTGGGGAGGAGGGGCACTCTTGGAAAGTAAGGAAACTTTACATTATTATACAATTATTTTCGGATTCTAAAGGTCCCGCACTTATATAATTCGTGTCTATGGTTATAAGGGTTTGAAATCTCATCATACAATAGGCTTTGGACAAGTGTAAGCCTTGGATTTTGCATTATCTTCTCATTTTATTTAAATCGTTAAATAATGAGGTCATCGCTGCATCATAATGATGTCATAAATAATTTAATTTATATAATGTCTAAAAATTATAAAAAAAATACTATGATGTAGGAAATCTGTTTATCTTTCTAATGAATATTTATAGTCAAAATTTGGACTTGTGTAACCCCACTTAAAAACTGTTTTAGTAAAATAACGCATTTTTGTGTCAATTTAATTTTAACATTAAATAAATATATATTAATGTCATTTTCCAACTAAAGTGGATCCATGGGGTCCCCAAGTTGACCCATGGGTTTTCGTGGTTGGCCATGACTCATCCAATAGGAGTAGGACAAGTTTCATGCTCATCTCATATTATTAAAACATTATTTGTACCTTAAACTACACTAATTACCTCTAATCGCGATTAAGAACTTAAAAGTTGCTATTCACCAAAAAATTATTTTAATCTCATTGAACCACATTTTACTTCTTAATGACAACCATGTATGTCGGATTTTTGAAAATAAAATCACAGAAGTGGTAATATTTCATTTAAACGAAAAATCAGTTATTTAACTACCACTTAGTGGTTTCACTATTCATCAAAAATTGAAGTTTTTCAGAACAAGGCCAAAATTTCACCCTAAGCTATAATTGATATTCCGAATTCAAAAATGATGTCTATTTTATAAAATTCCAAACATATAAGTTTCATTAATTAATTTTATAATTAATTCCCGCTGTTACGACAAATAGGGTGTTTTTAAGAAACAATTTATATCAAAAGATTAGCAATTGTTTATGTCCAATTTCAATGTTAAATTAATTCTAATGACCACCATTTGATAAAATGGTAAAAATATATATTCTAATTACACCTTAAAACCACTAAATAGTATAATTTATCACAATAAATTATTTTGATTAAAAAATTTGTTTTAAAGTATTTTTCACTATTCATAAAAAATTAGAAGTTCTCAGAAAAATACCAAAAATTCAACATAGGATAATTTCGATATTCCAAATCCAAAAATGAAGTCCATTTTGAAATATAAAATTTCTATAATTTTAAAAAGTGGTTATTACTATTCATAACGGCTACTTTGATTAGTCGCGGTGTTTTAGAACTCGAAGTTGCGTACAATGCAAGCTATTGCATTATTGAATGAGAAGCGTATCGTGGAAGTTCGGGGTGTTACATTCTCCCCTCCTTCAATAAATTGCGTCCTCGCAATTTGAAATTTTTCTTTGAAAATAAAAGGTTGAAAAGAGACAATACCTTGGAGGAAAACCCACATCGGAAATAAGGTTAATAAATATATAACATTAAAAGAAAGCAGGATAAGTACAAAGGTCACCCGATATAGCCCATTCTAGGATTATATGAAAATATGGATATGGAGGAGAAACAAACCATCGAGGTCTGATGGAGAGTTATAGAAAACAGTATTAGGAGAAAGTTTAACCACAAGAAAATCACAAACTTGTGATTGGTTAAACGGTCATTGAATCCCCAGTTGGAAAATTTAACCGACAACATTTTTGTTTTAAGTTACCTTTTATAATGTTGAGGAATTTATTTATGAGATTTACTAAGAACGTAAGGGAATATACATACTTGTTATGTATACTTTCATTTGCTAATAAATTTTTACTACAAACCCATCTTTTACTCCAAATGGTAACGGAACTCAAAAATATTCTTTTTATACTAATTGTATAAGGTTCTAAATATTAACACATACCATTTAGATTAGTAAAAATATTTTTTAATAACCAGGGACTTCCTGTAGGCTAGTGGTAGGAAATAATGGCTTGTCGCACTATGGTTGTGGGTTCGATTCCCGCAGCTTTGTCCGACGCGACGGGTTATTCCCCACCCTTCAGGTTGTCCTTTTCCTAAAACTATAGTATCATAATATTCCAAAAATAATCTTCAGAAATTCTTTAACCTTAAACAATACTATCCATGGTTCAAATTAATCCATTCCAACCTTAATAGTTATCCAAAATACCTCCGTCCAGACTTTCTCTAAAAGGTCTCTAAATTCCAAAATCAATTGTAACATCAGATTCCCCAAACAAAGAAAAGTTTCTCTTATTGTCACATACTAAAAATATGACTAACTTAATCATATTAAAACCTTACTGAAATCAACAAGTATTGCAGTACAATCCATATATATATATCACATTATTCTAATAACAAGAATATAATCCTTGAGTCCAAAATCACCAATACATTAATTATTCCGCTTCAACTGTAGTCACAGCATAAGATTGGCCTTGATCCCTTGGCCTTTTCTGAGGTAAGTTTCCTTAATTCTTAGGACATTCATTTTCATAATGCCCTATTTCCCTACAATTATAGCATTCAACTTTGAAAACCTCTTTCTTTCCCTTGCAATCACGAGCCTGGTGACCCTTTTCTCCACATTTATAACAAACTCCCATTCCTTTTAGGCAAGTACCAGGGTGATTCTTCCCACAATTATCACATAATGGAAAATCCTTCTTTCCCTTTTTCCCTTTATCTGTCTCTTGTTCCACCGTTCTCTTCTTCTCTTGCTTTACTTTGTTGTCATAAGACTTAGAGAATTCCTTTTCAGTCTTGATAGCACACGAGACAATATCTTCGTATAATGAGAAGGATTGTGATACTAAAGCTCGACGGAGAAATGGTTTTAACCCATCAAAGAAACGATCAATCTTACTCATTGGGTTACGTATATAATCGGCAGCATGCCTCGCTAACCTTGTAAAGTTATCCTCATACTTTGCGACATTCTCATCCTCCTTCGGCCTCAAACTCAGAAATTGCCTTTCCATATCTGCTCGATGGTCACGAGGAAAATATTTTTCTAAGAAAAGCTCTTTGAACTCCATCCATTCCATATTCGATACGTCATCATCTTCCTTTGTGTTTTGAATCAGCGACCACCAATGATCGGCATCTCCAGTGAGGCGGTAAACTGCCATGACAACCTTCTCCCTTTCACTACTCCCCAAGGCATGGAATATTTTCTCTAAGGAATTAATCCATTGCTCAGCTACTGTAGGATTTGTACTCCCATTGAAGGTTGGTGGTTGTTGCCTCATGAAACGGTCTAGCATTGATCCTCCACGTTGCGGATCAGGGTGCTCCATACGAGTAAGGTTATTATTCATAACCTTTGTGAGTTGTCCCAGTACGGTGAGAAGCTGATCTGCACTAGTTGTATCTCCAGATCCACAATAATTATCTTGAGCAGGAGGGCAATCCCTACACGGAGTTCGTGCATTGATACGGTTTCCATTCCTTCCACAAGGCGCCATTTCTAAACAATGGCATAAACTAGATTAGTTTATGAATCAAAATACATAATTCCATACTTTTTAAACACTTTACATAAATTGAACTATTTATGGATATAATCCATAATCATAAAAAGAAATGTTTTCTTTGAGGAAGTATGTACTCATAACCCTTCATAGTGGTTTGTAAATAAAATGAGAATTATCCTAAGCATATCCCCCGGGAGTGTCGTAACCAAGAGTGCATCAAGGCCCGTTGTCGTGCACCAGTTCCCGTTCGAGTCTAGCTCAAAGCGGTGTTTTCGGGTTTTACCCCTAGGTACATCTGTGCCATAGCCTCCTCTACCTGCTCGTATCCAGATAGGGATGTATTTCTCATAAAACTCACAAAATCTCTACAATAACAAAATTCTAGGAAGTTCTTCCATACTAATCCTCAAAGTCTATCTTTGGGCTATGTGCTCTAATCAGAGTTTATCTAAATCTAGCTTCCAAGGTTAGTACTAAACTGCCTCGGATACCAACTGTAACGCCCCGACCCCAGCTACCCAGAGTCGATGCATTGATTCGTAACATTGGCATGATCACAAAAGATCAAGTCTCGAAAGACCGATTTGTTTAGTAACCTTGGAAACACTAGATACATTCATAAGTCTTACATTACATCATAAAGTGAAAAACTAATAACAAAGTCTTCATAGTCCACACTCATATCCTCTTCTGACTATCCCTGCAGGTCATTCATAAAATACTTCTTCACATCCTGGAAAATATTAAAACATTGAAAGGGGTGAGCTTAGATGCTCAGTAAGGATAACAATATTGTGTAAGCTTTCATAAATAAACATAAAAATTTAAGGCAATGTATAACTAAAACAAAAGCCTTTTAAACTTGAACATCAAAATAATATGGAAAAATTAAAATGAGATAATGCCATTCACTTCTTCACATGGATATTATACTGGTCGAATAATCACATGCAATATCAATAACCACTTTCATAATGATGGAATGCATAATGCCAGACATTCTGAAACATTTTGTCAAGGCCTCGGCCAAGATGTCTAAAATGATTAAGGCCTCGGACAAAACCATAAATCAAATTGGGAAAGGGCCTCAGCCAATTCCACGTCTAGTTGTCTCATGAGACCTACCGATGCATCGAGGAGCTATAGCGGGCTCCACCCATCACTTATTAAGTCCAATACATTCCTCATATGAATAGGTTTAAACATATCATAAACCATAACATAATCGTATCACATAAAACATGCATAAAGGAAACATAACATTTCCACATTTCAATCACAAGATATCAAAACAACACATTGATATAATAAAAACGCTTTCAAAACCATTTTCAATACCAAAATAAAAGAAAAGTAAAACATGTTATTTATTTTTCTTTTAAAAAGATGGTATGGCTTGTAGAGGAAGCCGAAACTCAAATAATGGTCACGACGGTGGAGAAGTCGTTGTCGCCGCATAAGTACGGAAAGAAAAACATTCCCTTTTTGTCGTTTAGTAAAACGCTTCATATAAAAAGATTCCTTTTGAATAAACATAAAAGTCAAAGGGGTTTATACACAGTATAAAAGAAAGTTGTGTATAAAACCAAATATGCCTTAATGAAAGGAGATTGAGACGAAGTCCTTAAAAAGATCATTTTTAAATAAAATAGATCTATTATGTGTATTCACTATAGGTACACATAAAGAACGTAAAAATACAAAATAGGACATAATAATATCATGACATATTTTGAAAGTGGGAGATTCACCCAAAGAATGGAAGTTGGGTTAAGAAATTCCCTTACCTTGCGTCTTATCCTGACTCGACCGTTCTTTAACCTCCTGAATAATAAACTAGAGTTAATTTCTATTTACTTAAAAACCTTTTTCATGTTCATTATTCCTTTTATATCCCTTATTTCCATGTTATGAACATTATTTAATTATTTATGTTAATAACCGTCGTTTTGTCGATCTTTGGTAACTTGAGTCAACAATAAACTTCTTATAATTACAAGTTGTTCATGTGGTAGAATATCCATTATATCCAGAATTATATTCATGATTTAGATGTCATATATATCTTATATATCCAGTATATACATTCATTTAAAATATTATGTAACATTTAGAGGTAAGAAATGAAATGCACCGTTCATGGAGACGGTAAGCCGTACGTACGCATGAACGCTACTTTCATTTCAATTTCATATTTAATGGAACTAAATCATAATGATATAAATGTATAATATAATTCCAGTATAATATAGTGTATAATACTATTTACTCCATCCTTTATACATCCCACATATGGCATTAACGATTCAAATCACTTTGAGGGGGCGGTAGTCCGCACTTCCTAAAATGAAATTATCACGTTTTACCCATAATGGAAATCATAAAGTATGCCATAAATGAGAAATATAGAAGCATAAGTAAAACATAAACATATTATATATCATATATAAAAATTGTGACATCTTAATGGCCACCTTTGAAGGTGTTATATGAGTGTTGAACAATCATCGTTTCGTGAGGCAGAAATTCGCCATCCACAGAAACCGTATGTTCTTTAACCATTAGATGTAGGTGTGTGTAAGTGTAGCTCGAATACTTCTTATAACAACATCCTAGTATATTTAGGATACTGGTGTTGTTACAAAAGAAATGAATAAAAAGATTTTAGGGGGTTGGAGAAGAAAAATAAAACAAAACAACATTAGAGAAGACATTACCTCAAAATCGGGTAACTCTTTTTGATTTGAGCCAAAGGCTTCCTTGGGAAGAGTTCTGCCCAAGGTAAGGCTTCTAGGAGTAAGAGGGGGAAGTTGGGAGAGTATTTGGTCAGAGGTTGGCCGAGCCAAATGGCTTGAAAGTGTAAATGAGCTGGGAGAGGTGGGGGCCTTTTATAAGTGGAGAGGAGGGGCACTCTTGGAAAGTAAGGAAACTTTACATTATTATACAATGATTTTCGGATTCTAAAGGTCCCACACTTATATAATTCGTGGATAAGGTTATAAGGGTTCTAAATATCCTCATCCAATAGGCTTTGGACAAGTTTAAGCTTTGGATTTTGCATTATCTTCTCATTTTATTTAAATCGTTAAATAATGAGGTCATCGGTGCATCATAATGATGTCATAAATAATTTAATTTATTTAATATCTAAAAATTATAAAAAAACTATGATGTAGGAAATCTTTTTAGCTTTCTAATGAATATTTATAGTCAAAATATGGACTTGTGTAACCCCACTTAAAAACTGTTTTAGTAAAATAACTCATGTTTGTGTCAATTTAATTTTAACATTAAATAAATATATATTAATGTCATTTTCCAACTAAAGTGGCTCCATGGGGTCCCCAAGTTGACCCATGGGTTGTATTTGTTGGCCATGACTCATCCAATAGGATTAGGACAAGTGTCATGCTCATCTCATATTATTAAAACATTATTTGTACCTTAAACTACACTAATTACCTCTAATCACGATTAAGAACTTAAAAGTTACTATTCACCAAAAAATTATTTTAATCTCATTGAACCACATTTTACTTCTTAATGAAAACCATGTATGTAGGATTTTTGAAAATCAAATCACAGAAGTGGTAATATTTCATTTAAACGAAAAATCAGTTATTTAACTACCACTTAGTGGTTTCATTATTCATCAAAAATTGAAGTTTTTCAGAACAAGGCCAAAATTTCACCCTAAGCTATAATTGATATTCCGAATTCAAAAATGATGTATATTCTACAAAATTACAAACATATAAGTTGCATTAATTAATTTTATAATTAATTCCCGCTGTTACGACAAATAGCGTGTTTTTAAGAAACAATTTATATCAAAAGATTGACAATTGTTTATGTCCAATTTCAATGTTAAATTAATTCTAATGACCACCATTGGATAAAATGGTAAAAATATATTCTAATTACACCTTAAAACCAATAAATAGTATAATTTATCACAATAAATTATTTTGATTAAAAAAGTTGTTTTAAAGTATTTTTCACTATTCATAAAAAATTAGAAGTTCTCAGAAAAATACCAAAAATTCTACATAGGCTAATTTCGATATTCCGAATCCAAAAATGAAGTCCATTTTGAAATATAAAATTTCTGTAATTTTAAAAAGTGGTTATTACTATTCATAACGGCTACTTTGATTAGTCGCCGTGTTTTAGAACTCGAAGTTGCGTACAATGCAAGCTATTGCATTATTGAATGAGAAGCGTATCGTGGAAGCTCGGGGTGTTACAGAAAAATTTTGTCATGGAAGTTTATTGCCTCTTAGTAGATATAGATCAATGAAAGTCATTAATTTAAAACAAAAACTAGGATAAAGACGTATCAACTATGGAATTTAGGGTGTTTAAAAATATTTTCTCAAAAAATACTTTCCTCTTGAACATCGAGTGGTTATGGAATGAATATTTCTGAGTCTGAGGAAAAAGGAGGATGAGAATGTTGCAAAGTATGAGAAAAAATTTACAAGGATATCAAGGCATGCTACAGATTATATATTTAACCCAAGAAGTATGATTTATTGATTATTTGACTTGTTAAAACCATTTCCCCATTGGGAATTAGTCTCACAATAATTTATCATCGTACGAAGATATTGTTTTATCTGCTATCAAGAATGAAAAAGAATTTTAAGAGTCTTATGATTTTAATATGAAGTAATAGAAGAAGTGATCATCTAAACAATATGCAAATGTAATTAATGGGAATAATGGACAAGTTTACTTACCATCTTGAAGTAATTTTTGGGAAGAAACACCCTGGTACATGCCTAAAGGGGATTAGATTTTGTAACTAGTGTGGAGAAAAAGGCCACCAAGGTCATGATTAAAAGTGTAAGAAAGAGGCAATCAATATTTAATACTATAATTGTAAAGAGGTTGGGAATTATTCAAATGAATTTCCTAATATTAAAGGAATCTTACATCAGAAAATGCCATGGGAGAAATTCCAAGCTTATGCGATCATAACTATTGAGGTTGAAGTTCCGAATGACATGATGGCTTGTACATTAATAGATTCATCAAAATTAGCCAATGCTTATTTGATTCTATATCATCCCATTCATTAATATCTTACTAGTTTCCTAAGAAACATAGATATTTAATATTTGAATTATTAAGGGAGTCTTCAGTGAAAACTCTTAAGGGATGTTTCATTGCAATATAGTTTTTCCAATCTGTTACCATTATGGAATATAAAAGTGCTTTATTTGAGGATCTTATTTCCATACCAATTATTTATTTTTATATAATACTTAGTATGGATTGTATTTCAGACCATGATGTGAGAATTTATTTTATGAAGGATGATAAATTTTTTGATTATGATAAAGAATCCCTTATATTTAGTGCAGAAACATCACCATCTGATTTTCATATAGATCCACTCCAAATTGCTCTAATAAATTCAATTATTAGGGAGGAAGGGAGTGAAATAACTATGGGTGAGGAAAATAATGTTAAAATAGAGTATGAACCTATTTTGGAAGATTATTTTGATGTGTTTCCAGAGGATGTACATGGACATCCTACAGAATGAGAACTTGAGTTTTCTATTGACTAAATTCTTGGTTCAAGGCCCATATCTAATACCCCTTATATAATGGACACTATGGATTTAGTGGAACTAGACAGAAAACAATAGGAATTGAGTAATAAAGGATTTATTCACACTACTGTTTCTCCATGGGGATCCCCAATTCTTTTAGTTAAGAACAAAGATGGATCTATGAGGTAGTGCATTGACTATAGGTAGATCAATGTAATAACAATAAAGAACAAGTATCCCCTACCTCACATTGATGATTTATTTGATCTACTTCATAGAGCTCAATATTTTTCAAAGATTGACCTTCAATCTAGATTCCATTAGTTGTGCATGAAGAAGGAAGACATTCCAAAGACAACATTTCGAACCAGTTATGGGTATTAGGAGTTTAATGTAACACCTTTTGAACTGACAAATGAACCTTATATTTTCAAGGATCTGATGAATAGATTATTCAAGGAATTTATTTATGACATTGTAGTGTTATTTATTGATGATATATTGGTATACTCCAAAATCTATAAAGATCATGAAAATCACTTGAGAACTATTCTAAATACTATTAAAAGAAGTGAATTATATGGGAAGTTCAGCAAGCGTGAATTCGTAATTCAAGAGATTTATTTTTCAAGACATTTTGTCCCTAAGGATTGAATCTCTATTGGTCGTTCAAATTCAAGGTTAGTCAAATAATGGCCAGCACCGACGATTGTAACTGAGGTATACAGTTTTATTGGTTTTGTAGGTTACTGTCGAAATTTTGTCTAGAATGTTTCTTCATTGGATAACCCATCAACCAAGATCACGAGTTAAGGGGTTAAATTTTTCAGGAAAAAAGAGTGTGATTAATGTTTTTAATAATTTAAGTAAATATTAGTCAATGATCCTATCATGACTCTACCATCGGGGTATGATGGGTTTTTTATTTTTAGTGACGCTTCAATTAAAGGACTTGGTTGTGTCCTTATGTCAAATGATAGAATTATTTCTATGCATCATGATAGCTAAAAACTCATGAAAAAAACTATCCTAATCTTGATCTTGAGTTGGCACTTGTAATCATTTCTATGAAGATATGGAGACACTATCCCTATGGTGAAAATTTTGAGATATATATAGATCACAAGAGTTTGAAGTATATATTCTCACATAAAGAAATCAACATGAGGTAGAGGTGATGGATCAAACTACTCTAGGATTACAATTGAAAAATACACTACCACTTTTGGAAGTAAAATAAGGTGGTAGATTCCTTGAGCAGAAAGGATCCTGGCGTTTTGAACAAGATGAGAGTTGAAAGGGATCATATGTTCATGGATCTAGTAAAGATGAATATGGGAATAACCATGGAAGGCTAAACATCAATACCTTTTCAAATGGTTTCCAAACCATATTTACTAGAAAAGATAAAAAGTTCTTTGACTGTTGATGAGGAGTTTAAAAATAAAATTAAATCTGTGAATGATGAGAGATTGATTGAATTCGTATATGAAGATGGAATTTTAAATTTGGGAAGAGGATTTGTGTTCATGACATACCTGATCTAAAAATGGAATTGTCGGATGTTTCTCATAGCTCCAATTTCTCTATTCACACTAGTAGCACTAAGATATATAGATATTTTAATGGATAGTTTTTCATGGGACAACATGAAGAAGGAGATTGATTAATATGTGTCAAGATGTATCGTTTTTCAATTGGTGAAGATTGGAAGACAACATCCTAGAGGAGTCATGAAACGTCTTCCCATAACATAGTGTAAATGGGATGATATTATGATGGAATTTGTCATAAGGCTACCAAAGACTCATAGAAGGAATGAGGAAATAGGTATTATTGATAATCGTCTTACCAAGTCAGCACATTTTATTGTCAAAAGAGATTATTTACCACTTGAACAGTTAAAAAGAATATATATTAATAATGTTTTAAGACTTCATGGTTTACCCCTATCAATTGTTTCTAATTGTGATCCCCACTTTACATCAAGATTCAGGAAAAAGTCTTCAGAAATACCTAGATAATGAAATTCCGTTGAGCACTTCTAACCACCCTCAAACTGATGGAAAATTAGAATGGAATAGTCCAACCTTAGAAGACACATTGAGATCTTTCTAACATGACTTTAAAGGTATGTGGGATCATTATTTACCTATGGTAGTATTTTCCAATAACAATAACTTCTATTAAAGTATTTAGATGGAACCATATGATGCCTTATATGAAAAGGGATGTCACACACCAACTTGTTGGGATGAGGTTGGTGAAAGAAAACTTGTATGCCTAGAACTTGTTGAGGAAACAACGGAAAAAGTGAATATAATAGAAACACACATCAAAACATCTCAATATAGGAAAAATAGATATGCCGATAATAGAATGAAGGATTTGGAATTTTAAGTGTGTGATCATGTTTTCTTGAAGATATCTCCAGGGAATGATGTTATATGATCCATTAAGAAGGGTAAATTAAGTCCTAGTTATGTCGAACCTTTCAAAATTCTTGAATGAATTGGAGTTGTAGCTTACTATTTGGAAATACCGCCAAGTCTATCCAAAGTACATGATGTGTTCCACAGATCACTATTGAGAAAATACATGCCTGATCCAACGTATGTACTCACCTGTGAAGAAATAGAATAGGAAACTGATTTGTGTTATTGTGAAGAGCCTGTCAGAATTCATGATATCAAAGAACCACTGCTGAGAAACCAGACGACTCTTCTGGTAAAAGTTTAATGGAGAAACCCTAAAATGGAAGAGTCAACATGGAAACCTGAGGAACGTGTGATGAAGAACCACCTAAATCTTTTGATACAGTAATATTCTAGAAATTTTGGGCATGAAATTATTTGAAGGGGTAGAATGTTACACTCCAAGCTTCCATAGTACGCTTCTCTCTGAATAATTCAATAGCTTGCATTGTACGCAACTCTGATTTCTAGCACATCCCAACTAATCAAACTAGCCGTTTAAAAAGTAGTTATGAATAGTAATATGTAATTTTTAATATTTTATAAATTATATTTTTTAAAATGGACTTCATTTTTGGATTTGTAATATCAAAATTAGTTTAGGGTGAATTAATGGTATTTTTCAGAAAACATTCAATTTTTGATGAATAGTGAAATAGACTACGTTATTGTTTAAAACTGAGTTTTAATTTAAATAATAATTATTCTTATTTAAATTTATTTTAAAGTAAAAATAGGTACATAATACCTATATTAGTACAATTTAGTTAATTGAAGTCATTTTATAATAATATTATATATATATATATATAATTTTATTGAACTTTATAACGTCTTTTACCCACCTTCTAGGCACATATGAAAATTTACATAAAATATAATTTTACTACATCTGTGAATTCAATTTCAAAAGTCTGAAAGAAAAAGTTGTAATCATTATGTAAAATGTGATTGAATAGGATGAAAATAATTTTTGGTCAATAATAACTTTTGAATTTTATTTACCACGGTTAAAATTAAATAGGGTAATTAAAGCTGAAAAATATTATAATTACCCCAACACATGTCCAAATTCTACTAGATGAGTGCATTTCTACCAAAATCAACCTTAGAAATAAAATACTATCTTTTTATCCACTTTGATTATATTATAACATTTATTATATTTTTTTTAAAGAAGAGTTAAAAGCTTTAAATTCAAATTTTAATAACAAGAACATTTTTAATATAGGGTTATACATTAGATAAAATCGGCTATAAATATTAATTTTAATTATAAAAATACTTCCTAAATCATTTAATTTTATTTATAATTTTTATACAATAAATAATTAAATTTATTTATGACACAATGATTATGTTGTAATTACCTTATTAATGAAAGATTAACATAATTGATATTATAAATATCCAAATAAATGTAAATTGAAACTTTTGATGCCATGCAAAATTTTTTGAGATGCATATGAAATGTTATGGTTGATTAAATGTACTCTTTTTCGAACTAATCATATTTTTATGACTATCACAAAAACAAAATACAAAATAGTGTTAAAATTGAAAAAAATGCGTTTTTAAAACAATTACTATTTTATTAAATGATATAATAGTCCTAAAAATCTATGAATCATCCAAATGACTTAGATAAATTTTAATATGACATTAATGAAAGACTTGATATTCTCTAGGCATTTTATAGTAACTATATTAACCTTGTATTCCAAAAATAGAAGAAGATATGGTAAAAGTTAAACTATTTAACTAAGAATTAAATATAATAGATAAGGTTAACATGGTATCCTAAACTAGTATACAACCAATTGTTTGAGAATATTTCAATCCATCCACACCATATCATCTACCTAAATCCGTTTGGAGCTATTATAAACCAAAATGTTTTTTATAATAAATTTATATTTCAAGCTTTTCCTAAAGTGTCCCTCACATCTCTTATAAAATGGTACTTCCCATTCTCTGAAATTCACATATCCAAAGGCTTTTGGCTTAGCCAAACCCTACAAAAATTTCCTCTTAACTACCCACACTTCATCCTAGTGTAATTACATTGATCACAAATAAAACCTAAGTATCCATTTTGTTCAACTCAAAAGTAAGTACCCAAAGAAGAGGTAATTATTTCATCATCTTTTTCAAAGATCTTTTCTCATTGTACTTCTACATTCATTATTGTTTCCATAATAAAATAAAAAATCTATTACCTTCTAGATACTGAAATTTTATTATAAATATGTTACAACCATATTCATTATTCTATCCATCCTATGAATGACAAAGTCACCATACATGCGTATGCATGGATTACCGTTTCCACGTCCCCGTGTAGTTTTTTATTTAATACTTCATTATTTGGATGGGTATAATAATGAATATAATTGATGTAAATAAAAAATATAACATGTTTATTATAATTTATATATAATATACCATCCAATTACGTAAGATTTCTCCATCAATAGAATGATATTGTCTCTTGTGCGTACGTATAGCTTACCGTCTCCACGACACGATGAGATTTGGTTCCACATCATAGCCCTTCAAGAATAATTTTCATTTTATGATTAAAAATAATGTTTAATAACTTAATATCATTTTTGATATGAATAAAATACATCCAATCTCTAAAAAACATGACTTAGGTAACAAAACATATAACAGAAAATGAATCAGTTAACACCTAAAACCATGATAATATTGTAATATTATTAACAAATAAATATTATAGGATCATATATAATATGATATTTATGTATGTGGTTATTTTATAATTTACTAAAAATTATTTATCCATTATATAGGAGGAAAACATTCCCTCGACTAATGAAAAGTACAAGGTAATGGTTAATTTTATAGTCTCTTCATTATCAGAGGTTGTTTATACGTAAGTATCTACTCGAACATCTTTATCATCCACATCCATGTTTCTTATAAATGTATTTGAAAACATTTTAACTATTTCCTAGACCATGGGTTAATGTAATTTATTACCTTTTTTGATTTTTTATAAAATGTTTTGAGAGGAATATTTCCGTCATTTTCTGAATGTTATAATTTATGATGTTTTCTAAAAATTAAGGAAAGAATGTTTTTTATCTTATACGGAAGATGCGGTTATCTTCCATCGTTATAACACCATTGAATCTTACCATACAATCTTATATAAATATTTTCAAAATAAATGTTTTCTTTTATAATTATGTGACTATTATATGATTTCAATGTAGGAAGAGATATTTCTCTCACATAGTTTTTGGATTGATTTCATATATGTCCACATATATTATTGGATTTTATGTTTAATTGAAGTTTATTTATTATGGTACAATATTCCATATTGTATTGATAGTTTTATGTTATTTTTGACTGTGGATGTTCTATTTTTAGGCCATTCATAGATTATGGTTAATGTATTAACATTTCATATTGTAGTTTAATATGATTTTTTTTGTTATGTCAACCCTTTTCATTTAAGGAATGCATTGGATGTAGTAAGTGACGAGTGGGGCCCAGTATAGCCCCTCGATGCATCGATAGGTCTCTTGAGGCAAACTTGTGTCTTGGCACAAGACATTGAGAAAAATTTATATTTAGGGTCTTGTCATGAGGCCTTGACTTTGTGGTCAAGATGTCTGAAATTATGCATTCCATTATTATGAGATTAGCTATAAATATTACATATGATTATTCATCCTGCAAAATATTCATGTGAATAATTAAATAGGATTATTTAATTTACCTTTTCTATATAACCCTGAATTTTATGTTTAAATGGAATTTGTTATTGTCTTATACATTTTCAGAATTGTTTTTTCTTATTTATGATAGTTTACGCAATATTGTTATCCTTACTAAGCATCTGATCTCACCCCTTTATTATGTTTAAATATTCCTAGGATGCGAAGAAGTATTTTATGACTAACCAGCAAGGATAGGCTATGGAATATGATAGTGTTCAAAGGATAAACAATTTTTTTACTTTTTCATTTCATAATTTAATATAAAACTACTGTATATATCGGGTACATCCAAGGCTACTAAACTGATCAGTCTTTAGGGACATGATCTTTTGTGATAATGAAAATGTTATTTAATAATGCACCGACTCTGGGTAATTAGGTCAGGGTGTTACAAAAAACCGCTCGCATATGAGGAGGCAGGCTTGTGGTATTGTGATGAACTATCTCGGGGAACTGGTTGGGTGTAATTTAGTCATGATATTACAAAATAGAATCTAAGTAGTTATTTTCACATTATTGATATATTTGTGGTTTGGTAGACTATAGCTATAAGGATTTGTTAGATACTATGATGGATAA
The DNA here is from genome assembly GCA_963277665.1 of Viscum album. Lineage (NCBI taxonomy): Eukaryota > Viridiplantae > Streptophyta > Magnoliopsida > Santalales > Viscaceae > Viscum > Viscum album. The sequence goes on along the minus strand of CAUJRU010000013.1, from coordinate 6,162,180 downwards.
AAACTAGGGTATCACGAACACCTATTCTGGTCAGAAGCCCATGTTACCAAGGCATGGGATTGATATCCATGGTATTTAATGTTAAGGATGTATATTCTTTTTACTGTGGGAGATACACATGTGGTTTGGATGTGTTGGTTTATGATGGATTTCTGGATCTTATCCCATTATCAAGAAGACTCTAATTTTTTTGACTCGTTGCCTATAGAGGCAAGAGGTATCTCATTCATCATGGAAGGTACATAAGATGCACATGTTATAGGATTTATAGTGTGTGATTTTAATAGGGGTTCCTTATGATGGAAGGTTTTGTGGATCTATGGTGAGATGCTTATTGATGAGGACCCTGTGTGGTTCTCATGCTCAATTGGTACAGTGAACCTAGTGAATCAATATAGTATATTTATATGACTGTTGGACCCTTTTGGGTGGTTTTCGTTAGAGGTTGGCTGTGTGGAATGGTCCTCCATAGAGTGACCTAAAGTGGTGATTCTTAGAGAGTACATGTGTCCTAGTTGTGGTTAGTTGGTTTTACTTATGATGTCATTTGTATTTTAGACCCTATATTTGGGTGTTTTGACCTATTTATGTTATGTAATGTTGTAATGTGATCATGATGGACACCTAGTGAGTTAGACTAGACATAGGTGGGAGTTCCTAGTGACATTCTTCAGCATGAATCTAGTCTTTGTAGTTGGCGAACTGTGTATTTTAATGGTGGACCATGAGAGAGGCTTATCGATTTATGCGTTATTTCGGTGTGGGAGGCACTGGTGGATGATTTAAACTTATGAAAATGGTTCCTAAAGGGTTTATACTGGTGTGAGGTTTAGGCATGATAGATTCCTTTTTTGGGAGGAGGGGATCTTTTGTGCCAGTGCCTCAGACTTTTGGTTCTTTTCAAGAGGGTAAAGTTCATTCTGGAACCTAGAATAGGTAATGGTTGTGTGTGAGGTTCTTTCTTAGTTCTTATGAGCTGGGTCAGGAGAATAGAAGTTTCTCAAGGGTTTTTAGGGTTTGTGAGTCAATTTTTTCATGGGGTGTGACTCGTTGGAGTCAGAATATGTTTTTTGTTTAGGGTATGAAGAATGTTTAACGGTTAAGAGTCAATGGAATCTTGGATACAAGTGTGTTGGTGATATTATATATCATTTTCTTGTGGATTGGGAACTAAAAATGTGTATGCCTATGGGGATTGAGTCCAATAGGTGGTCATGACAATGCTGAGATTCATTTTGGGTGTTATGAGAGGATTGTGGGAATGGTGAACCGATGCCCTTAGGATGGAACTTTTATGATATGGGAATGGATGAGGTTATGGTGGTATTTGTGGAAAATGTCTTAGTGTACTCCCAGTATAGATTTGATCATTTCCAATGTCTTGACAACATCCACAATATGCTAAGATAGCATCCACTATACACCTAAGTGTCTAAATTTTGTTTCTGGTTTGATAAAGGGTCATCTCAAATGGTTGTGCTCATGGAATGGTGTATATGAAGCCGTATGGTGGGAATTTCAACATAATATGTTTTACAGTGAGATAATTATGATGTTATGGATGTGAAAGAATACCACGGTTACCATTCTTGTATGCTGGGAATGAGTAATAGTTGATTTTTTGTTTTTTCACTCTGGTAAGAGAAAGAAACCATGTCTAGTTTTTAGGTTCGATAGTGATTGGAGCATGGGAAATTTATTTTGTGTCTGGTTGTGATGCGAAAGTAAGGATTCTCATATGGTGGGGAGTATTGTATTATTCATGGTGATATAAACCTTGTGTGGGTAGGGTCATGGATGTAGTGGGAACCATATTGAGAAGGACAATGGACTGTTATGGATGTGTTTTTTTAGGCGACTTTGATGGTGGGAAGTGGCATCGGTTGAAATTGTCCATTATAGGATGAGCTCTACGGTGGTGATAAGAATGTTCCAGATAATGAATTTGGGAAGATTTTTTTATGTATTGGGATTGGTGGATGGGTTAAGCACCATCTTGGTCGTTGCTGATAGTGGAAAGTAATTTCTTGACCTTTGATGGGTAGTACGCCTCATCCCTAGACTTTTGTAGAGGAACTCAATTTTCATCCAAAAGTAAAACACAAATATTTGAGCATGGTTTGACCACTAAGGTGGGTTGTGATGTGTAGTTTGAAAACTAATATGTATTCTCGTGTATTAGAATATTTATGGTGTGGTGGTTGTAAAGAAACATGTTTCTTTGGGTTTTAAATTTGAGACAAATTTTGAATTTTAATTTCAGATGCTAATGAGGGGTAAAATGGTCATTTTACGCTAATGAAATCGAATAATATTTATAATCACTCAGTTGGTCCCATAATAAAGTCTTTACCCAAGGACATATGTTTTGTGGAATTATGAGTAATTTGAGTTTTGGAATAATGCTTCATATTTAATTTATTAAATATTAAATTGTTTACATGAGTTCAGGTGGAGATATCTTTTGAATAGGGTGTCCGATTTTGTTTCTAACTATGTTGAAGTGTCTACAACAATGGGTTTTGGTTAGGCACAGTATAGAACTACATTATGTTCTAAGACCTTGTTAGAGTATTAAAAAGGAAAATTAATTGAATGATTGATTAATTTGTTTATTAATTAGAGACTTCCATCCATTTTGGGGTTTCCTATGCATGGAAGGAGGGCGGAGAGAACCTCCCTCACAGAACATCTGAACCAATAGTATAAGGGTATGTAGATGACATCATACTTCGTCCATGGTGGATATTGAGAACAGATCACAGTGTAGCAGCCTTCAAGAGAAGATTTAGACCCAATTCTTTGGTGTTTCCACCATAAGGTTGGTCAGATTTTGATTTTTATTCCCCAATCCCCACATACGAGTTGTTTTCATATTTTTAATCTCTTTTACTCTAGATAATTACCCCATGATGTTTGATCTATGCATAATCAGAGAAAATTAGGATTTTGGGAGGATCATAGGGGTTTCCCATTCCGAAATCCTAATCAAATGGTGTGTGGTTTAAGAACACATGCCGTGTTCTGCCCAATTGGGGAATATGAACTCCTTGTAATTACACACCATGTACCTAGAGTACAGAACAAGTACTGGGACATGTCTATGTGGTCAATTACTTGGGTAGATTGAAATTGGGATACACACCATGTAGTCAAGGTACACGTCATATAATGGGGCATCGATGTGTGACCAAGTACGAGGGTAGACACCCCATGTAAGGGGGACATGGATATGTGGAAGTACACAACTAGAATCCATGTATGCAGTGGTCATTTAGTAGAAAAACACATAACCCCAGGTGGAACAGGCTGTGTAGAAGTAGATGCCTAGGATAGAGATTTTGGAGTACACATTGTGTACTATGAGTGCGTGTCATGTTCTTCCCCTTGTCACCCTTCTTAGGGTTTTGGGTGGGTTTTCACCCTCCAGTAAAAATGGGACACCTGAGAAGTCTATTTTGAGTGTTGTTTCCACATAGAATGTTATGGTGGAGCCCTTGAGGCGTTTTGAGGACTTCTAAGAGGTGGTTTATGGTGAGTAATTTATGATAGATATGTTTTCCTCCAAAAAGAGAGTACATCTAACTCTGGATGGTGAGACATGGGATGAGACCCGAGAGAGGGTCATGAGAATGGTTGGAGGATGTAGAATGAGTTTGCTGGAGTCCTCGATTGGTGTTGGAATGGGAATTTCCATGGTTAGCGAGAGTGAGTGGAGGCTTGTGGTGGTGGATAGGTTAGATGTACGGGACAACCTATGGTGGATTGGAAAGGGGTTGGGATTAAGGTGATATACCATCTATGGATTTACTTCCTTTGAGGCCTATGAGTTCGTGAGATGCAAGAGAATGATATGAGGGGTGTGTGACGTTCGAGAGATGGGTTTTGGCCTAAGATTTTGGTTGGTATCAGGGATTGGAAAAGGATTCCTCCAATTTCGTTTTAACCATGAGGGTCCTTGGTGGGATGCCTCTCCTAGAGTTTTAGTTTCAAGGATCCAAATAAGGGTGCCTCAGTTTATGTGTTGAACCATAGGGCCAAGTGGGTGCCTAATTTAATGATCAAACCTGAGCGAGTGTGTGTGGTAGGGTAGAAATGGTTTTGGGTGTTCCCATTTGACCCCAATTTATGTTTGATCTAGTGGGGAAATGATATTAATGACGATCATGGGTGTTTGGAAAGCCCTTGATATGTTCCTTTGTTTGACAAGGTTGAGATTTGGTTTACACCCATAGGGATATTGTAATATGATATGGATTTCCATCGTTTAGAGATGCTGGACATGAAGTCTCAATACTATGGGATATGATGATGTATTTGATGTTTTGTATTGTTACCAATAGTTTGTTCACGGTTTTTGTGTTTGAATGAGGATCCAAACATGTTTAATTTTGAAGTAGTTGTGAATGGTAGACTTTACGCTCCATGAATGAGGATGAGATGCTAGAATGATGCTCTAGGAACCATGGTTTGGGGATGGGGGACTAATGCTCTACATCCTTTGTTTAGGTTTCATACTGATGATCTAGGCACCATGGTTTGTGGATGGAAGACTGAGGCTCTACATACATGGTTTAGGTACCAGACTAAAACTCTAGGCACCATGGTTTAGGGGACTGACTAATGCTCTAGACACCATGGTTTAGGTGCCATACTGATACTCTAGTCACCACTGTTTAGATTCTAGGCTCACACTATAGACACCATGGTTTGAGGATAAAGAATTGATGCTCTTCATCAATGGTTTTTGTTCCAGATTGTCGTTCTTAGAACCATGTATTATATATGGTCTGGGGATGGTATATTGATGCTCTACATTAATGGTTTATGTGAAATACTGATTCTCTATGCACTATTGGTTGTGAAATATATATTAGATGTTAGAATGACACTCTGGGCACCATTAATGTTGATTCATAGTTAGTAGACTGATGCTCTAGGCACTATCTATTATGATACATGGGATGGAGGTTGGAATGATGTTATAGGTTTTTGTAGTACATTATTAGGGATTGAGTACCTGATATTGATGAGTCTAGTTACAAGACAAGAGATAATAAGTAATGTAATGAGATTTTGTTTGGGTGGCCATGGATGTTGTGCCTGTATGTTACTTTGGAGGAACATCGATACATATTCAAAGACACTCAGGCATCGGTCATAGTAGGTATGGTCAATCAGAATAATGGAAATAAGGATTTGTGATGGTTTTATATGCATTTATTTTACTTATGTTTTGGCTAGGCTGAGAATATTACATGAGCATTCACTTTCAGTAATAGATTATAGGTTCATAATTGGCGGTGGCCTACTATGGTTTTTTTTGAACCCCCTTTTACTTGCATCTTAGTGTGCATGTATATATTATGTTTACTTTCAGTTTGAACACGGACACACGATGGATATGATGAAGTTCTATGATTTCATGATTGAGTGAGTTGATCGTGTGGAATCCGATGATTGGGCTAGAGCTGCTCGAAAGAGCACTGGATACAAGGTTTGTGATATGGCATATAGTGGAAGTAGAGCCAAATGTTTTTTTTTGTATATTTGATCAGCATAGTGGATGAATAGTGATCTATTTGTGAAATGTGTGTTTAGGACTTTACTATAATTTAATTTAATACAATATGATTCTATTTAAGTTTATTTATTATTTCTATGTACTCTGATGTGTGTGTTGTTTGTTTATTTACTTCTATTTGTGCATTATAGTATTGTGGTATAGTATCCCCACAGTTCCACCTTTTATCTCCACTACTAGTTAGAAGCCTCTAGCATACAAGGAGGCACACTTGAGGTCTTGTGGAAAGCCAACTTGTCGTACTGGTTTAATGGCATTCATGCCCAGATATTACACACGGTCTACTAAAACCTTTGAGTTAAAGGATTAGAGCACAATAAATAAAGGGAGAACTTCATCTATGGGGCATTTATGTTAGAGACCAACACACAAAACTGAGTATTTTTCCCATTTATATATCCATCTCGAGACCCTCTTTGTAACTAAAAGGGTTGTCTATGTTGGATTAGGCATTTCACAAAATTCCCAAATGTTACAACTCTTTATAATGTACATCGTAATTCCCATAATATTAATTTAACATTTAAATAATGATTATAGGCATTCAAACTCCTCGAATCATCATCTTATGATGGGTTTAACATATGTATATTTGTTGTAGTGGATGAATCCCAAAAATCCGAATGTTATTTCATAATGCAGGAAATATAAATCACTGCACCATGGTGTAGTGATATTAACAATGTCATCATTCATGCTAGCATCAAACTTGTTGTGGTTTAAACAACTACATCATGTTGGTTCCTTTGGTGATAAATTCTTTTAAGAAAAATATATTATTGATTTTTAAATCCCATTATTTGTATAAATTTTTGTACACACATTAATCATCATATAAATCCAAATGTTTGGAATACCATCAAAAAATTTAAAGATTAAATATTTTTTTATCATAAAATAATCAGAAATGTCCTTATATTTTGAATTAATTGTCTTGAATATCAAATCATAAATTTTGAATGGATTTATATATTCATGATAACACCCTTAATAAATAATTAATTATCTTTCTTTCAATAGTGATATATTTCATATACTAGGGAAATAGATCTAAAATTGGATATTTATTCCCATATGGTGGAAACACTAAGGTATTTTACAAATCAAATTATTTCTATGCCTTCATTTTTCCATGAATTGTTGATTTCTATTCATTAAGAAAGTGGAAAATGTGTTGGTTGACATCAATTACTCATCATATCAAAAACAATTGTGGATTGATTATGAATAATGATTTCATAATAGGATTTATATGAAAATAATGTTGTCTATACCACACATTTGATGTGTGAATATTTCGAAAGTTAAATGAAAAAACATACCACACTAACATTATTTTTTTCTCTTGATATTTAAAAGAATAATGTGATTCTTTCTAAATAATTCAAAAAGGCTTTGCCATCCTCAACTTTATAGGAAATGTTTCTTAAAATTGGTATTTGAATAACACCAAAACTATCATGGTTAAATTATTGAATGTTGAGAACATTGTAATATTGTCCCGTTTACCATGTTTTTCTCATCGGGTTTTCTGGACTAGTATTTTAATAATACAACTGGAAATTGACATGAAATTCAATTATCTTTGCATTTAATTATTTTTCCTATGATGTACTCAAAAAAAATTAATGTTTTAATATGATTAGAATAAATTAAATTTATATAAGATGAATTCTTATAATTAATTGGTTTTGGATTCCCCAATTTTCATTATCTATGATTCAAGTGGATAGAACTTCTCAGTTAATCTTTGATACTAGGTTGATTACATCCTCTACTGAGGAACACAAAGCAAGAAAGAAAATGGCGGTAAATTGCAAGCTCGTGGAATTGAACCCAAAACCAACCCCTAACCCCTCCTAATCATTTACCACCCCACCATAAAGGTGGGGAATCAGTTAATCTTTGATATTTCATCTTTTCATATTCAAACTTTTGACATTCCAATCATTACATTTGACATGTAAAATTGGGATGGATTTGGAACTTTGATATTGAATTGTATAAGTTTATAAATAGTACATGAAAATGGTGATAAAATTAGACATTTTATCTATATACTTTATTGATATATTGTATACCCTTTTAATTTTGTATTTTCACACATTGTTCATTATGTGGATGATTCTTCTAGACACCAAGCTATGTGACAAGGGTCGGGAATTATTTAATTGAACATGTTATCTGATAGAAGATGAAGGTCAGTGCACCTGACTCATAGGGGTTCTCATTTCATGATTTGTTGATATTCCCAATGATCAAGCAACCATGGTGAATGGTAACTTATAAGTGGTGAGGTTTTCTAGTAGTAGGATAATAGAGGACCAAGCAATTCAAAGTGGCAGAGGATTCTTCCTCAACAATGATGTCAAGGTGATGGTCGTGGACCTTAATGAATACTGCATGGATTTGAAGAATAAGAAGTGAACCAGGTTATTGTGGGCGAGGAGGAATTGGGAGAGTAATAAAGGTAAAATGGAAGTCAATAAATAGATGTGAGGATGTCGTTCGAAACAGTTCGGGACGGTAGGTCTGTGGTATCTGGCATCAAGATTTCTCATTCTATTTTAAAATGATGTAGTGGGTGTTTATTTTCCGTTTCCCTCAACAATCATGATGTGCTTGATTTACCCATCTGTTTAGAGCCCTTAAGAATCCCAGTATACCAGGTTCTTTTCTTCAGCTGAAACTTAACCCATCTTCTTTCATTATTTTCCATCTTTTGAATGTTTAGGAATTTGTGTTGATGAATAATGTAGTTCCCAAACTAGGATCTTTTACATATTCAACTCTGTACAATTGAAAACCATGGTGGGATATATTTTTTTCTAATCATTTTAATAATATATTTCCACTACTACAATGAATATTTTGATCATAGGGTTTTAGTATCCTTGTCCTGTAGACAGATTGGAGCACCTCATAGTTTCCGATTGATTAAATTAAGGATTAGTGGACCATAGGGTTTCTTCTTTTCTGAAACAACGGAATTGTTGAATACCATCATTGGTTTTATGAATCCTATTAAAATTCATAAGTTTATTATTCATTGTATTTTTTGATATATATATATATATGTGTGTTTACAGAGAGAGAGATAATATTATTTGTTTGAATTGAGGATATCAGTTTACTATTAATTTTTTTTTGATTTTATGATTTCATTTTATATCAGTAATTTTAGAAATTTTCTTTTAATATCTTAGATTGATGTTGTTTTTAATTCAAAAATTCATAGTGTCACATTTTCATCCTTTCATTTCATGATAATACATTATCGATTGGTCTTTTCCCATCAATGCCTGAATGGCCATACAACTTTCTCTACGTGCTACTTAAATGTAAAAAATAAATTCCCCTCATGAGATCTCCCAATTGTCTATATCGTTGTCAGGACATTGAAAGGGTCCTTGGATCATTCCAAATTCCATTCTTGAATAAGAATCATATATTCTAGGAAAATATTAAATTTAGTGAGAGGTGTGATCATGAGAGGATATGTGACCATTCATCTTTCTCATTTCCTTGTACTAACTATGGGATCCTATGTTCCTCTGAGGAGTTATAAAAACACATGCTATGTAGCCACGCACATTAATTTTTTCAATTCCATTATAATTTTTGTTGTTCTATTTCCATTAATCATTCTGATCAATTTATCATGCTTAAAGGGAAATAAAAGGGTTACCACATTATCCTTGGTAATATTGGATTTCCTCAGGGGAATATTCTTGCAGTGAGCCATTTATATTCCAACCTAATGAAGGGTGATGTTTCAAATGAGATTATATTTCAAACTGGTGATTGCATTAACAAATTGTGCTCCAAAACTAAGAAATCCTTTGATCTAGGTAAGGATCTGAGCTCTAGTGGGATTCTTTTGGTGCCAAAATACTTTATAAATCCTAGCTGTTATCTAAAATTGGAGTGTGAGATATGAAATAAGGTGGTTTTAATCATTTTCATCCTAAATTCTTTCATTTATTCTAGTTTTTTAATTTAGGGATCTTATTTCCTACCAGCATGTTTAACATGGCCTCTGTCAATAAATTTGGTGGGTAGTTTCCGAAGTAAATCAACATTATTTCTACCGTATCAGGGTCTCCTACTGTCTATGTTGTGAAATTTACTATTTGTACTACATTCCTCTAAAACAATTTTTTTTATTTATGATTTTATTGGCCTTTTAAATATCTATAGAAAGTTTATAATTTGGCGGCATTGTTCCTGAATTGATTCTTAATAGAAAAATTATTTTTGTTTCCTCTAAAATGACATTGGTTCATCCACACACATCAATGGAATGACTGATAGAAAACTCATAATCAAATTGAAAATAGGTGTGTATATTTGTAACTAGGAGGTGTAAATATTTATGGAATTTTTTCATATGATTCATACCATTCTGTTTGTTGTTCATTGTTGTATTTTTGGAATATCATTTCAACATTGTTATGTAAAATATAAATTTTATCTAATATTTCCTCATTACTATTGATATTAATGAGAAAATTTCAATCCCTTGTTATTGTAGTGGTCTTTCTCAACCAAACTGAATGTTGTTCAAGTCATGTCGTGATTATGGCATGTAGTGCATCAATATCGAATATAAGGCACATTCCATGAAAATTAAAGTCCATATTAATTGTTTCCCTAAAACCAAAATCAAATAAATAAATCTGGGGAATCTCAATATTAAAATCATTAATGAAAATTTTATTTTCTACTAAACCCTTCGTTTACCTCATATATTTCTGAATCTCTCCCCATAATTCTTCTCATCAATAACTTTTTTATAAAAGTTTCTATGTTTTATTTGGAATTGAAATTCTATTTTGGATATGCAACTTAGAAGTTGTAAAATATACACCATATGTTAAACCTTTGATAACCTCATCATCAAATAAGAGGTTGTTATTGATATTCTCATCCTCCCAATCAGCTAGTCACTACCATCATCAGTGGTGTCACAGATTTGAGATCAATGATTTAATCCATGATTATATTTTATGAAAACCAAATCAGTTTTCTTTTTTTGAGTTAAAAATTTTTCCTTTCCTTTAAAATTCTATAAAGATTGTAAAAATAAATAGATTTCATTAAAAACTAAACATACATGCTTAAATGTGCTCTGATTTATCTCACGCCCCAATGCACTTCATGTGATGTTAAAAATCATTTTTTGCAAGTTTATAATATAAGATTCAAACATAAATAACCATTTATTAGAATTATTCTTCTTTCACATTCGGATCACTGATTGATTTTCAAATAGATCCTCATCCTCTTTCTATAATGTAATTTCATCCATGATTATCCCTTAGACATAAAGGCTGGAAAACAACATTTGATTTAATTTAATTAATTCACATTTTATTTCAAAATTTAGTTATATATTCAAATTTGAATAATACAAATTGGGTTTTAAGAAAAAACTCTCATGATTTCTTTTTTAGTGTTATCCATGAATTTATAAATTTATCTCATTAGTGTTGTTTTTTCTCCATTATCTAATTTAAGAACTCATACACGTGGATTTCCAAATTATGGATTATACAAAATAGAAATCCAAAATGATGACATCAATACTATTTTATAAACATATTTACCTAGAACCTATTTTCCCCACTCATTTTATGTGAAACTTTTTATCTAGGTATCATTTTTCTTATAAATGTTTTCCATTGTGAGGAAACTAGAACCAAATGTAGTTTTTTCATATCAAACCAACTCTTTATTCATTTTTAATTACCTCATTATATTAAAAACTCATGAGTATATCTTATAGAGCTCAAAAAGGTTACTTTTTTCATTTTATACATGCTAATATCGAGTCTTCCAATGTATTCCAATATTAAATCTAGACAATGGATCGCACATTGTGTCCAATGTTGATTTGTGTACATTGTCTCAAACATTTTCTCAAAAGGAAAATTATTTGAAACGAATAAGAAGAAGACATAAAAGATTAATAAAATGTGTAAACTAAAATACTACTAATATGAATATGAATATTATTGGATAAAACATTTGGAGAAGCAATATCCCTTGAAAACATGGACTGTAATTTTTAGAATAACACACTCAACAAATTTTCTTAGAAATTCATACATTTTGTCTCCAACTTTTCAAAATGAAGAAGCATCGATTATATCAACCAACCTAATCCCTTTACAAAATTTCAATAATAAATAAATCATTGTTACTTTACTCTTGTCTGTCCACTCATCATACATTATTATGAAACCATTTTATCTCAATCATGTTCATGTTAGTACACTATTGTATTTGTGTTCCCTAATTAATTATTTAGTAAGTGAAGTCTCACCTCGTGATATATTTGTTACTTTATTCCTAAATAGAATTTCCCAATCGCCTGAGTCATGGGGTGAAAACTATCATATTTGACAACATTGAAATTTATTCCCACATCATATAGCCAAATTGTTATTTTTGTACATTCTCACTCACACATTTATGTATTTTACTCTTTATTTTTAAATGAATTTATGATTATATTTTTCCTTATTTTTTATCATGAATGATTTCTTTATGATCCCACTCATAATTAGTTATCATTCTGTACAATATTATGCGGTGAATTAATTGTTTTCTTTCCAACATAGTTTTGAATTTGGGGCCTCTTACCCTTCGGTTTTTCCCTTTAAATGTATTCTTTATCATCACATCAATAATATAATTCATAAACATCTTGATGTATATATTATGGATTTTTATCTTCTTCATTTTCCTTTAAATATTTTCTTATCTCCACAATTATGTGATCCAAACATTTCTTATGGGTATTATAATTTCAATATTCTCCAACCAAGTGTTGTTTCATATAACCAATGCGTCATTTCATATTTTATAAACTTATATTGAAAGCTAATGAATCATTTCCACTTTCATTTTCTTGATACACATTATTCCAAGTTGGGATCCCTACACTAAATGGAGTTACACTAGTTGGTGTTTCAAAATGTTCCTCCCTTATTTATGCACTACTTGGTGCTCTAGGAAAGTGATATTGAATCATAAAAATTACATTAGAAGTATAATTTAAAAAAACAGGGAAAGTGATAAAAAAATAAAAGAGTATATTGGTTTAATGCAAAGTGGAATTTAATGACCACAATCATCGTGGGAGTTCGAGAAGATGGGTGTAATGTAGTGTGAACTCAATCCATTTTTTCACTACCAAGTGCCTGATTATCCTGTAACTGGTAGAGTCTTTTGGATCTGTGAAGGAGAGATGAATTATTTATCTTTTTTTTCTTCTTATAATAAATTTGATAAGGTTTATTCATTTTTTCCCAAATACATTTTTTCCTCCGTTAGACTTGGGTCTTCCTGATGCCTCCACCCCTATACAAAAGGTGTTCTTCTTGATGAGGTCACCTCACATTATTTATGGTGGTCCACTTAGGGTGTTCCTCATAGCACCTTGCTCCAAATCAAAAACCTTATTGTGCCTTAGATATCTGTGATCAAACAAACCTCAGTAAGCTCATCCAATGTACAATAATCAAGAGTCAACTACTTAATAAACTAATTCATTTCACACTTTATATAATAATTCAAAACTATAACTTATGATGAATAAATGTTTTGAGTTAATGATGATGAATAATGTCTAACTTTAATAACACAACTTATAATTTCAATAAAAAACTCAAGATAACATTTAATATTTGGAAATATAGTTTTGTCATTTTGTAATAAATATGAATGAAATTATGATCTAATTTCCTGTGTTTCATTGATTTCAACATGACTGTAAATTTTAGTATAATTTTTTGGGTGAGGGGACTTAAGGCATGAAAAAGTTATCACAGTGGTGAAACCCATCATTAGGAAGGGGTTTAGTATGTTTTTTAAATTCACTTTCTATTGTTTCCCATAAGAGAAAAATCATGGAGTGAATCATAGTTATAGAATGTTTTCAATTTATGAATCTACATCCGAAATTATGTAAAAAAAATTGCATAAGAAAAAATAGAAACTAATGAAAATATGATTTGTGAGGATAACCCATAATGTGAGTAATGTTATGAAATTTTAATAACGAAATAATATTATTTTGATAATCTAGTTATATTAGGGAGATTATAGAGAAAGAAATAAAAATTATTATTATCATAAAATATCCTATTTTACAGTAATTAGGTGGGGGTGCCTCTTTTTAAAGAAATATGGCATAATTACCATGATCAAATACCCAAACAATATTGAACTAGGTAACCATAACACTTTAGGCGCACGTCCTAATCACCATAGCCTAGTGTAAATGCTAGAGGTTGAATGAAATGTGAGTGGGATATGGTTTTCCCCTATATAATAATATATTGAACTATATATGATTCATTCCCAAAGATGTAATGGCCTATTTGAACACAAAGTACACAAGGCATGTAATCAATTAATTTATCGCGAAAAATAATAAAAAATATTAAATGAATGAAATGAAATGAGCATACGGTATTATATAAATATGGTCCAAAACATCTATAAAGTTTATAGAATTCAGTGTATCGAGGTAGAAACAATTTATATACATAAGAAAATGGTGAAAAAGTCCCTAAAGAACAAAATTGTGGATTCCCAAAAATGATAAATCTTGTGCAACAATCACAGGAAAACCCCCAATGTTGAGGGTCAGCCCTTCCATAAAAATATCCAAAAATTACCACCCAAATATCACACTCCATGTTTGACTATCTCCCATTCCTTTAGGACTTTCCCTTACTTGGAACACAAAAAATCCCCATGTGTCCCCCAAAAACACATTCAGGGGTGATCATAACATACTTTGTTTGTGGTCAGCATCCCACCCCTTACATTTTTTCATAAAATAATGTTTATATATCAATAATGAAAATCTAGAGGATTTTATAAAACAACATTAAACATGGTATATCATAAAAATGAGTCATGGATAACGGCAATAAAAAAATAACCCTCACTATAGGGAGGGATTAGACACGATCTACCTGCTTCGAGCTTATGCTTTGAATATGAGACAACCGAATAAAACCAAACTAGGGTTCAATAACCATCCCTTTAAGGAGAAAAGAAATCATGAATAAGAAAATTAAGTAAATATTGTTTCCCATCCCTTTATTAATAGGGGAAGGGGTATACAAATTTAAAATTCTATGAGCCCAACCTATTCCATCAATATTTTCATTTCATAAGGGACCACACCCATGACTTATATAACACATCACACACATTCTAACATTTACAAGAATAGGTTCCAAGATTTAGATAATATTGGGACATAAATAATCAATTGGTAAACTATATTACTAATCACGATTGACACTTAAAACAGGTATTACAATCAATATCTCATTTAAAAGCATAGTAGGAAACAACATAATAAAAGGGAGGTATAATTTTCATATATATCACTAGAATGTATAGAACATAAATAAATACTAGGAGGTAAAAAATATAGACCACATATTATAATTGATTGTATTAGAATTATAATAAGATATTCATAAGCTGAATCAACCAAAAATAATTCACATACTTCTAAAAAAATTTATGAAAACATTATTAAATTATAAAATTTTATTATGATTAAAATCACTTAGACCTAAACATTCCAGACCAACCCGTTATGAGTATATAAGGTAGAAGGGAACACATACCAAAACTAAGGTAGAAGTATCCTTTTATGTTAAGAGGGAGATCATATAGTTCCTCTATAACCAATTCACCAACTTAACATAGGAAAATATTCAGGCTTATATTGTTGAAAATATAGAAGAATAAATTTTTAAGGCATATTAACATTCTTACTATAAATTCACTTAAGATAAACCTACCAAATTAGCTAGATGATGAAAATAATGGAAAAATCATTGATAATTAAAAGACCTAGGGGTTTTTATTAGTATATTACACTCCCTTACATGAAGATATGATAAAAAATTGGACATTTTAGAAATTACCTACCCACCTTTTGTTGAATATGAACATTCACGACTCTTTGGAGATACTCTGGAACAAAATCATTGGTAGAATTTATTAAGATGAATGAATAGAAAGGAGGTTCTTGGAAGATATAGGTTCATTACTAAAAATGAGGGAAACCCCAACCAATGGAATGTTAGGGATTATATTTTAATGTAAAAAACCATTTTCCCCTCAAATATAAAAAAACACTTATAACTTTATCAGGTACCCATTATAGGTCACTGAGTACTCAATGGGGTTGATAGTGTTACTATAACCCATGTTACCCCACTAGGTACTCAATAGATTTCCACCAATTTCTTGGTGTTGTTCCAACACCTTCGTAACTTTCATCCTCATTTAAATCTCCTCCCAAACTCCTATAACTTCTTCACAATTCAAAATTACACCCAAAGATAGATTAGAACACTAGAATTAATGAGGGTATTAACATTTAAAGATAAGGGTCTTCAGAACCTCCCTACTATTGGGCTTCTCACCCTTAAAGAAGAACCAACTATATTCTTGAGGGAACAGGTTTGGTTACTAAATTATCATCTCAGATTACACCTCCACCATTTTACCATGAATCATTCCATTCATCCCCCTAAACTGAACAAGAGGAATAACATTTCCTCACAATAATTTTCTCTTTGATTGATGATGGAAATGGGATGCTCCACATAAGAAAAACTAGGTTCAATCTCAATATTGTTATATCATATTAATTATATAGGATTAGTTATATAATTCCTTAATTTTGAAACATAGAAGATCTTATTCATCGTATTGAATTTTTGAGGCTAGGCAAGTTGATAGGAAGTCTCCTCGACTAAAATCAAGATTTTTAAAGGTTTAAAAAATCTCTAGGCCAATGTCCCCTATTTGAATATCCATTAGAGTCCTAACTAAAGGGACCATATGGGATATAAAACACATTGGGAAGTGGGATCCATGTTGGTAAATTTAAATATTTTTTATCCATTTTTTACCTCTGTACTTGTTAAGGTAAATGGATTGCTCTTATTCTCTCCCCTCACCTTTTTTATTTCTTACAGCAAAACCAAACACACACACACACACAAGAGGCACAAAAATTTAAAAGGTTCACCACTCAATGTGACATGGGTATTCCTTGGTGTGAACTAGATTCATATACATTTACAGATCCCACTAGTTCAACCTGTGAGCTTTATACTATAGTCTCCTGACTGTGTAGAATGTGTACCCAATATACATGTTTGGTGCATCCAAGATTCTGGTACATCTCATACCACTATAATGAATTTTATTGGAAACAACAAGATATTTTGACATCAATTAATAATACATCCTTGTGGTAGATGTGATAAATATTTATTCTTCTTACTCCCTTGTATAGTAGTAGGTCACTTCTTCCATTTGTATGCACAACAATGCATATATCTTCTTGTTCATATTCTTCAAAATAGTAAATCGATATGCTATACATTATTATTCCTCTTCCGACACATGAAAACTAAAATGCACAACCAATCATTCTATGAAATTCATGACCAACTTCGTCACTTATTCTTTCACATTTATCTTTTTATTCTTCTTTTTCTTATGTGTGAACAAGATTGTAGAAATATTTTCTCATTATGATAAGCTTTATGACCAAATCATCCACTTCTTCATCCTATTATGTTTTCTTTTGATTCTCCTTCAATGTTGGAAAAAAAATCACTGGATCTTATCTATTCTCTATAAGATTCGACACACAAGAATTATTAATAATAATATCAGGGTCGAAGCTCTTCTTCCTCTCTTGAAAGACTTGATATTTTTATCGAAGATAATAATATTATGTTATTCTTTTTTTCACACTTATTCAACCCAAAAATATATATATATATCGATATATTACTAGAATAATATTCAATAGAGTCACTTATCATTATTATCCTTTCTAAATTTCATTTTTGTATTCAAAGTGCTTTGTGGATAAATTAATTCAAATCTCAATATATTTTAGCATTTCAAAAACACTTGCAATATCAGATCTTGAATTATTTTTACACCATATTCATAACCACCTAATAGCTATATGTAATAACTATATGTATACATGTATAACCCCTGTGGTATTGATTCTTCATCAATCCTTTATGCATTCCATTATAAATCATCATGTATTCATGAATTCATGCATGACATAGTAATGCGATTGTGTATTCTTCTTTTTTAATTCTTCTTTCTCTAAACCCATGAAAAATTTTATGAATTTAAAATGTATATCAATATATGGATTCATTCCATAAATTTCCTTATTTCTCTATCCATGATAATCAACAAACATTAATAAAACCATGTATGCTTGCATGAAATTTACTATGATCGTGACACAATCAAATGTGGTATAGAATAATTCTATGAATACATCCTCTTTCTTATTTTACCCATAATATTTTCATGTATTGAAAATAGATATAAATATATAATCATGCATTAATATTGATCATGGATGTATCATTCATGGAAAACATGCTCTATGATCTCTTCTCTCTTCCCTCTTCATTATACATCCCGAATCACGATAAAAATAGAGAATCATGATATTTATTTTCCACAATAGAACACCCCACATGGTACAATATGAATATATTATCACAACAACTACATGTTTCTAGTCATGTCTAACCATTGAAAACATAAACTACATCAAAAAATGCCCACTGAAAGTGAACCAAATTGTGGTGTCACTTGATGTTTTCTTTTGGGACTTCTCCATTACACCATGACATTATCCATGACATGTTAATGCCTATTTCAATAATAAAACAAAAACCTAGTAAAAATATTCTTCTCTAAACAACCACTATTGTTGCACCATGTCATGGGAATCACAGTTTTACTTATCCTATTTATAAGTATCATGATAACCATATGGTGAAGCATATATATCATTAAATAATTTTTTTACTTACATTCAATGGAATATCATGTGGTCACTAGATCTACTATGTTCCATTAAATCACTTGATCAATCATGCACCATCTTCTAGATCATCCACATTATATCAACCATGTGAAGCCGACAACCTTGCAACCTAATGTGAAATACCCATGATCATTCAATCTAGTGGGTAAATTCCATTGTTGATTTAGATATCTGAAAAATCATTCCATAGATCCTGTAAGGATCTCTACACTGTCATATTTAATCTTATGTGGGTAGTGTGGATTGATTTTTTTTGTCACCAAGAGGTGTTGAAATGAATTTGAATAGAAATAAGGTTTCTGTTGTGTTTTCAAATACTATCAGTTCATAAATCACTTGAAGATATTGAGCCTTCCCTGTAATGTTTTCTAACATAATATTCAAGATAAGGATATGCCAATCAAATATATTTATGTGATCAGACATAGGATGGATCAACATGTTTTTCTATTGGTAATCATAGTTCCATCAGATATATTTTAACAAAGGAAGTTAGGAGAAGTTTTTCTATTAAAAAAAGTACCAAAATATAACGATTACATCAAGGAATTCATGATTCTATCCAATAATCTTCAAAGGAATTGATGGTATATTGGGATTTTGAACAAATTATATTGGACAAACAATAGTTTTGGAATTATTGGATATAGAAATTATGGATGAAAATTGACGAGTTCCTCAAATAGAGTAATTTTTGAGAGTCCACTAAACAATGAATGTTTGTGAAGGCTATTAGATAGAGGTGTCCAAGTGAGCTCATCATACATAAGTTTCCGACCGAGGCTATCAGATAGAAGTTTTTATATGAAAGAATTGGATATTGGTTTATGAGAAATGACATCAGATAGATGTTTCTGAGCACAATCATTGGATACAGGTTTCCATGTAGATACATGTGAAAGATTAATTCAAATAGTTATGGAGAGGGGAGGTAAATAAAGCATATAGGACAGAAAAATACAGATTTGTACCAGGAAAAGCATTACTATGAAGTAATTTTCCTAAGAATTGGAATCAGATAATGGATTGATGATATTTATGATGTTTTGTAATGTTCTAAATTTTGATAATGTTGAGTTGTTATTTCATCATTCATAATGGTTCGAAGAAGATTGTTGAAACCGATATCTTAGGAAAGTATTTTTGATGATTTTTGACTACTATTTAATTACATAATTAAATTTGGGAAAATAAAGAATGATTTGTGTGGGAATTTAAATATGGAGTTGGAAACTCAAATTTAATGTTAGAGATTCTTCATATGTTTTTGGAGAAATGATGTATATTTAAAGGGAAGCATGAGCATTATGAAGGGGATTTTTGTTGTATGAGTTGTTGAAGAAGTGTGGTGATGATAAAGGAGTTTGAGAGATCTCTTATAGAAGAATCAACCACTATGCCACTAGACAATGGTTATCAGACAGATTTATATGAAACTGGTATCAGACAGAGTGATACCAGAAGAAGGGTATTAGATGAACATGGTACCTGATAGAGGTCATATAGTGTACTGGATGGAGAAGTTATCAAATGAAGGGAACCAGATGAAGGGTACAAAACAAAAAACTATTATATATGTATGTTATCAGATATAAAGTTTCCTAAAAATAATTCAAATATATTTTATTTGCAACAACCTATGTATTTTTCCTCCTTAAATAAATATTATGTTCAATAACTATCATTACATGCTACACCCAATGTAAAAGAATCCAAAAAAATAGGAAAAAGTATTAATAGAACTATAATAAACACCAGGATAATAAACCATTAGAATATATTACCTTTAGAAGATAACATATTAAAATGAGTTAGTATTGAAAAAGGTATTTTCAATATAAGTCATTTACATTAAATTGTATTTTATTTTTAAATTTAAATTTAAAATTTTAAAATGATTATTTGTTAAAATAAAATTAATTTTTGAATTCCCCTCATCAAATTTTACTTATTATATATTTTATAATATTTTCTGACAAGATTTGTTTTTAGTCAAAAATGGGGTTTCTTGAAAATTATCATTTTTTATGATTTTATCATTATTTAAGAATGTACTAAAAGATTAAAAACACATTTCATTAATAAAAAATATATTTAATAAATATTGTTTTCTTTTTAATAGATACTTTGAGATTGTAAATCCCATATCTAACATTTTTAGAACTAAATTAAAATGCTAGTCTAACAAAAACTACTTTAGGCATTTTCATCGAATAAAGTATTTTGAAGGAGATATTCGGTTGTTTACTTCCTTGAAAGACTCATACCAATAATTTTATTTATAATAAATTAATTTAATTCAATAAAATTAAGGATTATGAAAATTTTTATATATAAATTTACTGCGGAAAAATATTATTTTTTCTAAATTTAATTTTTCTGAAAATAAGTGTGTTTATATTAAAAATAAATTATCAAAAATTTATTAATTCTATATGATAAAATTGTTTTTAATATTTTAAATCGGAGGTTTTAAATTAGTTAATAACGTCATTTTTAATTTTTTCCCACAAAATCAATTTCTATGGTTAAAAAATAGTTACCTCGGTAAAATGTAAAAATAGTAAAAAGCCATTTACTGAGGGTAAAGGGATAAAACATGTGTAAAAGATGTTTTCAAAGGAGTTTTCAAGGTGATTTTCAAACCAAACACACTTTAACCTCCAATTTTTTTTCTTTTTTGAGCCATTGACTCTTGAATAGTGTCATGACATTGTTGAAAGATAATGTGTGCTTCCAAAAGTGACCTTTTATTCTTTTATAAAAGGATTCCACTTCTACCTTTTGAAGTTAAAAATTACCTTAAAATTAATCTTTGATACTATAATATTTTTCTCAAACTGTAACCAACTCCCAAATATCAAATCCCCTGTCTACCCTACGTTAGCTTAATCCCTTAAATTCTATGGAGTATTCCATGGAATGATCAAGTCTACAACGTAAGTATTATCTCATTGTTTAGTTTTTCATCTTAATCATACTATTACAAATATATAATCACCATAAAAATATTATTAATTAAGTATCATTAATATATTAAAATTTTATATAAATGGTACAACCCTTATTTATTTATTTCTGTCCACATATAAAAATAAATGAACATCAATCATTCATGTGCACAAACTATTTCCTCCATGAAGAAACGTTTTTTTTCTTTAGGTTTATCATTTTTCATTCAATCATATTCAAATATGGTTCAACATCATAAAAATCAAAATAATATCATTATGCATCTATTATAATGATATTATGTAAAAAGAAACACCTGCTTAAACATACTCACCCATCGAGTTTATGCGTGTTCAAGTTTGAATTGGTCTAATCACTTATATAAAGGATGTTGTAAAAATATATCATGGATGAATATGATAACATAAATACTATTATTATTATAATATAATAATCAAATATTTATTGATACATGGTTTTGGAAATACCATATTAATTATTTCACTTATTATTAACGTATCATCATCATTAACTAAAATCACCAAAATAAGGCAACATTGATTCAACTTTCACACAACATAACTAAAACTATTATGGAATGATATAAGAGATTTATAAATAAACATAAGATATATATTAATTTATATTAAATGATTTATTATTAATGAACTTGGAAACCAATATATGTAATAATAACAATATTATAAAATGTGCACAAAAGGATAAAGTTATTAACACCTGATGCAGAAAAGAGATTTAAAAAATCTAATACAGGATGAGAATTTTTTTAATGAAGATTAAGAGTGGAACTTCATATGAATATTATTATAAAACAGGTAATTAAGATGAATATATTTATGATATAGGAGGTTGAATCCCTTCCAAGGAAATTAAGGGTAATGTCAAGTGACTTGGTGACATAAACTCATTTCTTGGAGTTTTATACTTTCTTGTTGACTATAATTTTTGCAGGATAATACTTTTTAAATGATGTATTATTTTTATTTTTTTGGGGAAAAATAGTTTCAAATTCAAATCCACTTTTTATAAGTTCATTATTTTCACTTTATATTTAATAAAACAGAGGTGAATTTTTGAAAAAAGACTCCAAACTACAACGTTTACATCAATGCCTTCAAAATGATTTTAAGAAAACTATTTTGTGATTTAATTTTCATTTTAATGTCAATATTCAAAATTTACTATATCTAATGATGTTATTTTGTAGGTTTCACCCTCCATTATTCTATTAATATGTGGTTATTTTTGGGTGATCATTTTTTTAATGTCAGTCAATTTGTTTCATGTTATTATGTTATTTAGAAATGTTTGGAAACCCATTTTTATTTCCATGTGTTTTTTTAAAAAAGTGAATGATTTTAATATTTATGTTTTATGAAATATATTTTTTCCACGGTTTCTTTTTGAAAATATAATGATTTTCATTTAATATTATCTGAACCCCATTTTATTTCCATTGGTTCTTTATAATGTGAAAATTGAATGAATTTTAAGTGGAACATGTATGTATGGATGAATTATAGGTGGAATCCTATATCAACCTCTAATGCACTGGTTAATAGTTTATATCTCATGACATAGGTATTCACGACTACATTTTAATTTATTGTAATTATGTGTACTAATGGCATGGCTCGTGAAAGTAATGTTTCCCTATGATAATGATATATACATAGATAAATGATGATACTAATTATGATATGATTCTCTATTGATTAATGTTTCATGTTAAACACTTCTAAACCATGTTATATCTATTATATTTCCTTGTTTATATTTTGTGGCTTAATGTTCTTATTCCAGGTACTTTGAATTTCACTTATGTTTTATGGTTTTAATTCATGATGTTATGATATTTCTCTTATGTTCATGTTTGTTACTTATACTTGTTAAGTAATACTTAATGAAATGTTTATTCCCCACTTATTGAGTATTTGATATCACCCATTTCTTATTTTTTAATCCCCCAAGTTGTGAGGATGAGTCCTACTAATGGGATATCTAGAGGATTGTTTAATATGGTGCCTTTAAGGAGACGTGATATTTATTATAGTAAAATAAATGATTATGTAGATAATATCTAATGACACTAAATATAACAGTCCTTGGGATATTATTATTTATTAAATGTGATGTTTTAAATCATGTAAAGGATGTAAAATAAAGGCATTCATAGCTTAGGTCTCTATAGTTGGTATCAGAGTAAATGTATAGTTAATTTTGGATATTAAATAAGTCATTTTTGGGAATCAAGGTTTTTGATCCTTGTGAAAAAACCTAGAAACGAGTCTTATTATTTGATGAGATTTGGAAATGTTATTGAAGTGTTGAGTATGTGGTTCTACTAGAAATTACATCCCTGTCTGCATATTATAAGTGGATGTAGGCTCTGAAACAGATTTACCTAGGGGTAATAACTCGAAAAAGGGTATATTGGTTATTGACTCTACCATTACATAGTTCATGATAAAGACTCCTAACCTCACACCGTGTTTTACTAACCCAGGTGAAATACACTATTTTAAGAAATTCTCTTTAGGAACCATTATAAATGTTTGATTTCTTGGTTACTTTGAGGGATGAGGTTAAAATTTTTGAGAAAGAATAAAACTTAAGTTTAACTAAGAATGGTACAGGTTTAACTAATGTAATTATACACTAGCATGATAGTGTCAAAGAATAATAACATTTAAGGATGAATTAATTTATTTCTATTTTTTTACTTATGATGCCAATTGTCCCTCCCTCATGGTAACTTCTTTTTGTTTTAGTAGTGGATGTAACTAAAGAGCCGAGTTGATAATAGGTTTGAGGGACAACGTGATGGTTTCCCAAAAAAATAAAATAGAATGGGAGATGGAGTCAAATACCTCATGTATATACTCATTAGAAGGTATCAAGCTTTGAATAATAATTTGAACCTTATTGATATCTTGAATGTACCAAAAAGGTTGTGGAATGTTATTGAGTCTTTCATGTAGTAATGTCCACAATCATTCAATGGCGCTTCAAATACTCTTATCAGTGAGAAATTAACCAGTATGATGGGAAACATATTTTATAATCTCTGTTTCTCAGAACATGAGAATGATGTTTTAGATATTTAACATTTGGAAGTTGATTCCGACCAATGGTGGGCACTTATTAAGAATAAAACATGTAAAGAAGAAGATGACCCAATAGAATTCAAATAATTTAAAAAAGTGTTCTTCCCATAGTATTTCCCTTAAGCTCAGTACACAAAGATGAAGAGGGAATTCATATATTTGAAACAATGTAGGATGAATCTATTGAGATATATGAAGAAAACCTTATGAGGATTTCAAGATACACCTATGGTTTTATCTATGATACATAGTGGAAAATTGACATTTATTCAGTGGATTATGACATAATCTTCAGAAGGGTTTGTACATAAGAGACTACGTTATCTATGAAGATATTGTTTGATGTGAATTATTAGTGGATATGAAATATTGGTTTCCTCAGTACAATGGAAATGGAAAAAGGAAGGCGGAACACCAAGGGAACTGTGACGGTTGTTCATATGGGTGGATATATTTTAACCCCATACATGATAAAAGTGTAGTATGAAGCAATCGATTAATTTCCATAAAGTATCATGGAAGTGTTTTTATTGTGGTAAAGAAGAGAAATAATCCTAAAAATAAAAAAGTAAGTAAAAAGGCCAGTTAACATAATAGAAGAGGAGAGGGTCACAAAAAATGATCTACTAAATTATAATGATTTATGTGTAAGTGGTATGGAATCTATGAAAATATATTGCACAATCCTAAATCCAATAAAGAAAATATACCAAATAGACTCCCAAATAGAGGGAATAAGGATTGGTATTCATGATCACTACAACTAAGGGATACCAAATTAACAAAGTCATGCATTGTATTCCAACTCTTTATTCTAGATATTCAAGTACGTTATTGGATTATAGATCATCACATTATTTAATATCAAAAAAGTTTTATAAGAATATGGAATCACCACCTCAAGAAATGGATATCAGACTATATATAAAAACACATGGTGGAACAATGTTTGTATCTAAGATATATAGATCTTATCTGATTGTGTTTTATAAGAGGATATATCCTATATATCTAATTCATCTACCCTTTCTTGAATATGATGAAATTTTGGTTATGGAATGACTATCTCTACATAGATCCCATATCAATTTACCAGAGAAGGATGTCACATTTCAAATTCTAGATCATTATATTCTCGCGTATCAATATAAGGATGACCTACCCATAGAGATAAATTCTGTAATATGGGTTTCAAAACCCCCCAGTAAGGGACACTTTACTCAAATGATCAGGTATGAAGACAACATTGATGACATTCCTACTATACAAGAATATTCTGATGTAATTCTAGATGAACTTCCCAATCAACCCCCCAGAGTGTGAGGTTTAGTTATATATATAACTTATTGGTGGATCGATTCCTATATTAAGGAGTTAATATAGAATTAATCCCATTTAATTATAGTCATTAAAGAATTAGTTAATGGAGAATTTGGGAAAGGGTTTTATCTGCACCAGTGCTTCACCATGGGAAGAACCAATTCTCTTAATTAAGAAAAAGATGGATCAATGTGAATTTTCATTGATTATCATGATCATAACAAGATAAAAATTAAGAATAAATAACTTTTACCTCATATTGAAGGAATATTCAATCAACTCATAGGATCCTATTACTTCTCAAAGGCTGAACATTGATCTAGATATCGTCAGTTAAGGGTTAAATGAGAACATATATAAAAAAACATTCTGAATGAGTTATAGAAACTATGATTTTAGAGTGATACTATTGAGAATGTCTAATTACCCTTCGATCATCAGGGATCTAATGAATAGATTCTTGAGGGACTAACTAGATCAGTTTGTGATTGTCTTTATTAATGATATTTATAAATAATCAAATTGAATTGAAAATCATTAATATCATCTAAAAATTGTATTGAAGACCTTAAGAAATGATTATTTTTATTCTAAATTTAGAAAATTTAAATTCAAGCTATAATATTTTTCATTCTTACGTTATGTAATCATCAACAAGGGAATGTTTATAGATCCTTCAGAACATAATTTATTAACTGAAGTCCCAGACCATCCATAATTACCAATATCGTTAGTTTTCTTGAGTTAGCTAAATAATATTGATTCTTTCTAGGGAAATTATCATGGATATAATCTGTACTAACCTAATTAACATGAAAATGAGTTAAGTTTATTTTTATTGAGGAATGTCAAGAATGTTTCAAGGAAATGAAGAAGTGGTTAGTCACTAATATTGTAGATACATTACCCTTCAGTGGGGAAGAGTTTTTAATGTATAGTGACACCTCAAAAACTGTATTGTGATACATACATGAGAGAACTAAAAAGATAACTTCATGGGCTTCATAATAATTAAAAAATCATGAGAAAAATTACCCGACACATGATTTGGTTCTAGCGAAGGTGATCTTTGCATTAATGATTTGGAAACATTATCTCTATGGATACAAGTTTGATATATATATTGACCACAAGATCTTGAAGTATATATTCTCAATGGAGGAGTTAAATATGTTCCTAATTAGATGGTTGGAACTAAGAAAATACTAGGACTATTTTTTCATCTCTAGCATTGACCCAACCCATGTCAATATTTATCCAACTAACCCAAGTAGAGATGTGAACCCTTTTAGAGTAATGTAGTCCATGACCTGAAAATAAAATTTCTATCTTAGGGATTTCTATAATATCCTAATAAAACATTAAGATAATTACTTCATATGAATATTATGTTTTTATTTATGCAAGTTTATCTATATCATTTACAAACCCATTGAATCTAAACACATGTTCTTATGAAAAAATAGATTTCCATCATACTTTAACTCATACGATATCCATTTGTAATTATTGTTGGCATATGGTTATGAGATAACACTGTTCTTTTAAAAGCGCATCTTGAAATGCAATGGATGTTTCTATAATATATATCAACATTGATGATCCTTATATTTACATCATGACCTCGATGTGAAAAAGGAGATGCATGTTTAGAAGTTTCTCAATGATAAATTTTATTGATCATTTTTAACATGTAATAATTATCATAGATCCTAATTATTATAATCATTTATGTAATTTGGATAAGATAATGTATGTTTAGGAATTACTCCATGTAACGTTATATTGATTGATGAATGTTGGGTCAAGATATTTGCTGGAAGACCAGCCCAAAGAAACTCAATTCTTTTGACCATGTATATATCATACATCACATTCTCATTAATTAAATACTTAATGGAATCTTATTAATTATTGGAATGTACCTCTATATTACACTTGGAATAGTTCATGCTCTATCGGTGAAATAATTCTAAAAAAGTTGTGGTGAACCTTTATCTCTAAGTTCATCTTTGTCCAAATTAAACAAGTATAAATATATATAACACCTAATGTGTTGAGCTTGATGGAGTATAGATACTATACTGGGTATATCCTTTATATCCAAATTTAGTTTTACTTGACAATGAATTATCATACCACAACTGTGTATATAAGTTTTACATTTTATATTCATCATGTATTGCCTATGATTCTTGTATTACTAAACTATTTATTTTTTTGAAACACCTCAAACAACATTCATTCCAAACTAGAATAATTTATTCTTGTATGAAAAGTTCACTTGAGATAAATTTTTAGTTATACTCAAAAATGATCTACTATAATCAATCACTTAGTAATTAGATGTTGTGTTCTTCTCACCGCTGACTTAGGAATCACCATTTCTTATATTCTTAGAGAATGCACCTGACATCTTATAACATTTCTATATTGATATGGTTACTGTATTTCTATACACATGTGTGAAAATAATATTTTTTTAATACCCATGAAGTATGATCGAATCATTACATTCTGTATTTATTAATATCACTAAGGAAGATATGATAACATTCTTCTTTAATTCAGATTATTGGGATTAAACATCCATATATTTATTTCATGATATGTGGAGAAAATAACCAACTGTTGACTACCACATTATTTGAAGGATGTTGCGAAGGTGCCTTCAGCATCACTCCTGCCATTGAACTTGTTTCCTTGTATTTCAACTTGTTCACTATAATAGTTAAATATTTTCCATTCTTCAATATTCATATTTACGTGAAAAACCTTACTTAAAAGGTAGTGAAGAGTTTACTCCATCCTGTTCATTTTGCAATCTTAATAGAAATTGGAGTATTTTGGGGAAAAAATCTGTGAATGGGATTCATCTAAATATCATGATCTTCCTATAAAATTTACATGTGACCAATTTAATGATCACTCATTAATATTTTTTCTTCCCTTTCTCCTTGCATGCTTCTATGAGATGAGACTACACATTACTGGAATCCATACCTATATCTGCAGTTCAAAACAATTGGTATATCCCATCAACCCATGGGTATAGGCTATACCCATGGTTTTATAAAATGTTGGTTCTTAAGCCATTAGGATATACCTATACCCATAGTTCTTAAATAGTTAGTGTAACAAATTTCAATGGAAATATTTATACCCACAGATTGGTAACACCATAGGTATAGTTCCTTTATTGAAAAAAACTCCAATGGGATTTGATCTCAACATATTCTCTCTACAAACTAAAAACATTAACACTATCCTATAACCAAATTTATTTTTTTATATTAAAATATATATATATTTATTTATTTATATTAAAATAATAATAATAATATTATTATTATTATAAAAATAATCTCCTAACCTATACCCATGGTTTGGTCAACCCATGGGAATATGTCCTTTTTTTAAATCCTCATTTATGAATTGATCCCAACACCTTCTGACTATACTCCAATGACACTACCATTATCCTTTAAAAAAAATTTGTCATATATTCAAATATATATATATATATATATGTGTGTGTGTATATATACATTTATTTATATAATTTATTTATTTAATTATTATTATTATTATGGAAAAAGGGACATCCTATACCCATTGTTTTCCCAAACCATTGGTATAGGTGACTTATACCAAGGTTTTACCAAAACTGATGGTATAGGATCCCAAAATAATTTCATATACCCACAGTTTGTTGAAACTGTGGGTATAGGTTCTTCCTACAGATCCCCCCCAAAACATATTTCCATGGTTTTAAAAAATAGTGGGTATAGGGGTGACTTACACCGACATTTTTTAAAGAACCTTGGGTATAGGTATTTCATGAAAACAATTTCTCAATGGCTATAGGGGTGACCTATAGCCATAGGTTTTTCAAAAACTTTTGGTATAGAGTTGTTCTCTACCAGTGACATGTGAAATCATTTATGTCCCGATGTTGTAACCACAACTAACAGTAGATGTTGATGTTAGAATTATTACATAACAATAATATGCATCATACATGAGTCTACTGCAAGAATTTTTACAATATCACTTCTTGAGGTGGCTTAACAGGTACTGGAGACTCTAGAACCTTCAATTTATAATATCATAGTACTGTCTGTAAGTGCAAGTACTACACCTAGAAATTCATGCTTGTTTGGACAATGAATTTATCCATGATTATCGTAATATATTTTGTGGTATTACATGTCATTTTATATAAGAAATAAAATAAATCAGATTATACTTTTATCTTGATTACCTATTTAGAAATTAATGATTAATTAATTAAATCATTTAATGTCTCTCACTATTTTATCTAATTCTGGGAACCTAGAGTATTATAATCATAATACTCTATCGCTTGATTATTCTAGTGGAAATGATCCTTGAACAAACCCTCATAGTCTATAAGCTATACCTATTACACTACTCAGAGAGTTCATGGTAGGATTTTTACTATCCTACCAAATTAACATACGGCTCCTTGATTTTTTGAGCGAGTCTTAGGTTCTCGGAATCATAACCTCAACTCCCTCAATGCTTTGTTTCAAAGTGATAGAAATTTATCTAGTTCTAATCATTAAAAAACATCATCCATGTCAACTAAAAATTCTTCTAAGAACTCCCCAGCAGTATGAGGTAACCTCAAATATGGCTGACTGAGCACCCCTAACTGCTGGTTGTCTTCAAATTCAAACGATGAATGGTGTTTGAGACTTAAAACCTAATTGAGAGTTTTTTAAATTTTTTCTCAATGAATGACATCAATTTCTATTAATATTTTTCATAATATGTTTATGAACAAATAAATGAACATTAATCTAAATAAAATAATCATTTCTTTGTGAATTTTTCTTTTATATTATTTTATGTGTTTCACGGCTATCATGAAAAATAAAAAAAATGCATAAAGGAAACAAACTACTCGACTAGTATTGAGCATGTAAAACTAGTTGATAGATTGAAACTCAATGGATCAACCTTGACCTAGGGGTATTATAACTAAGATGTGGTTAGACTCATGATGCATCTCGTCCCCAATATTGTGTCTCTATTACTAAAGTTGTTTTTTTCATCGACTTGGCATTGTCTATTTCCAACACCGTCTTCATCATGGCGGGTTCCACATCATACATCATCTCCATCAAAAGTACAATTATACTTGCACACATGCGCGGGGAACTCAAGAGTGTAATGTACAAAAAAATAATGATGGAAACATAGACCCTTATACTTATTGAATAAAAGGACAATTCATAGAACTTCATAATAATTAATTACTTATAATCATTGCACATAGATAAATAATTAATTAAATTAAAGTAGACATACAGAGGTCGGTCAATGCTCAAGACTGGTCAGTGGGTAAAGTAAAGCATGATAAAAATTAAATTACAATAAATTAATGTATGATTGTTTTTAATTAAATAAAATAAATTAATTAAATTGAAGTATTTTAATTCTATTTGGTGTCTTAATTAATTTAATTTTAATTACAAAAAATAAATATATTAATTAATTTAGTTTAATGTAAAAAATAAATTTATTTTTTCTGGTACTATAATGATTCTTTTTAAACCAAAATTAAAATTAAAATTAATATAATTTAATACTAAAATTAAATTAATTAATTAAATTAATTTTGGTTAACTCATGTCCCAAACACCTCGTGAAAGTCCATTCTCGGCCGTGCAAAACTCGTGCATGTCTCTTCTGGGCTAGGAGGGCCTATCCAGACCCATTCCCTATCTGGAAGACCCACCCCAACTCAATATAGGGTGGTTCTAGTCTAAAATTATAGTGAAAAAATGAGATGACGTGGTAGTAGGAGTAGCTGACTACTGCAAATACTAGACTAACCAGATCTAGCTCGTATGGGATTTGTCCTACAATCAAGGTGACATAGGGGGAACCCTGAGGGTACCCGGAGTGGGATGTCATGGCGGACGTGATTCCTAGAAACTAGAAAGGAACTCGTGATAGTGGGGCCCTACAAGTGGTTGTTCAGGTATCCAGTTAGCTCAGTCTAATGAACTCCGCATCAGGGGATCTGGACAATAGAGAAATGACCGAGTCGTGCGTGACAGAGGGGTTTTGAATGGGAGGTAGTGACATCAAGGATCAATGGGAGGGCGGTCATGAATCCTATTCTAGATTGGGAAAGAAGCAAGATCTATCACCATTAGAGGTCACTACCCTAGATGAGCAAATGGAAAGGGTTGACATTAATCTGGGCTGAGAAAAATGCACTGAGAAAAGGGGGCCGTTATCAGTGCTAATAAAAAAGATGAAAAATGTTTTTAATAAATTTTTTTAATAATTTATATAAAATTATTATTTTTTTTTAAAAAAACAATGTTTATTTATATATATTAAATAAAAAATAATCGGTTATAATTAATATATATTTTTTAATAATTCAAATATATGTATAATCTTTTAAAAAACGTTTTTATGTGATTATAATTAAATATATATATATATATAAATAATTATAAGATTAAAGTATGTTTTATTAAATAATAAATATATTTATTATATTTATAACTATATATTTATAATTATATATAAAAGATTTTTAAATAAATAAATAAATAAATGAATAAATATTATTATTATAAATATATATATATATTTCAATGAAATTGGTCAATAAATTTATTGATATGTGAGTATAATAGATGTTCATATGTAACATATTCATCCTGAATGATCACTTATATATTACACCATTATTATTATTCTTGTTGTCCATATATGTGATGACTCGTTTTTTATGATTTATACTTTACTAAGTATATGATTCATTCATGTTATACCCCCGATTATATTATGTTCTCATAAATACTTATAAAATTTCAATAAATAAAAATAAATAATAAATATATTTATGATATTTATTATATTTATAATTATAAAATTTTAATTATATATAAATATTTTTAAATATATTTAATTATAATTATATTTATAACAAAATATCTATATATTTAAATAACTATAAAATTACAATAGATACATCTATTACAATTTTACAAAGAAAAAAAAGAAATATATATATTTATAATTATATACCAATATTTATACATATAATTATTTTTACGTATAATTATAAACAAATATATATATATATATAATTATATAATTATTAAATTATAATTAATATATTTATTATACAGACCAAAACGGTGTGAAACATGGGATAAAACCATGATCCAAGAATTTTTTACGGAAAAAAGCATAATGTACATGTGGAGATGATATGTTTAAAGAAATTATAGAATACATACATAGAATAAAAAATAGAGATAAAACCAAATGATATAATCATTTGGATCAGTGCCACCCCTCCCTCTCGAATGATGACCCCTCTTCTATGTCTTTGGATTTTTCCTCGTCTTATCATCATCATTTTGGGGATCAAAGAAGTCATCTTTTCGGATGAGATCCTCAAGAGTTTTAGGCACCTTCTTACCAACCAGAAATGGTTCCATTGATAAATCATTCATATCAATCTTGTTATTTTCCTTGCGAGTCTCAACACCTATGGATTTATCTACATCACAGAAAGCTACATGAGAATTTCCAAATTCACCAAGGAAGACCCCCTTACTATTGGTTCTATTTAAAATTTCAAGCAAACTAATAGACCCAACAACACTTTAATTCTTCGTAACAGATCCTTTTCTACCAACATCTTCCATTTCTTGGTTCATGCCAACACTGATGGAGGGTGCTCCATCTAATGAGTTCGACACCAGGGAACTATGTATAAAATATTGTTGACCATTAATGTCAAATTTAACAAAATAAGCCATGGATTTTATAGTCTTGAGCTGACTAAATAATAGAGTGGACATCTCAAGGGAGTTCTTCCCTTTCATAGAAGAGGAGTACATGTATTGGTTAGCACGATCATCCAAGGAATCTGAAAATTTTGATGCCTCATAATTTGTCTCGGATGTGTAATTCCAAATAGTATCCTTACCAAGGGCTAATGGGGGGGGGGAGCCCAATTGGTTAGGATTATCAGACTGATCACCCTTAGAAATATCAATATTGATAGCTATTAGATCTCTATCTTCATGCACCTTATTGTTCAGGTCCTTTTCCAGGACATGAGTAAGAAATTTCTCCCCATCCACCAATTGAGTATCATTCTCTTGAACCTGAATTCCAGGATCCAAAATACCATTTTGTCTATTGGTATCCTTGTAATTTTAAGAGGATTATTTAACCTAAGCACACATGAATATATTAGCAGTGTAACCTTTCACCCCACATGACTTACAAACAATTATTATTTTTCATTTTTCAAAGGTATGTCCAAAGTTATGGAAACTCGTACAAAATAAGGCACGTTTTTCTTAATCAATCATCATATCAAAAAGAAAATCATCAATTGAAAGAACCACTATTTTTATTATAGGACAAGACAGGTCATCCTCCATAAGAAAAGGTGAAAAATGGAGATATCATTCCTTTTCTATCTCCTTTTCCAACTTAATTGGGACACCAATATCTAGTACAATTTCCAATAAAATTCGAGGGTTCCCTAGAAACCATATCAAACCATGAATTCATAGTCAAATTTGAGTGAGAGGGTTCTTTTCCTTTAAAGTCTCGATTGATGGGTCCCAGACCTATATCTTGAGGAAGCCGGGCATCAGGTTCTTAAGACCAAACCATCATGCCTTGGATTTCATATCTTCACCTGGAATGAAAACATAAAAAAATACCTTTCCCAATGACAATATCTTCCAACCCTCAAAACATCAAATTTGAATAATTCATTTCATAATATCAGAGAGACTCCATTGATGCTATTTGGATTGCAATGATTAATGGACAATGATAGAATTCTTATAATCCATTACCATTTATGTGATGATTCCTTGACTGTCATCAACAAAAGCACTTTCGCCCATCTTTGTGATTTTCTTGGATCCATATCTAAGATCCCTAAGATAACTGCAAAATATCATTTTCATGGAACATATTCCTCCATAAAAGGGGATCCTTGAAGAAAGGTAGGGGCTATCAGTCTAGGGGTATTAAATCCATTGGAGCCTTTAACAGGCATACGCATCGATTTCACAGTTTCTCTGACCAAAACCATAGCATAGGAAACTCTTCCACTCTGCATATCACCACTTGAATCAACAGGATATGATATCGTCATCTTCAATACGCCTTTGTATTTTGTAATAGAAATACATGCGATAACCAATTTTGGGGGAGAATCTTTGGAAAACCTAGGACCAGCCTGGGTCTTTTTTGAGTCCGCCAAAACTAGATCCACCATTTCAATGATGTATCATCTTAAGAAGGCATAGAAGAAATCTCACATAGTAGATGTTCACATTAGATGCACACAATAGTAAGGAAGACTTAGAGTGGAAAATAGTGTGTATGACGTATGCAATGGCATAGCCACATGGCAGGATTGGTGTAACCATAACCTCCATCTGGGAGATGAGAGCACCTGATGCCCAACAATTCGGCTTCTATTTATTATACATATAAAGTTAAAAATATATATATTTAAATATATATATTTATAAATATATAGAAATATTTATAAATATATTTAAATATTTATAAATCAATAAATATATTTATAAAAATATTTATAAATAAATATAGAAATATAGAAATATTTAAATAATTATAATAAATATTTTAATTATATATATATTAATAAAAATATAAATTAAATAAATATTTTTTTTATAATTTTACAATTATTTAAATATATATATGTATGTCTATTTATAAGTATGAGGAGGCCACTCCTTGGAAACAAAATTAGCTCTGGTTCAAGTCCTCCCACACTTGAATTTAGGTGGGGGCATGTGCCATGTAGGTGGTGGGTCGGGCCCAAGATAGATGTGTCGTGGAACCCACCTATAACTCTTTACCCAGTAACATGTTTTTTAGTTAGGGGATTTCTGGAGTGGTAAAGGCACTCCATAATCCTGCATCAGACATGGGTTCAAATTCAGGTGGGAATGAATTTCTTATGGCAGGCGGTGACACATGCTGGTGGTGATGCAGGAAGTACGATGCTGGCATGATGCTGCACTGGTCTTTCAGGCCGGTTTTTGGGCCTTTGGGCTATGTTATGGAATTCATTCCCACTGGGCCTTCAGGCCATATATTAAATAAATAAGACTTGATGAGTGGACTATCCCTTAGGGAGGGCTATGGTCTGCCTTCCAGTATGTGTGTGTGGTATGTGTTTGTTTAATATAATTATATCCCCAAGCACCTAATATATATATATATATATATATATATATCTATATAATTATAACTATAAATAAATAAATCATTATAATAACATTTTAATTAGAAATGAATATAAATATATATTTATGATTATAATTATAAATAAATATATATTTCTTTAAATAATAATAAAATTATAAAAAATATATATTTGTTATACTAATAATGTAATAAATATACATAATTAAATAGATATATACAAATATATATAAATAAATACAATTATTTATAATTATAATTATATATAAATTTATATATGTTTAAATAATTTTAAAATTATATAAATATCTTAATTATATATATTAATAAAATTATAAATATAATAAATATATTTATTGTAATTTTATAATTATTTAAATAAATAAATATATATTTATAATTATGACCATAAATAAATAAATATTTATTATAATTATTTAATTATAAATAAGTAAATATATATTTCTACTTATAATTATATATGTATATAGATAATTATAAAATTATAATAAATATATTTATTATTCTTATAATGTTATAAATATATAGAATTATGTAAATACTTTTATAAATATATTATATTTAGGGTCTTAGATGAGTGGAAAAGGCACCCAGTAATCTTATATCAGACCCGGGTTCAAATTCGGGTGCGAGCGAATTTCCTCAGGTAGGTACTGATGGAAGTAGGCGGTGACGCATGAATGACATTGGAAGGTGGTGGTGCTGGTAGTATGATGTTGGCCCAATGATGGACATGGACTTTGGTCCATTTAATGGGTTTCATGCCCATTGGGCCTTTGGACCATGTAATGAATAAATAAATTTTGATGGGTGGGCTATCCCTTCGGGGGTATGGCATGCCTTTCCAGCCTCTGTGTGTGGTGTGTGTGTGTTTGAATGTAATTATACCCCCAAAAAATTAATATATATATATATATATATATTAGGTTCTTGGGGGTTCAATTACATTCAAACACACACACACCACACACACAGGTGGGAAAGGCAGGCCATAAACCCCCCCAGGGAAGGCCTGCCCATTAAGCCTTATATATTTAATATTATATATTTTTCAGTTCATTTTTAGTGATGATAAAAATATTACTTTATCAGTGATGTAATTTTAGTAGGGCTAAGTAAACCATTTTTTAACGCTTTTTTAATGCTGATAAAGGTAGATTTTATCAGCGATGTATATTTTAGCGCTGATAAGAAATAACTTTATTAGCGTTGATATAATTCTTACCCCAATTTTATAAAAATAACATTAATATTCTCCTTCTATCACACCTTAAAAATATTCATTAAACTTTCTCCCTACCCCGCCACTATCTCTCCTTACCCCTTCACTGCCTCTCCCGACCCTACCGCCCTCCCTCCCTGCCCCTCCTTCTCATTCTCTTTCCCTGTCGCCATCATTGTGTCGCCTTTCCTTGTTGTCACATCTCATCCTTCTATCGATCCCTACACTTCCATTGTCCAACCCTACTGGCATCACTCACTTCTGGCATTGCTCCCTGTCGTCGTCGCTCCTGGCAGATGTCGCTCCTTGAAATGTAATCCCATTTCGGATCTCATCACTCACTATCACCATAAATTTATGTTGTTTTCAGTTCTATTTTGGTTATTTTTTATTGAATATTTCCACTAGATCATGGAGAAAATCATCCCAATAAATGTGTATTTTCTCATCATGAGTAATGGGGGACCTGATATGATGTATGCATGTTATTGCAAGTGGTTTCAAAGAAGATATGTTGTTGTTTATTTACTTGAAATTATTTTATCCTAAATTAAATTAAATTTATGATCAAATAATTTTTTTTTGTTATCAATTATTCCTAAAATGTTGTTTGGATTGAGTCTTACACCTTATATGGTTGTTTGGTTGTGGTTATGATGTGCCGGGAGCACCCGATGAGTTTTCAGAATTAAGAATGTTTTGATGAATTATGAAATTAATTGACATTGAAATTATAAAATGATGGGATGTTATGGTTTATTTTCTTGAAGAGGCACCCCCATTGCCAAATAATTTTATCATAAATGGTTTTAACCCTCCGCATAGTACTTTTTTGATATAAGTATCCTACGTTCACACCCACACATTTGCAATATCCCAATGTGTATATCAATCAACTTTATGACCATGCATGTCCTACACGACCACATCTTTTCAATATGGTCATCTATTTCATGAAGCATTTATCAAATGTTTCCTATAAATACCTCACACACACCTCAAAATAATAACATATATATTTAGAGGGTTATATTTTTTTGAGTATAAAAACCATATCACCCCCACTATGGTAAATACATTATGCAACTCAAAGTCATATCTTCATTTGTAATACCCTTATAAAACCCAACATAATAACTCATTACTATAATGTCATATACTCCCCATAAGTCATAACATCACAATACTATTCCCCTAATACAACTAAATTCAACTTGGACATCA
This sequence comes from Viscum album, assembly GCA_963277665.1. Lineage (NCBI taxonomy): Eukaryota > Viridiplantae > Streptophyta > Magnoliopsida > Santalales > Viscaceae > Viscum > Viscum album. Next base: position 6,123,523 of record CAUJRU010000013.1, on the reverse strand, counting down.
ATATTATCTTTTCTCCTATTCCTAAGAACGAGTACCTCATGTTTGTAAAAAATTTCTCTAGCTCTAACTTGGGAGGAACAAAACTTTTGAGAAGTAGTTTAGTAAATTAATCCCTTTAAATTAGTTTTATTGAAGTGAATATTTATTCTTATTCCATATTATCATGAATTTCTATAGTATAACTTTTGGATTTTACATCTATCAAGTACATCAAACATGTTTCTTCAACCAATTTTATTTTTAACTCTCAATTATCATCATTAGTTGTGATATGGACATGACCATCTTCCTACTCATATACTTTATTCACATATTGCATCATGAAAAATTGGACTTTCCCCTCTACAACTAAAAAAATCAACTGCCCTAGATTAAAATTAACGAAGAACCTCTCTGTGGATATGAAATTTCATCCAATGATTAATATTACTTATCATTTTTCCATTATTTCTAGAATGATAATATCAAAGGGAATGATTAATTTCCCTACATATAACAATAAATCTTCCTAAATTCTAAATAAATAGTTAATGGAGTGTTACTATATTTAATGAATTACTACTATTGTATTTGGATATATTTTCTTTAAAATATGTAGCATCATAGGAAAGATAGCTCCCTATAAATCAAAATGGGCATTCAAGAATGTTCAAGAACTCATATTTCATGGAATTGAAAATATACATGGATCATGAAGTTTTAGTGGAATATTTCATTGAATATTTACTAAGAAGTCATCTCTTAGAAAAATCACTCGTATATCTTTAAATTTATTTGTATTATAAAAGGGTTCCTTAAGGAACGTTGAAATTGACGGAATTTTATAGACTTCAATGGAAAATGGGTTGTTGATGTACTGTTTCATGAACATTTCCATTAACTTTTTATATTACCCTTAATTAATTCCATGGAAAATCCACATTATAATGGGATTATGCATCATTTACAGACGTACTTGGGTTATATTTGATGTGTCCTTCTCGATTATTACTACATCAACTAATTTTTACTGTCTTTATTATATTCCATGCCCCCTTTCATTTTATTTTTCCATAATATTTTATTTTTCTTTAAATTATTGTTATTTTGAATGTTTTTCCTTGTTATAGATATGCCTATATGAGTGCCTGTGAGGGATAAATAGTGTTTTCCAAGTGGTTTTATCCCCTTTTATGGAATGAAATTCGATGAAAACTGTTTGGGAAAATGCCTAAATGAATTTTTTAAAAGAATTAGGTTTGTTTTAAAATCTGTGGTAAAAACTAACATGATGTTTAAATAAATAATCTAGTATTAATTGGATTTCAAACCAATATTTTGGGTCATTTGAACGTGTTAAAAATGTGGGAAAATGTTGTTTAATTTTTAAAGTGGTTCGTTAACCCCTATGATATATCTTTAAAACCAGTTTTTTTGGCCTTGGTTAATTTTTATATCAACATATTGGAGTGTATAAAGCATTCAAGATTTCCAAATGAGATGTATTATTTTAAAAGGGTGTGTTTTCCCGTGTAGATTGGATTTTAAATCTTATTATGTATTTGAATTTTTTTCAATGAGCATCTATAGGGTAGTGTAATTTATCATTTGAGTTTCAATGGTGTTTGAATAAAATTGGTCTAAAGAGAAGATTGGGATGGTTTGAGAAATGATAAAATGGCTTGGAATTAGAATCATGTTTTGAAAGGATAAGGTCCATTTTAAATTTTATAAAAAATGAGTTTTCATAGAAGGTGTGATACACTCTTAGGCCCATTTTATTCTTTTATAACCATTTTAGCTTGTAATCCCATGTGGGGATGTTTATTATTGATAATATAGTTTGATGAGACTTCTAGTGGTGTGAATAGGTTTAGTAGTGATGACCTAGTTATCTTATCTCCAGTTCAAATCCTTTAATTAATACAACCTAGTGACAATGGCCATGAAACCAGAATAATTTTTATGATTGTTTAGGGGTTTTATCTATCTACTTATATTGTATCCCATAAAATTTATATTATTCTTTGGCACATGTTTTATTTTATTTTTACCCATGATGTGTGCCTTGAAATATTTGTTCCTGACCATGTTCTTTCTTAATTCTTTGTATGGTTTTATTTTCAGATTTTTTAAAAAGTTATTTTGAATGTTTTTTAAAGAATGAAAAAAAGGAAATCGTGATTTTGAAGTGTTTTCAATCTATTTTACTAATTAGTTTGAAAATTATTCTAAAATTAGAAAATTTAGAATGGTTTTATTTGAATCATCATGCATGTGTGAAATTAGAAAATGGGGTTTTAGGCCACCATTCCTAGTTTTATAGAAGTGGTTGGTTTTCTTACATGTTTTATAAAACTTTATAAGATTTGGAATCCTCTTTGAGTTTTGAAATGCGTATTTTAAAAATGGGTTTTTATGAACTGTTTTAATGTTAAATTTTAAAAATGTGATTCTACCAAGATGTATTTGATGAGGGACAATGTTTTCCAAGTGACTATTTTTATTTAATGAAAATTTTTTAAAAGGGGTTTAACAAACTTTTATGTGTTACTACTTATTCGGTAAAAATTTATAGTAAATATTTATTTTTAAAATTTATTTCATACTATATTTTTTATGATGAAATATGATAGTCATATGTTTGATATGGTAGGTTGCGATGATCTACTAGACTTTTAGATCACACCTATGTTTTATAGGCTCAAGTTTGTTCTATCTTGTTTAGCCTTCATTGGGTATTCTAAGAGGGATATATAGTTGGATACTGACCCCATTAGAACATATTTTGTGTATTTATTTTGTTAAATATTAATATTAATAAATCTAATTGGATGGATATGAATAAATAATGGATATGTGCCAATTGTAAGAAAAGGAGTATGGATATTGAATGGAAGAGTTTATTATGTTTTCAAAAGATCATATATATGACCATTCTCAAATCCTTTGCTCATGTTTTCGTTGTTTCTATTCAAGATGAATTAGTCTAGAAGAGTATGAAGAATACTTGATCTATCACATAATAGATTGATGTTATAAATGTAGGAATAAATATGGGGAAAATTGAATGTAACTAGTGGCTGGGATAACACTGCATTTTATGGATCATCTGATATGGTTACAAGTGTGGAAAATGAATAAGACCATATTGAGGATTTTATTATAGATGTTAATGATGATGAATATCATATCTAGGAAATGGAAAGTATAGTTTATGATTAACTTCATGATTTCCCAAAATTGTTTGGGAAGTTAAAAGGTTGCCGAAAGACACAATTTTATGATTATTTCTCTAAATATACAGCATTTTTATCCATTCTAATGCTGTATAATTTGAATTTAGGAAATAGATGGAGTGAATCTAGTTTTATGGAAATAATTTCTCTCTTTAATGGCATTCTACCATAAGATAATGATCTCTTGAGCCAAACATACGACGCCAAAAAATGCTACTCTCGATGGGTATGATCTCTGAAGGAATACATGTCTGCCCGAATGACTGTATAATATTTCTCAAGAACCCCAAATCACATACAGAATTACCTAATTGTGGTGCTTCTTGATAAAATAAATATAAATCCAGTTCTAAATTTTTTTAATGTACTTCCAAATCATTCTAAATATTAGGCACCTATATGGAAGTGAGGAAACTGTATAGAAATTGATGTGGCACACAGATACTGTCAAAGTAGGTACCATAGAAACATATTTTGTGTACTTTATGATAAAAATGTCTTCATTGATTTGAATACTAATAAAATAATTATCAAATTTTTATTATTCTTCTGCGTGATATAGTATGTGATAAGCTTCTAAGAGTAGCTATCACACTAAACAGTCATAATAGTTCCCTTCTATAATGAGAACTCGAAAGAGCTATGACTATATTCTTGAATCTATGTTATATATCCTAATGATATCATTTTATGGATACAAATGATACATGCTATCAGGGGTTGAGACTCATAGGACTTTGAGGCACATTCTCATGGTGTACACCATTGGTAATATCAAGTAGGATATTACGAGAATTGGACCTTCTAGTAAGAAATGCACATTTAAAAGTGTTATTGGATGTTCCAATCTACAGATGTGTGTATTGGTCCTTAGAATTTAATGTTATTATTAATGTGTATTATTAGTCATGTACTTTTATGTATTGATGAAAACTGTGATGATATATGTTTGTGGAGATGTAGGATACGATGGGTGTGTCATGAGTAATATTATATTAATGAATAATGTGAGAAGAGTATTCTCCCTTATGTTCATTAACTGAATATAATATCTCATGCCCTTTAATGGAAATGATGTAGCCTAAATAAATCTAGGGAAAAGGTGTTCTATAGGCAGGTTCTATTTCTTTAAAGTCAAAGAAAGTGATGTCAAGCATATATGTTTATGGAACTGTCATCCAACCTACTCAATTAGAGATTTTGTGATAAAGGGGTTATATTACATGGTAAACATCCATATGAGATATCATTTCATTGAAACATTAACTTCTTTCTATATGGGTGCCTTGGCATGTCTCTAGATGCTAGCCTTGGACTTTAGGCTTCCTGGACTAATACCACTTAGAAGGAGGCATATATGGTCACATGCTAAGGGTATCTAGAATCTCTATTAAATAATATATTATTATTTATTATTTAATAAGGTTAACAAATATTATTCTCAGTTTTAGTTCATTAACTATTCATGTATGCTTGATCACATTTATTATGTCACAAGTTATTTGGGAGAATATACTGTGAGAGGAATATTTAATACATATTTTTTTTCTATTTAGTAAATATAATATTTATTTATTTATTAGTGAATAATGAAGTTATGTTTATTTGATAAATAAATATACCTTATTCAAGGCCCAATAAATATTATGGAGGAATGAAAAACTGAGTTTAATGGTCTAGTGATAAATAATGAATAATGAATATTATTTAATTAAATAATATTTAATTATAATTCACAAGTTAAGAGCATATCATTATGTAATAATATTACTATTATTATTTTACATGGGGTTTTGCTGGGATTAAATAAATAATAAAGGAACTTGTGATACTATTTTATTTTAACACTAGAAATATAAATAACCAATAATGGTATTTTTTAGAGCCAATTATAGTTGGGCACAATAGGTTATGGAGAATCCTATCAATCCTATAGAGCTCCCTTCTCCAAGAATTCTCCTAGGAACGATGAGCAATCCTCCACCACTGGATCAAGTAGAATAGCTTGGAAGTGATTCTCGAGGAGATAAATGGCGGACGATGCAAGCAGAACGATCCTCTGTGCTAACACCCGGAGAATCCTTTGGTAACATTTATTGATTATTTGAATAGTTGTTGATCCCCACTAGAGGAACTCTACACATGGTTTCTACAATGTAATGATGGAGAACTTTAGATATGTCACCAGACACATAGATGGAGAAATAATTCATCAAAGGCAATTCTTTATACGATTAAATGGATTATAAACAATATGTGTTGATCTCCTATCTCTTTGGTTCTGGTGTAATTACCGTTTTCTGATATCGTTGATCCACTTTCTATATCACAACATTTACCATTATTTTTTTTGATTTGGTCATCGATTATGGAAAAAGAAATGTTGGGAAACCGAAAATCACACGCTTCCTCTACGCTCAGAATCTACAAGTTGTATCAGATTGTGCCCATAATTATTTGTAAATATTTAAAAAATAATTGTTGATTTAAATATTTTTAAATTATTTTTTTATTTCAGGTTTAATTATTATATTAATATGAATTGGGATATATGCTTCTTTCACATTCGTCTCTCATAGATCTGATCAAGATGTTTATTTTTATGATTAAAATAATATCGAGGAACTCATCCATAAGTGATAAGGTTTCTGGCTGAACAACACCAAAATACACATTGTGTAACTAAAAATACACTATGTGTAGTCATATTCAATGCATTAGATTTTATTTGAAGAGAAATTCAAGATTATGCATTGGTTATGGAATTAATTACACAATTAATGCACTGTGAGTTGACCAGGATTAAATGGTGCATGACTAGCCAGACAAGACACCATGGGGCCTATTGCACACTAACTGTAGTCCATTTTTGGTTAGAAATGGGATGTGTATTCCTTAGATAGCAAGCCTGACCGATGATCGAGTAATGAAGATTCAACATGACATGTGACCCTTTGGACTTGTCGTGTAGATCGAATCTACACGCCGTGCACTTTTAACAAATTATGCAGATTTAAAATTTATTTATTTTACTATATAAACCTTGAGATATATAATTGGGTGTAGTTTTAAATATATGACATTCTATATGACCTATTTTAATATACATAAATATTTATATGATTAATTAATATCACTGTAATGTTCAGATTTGTATTTCATATATGAGTGGTATTACATGTTGTTACTCTACAAACATTGAAGCATAACACATGGAAGAAACTTCATGTAATTCATGTAATAATCCAGGAAGTACACATTGTGAATGTACGGGATAAGTTATGTTTGACATATTTCTCAAGAGTAAAACAATATATGAGAATAATACATGATTGGTAGATTAAGATTGTTATTCAATGTGTCATCTCAAAGCTACTTTTATGTACAATGTTAATTTTAGATGAATTTATTTAATTTGAAAAAAATTATTTTGGATGAGAATATCAACGAAATTCATATAAGGATTAAAATAAAAGGATTGATTAATTAAAGATGATCAGAAATAGTTTCAAGCACGATTTACCTTAAATAAGAATGATTTATAATTGAATTATAGTTTTATTAAATGTGAAATTCGTTGCATGCACATGGATGATCATGAGGTAGATTGTAAATTTTTTTGTGATTGGTTTCATTTAATTTATTATGAAATTAAATTATTGGCATGTGTTCCTTATCTCTTTTCATTATATAGGGCCTATGTTCCCATGATTTTTTTTATGTAACCCTCCTTTTCCCCTCACCTGTGCATGAGTAAGACATGTGTAATGGATGATGCTCTCATGATAGTGGAGGAGGTTCATGTTTGGAGCTGAGGTGAAACCTATCCAATGAGATACAATTTTGGATAGGTGGAAATCTATAAACATGAACCTTAATTCATTCAAGGTGTTTCTCACCTAGGTTAATGGTTAGTTTATCAACAACTAGATAAACTAACCATTTGTATAATCTCATTGTCATACCATTTATTTTATTTATATCAGTTTCATGGTTATTTCAGAATGAATGTCTTGTCATGATCACATAATTAATTAATTAACAAGAATGCAAGATAGAACTAAAATAAACTGGCTTATACATAAATATTTTCTTAAGACATGGTTAATCAATTAAGAAATCCCACTTAATATTAACAAGCATGTGACAAAGATAATAATTGGTAATTTCCACATAAAGGATAAAATCTCTAAATAAAATATATTTTTGGTCTAGTGTTTCATTATTTATATTAGAATGGAAACATAGTTCAATGTTCATGACCAGCCAATGTAGACATGCTTTCAATTATCAGGGAATTATAACTTGAGGTTTTGGGTTGAATTATCTTAGTTGGCATTAAGGGTTGAATTCCAAAACATGACATGGTGTAACATGCAGGAAATGGATGAGGAAATATAAAAGTATTGATTTTAGTATTGGGGAGTCCACTCAGTAGATCAAGAAACTATGAGTTAATGGAGTTCATATTTGGAATTCCAACCTTAAACCTTCCAATTTTCTTGACCAAACAAATCTGGGGTAATGATAATGGAAATATGGATTATTTCCACTAGAATGTCCATGTAACAAGATATTCTGAAGCTAATGGTTAGGGATATGGGGTTTTAATAAAATAAAGGGAGTCTAATAAATATAATAGTTATTTATTTGTCTATATTTTTTTGATAATGTACTAAAATTCACCTCATCTTATTTTATAATAATATCAATATAATGACATCAAACAAATCATTGTGATCTATAATTGATAATGAAAAAATTCTCACCGACACTAATTTCCCAGAATGGAAAAGGAGTATATTTTTCATCCATCCCCATGAAATCAAATTGTATGTGTTGGAAGAACATTTTCCAGTTTCACCTAGAAATGAGGCATGTTATGAAGAGTTATCTCTCAGTGAGAAACATCTCTGTAATGCTACAGATGTTTATTGCATCATGCTATCATCCATGTCCAATGATATTTTAATGAACAATGATGATATAGATGCCTATAACATGATGCCTCACCATTGGGATCTATATCAAGAGAAGACAAGAAAGGAAAGGTATGAGATCTCTAATGCACTGTTCATGACTAAACATGGAGAATATGTACCAGTTGGGCCTCATGTAGTCTATATTATCTTCTACATTGAACACCAAGAAATTAGAGGGATTACATTCACAGAAGAGTTGCATACAGATGTAATACTTTCATCACTGTAGAATACCTTCTCCAGCTTCTTTGTTATTTATAATATTAGAAATAATGAGAAGAGACTTCCTGAACATCTGTCCCTTGTTCTCCATGTTGATAAATACATGGGGCTTGAAAAACCTATAGTCGTTATGGTGAAAAAGAAAAGTAAGGAAAGGAAAATGTACCTAAGATTTATAAAAATTATAAATCTCCCAAGAACCATCCTACCATGAAGAAAAATATCCAGAGGGATGGTAAAGAAATTGAATCAGTATGTTTTTTATGTGTCAATTCAGGCTACCGGAAGAGGAATTTCACCTAGTGGCAATGGGAAGATAAGGTTGTGTTTGTTATTGGGTGAAATATTTCCATTTATACACATTTGGTATGAGATAAATCATATGGTGCTTACATATATATGAAAATACAATAACCTAGTAGATTTATAATGATTTACAGAGGATATATGGATCTGAGAGCTGCCAATAGAGTGAGGATGGATGCCCTAGCCACGGGTGACTACCACCTTTCATTTCTAATGAGAATAATTTTGTGTTTATGATAGTGTTATTATTTACCTACAGTTTTCAAGATAATAATTTCTATTTCATGTTTAGATATAAATGGTTTTATTTTCAAATTTGAAAATATTTGTTTTTACTTTTATAAGGAAAACATATTTTATGTTATGGAAAATTAAAATAATGGTCTTTATATATTATATTACAAAAACCAAGTGTTGGAAATCGATAAAAAATCACGTTCTCATGACTCACATAACACCCAGTTATGAAATAACCATCATGGTTAGGTAAATGAGAATCATTGAAAAATTCTCTATCAAGATGGTTATTTTGAATATTCTGAGGTAAAACCACTTGATAGATTTCATGCATGTTTACAAGAGAAAATGACCAAACATCCAATTGTTGGATATGTTTAAAGGGATACAGAGATTTTAGTATTTCTACAAAATGATCCATGTGGACCATTTACACTAGAATCTAGAGGTATATATTATTAATTCATAAATTATACTGATGACTTGATTAGATATGAATATATTTACTTAACGAGGTACAAGTTTATGTCCTTTTAGAAAGTTAAGATATTCAAGACTAAAATAGGGAGTCAACATGGTAATAAGAAAAAGAAGATTCAAATAGATCAAGGGGGTGAATATACTAACCAAGAGTTATTTGAGTTTATATGAGATTTTGGGATTCTATCTCGACTCACTCCACCTTATACACCACAGAGGAAGAGCGTTAGTAAAAGGAGGAACCACACCTTGTTAGATATGGAATGGTCGATGATGAGTCATGCAGATCTTCCATTATCATTTGGGGATATTCTTTACAAACTAAAATATAAATATTAAACCACCTTCCAACTAAATTGGTAAATGGAATTCAATTTGAGCCATGGAGTGGAAAGAACCTCATTTTATCCCATTAACATGTATGGGGTTGTGAAGAATTTTTTAAGAACTTCACAAGAAAATAACTGGCACCCCTTAGCAGATGGTGTATCTTTATAGGGTATCCTATGAAAACAAAGGGAAACTACCTTTACAACCCCTCAGATAAGAATGTGATTATCACCAGACAAGCCATCATTATTAAGATGGATAAAATACTCAACAAGGATAGTTGGATAAAGATTAACTTCAACGATGTTTATTCTCATGATACATAAGATTTGGAACCGGAATAGATTCCCCATGTCCATATAGAAAAATTAGTTCCTAAAACAAATGTACTGCATAGGAGAGTAAGAGAGGTAAGAGAACCAGATCGATATAGTTATTAGGTCACTGGGGAAGGTGGCTCATTATTGGTGATAAGGATGAACCTATATCTTATAAGGAGTAAATAGAGAGCTTAGAATATACAAGATTACAATAAGGCATGAATTCTGAAATGGATTCATTGTATGAGAACCATGTTTGTGTTCAAGTCATTGCACTAGCTATTCTGAATCTTGTCAGTAGAAATGTGTATTCAAGATGAAACTAGAAATGGAAGGTAAATTAGATACATCTAAAGCATGTTTAGTGGCTACATGGTTCAAATAGCATCCAGTAATTGACTGTGATGAAACCTTTTCACCAGTTTGTATGTTTAAATCCATCAGAATCATACATGCTATAGTATCTTCCAATCAATGTGAGATTTGGATGATGGATGTCAAAATTGATTTCCTTAACAGGAACCTTTATTAAGAGTTCTCTATGGAACATGAATAAGGGATTGTGACTCCATGTAAATCCAAAAGTATTTTCAAGTTGTAGAGATCCATTTATGGATTGGAGAAAGCATCTAGGTCATGGAACATTCTATTTGATGAATCCATAAAAGAATTTTGTTATATGAAGAAATAATGTGAGCCATGTGTTCACAATAGGTTTCGTAGGAATACAGTTTTTATCCTAGTAATATATTTTCAGGACATATTGCTTATTAAAAATGACATATCGGTCTTACTGTCAGTTAAGGATAGGTTGAACAAGTACCTCATTATTAAGGACATAGGTGAAGCATCCTGTATTCTAGGGATGAATATCATTCATGATAGATCCAAGAGGCTACTTGGACTAAGTAAAAGTACATAGATTGAAAATATAATAAATATATTTAGTATGGAATAATCCAATAGGGGAATGGTTCTAAAGTCACATGGCTTATATATTTATAAGAAAATGTCTCCCTATACATAATAATGGAAAGATAGAGTTAGTATTATCCTATATGCTTCAGCAATAGGATCCATCATGTATTCCATGTTATATAATAGACTTGTTGTTTCCTATGTATTGAGAATGTTACAAAGATATGAAGCAGATATAGGAGAAAAACATTGGATTGATTTTAAGGATATCCTTAAGTATATGAGAAGAACAAAGGATGTGTTCTTAGTGTATGGAGGAGATGATGAGTCATTCATCTGGGGGTATTATAATGCTAGTTTTTATATAGATTATAATTATATGAAGTTGAAATAAGGATATGTTTTCTATATCAATGGAGGATCAGTGAGACAGGAGAGTTCAAAGAATCCAGTTATCACCGATTCTACTATTGAGTCCAAGTATATAGCAGCTTCTGATATTGGCAAAGAATCTATTTGGATTCAGATCATTATCCAATAGTTTGATATGGTACCCAGTAGTAATGACCCTATCATATTGTATTGTGATAATACTGTAGTGGTGGCTCTGGAAAAAGAGATAAGGTCACACCAATAGACAAAAAACATACTCTATATGTGTCACCTCTGGAGGGATTTTAATTAGAGGGGTGAAGTTATAGTGAACAGAGTACCCATGGAAGAGAACATGGTGGACCCCTTGACTAATATCTTATCTCATAAGAAGTATGAGTATCATTTGTGACCTATCAGAATGAGGTTTTTCTCTTGTGAAAGTGGGAGTCTGTTGGAGTTAGTTCCCTATAACCAACTTCTATGTACATTATGATAAACATGTATTCATTTATTTTAATAATAATAAAATAATAATCCTATCATGATTGTTATTATTCATGACGTAGTATGTGCGAATGTCCTAAGAATAGCTATCACACTAAAAGGTCATAGTAGTTCCCCACTATGATGAGATCCCAGAAGAGCTGTTAAACTATTTTTGAATATATATTCTATAGCCAGATGATATCATTTGAGGGAAAAAATGATACATGTTATCTAGGGTTGATACTAATAAAAATTTAAGTCACCATCTCTTGGTGTAACCCCTAGGTAATATCCTGTAGGATATTTTGAGAATGGGACATGTTGGTAGGAACTCCACCTTTATAATTGTCATTGGATGTTCCTATTTGAATAAGTGTGTATTGATCCATATAGATTAATATTTTTATAAATGAGTATTATAAGTCACGTATTTTGATGTATTTGTTAAAACCATGATGATATATGTTCTCAGTGAGGTAATATGTGTTGGGTACATTAAGAGAAATATTGCATTAATGAATAATGAGAGAAAGTATTTATCCCTACTATTAAATAAAATAAGTTAATATCTTAGGCCCTTTGATGGTAATGATATAGCCTCAATAAATCCATGGACATGGTGTTCTATTGGTAAGTTATATTTCCGAAAATTCAAAGAAATAGATATTGAAAATATAGGTTGGTGGCACTGGAATGCAACATGATTGATTAGAGATATTGGGTTAAAGGAATTATATTACACGGTAAACATTCATATGAGCTGACATATCATTATGGAATTAAATTCTTTCTCTATGGGTGCCTTGTCATGTTGCAAGATTTCAACCTTGGACTTTAGGCTACTTCACATAATGCCACTGAGAAAGAGGCCTAGAGGTTCACACACTAAGTGTATCCAGAATCTCATTTAAATAATATATTATTATTTATTATTTAACAAGTTTAATTAAGATTATTCCTCGTCGTGGATTAATAATTATTCATTTATTCCTAATAACATTTATTCTATCACTAGTTATTAGAAGGAATATTTTATGATCATAATATTTACAAAATATTTATTTTCTACCTAGTGAATATAATATTTTTTTATTTGTTAGTGAATAATGTAGTGATATTTATTTATTAAATAAATATATATTATTCAAGGACTGATAAATATTAAGGAGGAATGAAAGACCAATTTTAGTGGTCTGGTGAGAAATAACAAATATTAAATATTATTTAATTTAATAACATTTAATTATAATAAACAAGTTAAATGTGTGTCGATAAATAATAATATCACTATTATTATTGGAATTGGGTTTTTTTGGGATTAAATAAATAATAATGGAACATGTGCAATTGTTTTATTTCATCTTTATAAATATAAATAACAAATTATGTTCTTTTCTCTAGATCCAATTTCAGTTGTGCAAAATGGATCTTAGAGAATCCTATCAAGCATAGAGATCTATCTTCTCCATGAATGATCCCAAGAACAGTGATAAATCCTCCTCCACCGGATTATGGATAATGCATTGGAATAAATTCTCAAGGTGGTCAAAGGTGGATGATGAAAGAGTAATGATCCTCTATTCTTTTACTCAGAGACTCCTTCAATTATGTATGTAGATTAATGGAACATGTGTGGATCACCGCTAGAGGAAATCCACTATTGGTTACAACAACACAATGATAGTTTAGTAAAGATCTTCCACTAGACACATAAATGGAAAAATAATTCTCTAGAGGCAATTCATTATCTAATTAAAATTTATTATAAACCCTATGTGTTAATCTCCTCTTTCTGGTTTTCATGTGATTACCCTTATCTGATCTCATGAATCCATTCCATAGATCACAATGTATACCTTCAGAAATCTTGAATTGGTCAACGATTATAAAAAAAGCAAAGTTAGGAAACCGACCAATTCACTCTTCCATTGTTCTTAAAACTGAAATGTGGTATTTGAGTGGAAACATAATTGTTTATAATTATTTAACAAGCATTTTTTATTTATACATTTATAATTTATATTTTAATTTAAAGTTAAATCATTATTTTAATATGAATTTCGATATCTACTTCTTCCTCATTCATTTCTCATAGATCTAATCGTTGCATTTATTTTTATGACTAAAACAATATCGAGGAAATCATCTGGATGTGCCCAAGTTTCTGGAAGGACCACACCATATTACACACTGTGTAATGGGAGTTAGACATTGTTTAGTCATGTTCAACACATCATATTTGATTTTATGTTTAATTCAGTATTATTCATCTATTTTGGAATTCATTAAACCATTAATACACTTCTTTCTCACCAGGATTATATAGCACATGGTTAGCCAGACTGCATTCCATGTAGACCATTCGACATAGCTTGTATTTCATTTTTTGGTCAAAATGGGTTGTGTATTCCAAACACGGCATACCTTCCTGATAACTAATAGGGATTAAACATGACATGTGACCCATTAGAAATGATTTTTACTCCAAAAGTTTCATGGTACACTTCACATGTTGAGTAAATTGGTTTATACCTCAGATATATGCTGAAATATGTAAACGCCATGTAGATTGGATATGAAAAACATGTAATTTTACCAAATTAGGTAGATTAAAAAAATATTTATTTTAATATGTAAACCATGAGATATGTACTTGCATGTGGTTTCAAAGATAGGAAACACCATGTGATGTGTTTTAATATACATAAATATTTAAATTTCAAATTAATATACATGTAATATCCACATTTTCATATCATTTATGAGTCATATTACAATTTTTTACTCTACATACATTAAAGCATAAAATATGGCTGAAAATTCATGTAATTCATGTAATAATCTATGATGTATGCATTTTGAAAGTACATGATAAGTTGTGTATTCCACACAACACAAGAGTAAAATAGTATATGATTGTAATTTGTGTTTGGTATATTCGGACATGTATTCAGCATGTTACATCCAAGGTAAAAAATTTTAAATAGATAATTATAAATGAATTTATTTAATTTGATTAAAATTATAATGGATGAGAGTCTTATTTAAATTCATATCATTATTGAAATAAAAGGATAGATTAATTAAAAATAATAATTAATCGATTTGAGAATGATTTATATTAACTAAGAATGATTTAGAATTCAATTCTAGTTTTATTAAATTCATAATTCATTTCATGCATGTGGATAATCTTGATAAATACAAAACCTTTTGAATGTGATTGATTTGATTTAATTTATCGTTAAATTATATTTTTGGCCTATGTGCCTTCTCTCCTTTCATTACATAGGTCCTTCTTGCACATGGGTTCTTTTATATAAACCCCATTTTCAAATCACCTATATGTGAGTAAAAGGAATATGTAATGGATTAATCTCCTAAGCTAGTGGATGGGGTTCATGTTTGGAGATGAGGTGAAACAAATCCATAGAGATATAAAGGTGGACAGGTAGAAAGCTATAAACACGGACCTCAATTGGTTTAAGGTGGTTCTACCCTAGGTCAACAGTTAAATTATCAACCAGTTGATAAACTAACCCTTAGTATAAGATCATGATCTTTCCCATTATTTTATTTCTATTAGTTTCATGGTTATTAAATTATGGATGTCTTCTCCTGATCACATAATTAATGAGTTATTAGTCATGTAAGATAATACCAAACTAAATCATCATATGCATAAATATTATTTTAATACATTGTTAATCACTTAAGTAATCCCACTTAATATTAATAATCATGTGATTAGGATAACAATTGTAAATTTACAAATAAAGGATAAAATCCCTCAATAAAATATAATGTTGGTATAGTATTCCATTTCTTCGGTTAGAATCAAACCATAGTTTAATGTTCTTGACCAACCAAAGTTGGGGTGCCTTTAATTATCAGGGAATTATGACATGAGGTTTTGGGTTAATTTTACATAGTTGACATCAGAAGATAAATTCCAAAGAAGGATTTGGTGTTACTGAGAGGAAAAGGTCGAGGAAATATAAATGTAAGGATATCAAGATTGGGGAGTCCACTCAGTAGATCTATCTACTATGAGATAATGAAACTGGCATTTGGAATGCCAACCTAAATCCATTCGAGTTTCTTGAACAACCTATATTGGTGTAATGTGAATAAGAATATGGATCCTAGACACTAGAATGTCTATGAAATGGGATATTCCAAATCCAATGGTGAGGGTTATTGGGGTTTGATAACATAGTGGGAGATGAATAAATATAATATTTATTTATTTGTCTAAATTTATCAGATAATGTACCAAAATTCTTCTCTTCTTATTTTGTAGAAATAGAAATAAAGTGACATCAACATATCATTGTGATCCATACATTAGATGGAAAAACTTCTCACTAATAGTAATTTCGAATAATGGAAAAGGATCATATATTTCATCCTTCTCAATGAAAATAAAACCTTATGTGTTGGAAGAACCTCTACCATTTTCACCTAGAAATGCGGAAAGTTATGAAAATATGTCTCTCTATGATAAAGATTTGAATGATACTGCATATGTTTAGTGATTCATGATATCATCTATTTCCAATGAGATTTTAAATTAACATGAGGATATGGCTTCCTATAGTGTGATGTATCACCTTCAAGATCTATATCAAGAGAAGGTGAGATAGGAGAGGTATGAAATCTCCAATGCTTTTTTCATGACTATGTTTGGAGAATCTACTCCAGCTAGGACTAATGTATTCAATAATATCGGCTACATTGAATTTATGTACATCTATGGGATTAAATTCCTAGATGAGTTGCATACAGATCTCACACTTTCATTACTATTTAATACCTTCTCCAAATTCATTGTTAATTAAAATATAATAAATAATGAGAATTGACATTCGGAACTTCTGAAATTGATTCACCAAGTAGATAAGGACATGGGGCTTGTCAAACCCACAGTCCTTATTGTGAATAATTAAATTAAGGACAATGAGAAGTGGCCCAAGACTTATAAAATGTTTAATTCTCTAGAGCACTGTCCTAGCAAGAAAAATAAAATCCAGAGGTAATGCTAGGAAAAGGAGGTAGTATTTTTTTCATGTGGCAAGTTAGGCCATGGGAAGAGGTACTACAAATAGAGTCTTGGGGATGCTAAAGGTTCATTTGTTATCGAGTGTAATCCTTCCATTTCCACACATTGGGTATTAGATACATCATGTGGTTCTCACATTTGTATCCAAATGCTAGAACTGAGTATATTTTAAAATATTTTAAAGGATAGGTGGATCTGATAGATTATAATGGATAGAAGATAGCTTCCCTAGCCATTGGTGACTAGCACCATTCATTTCCAATGTTAATGATTTTTGATTCAATAGATTGTAATTATGTACCTATAGTTACCAAGAACATAATATTTTTCACATGTTTATATATAAATGGGTTAACATTCAAATTTGGAAACAAAATTTGTTTCTTTATAATAAAAACATATGTTATGGTATGGTACATTTAAATATTGTCTTTTTATATTCAATTACAAAAATAAAGTGTTAGAAATTGAAAAAAAATCAGGTTCACATGACCCATATAATAGCCAGTTGTGGCATAACTGTCTGGGTCATGTAAAATAGAAGAGTTTGACAAATCTCTCTCATGATGGTTATTTAGAATCTTCTGATGTAAAACCACTTGATTGGTGTAATGCTTGTTTACAAGGGAAAATGTACAAACCAACATTTAGTGGATAGGGTTAAAGGGACACATAGCTTCTATGATTGTAACCAAATGATGTGAGAACCTAGATGTGTATATTCTTACTTCATACATTTTTTTGATGACCTGAGTATATATGGATATGTCTACATAATGAGTCAAGGGACTACATCCATTGAGAAATTCATGAAATTCATGAATGAAGTAGAGAATAAACTTTTCAAGAATATAAATAGTATTTGATCTGATCAAGATGGGGAATATCTTAAATAGGACTTCCTTGATTGTATATGGGATTTTGGGATTCTATCTCAACACTCTCCCCCTTATACACCTATGTAGAACACTGTTAGTGAAAGGAGGAATCATACCTAGTTAGACATGGTAAGGTCGATGTCGAGTCATAAATATCTTTCATTACCCTTTTGGGGATTTTCATTACAAAATGAGGCAAACACATTAATCTAAATACCAAATAAACTGTAAAATTGAATTCCCTTGGATATATGGGGTGAAAAGATACCCATTTTATTGCATACATGTGTGTGGGTTAGGGAGGATTTTTTATGTCCTTATCAAGCAACAAATTAGCACCCCAGGTCATGAGGTGTATCTTTATTGGGTATCCTAACAAAACAATGGGAAAATAACTATAAAACCACTAAGAAAAGAAAGTGAATGTCTCTATAAAAGCCTTATTTATTGAGAGGGAGAAAATTCTCAAAAAATGAAAGTGGGAGAAAGATTATCATTGAAGAAGATTATGCTCAGGATAAATAAGAGTTGTTACAGGAACAAATCCAAAGGTCCCCATGGAAGAAGTAGTTCCAGAAACCCATGTAATTCATAGGAGAGTAATAGAGGTAAGAGAACCATATAGATATGGTTTTATGGTCTCCAAAGATGGTTACATATTATTGGATGACAATGATGAAACTATCCTCTACAAGGAGGAAATAGAGATATCAGAAGTTGCAAGATCGCAAGAAGGCGTGAATTCTAAAATATATTTCATTTATCTGAACCAAGATTGGGTTTAGGTCGATGTTCTAGTTGATGTAATACCTATCATATTTAAATGGGTATTTAATAAGAAACTAGACATGGAAGGAAAATTATATACCAATAAATCAAGGCTTATGGCCAAAGGGTTCAGACAATATCACAGAATTGACTACGTTGAAACCTTTTCACCGATTCCATGTTTAAATCCATCAAAATCATAATTTCTATACTATCTCACAATGTATATGAGTTTTTTCATATGGTTGTAAAAATTTAATTACTTAACAGGAACCATTGGGAAGATATCTATATGGCACAACTAAAAGGGTTTGCGACTCTTGGTAAATCCAAAAGGATTGGAAATTGGCATAGTTCCATTTATTAATTGAAGAAAGCATCCTGGTCATGGAAAATTTGATTCAAGGAATCCATGATATAATTTGGATTCATTAGTAAAGAAAATTGGGCCATGTGTTTACAAGAGGTTTAGTGGGAATGTGGTCGTTATCCTAGTAGTATAGGTTGATGAAATATTAATTATTCAAAATTACATACCAGTCTTACAGTATTTTGAGGATAGGTTAATCATGTTCCTCTCTATGAAGGACTTAGTTGAAAAAGCCTATTTTCTAGGGATCAAGATCATTCATGTTCGATCCATGAAGATGGTTGGACTAAGTCAAAGTACATATATTGACCAATTACAAAAGATATTTAGTATGGAACAATCCATGAGGGGATTGATTCTAGTGTCACATGGATTATATCATTATTATATAATGGGTCCTCAAACACAACATGAGAACAATATAATGAGTAAGATCCCATATTCTTCAGTGACAAGATAAATCATGTATACCATTTTATGTACTATACAAGATTTTTCCTTTTAATTTAAAATTGTAGGCAGCTATGAAGTAGATCTAGGAGAACAACATTGGAAAAATATTAAGGACATCCTTAAGTATTTGAGATGTACTAAGGATATGTTCCAAGTGTATAGAAGAGATGAGGATCTATTAATTAGGGGTTATACCGATTCTGGTTTTTAGATAGATTAAAATGATATGAAGTCCCAATCAGGATATGTTTTCTATCCCTATGGAGGATCTGTGAGATGGAAGAGTTCAAAGATGCCATTTATCTCTAATTATATACAGGAGTTTCAGAATATAGCGGATTCTGATGCATCCAATGAATCCATTCGGATTCATAATTTGTCCAAGTGGTTGATGTGGTAGCTAGAAGGAATGACCCTATCACACTGTATTGTGATAATACTGTAGTGGTGGATCCTGTAGAAGATCCAGGTTTACACCAATTGACAAAGTACATATTCTGGAAGTAGAAAATATTGATGTATTTTAATTTGAGTGGTGAAGTTGCAGTGATAATAGTTCCCACACTAGAAAACATGGTGGACCCATTGAATAAAATCCTATCTCAGTAGAAGCATGAATATCATGTGAGAGCAAGAGGATTGAAGGTTGTTAGAAGTTGGTTCTAGTGAATGTGGGAGTCTATTGGAGTTGGTTCCCTAAAACCAACATCTATATACATTATGATAAACATGTATTCACTGATTTTAATAGTACTAAACTAATTATCATATCATGATTGTTCTTATAAGTGACATAGTATGAGATAATTTCATAAGTGTAGTTTTCACACTAAAATGTTATAGAAGTTCCCTGGTATGATGAGAACCCAGATGTGATATGACACTACTCTTGAATATATGATCTATTGTTGGATGATATCATTTGAGGGACACAACTTACGCAAGATATCATGGGTGGAGACTCATATTACTTTGAGGCACCTTCTCATGATGTACGACCTTGGTAATATTCAGTAGGGGACCTACAAGTAGGAAACCCACATTTATATTTTTCATTGGATGTTCCTATTTTTGGACATGTGTATTGGTCCTTAGACATTAATATTTTTATTAATGAGTATTATGAGTTATGTATTTTGATGTATTGATGAAAACTGTGAGGAAAGATGTTCGCGACAATGTAAGATTCATTGGGTGCGTCACAAGTAGTATTACATTAATGAATAATGTGAGAAAGTAGTTATATTTTCTATTCATTAACGAAATTTAGTTTCTCAAGTCATTTAATGGAAATGATAGAGAATAAATAAATTAATGGTCATGGTGTTCTATAGTAATTTTATATTTATGGAATGTCGAAGGAGGAGATATCGAGCATATAGGTTAATGGAACATGAAAGAAACCTTCTCAATTAGAGATATTTTGATAGAGAGATTACATTACAATGTAAATGTGCATATGAGGTGACATGTCGTTATGACATTATCTTCTGTCTCTTTGGGTTCCTTAGTGTGTTTCTAGATATTAACCATGGAATTTAGGCTACTTTGCCTAATTCCATTGAGAAAGAGGCCTAGAGGGTCACACACTATGTGTATTTAGAATATTAGTTAATTAATATATAATTGATTATTATTTAACAAGTTGAATAAATATTATTTACATTTATGGTTTAATAATCATTCCTATATGTTGGATCACATTTATTCCATCAGTAGTTATTTGAATGAATATATTTTGAGTAGAATATTTAATATATATTTATATTCAATTTAGTGAAAATAATATTTACTTATTTATTGGAAAATAATGGAGTGATGTTTATTTAATAAATAAATATACAATATTCAAGGACTGATAAATATTAAGGCAGAATGACATGCCAGGTTTAATGGTACACTGGGAAATAATGAATAATGAATATTAATTAATTAATTAATATTTAATTATAATTCACAAGGTAAGTGTATGTCAAGAAAAAATAATATTACTATTTTTATTTGACATGGGAATTTTGTGGGATTAGATAAACAACAAATGATCTCGTGAAATTATTTTATTTAACTATTTGTAATATAAATACCCAATTTGGTTATTTTATCTAGAGAAAATTTTAGTTTTTACACAACAGATCTTGGAGAACCCTCTCATACCTAGAGATCTCCCTTCTCCAAGAATGATCCGAAGAATGGAGAGAAATACACAACTACTAGATTAAGTAGAACACTTTGGAAGTGATTCTCAAGGTGATCAAAGGCAGTCGAGGAAAGCACAAGGATTCTCCATGAATATACCTAGATACTCCTTCAACGGTGTCTGGAGATTCTTGGAACATATGTGGATCATCGCTAGAGGAAACCCATGAATTCTTTCTATAATGCAACGACTGTGCATGACTGATCATTCACCAGAAACTTCAACGGATCAAGGATTACATTGAGGTAATACTTTATCAAATTAAATTAATTATAAGAATTATGTATTGATCTACTGTCTCTCTAGTTCTGGCGAGATCACCTTTGTCTTATCTCGTTGATCCATTTTTCAGATCACAACATTTACCAGCATAGATCTCGAATTAAACATTGATTATGGAAGAAAGAAAATTTAGGAAACTGACCATTTCACTCTTCCACTATGCCCATAACCTATATATAAAAGAAATAAAAATTGAAAACTATGCCACCTGATAGACTCTCTATTATAGAAGTGAATTGGTCATTAGTATCTTGAATTTTGAAATGAGTTGAGAAACCTTCATCATGCATTATCTATAGAGGGAGTGAATCCTTTTGAGTTTCAAAGTAGCACTCATAGTACATATCTGGTTATATTGGTAAATTATAACTTTCCACCATGGTTATGAATGAAAAAATACGTCATGTTATATATGCTTATATCATGACCAAAACAACTCAGTAATGATAATGATTTTTAATTGTCTATGTTGATCAAGGCTTTGAAATTATTGTTGGATTCAGGTGTTATGTTGGATGATGCTAATAGAAATGAACATTTGATGTTGAGATCCAGTTGCATGGGATGACAAAGGACTTTAAATCTTATTTAATTTTTTCAACATATAGCATTAAAGGAACTCAAGGGTGTCCTATTTGTGTACAAGGTACATAGTCAATTTTTTGAAACATTTATCAAAAACCATGTTTCTAGAACATCACATATTTATACCGTGATGACATAAGTATTGATCTTGGACAACATCATTTGAAGGACGTTTAGTAGAATTTAAAACACCATCTCAAATAACATGTGATTAACATTATGATAATGTAAAATAATTGGACACTGATTTTTGTAAACCAGTTTTGAAAATCCATAGGAATACTGGTTGGAAAAAGAGATCAATTTTTTGTAATGTCCATACACGAATTTTCTGTATGCCAGATATTTTCTTGATGTTATGCATGTTGAAAAAACTGTATTTGATAGTGTAATTGACACATTGTTAAATGTACCTAAAAAAAGGATAGAATTAAGGCTAGTATGGACAAGGTTGACATGTGAATACGGCTAGAGTTGGACCAAGTGATGGGTGAAAAGTAAAATTTGCTTCTTCCATCTAATTACACTATTTACAGGAAGGAGAGATATCATTTATTCAACATCTTGAATGATATAAATGTTAAAGTGGGGTATTCAAAAAATATTAAGAATATCATGTCATTGATCGATTTAATGTTAAAGAGTCTTAATAAACATGAGTCCCATGTTTTGGTGAAAGATCGAATTCTTATAGATTTTCAATTCTTTTTGCCCAAGAAGGTCTGTCATACATTAACTGAGATATGTTTCTTCTTCAAAGATGTATTCCGCAATTTTATAGACCCAATAAATTTTCCAACTATGGAAATAGAAATTATCATCATATAATTTCAATTGAAATTTATCTTCCCATCAGTATTATTTGATAGGATGGTTCATTATTAGGTTCACATGGTGATGGAGATTCGACTACGTGGTCTTATACACTATAGATGGATGTATCCCATTGAACATTATATAAATATTTTTGAATTGTATGTAAAACATCGAAGTCAAAAAATGGGATGTATGGTAGAGTGATATATTGTTGATGAAGCCAATGAATTATATAACGAATACCTTTCTGAAGTGGAAAACATTGGTCTACCAAAATCTCATCACACTGGGTGGCTTTCGGGTGAACGAATTTCAGAATGAGTTATTGTCACAATCAACATTGCAGATTGGGAGTAGTCCCACCTTTATCAAATACACATTATCAACTTTTTATAGGATGGTTTCAGGACCATATTTTCAAGGATTCATATGAAAATATTGATTCAATTTCATAATGACTTTGATGGCTAGTCAGGGGACATAGTGTGTATTTATTATCTTAAAGTGGTTATATAATTAATGGTTATATGTTCTATAAAACTGATCATGATGAAGACAGTACCAAGAAAAATAGTGGAGTTACACTTGTGGATGAATTGATTCATGTTTCTGTTACTAAGAATAGAAATCTGATTTATGTGAATATGTATTACTTTGTCATCGTCAAACAAAAATTGGAGTTGGATTAAACAATATTCCAAGTGATTTTTTTTTTAATTCAAGTGGGTTGATAACAAGAGTAATGTTTAACGATATTAATTGGGATTTGTGAAAGTTGAATTTGGTAATTAAGGGTTCAAAGAAAAACCTTTTATAATGGAATCACATGTAGTACACATATTTTATTGTCCATATCCTAAAAATCGAAAGTGGTCAATTGTTCTGTTATCAATGAAAACCAATAAAGGGTTGGATGATAATTCAATTGAGGATAGCCATTTCATTGGTACATAAAAATAATTTCATAGTGGTCCAAATGTAGATAGTGTTTTTTATTTCAGAAGAGGTCACAATGAAGGGATTTGGATTGTTGGTAAAGGGGTCAAATCCCTTCATCAAAAAAAAAATAGTTTGATAACAAGGTTATGTTTTTTTTAATATACATCGTGTTACATCATTTTAATATCTATTTTATAATATATTTATATAATATAAATTAAATGTGAAGCCACTTCTATAGATAATGACTTCTACATGTTCTGGTGCTCCCAATCCTATGAAACATCATGTCCCTCAACCTGCCACTACTCACAGTATAGAGGAACAATGACATCTTACATGTGTTGGTTCTCCCAATCCTGAAAAAAAAACAGGTTTCTCAGGATATTGTTTCTCCCAGTGCATAGGTAAGATAAACATCTTCACATGTTGATGCTACCACTCCATAAGAACAAGATATTAACGTTGTTTAATCTAATGAAAATGGTAGGTGATGAAGGATTAATTATGTATAAAAAATTGGAGCATCTTAGTTTAATGGTGTTAGAAAAAATCAATAATGGAAAAATAAAATTCATCAAATATAAAGTTGAGTGGAATGTTTAGTTCCAGCATGTTAACCCCCAAAAAATCCATGTTCAATAGTTATATTGGAATCTTCACTCGACAACACATACCCATTGATGTGGATTTGTGGCACCTTGTGTTAATGCATATGAAAATGATGTGGGAATAGATTACAACAAAATTATGATATCATTTATTTATTTTAGTACAAAATAAAATAAATAAATGATAACTTAATATTCTTTATCCCTTTTATATTTCATTTATAGTACATGAATCCTATAAGAAAAATGCATTAATTTTATCTAGAAGGATTCACAGAGGCTTTTCCACAATTCTGTTGAGTCTTCATTATAATGATATTGAAGTGACAATAAACCAGAACCAACCATGTAACACCGTGGCCCTAGTTACACAGAGTCGGTGCATTATTACATAACATTGGCACGATCACAAGAGATCAAATCCCGATAGACCGATCAGGTTAGTAACCATGGAAGTAATAGATACATTCATAAGATTTACATTACATTATAAAATGAATAACAATAATAAAATTGTCTCCATTTTCCACATTCATATCTTTTAGACTATCCCTGTAGTAGAGTCATAATATACTTCTTCACATCCTGGGAAAAATAAAATATAGAATGGGGTGAGCTCAAATGCTCAGTAATGATAACAATATAGAAAAAACATTCATAAATAAGCATAACCATTTAAGGTAATGTATAATACTAAAACATAATCCTTTTATGTTTAAACTTCAGTATAATATGGAAAAGATAAATCATATAATTCCATTTACTTATTCACATGGATATTCTACTAGTCGAATAATCTCATGTAATATCAAAAATAAAATTTCATAATTATGGAATGCATAATGTTGGACGTCATAAAAACGTAGTCAAGGCCTTGTTCCAAGACTACGAATAAGATTTTGTCAAGGCCTTATGCCAAGACACTAGTTTGTCTCATGAGACCTATCGATGCATTGAGGAGCTATAGTGGGCTCCACCCATCACTTAATAATTCCAATGCATTCCTCATATGAAAAGGTTTAAACGTAACATAAAAATTTGTATTAAAACAAGCATTCGAAATGTCAATAATTTATCCATAAAACATGAATGGTATAAATCTAACACATCCATAGTATAACATATCAGAAAACCATAAATACAATATTGAATATTTGTATCACAATAAATCAACTTCAAACATGTTTAAAATCCATCAAAGTATGTAGACGAATATTAAATGAAAACTATTTGAAAGAAATACCTCTTTCTATTTTGAAACCATTTAAAAGTCACATAATTATAAAAGAAATAAATTATTTTGGAAATATTCCTATATGAATGTAATGGAAACATCAAAGGTGTTATAATGGTGGAAAATAGACGCACCCTCTGTATAAGATAAAAAACATTCTTTCCTAAATTTTGTCAAAAAGTTCGTAAAGGACCTTGTTTTAAAAAACATGAAAAATTTCCTTTATAAAAATATTACAAAAATTAAAAAAATAGTATAAATATATTTATACCATATTATAGGAAATAGTAAAAATGTTTTGAAATACATTTTTAGGAAACACAGATATAGATGATAAAGAGGTCCAAGTAGATACTCATGTATAAACAACCTCGGATAATGAAGAGATTGTAGAATTAAGCCTCACCCTATACTTTTCCTCAGTTGATGGTACGTTAACCTCATATATAAAAGTTAAAAAAGTGTTATTAAATTATACAAGAACTATATACATACATATGATATCATATATGATCCTCTAATATTGAATTGTTAATAATATTTTAGTACTATCATTGTTTCAGGTGTTAACAGATCTGTGTTCTTTTATATGCTTGGTTAAGTAATCCATGTTTTTATGGATAGGATTTTTTTGATTCAAATCCAGAATGATATTACGTTATTAAACATTATTTTTAATCACAAGATGAAAATTATTTTTTAATTATTACGATGGGGAATGAATCTCATCGCGTTCATGGAGATGGTAATCCGTACGTACCCATGAGCGACAATATCATTATATTGATGGTGAAATCGTATGTAATAGGATGGTATATCATATATAAATAATAATTAACATGTTTTATTTATTATTTACATCAGTTATACTCATTATTATACACATCCAATTAATGGAGTGTTTGAATAACAAACTGCACCACGACGTAGAGACGGTAAGCCGTGCGTACGTATATGTGGTGAGTTTTTCAATTATAAGATGGATAGAGTAATGAATATAGTGGTACCATATTTTTAATAACATCATAGTATGTATAAGGTACCTAAGATATTATTTTGGTATGTAAAAAAAATAAATAGGAAGTGGAAGAAGAAAAGAACTTAGAAGAGGGTGGTGAAATTATTACCTCTACTTCAGGTGCTTCCTTTTGAGTTGATCTAAATGGCTCCTTAGGTTGGCATTTTTATCAAAGTAAGGCCACTATGTCAAATTGATGATTTTTTTTAGGATATTTGGGTAAGGTTTGGCCAATCCAAATGGCTTTGGAGGTGTGAAATTAAGAGAATGGTAAGTTCCCTTTTATAAGAGAGGTGAGGGGAACCTTAGGAAATGATTGAAATATTATTTTATAATAAAATCATTTTCGGTTTCTAAAGGCACCAAAAGAATTTCTTTAGAGACTAAGATGGGGATGGGTCTAAATTCTCTCAACCAATAGGTTTTAGATAAGTTTTGGTCACCATATTAACCCTATCTTTTTTATATTACTCTGAGTTAAAAAGTTTAACTTTTACAATGCCCTCTTGTTTTACTATAATAAATGATTAATAGACATACTATAAAATTACAAGAGAACCCAAAGTGGTTCATTAATGAAATTTATATTATTATATAATTCCTTTGTCTTCCCTTATATTTTTAAGAATATTATGTCAATTAATAATATAGTATTTGTTTTAAAAACTCATTTGTGTCAATTTCGACACTATTTGGTATTTTGTTTTTTGAAAGTCATAAAAGCATGATTACATTGAGAAAAATTCATTGAATCGCCCCTTACATGTCCTATTAATCTAGGAAATTCGTGGAAGTCATCAAAAGTTTCATTTAAAATTTATTTTGATATTTATAATATCAATTATTTTAATCTTTTATTAATAAGGTAATTACTGCATCATCATTGTGTCATAAGTAAATTTAATTATTTAATGTCTAAAAATTATACATAAAATAAAATTATGTATGAAAACTTTTTATATTTCTAATTAATATTTATAGTCGATTTATTTTATGTATATCCCTATATTTAAAATGGTTTAGTTATTAAACTTTGAATTTAACACTTTTAACTCTTCCTTAAAAATAATAATAATAATAAATGTTCTAATATAATCCAAGTGGACCTAAAGGGTCATATTTTATTCATAATGCTTTTTTGGTCGAAATACACTTATCTAATAGAATTAGGCTGGTAGGGTAATTATAATATCATTTTTAACTTTAATAACCGTATTTACTTTTAACCGTGGTAAATAAGAGTTAAAAGTTACTATTCACCAAAAAATATTTTCATCTTGTTGAACCAAATTTTATTTACCGATGTCAACTGTGTCTCTCAGATTTTTGAAATTCAATTCATAGAAATGGTAAAATTATGTTTTATGAAAATTTTCAAATGTGCCTAGTAGGTGGGTTAAAGATGGTAAAAAGTTCAATAAAAATTTATATATCTAATCATTTTATAAAATGAATCAAATCAATTAAATTTAACATATATTGGTATTATGTATCTATTTTTACGTAATATAAATAAAATTAAAATAACTATTTATTTAAATAAAAATTCAGTTTTAAACAATAAAGCAGTGTTTTCACTATTCATCACAAATTAAAAGTTTTCAGAAAAATTCCAAAAAATCATGCTAAGCTAATTTTGAAATTAAAAATTAGAAAATAAAGTTCATTTTGAAAAATAAAATTTATAAAATTTATAAAAGTTGTTATTACTATTAATAACAGCTAGTTTGATTGGCCAGGGTGTGTTAAAACTCCAAGTTGTGTACAACACTAGCTATTGTATTATTCAAAGGGAAACATACCGTGGAATCATGGGGTGTTACACACTGCTTATGTATGAAACCCTAACAACCGATGATTCATGCGATGCATTTACTGGCTGTCATGCAGATGTGTCTTTTCAGGTACATTGGTTCTAGTAATATGTTGTTTGACGATATCTGTATTAATCATTTTATTGAATTTTTTTATTTATGGAACAAAAACTAAGTGCTCAAAATATGAAATGGGATGGAAAACCAACATACCCCTACCAAAAATCAGGACTGGAGTATTCTTCACTTGAAAAAAATTGGAACGTATTTTAAATGTGTCGTAATACTTTTAAGTGATGTGAAACATCAACATAATTATGTTCCTCTAATTATATACAGATTGATGACTGTAAATCCGAAGACACTCCCATCCCATGCCATGTTCTATAGTAGGATTCATGTGTAAATAATTATTGGGTAATAATAGATGAAAACAGACAAAAAGTTTGGGAAACATGAATACGTATGACATGATAAAAATTTATTTTGCTTTAAATTTTAATTACATAATAATCATTCCATATTTTTCTATATTTTATATCTAACATAGTCACATGAATCAACATCACCTTACTGGTTGATCACCTACTATCGATGGCCTTGATGTTCTCAAAATAGTATGGTCATGTTAGAGGTGTAGGTTTTGGGGTGACACCGCAACATATTTTTATAAAAAAAACAAGAGGGGGATAAAGATAAAGAAATGAAATAGATGAAACAAAAGGCTATCTACCCTTGAAGAACAATTCCAATGGTCGAGAGAGATACTAGTAAATTTTATAGGGGGATGCAAAGAGAGGAAACAACTCATGAACAACCATTACATGAAGATCCTACCCCACCCCCACCATACAATCAATTGAACTATTGGAACATTCATCACATGACTGTCATATATTGTATGAAAACATGCCGAAAAGGATGTATTAATTTCCAATTTATTTTTCAAGCTAATAATTTAATATTTAATGAAAAAGTTCTAAACTGATGAAGGTTATTACAGATGAAAAAATGGAAGGGTTGAAATGAAAGGCCAACTCAAAATAATCTAAAGGATTGACCAATTGATTGAAAATATATTCTAAAATAACATTTACCCCACCCATTCCATATTCACATTTACTAAAATTTAATTTTCATTTGGATACAATGATTCAAAATGGTAGTAGTCAAATAATTGATTTTGATGAAAATATGTATGGGGATGAAGGGGAAGACTACATTGGTGTTGATAATGTAAATGAAATCATAGGATATGATTGGCTAGGTGACTTAGTTGTAAATGTATACATGAGGATTGTTTTCATGATTTGATTATCCAAAATGTAATATAATATCTTAATTATGACTTAACACATTTCATATTTTTTGTAAGAGTATAAATCTAAAACAATTGAATCGATTTCCCTAGGATTTTTTTTGAATCGTTCATCCTCATGCAACCTAAACTGAAAAAATAGAATTCAAAAAATTGGATGAAATAGTGGCACACCTTGTCAAATTGTTTGAAAGAAAACATTCGGATTACAAACTTTTAATAATACCAATGATGTAGGGGGTAATACTATACAATTTAATTATATCTAATATATTTTGATTTCTTTCATTACTTATTCCATTTTGTATTTTAGGATATATTGGTTTCTCATTGTGGTCAATTGGGATACTCCAAAGATTTATTTTTTGGAATCACTGCATAGATACCCAACAAATAGAAAACACATGATGTAGTTTTTAATTTAGAAATAAACTACTTTTAATGTTTTATATATAAAACTCCAGTTATAAACTTTTTATTATCCTTTAATGAGGATTATATTATGATTGGTTGGTGCATCAATATCATGTAAAACAAGGAATGAGACTAGGGGCTAAGCAGAAGTATGCTGTCAAGTTATACAACGAAACAAGTATTAGGGTATATATAATAATAGTTTACTATAAAAACACATGTCAATACAAATTACTTATTTTTTCAATGTTTTTGCAGGGTCCAAAACAAAAAATGGAAATGATTTGGGTTATTATGTTTATAAATTTATGAGAGAGATCATATTCAATGAACAAACTAGCTTCCCTAAAGAGGTATTTTTTTAACATAATTACTATTTCTTTTAAAATAGATATTAATTATTTGTGTGTTTATAATTTTCTAGTACTATTATGACTCTTGAAAAAGGCTCATATTCACAAGATGATATATATTTGCTTAGAAATTGATGGGCAGCTTACCTGATGATAGAATGTACACAAATATCATGGAGATGTGACTTCCAATGAAGTAATTGATTATTTCATATTTATTTTTAATTTATTTATTTTTAGTACTAATCACATAAGAATTGTTTTCTTATATAGGTGTATTCCTTTTCTATAGTTGGGGTGGTTTGTTCAAAGCTGCTCATGCTTGTGAGAGATTAGGGTTCGAGGTTGAAACTGAGATAACGAAAACAATGAAATGATTCAAGAATATATAAAACCATAATAAAATTTTGAATTCCTACTAGATATTTAATAAATTATTTCATCATTATATCTACTATGTTTATGTTAATTTCCTTATAATTTTTTTATAACACTTTTTTTTCACAGATCATCACACTTTCTATTGCTTCTATTCGTTGAGCTTCCAAAACTGCATAGAGATGATTTCATTTAGCAGAAAAACCATTCTCATTGAAAACAAAAATAGTAGAGGAAGAAAATTTGCTCATTTTTGGTGAATTCTCATTATATAAAAGGAAAATGAGCTTCCTCTACTCTCTTGGATTTCAGTAATTAAAATGTTTTTTAGCTAAGAACATCGTGTCAATATGCGGCGTTGATAGTTAGAAAAATAAATGAAATATAAATGTTGATAAAATTGGAAGTTAAGGTTTTTTTCAATACTTTGAGATGTGTAGGAATCAATCACACCTCAATCCGACACATGGTGTGATAGGTATGACTCCAAGTGCTTCATTCTATTTGAAATTGAAATAAATTTAGAAAAAAGGACAACTGACATTTTCAAAACCAAGAAAGCCTATTTAGATTATTTCGATACTTTAGGAAAATGGTCCATAATCAATTTTTGAAATGTATTAATTATTATAACCTCAATATGATAAATTATGTGCCCTGTATGATTCAAAGTTTCTCTTTTTATTTATAATTGACATTAATTTTAGTAAAAAGAACAAGTTCGCTTCTAAAAACTGATAAAATAAATTGGATTATTTTTATAATTTAAGAAAACAATTGATAAGTAATTTTTCAATTTTAAGAGTCAGCCACAACTCAATATGACACATGGTGTGACTGGTATGACTAAAAGTGTTTCAATTTTTTTAAATTTGACATTAATTTTAGTAAAACAAAAAGTTTAATAATGAAAACTATGATAACACATTCATATAATTTTGATACATTTGTAAAATGATCCATATATCATTTTTAATCTGTAGGAATCGAAAAAACCTCAATCGAACACACCGTGTGACCAATATAACTCTATGTGTGTAAATTTATTTAAAATTGACATTAATTTTTGTAAAAAGAATAAGTGACAAACTAAAAACTGAGAAAACACATTTTTATTATTTTGATACTTTATGAAAACGATCTATAAGTCATTTATGATGTGTAGGAATCAATCTCACCTCAATATGATGCATGGTTTGACTGATATAAGTCCAAGTGTGTCTATATATTTTAAATGGACATTAATTTTAGTAAAAATCACAAGTGACATATTGATAACTAAGAAAATGCTTTCAGATTGTTTTTAAACATCAGTAAAAAACCTTAATTTATTTGTGACATGTATGAATCAACCCCACCTCAATAGGATGCACAGTGTGACCAATATAACTCTATGTTCATCTTTTAATATAAAATTGACACTAATTTTAGTAAAAATAACAAGTAAAATAGAAAAAGTTAAGAAAATAAATTCACATTATTTTGATACATTAGAAAAAATATCCATACATCATTTGTGACATGTAGTAATCTACTACACCTCAATATGATGCATGGTGTGACTGGAATAATTCCAAGTGTGTCTATTTTTTTAAAAATGACATTAATTTTAATAAAAAGATCATGTGAAAAACTAAAAATCAATAAAACACATTAAAATGTTTTGATACATTAGTAAAACAGTCCATGAGTCATTTTTTTGTGTAGGAAGCAATCAAAACAAAATACTATGCACTGTGTGGATGGTATTACTAAAAGTGTCCATTATCACTTTAAAATTGACATTTTAGTTCAAAACACGCCACACAATGAAAACCAAGTAAACACTCTCTAATTATATTGATAATATTGGATAGTGATTCATAAGTCAATTTTTATGTGTATGAAGTAGTCTCACATCAAACTGATGCACAATGCAATTGGTATGACTCAAAATATGTGTTTCAACTTTGAAATTACATTTTAGTAAACAAACACTACTAGTATACTGAAAACCAAGAAATCACATTCATATTGTTTTTATACTTAAGGAAAATTATTTATATGTAATTATGATTTTTAAGAACCATTCTCACCTCAATATGATTTCTAGTGTGGCTGATATAAATCAAAGTGTATCTTTTTATTTAAAATTGACATTAATTTTAGTAAAGAGAACAAGTGAAATATTGAAAACTATGAAAATACATTTATATTGTTTAGAAATTTTTTTAAAACAGTCCCTTAGTAATTTTTTGATGTGTAGGAGTCAACCAAACCTCAATATGATGCACGGTGTAACCTTTATGACTCCAAGTGTGTCTATTTCTTTAAAATTGACATTAATTAAAATAAAAAGAACCAGTGACATACTAAAAATAATGAAAACACATTCAGAATGGTATGATACTTTAGGATTACGACCCATGATTCATTTTTTATTTTTATGAATCAACCACATCTCAATCTGATGTATAGTGTGAATAGTACGACTAAAAGTGTCTATTATCAGTTTAAAATTTACAACTTTGGTCAAAATGTGTGACTCATTAAAAACCAATAAAACATACTCTGATTGTCTTGATAATTATAGATAGTGATTCATAAGTCATTTTTGATGTGCATGAAGTATTCTCATTTCAAAACAATGTATGATGCAACTGGTTTGAATTAACATGTGTGTTTCTAGTTTGAGATGAAATTTTAGTAAAATACACAATTGGAATACTAAAAACTACAAAAATTAATTTTTATAGATGTTAAAAATTAGGAAAATGATATATATATGACATTTTTGGCTTGTAGAAATCAATCACGCCTCAATATGATGCATGGTATGGCCGGTATATCTCAAAGTCTCTCTTTTTTCTTTAAACCTGACATTAATTTTTGTAAAAGTAGAAGTGAAATAATGAAAATAGAAAAAATTCATTCATATTGTTTATATATTTTTTGAAAATGATCCATGAGTCATTTTTGACATGTAGGAGTCAACCACACCTTAATTCGATGCACGGTGTGACCACTATGACTCCAAGTCTGTCCTTTCATTAATAATTAACATTAATATAAATAAAAAGAACAAGTGACATGCTAAAAACTGAGAAAATGCATTCAGAATATTTTTATACTTTAGGAAAATGATCCATGAGTAATTTTCAATGTGTTGGAATCAACCACATCTCAATCCAATGCACAGTTTGACTAGTATGACTAAAAGTTTCTGTTATTAGTTTAAAATTAACATTTTAGTGCAAAACGTGTCACTCAATAAAAACCATGAAAACATAGTCTGATTGTATTTATAATTTAGGAAAACAATTATTAAGTCATTTGTGTTTTTCATGAAGTTGTGTCATGTTAAACAGAGGCATTACAGGACCCGTATGACTCAAAATGCATGTTTCCATCTTGAAATTACATTTTAGTAAAAAAATAAAACTGGAATACTAAAAACTAAACAAATACAATCTGATAGTTTTTATACTTTAGTACAATGAAACATCAGTAGTTTGTGATAGGTAGGAATCATCTGCACCTCAATTTGATGAACTATTGGACTAGTATAATTCCAAATGTGTCATTATTTAAAATTGATATTAATTTTATAAAACGAACAAGTGACATAAGGAAAAATGGTAAAACTCTTTCGGATTGTTTTTATATTATAGGAAATTGATCCCTAACTCTTTTTCAATGTGAAGGAATAAACAAAACCTCAATTGGACGCATGGTGTGACCGATATAACTCCAAATGTGTCTTTTTTATTAAAAATTGACATTTTATTAATGCATTATTTAATATTAATGTATAATTTATTTCTATATAATATTACTAACATAATATTAGTTTTCCTATATATGTAGAATATTTTGGTTGAGTTGAGATGATTTGTTTGAAAAGAAATACCATGGGTGGATATTTTTGTGAGTGGATCACAGACATCAAAATATGAAACATTAATGTTTTTAAATTTTTGTTGGAAAATTGTAAATATAATTATATAATATATTGTTTGAAATGTATATAACAGTTTTTTTGTATTCATGAAATCTAATTTATTTCATTTAAATTATATATTTTGGGTTGATAGGTTTCAGGTTTTTACTGGGTGTTCTATTATATTAATAGAACATTGAAGCAAAGTAAGCCTGTATTAGCATTATTTTGAGCGCTGAAAAAGGGTGGACTTTATCAACATCAAAATAGAACATATAAATTTGGGCCTTTATAAGCACATTTTTATCATAGATAATGTAGCCCACTATTAGTTCTTTTTTAGCACTGATAATGGGGACCCCCCCCCCCCATTAGTGTTGTGATTACAAATGTTTTTTACCGATATTAGAAGCTTTTTTGTGCCTTGTAAATGGGAATATCTGTATTAGTGGAGAGTTTAAATGTCAAAAGGGTGGTATAGATAACTTCACAGATGGATGGTGTGAAGGAGGCTGGATAGCGGAGGCAGCATCCAGCATCGGCGGTCGGACTTAGTGGTGTTGTAGACAAGGTGAATGGGTGGTGGACAGTGGCAGTCCGCATTGCACCAGGGTGGTGGTGGTGAGGTCGAGTGAACTAGGGTGGTCGATGTGGCTATAGGTGGATGTTGGCATCTATTTGGCCAGATGATAGCCGTGGGGATTCTAACCGAGGGTGCACCAACTGCTCTTGGGGTGGAGGAGGAGGGACATAGTATCCCCTCCTTGTTGAAATCTATTTTTTTAATCCCGTCACTTTTTTTTACTTTTGAATTGCATTTAAAAATCCAAAGCATTATAAAAGACACCATTTTCTCTTTAAGCCTCAAATATGGAAATTTTAAATTATATTATACTTTATTATTTGAAGAATTCCACATAATTTTGAAATTGTGGTCAAGACTAGAGATGACTATATTGACCATCTTTGACTAGAACACTCAATCAAAGAAAAACAAAAATTATATAAAATGGAATATATCAAGTATATATTTTTATAAACATTAAAACCACCATTTTCGATCCATATAATTTTTATTGGATGAACATAACTTGGCCATCCATCCTCGGGTTGATTCGTAGTCAAACTCGTTGACACAAATTTAATACCCTGTACTTAATTATAAGGAAAGTTATTTTCTCAAGGCTCAAATAATTTACATGATCGATATGATACCAATTGAAGGTATCATAGTGCATAGAGGAAGCTAGTAGATAAATTATTTTAAACTTTTCATCACTAAGAAGACAAGACTTGTCTTTTACAATGATTTGAACCCTGATATGCTATGAGGATCTCACATAAATTAAATAGAGCCCAAAAATAAAATTGGAACCAAAACCTAACTGAAGTTGCACTCGACATCTTCATTCCATAGGCTATCACTGCATGAAAGATCCAAAGAATAATCTCTCTAGATCTTCCACATGCACTTCAAAAATTGGTAAGAGTGTCGATCATCAAATTCTGAGTTCTAGCGTAGATATCTGATGTCACCTTTGAGACCCCAATGATTCCCACATCGATGTGATTGCAATGCATGAGGGATTAATCGATGAAATCAACCATATCCAGAGTTCCTCCCTCTATAAAGTTAGATATAATAAAGAGTATTTCATGAATTCATAGTGAATAGTAGTTATGTGAGATCCACACTCTAATTTATAGCGGATGATCATAATTACAATAAGGGTTCCCCAACCCTCATTTATTAAACATCCACTAAATAAGTAATAAATAATTAATTATGAAAAACTAAAATATTTCATAAAAATTATTTACATTTTTTAGATACCTTGAATATATATTAAATATATAATGTAATAAAACTATATAATTAACTCGACTTGAAACTTCTTCTAATATTAAATGAAGATGGAATATTAAAATAATATTCGTTCAATTAATATTATTACTCATATTAACATAATCTTGTAAAAAAATTTAAAACCTAAATTCAACAACCGTATGCATAAATTGAATAATAATGAATTTATATATTTATCAGTGATAAATAACATGAACAACACTCAGACCTCATGGTGGGTTCTACCATATCAAATATCCCTAATCTTCAGAATAGGGATGATTCTTGAATACGCTATTGTCTATGACCCTCCAGGGCCTTATCTTGATAGTAGTGAATCGTATTCATCGAACAAGAATAGATTATAGAAACAAATCAAGACCCTTAAAGAGATAATGAGTATTCATAACAATTAAAACTAACCTATGAATACACACTGTGTAATATAATCTCTTTGTCTTTCATACCTCATGAAGTAGGACACACACTAATGTCATCATTCATTCCTACCTTATTATTTGTTGATATAACTAGATGAATTTACCCCGTAATACCATAGATAAAATAGTTATAAATTTTCTACCATCCTAATCAACCATTCTAGGGATATATCACTTACTCAACTTATAAGAGAAAATCCTATATGGACAATTCAACCAATGCCATATCACAAATGACACACCCAACACAAGATACCTCACCACGGTCTCATTATTATGGGTTTTACCTTGAATAAAAGTATGAAATAAAATGACACACATTGATAATTATATCATGTTAGGATACCAATACATATGTTTATAGATAGGAGCAACCAATGGCACTCAAAACATGTGGTGTTCCTATGATGTGTCTTTCCTCATGATCTCAACTACTTGAGATCACAAAGTACGGACTCCATGAGAATAAGTATCATTGATTATGAGCCCCAAAAACCTGATAGTCATACATTAAATGTGTCTATTAAGAATAATATTTCTATACCATAATACATATGTTTAAGACTAATCTCATAGTATCTAAAGGATCTCATTATAGCCTAATATCTGTTAGAACCTTTTTATAGGACAATTAATCTATAGACATTACCATTAAATAGTGGAAACCAAAATATCTACAATGTAATGGAATGTATAAAGAATGTATATATAAATATACACAAGATATAATAATTTAATTTTATGTATAAAGATGGTTCTAGGGAACCAACTTTTACAATAGGCTCAGCCACACAACATGTGATCATTAACTAGGCTGAAAACACTAGACACCCTTATAAATAAAGAACACATCGTTAGTTTTTTGTAATACACGGAATGTATTAATGTTTTTCACATAATTTAATATCATTCAAGTGGTTCTAAAAAACCACATGTTTTAAAACATTCCTCACTGATCAACCACCTGAAACCGATGGGGGTTGTCTCCATCTGTCAATTTCAGGCCTCCCATGGCCGAGAATCGAAATTCAGCTATTTGGACGAAGCCCGTAGTGCATCATGTTGCATATCTGAATCCCAGATCCATGGTGCCATCACTCACATCTAGAAATGAATCTCTATCCATCCACAAATCATCATATCATGTTTTTTCTTGCACAATTTCCATGAATCTGGTGGTTCAATAGCACTTGAAGCCACCCCGAAAATGTCGAACCATGACCTTGTGGACTAATAGTGAAGAACATGAAGAACAATGGGGAACAAAATAACAAAGATGAATCCTTCATTATCTAAAAGTTATCAGACAACAATCACATAAATAGAATATCCTAGGTTATAACAAGAGTGATAAAGGGATTCAGTCGGACTATCCGTATAAAAAGGCAATAGGGATCATGTGAATGATAAAATAAACCATAGATTAATTAGTGGATAACTATATCCATGATCTTTAATGAAATTAAGTTATAAAATCCATAAATAACAAAACCTATCTCTATTTAGTATAGATTTTTGGTGAAGAACATGTTTTCTAGTGATGAAGAAGACCCACTATGTCTGATGCCACTAGATCCACCTCGATCTGAATTTTGTCATCCTCTAATCTCAATCTACCAAGGAAGAATGCCCAATACTCATCTAAAATCTTCATAGGGTTATCCGAATAACCCTGAAGATTTTTTATGAAGTCATAGTTATGGATTAAATTAGTTTATTCCATTTGATAAAAAAACAAACAAAATATTTATTTTATTAAACACATTCGCCAATGGATGGCTTAACCGGACGTTCGATGTTGACCAGCGTTATGTTTCTCCTAGGGTAAATCCCACATTATAGAATCAACTGTGGTCTCATATTTCTTTTCCTAGGTTCAAAATATTATGTAAAATCATTCACACTGAAACAATGTGCATGCGTGCATTAAAATATTTTTATTATGGAGTCCCTAGACACCCAAAAACTATGTCTACTCTGAGGATAAATCCAAAATATATACATATTAATATTAAAATTAAAAATCCATCAAAACAAGAGTCACTACACAAACGAAGATGTAGTGGTGGTTACTTTAGTGCAAACATCCTTCAATATGTATGTAGAATTCATTTTATCAACCCATGGTTTGTATAAATTGATATATATACATTAATAAACATATATATCCCGATGTTTTTATAAACATTAAAACTTTTTAAGTGTTCTAAAGATAATATATTTTTTGATCATACAATTATATGGAATTTCCTGATATTTTTAATTATTCATTCTGAAGAGTAAATCATAAATTTGGAAAATATTTTATATATTCAAGAAAATATAATTAATAAATAATTAAAACTCTTACATTCATGAGTGATATATTTTAGATGCTAGATGAATAGATCTCAAATTATATATTTATACACAAATGATGGAAGAACCAAAGTATTCTATAAAACAAACTATTTCTATGACTTCATCAAGTCATACATAAATTATTTTTATTAATTAAGATGGTTGAAAATGTGTTGATCGAGATGAATTATTCATTGTATCAAAAATAATTGTATAAGGACTACTAATAATAATGTTCTCACTAAATTATAAAAAAATAATGACATTTATGCCATGTAATTTAAGAGAGGGTGTATCAAATGTAATAGGAAAAAACATACCTTACTAAAATTATGTTTTCACCAATGACCATCAAAATAATGATGAGGTTGATATTCAATAAATTATGTCATGTGATTTCCTTGTTGAATTATCCGAAAGGCATTACCAACTTCAATTTTAGAGGATCCAATTTATAAAAGTTTTATATGTCTTAATAAATATATCATTATTTAATCACCTGAATTTGATAATTTTATACTTTTTTCCGAATACTAGGTTTTTTCATCAAGTTTTCCAGATAATGTTTTTAATAGTACAACTTGAAATTGATATGAAATTCAATTATCCTAGATTTATTCTTTTCCCTATGAATATTTTTATATAATTGTTTAATATTATTCCAATAAATTGAGGAAATCTATGAGGGAGATAAATAAATAATTATGGATGTCACAATTTTCAACAGTTGATATTCTTATGAGTACAACATCCAAAATCTTGTTTTTTATATTTTAACCTCTCATATCCACACTTTTCACATGAATATCAATATATTTTACATGAAAGATAGATATTTATATGTATACTTGACGTAATAGTGTACATGTTTATATGTAAGACATAACAAATTAATAAAATTAGACCTTTTACCAATATATTTTCTCTCTATCTCTTGTTCATCCTTTTAAACTTTTCATGTTGACATATTCGTTATTGATTCACCAATGATTGACCTTGTGATTCATCTGTAACTAACTACATGCCTTAGATTTTGAAATATCCATTTTCAATTGGAATTATAGACTCGTCTCATTACATTGTTACTTCCACCTGATGGGAAGAACCCTAGACCAAGGTTTTCCATCCGTATCCTTTAGGGATGGGCGTGTGGTCAGTACTATTTTAATCAAACACCAAATACGATATAAATGGATAGCCGGTACACCCTCCTACTAGGTTTTCTTTGTTCTTCATTTGTCCATATGGGTTAATGATCGAGTGAATGTGGATTACATTAACATCGGGATTTTCCCCTTCCTCATTGGATGGTGTGGTGTTCTTATTTTGGTCAAGATGACAATGGTGGACCAAGAACATCGAAGCGGTAGAGTATCCCACCACTCTTCTAATGTTATGGTGATGATTGAAGACCCCAAGGACTAGAGCATGTATTTGAAGAACAATAAGTTAACCGGGTTATTACAATGAAAGAGGAATTGGGAGAGGAAAAACTAGAAAATGAAAGTCAAGAATTTGTGTGAGGATTCCATTTGAAATAGTTTAGGATGAGATTTTTAATGTGTTTTTTGTTTTTTTAAATTGTTTTCATGTTAATTTTTTTAAACCAATACCTAAAATGTGGCAGGCACGCTACCGCCTTTTAGAAAAAATGAAATAAAAAGAATTTAGTTATATATGTTATTAAATTTATAAATATATATTTTTTATATTATGATATATATATATATATGTATATATATTTTGTTGGTTTTATTTTGTTTAGAATTCTGTCATTAACCATTGAATGTGAAATTTTTTTTGTTTTTATGAAATTGCTTTTTGGGCACTCACATTTTTATTCAAATATAGAAACCAAGTATATTTTGAAAGATCACATGAGGAGGGGTGGATTTACAGTCTGTTAATGGAAGGAGTTGGTTTCTATAGCCATTTGATCCCACCACCACTTATTTGTAACATGATATATTTTGGTTTTAATGATATTTTATTATATTTTATGATTTACCAAGATCATCATATCTATTTCTTTCCATGACATGAATAAATTTATTTTCAATTTCTAAAATAAATAATTATATTTTTATAAAAATACCATTTGTCTTGGTATATTACAACTCAATAAAAGGGATTTATATATGAAATTATGAATACCATGTATTGGAAATTGACAACAAATGAAGTTTTCATGACTCATTTCAGACCCAATTGTGGCATCACCATATTTTTTATTTAAATAATAATCATAGGAAAAACTTTTATGATTATTGTTACTTCGATGTTTTTGAGCTAAAACTACATGAAAAATTTCAAACTTGTTTATAGAAAAAATAACCAACCCACTATTTTGTGGACTAGAAAAAGGGATATAGAGATTCAAGTAGCTGTAGAAATTGATGTTGATAATGAGTTATTCATGTATTTAATTATCCTTTAAGATATATTCATTATAAATTACAACATACTCACTATACTTTTTTTCAACCAAATTTCCATATAGTACCCCATACCAGTTATATATGGACAAATAAGGAAGATATTTTTCCAATTATTAATGAATGCAGATTTGATACATTTTTAAGGACTTAACATGAAATAAAAGTTGTTCCCCAAGGCATGAAAAGTATATTTATAGGATATAATAAGAAAAAAAAGATAATACACATACTACCCTTTACATAAATGAATTTTGGTCACCAAATATGGTGACGTATTGTTGGTTGAAATTAATGACACTCTTTCCTATATGGAGGAAATATATAGATTAGAAGATACAAAATAGAAGAAATCCATTAATTAAAAAATGGATTCTTTGTATCAGAACTATGTATGGGATCTTCTTGATCTTCACGTTGATATAAATATCAATAGGTGATAATGGGTCTTTAAGAGAAAAATAGCCATGAGGTTAAAATGAACAGATATAAATAATGCATAGTGACTAACGGTTTTAAAAAATAATAAGGCATTGGATAAAATGAAAAATTTTCTCTAATTTCAATTTTTAAATCACTATGAATAATAAATTTATATAAAGTATTCATGTTAGTATGGATCAAAATATGGGGTTATTTTGAATATATAATGGTCCAAATTCATCAATATGTTATTAAAAATAAATTTTAGTTTTGTTTTAAATGGTTACAATGGTATTTTTAATCCTTTTTTACATTCCTTTCATTTTCATTTATTTATTATATTATTGAAATTCATTTTATTTTCAACAACATTTTATTTTTTAGGATTTTTTTGAAATTTTATTTAGATTGCTTTCATAGTGTATATTTTATATGATTTAAATTTTCCTACATGAAATTTAATATAGTTTCCTATGATTCAAGTAGTTGAATTTGAAAGCCTGTAAAATATAAACTTTGACAAAAATATAAATATAAATTGAGACATTGGCTAAATATGAAAAAAAGACTAATAGTAAAAACGATTTCTTCATTCCAATAGACATAAAACAGATACATGAACGCGTACTGTCAATGTCTATGGAAAGTTTCTATCCGACATGGTGGTATATGAATCTAATTCTTGTACTGAGATCACCATGCTCCATTCTAGGCTGCAGTCTTATGACATAGAGATGGATGATTTTCAGGCACTGGAATGTCGATTGTCGCATGCTCTGCCTGTGTTTGAGTGGGCGGAGTAGTAAACTATATGTCATACTATGCACCTGATCCTTCTCCCACTAGTGTCATAGAAGGACCCCCCACCATCTATTGGGGGAACCATATAGGATATGAAGAATGAGGACCCCAATATGGGGAAAACTGTGGATATCCTCTCAAGAAATTTGCATCCCAAGCTAGATGACAAACATCCACAATCGGTTGAGGATGGAAAGCTAGAAGGCCGACCTCTTATTCTAAAATAGGTGAGGGCTCACATAGAGAATGATGTGGTCTATTCCATCATCTACATGGCTCCTCATTATTAGTAGATACTAGAGGAGGTTCCTGAGTAGGAACCTCCACTCCCTAGGTAGGAACCTCCACTCTCTAGGGTTGACTCTAAATTATGATCACGTGAACCGCATGATAAGATGACCTCATCAACAACAATGAATCATAGATCGATGCCCAACTAGTGACCCCATACTCATCTAGATCACTCATGAGAATAATCTTCTTTGATCGAGTATGCTATCAAGAGATTCAAAATGAATTGAAATAATCATTGAACAAACTAAAAGAAATTTATTGACTTACCATATCATGAATCCCTATATCGTGTCGGGTAAGATATAATATATAATTTAGTCTATATCATAGCTCATACTCAACCTACGCTTAAAGATATAATCGCATTGTTGGTACACATTAGATATGAAGCATTTTTGGTCTTCCCCATAGGTCGATATACTTGGAATGATGTCGGTGCCAGTCCTTATCCTACCTCCTATTAGCTTCAAGCGATGAATCTGTCATGTCTCTCTCAGTTGTAATAGAATCTGATAAACACCCCAAAACCTGTTAATGACTCTATCTGGATGCTTCCACTCAATAATATTGATTTTAATGAGATGCACTATAGCAAAATCATCATGAAGTACATTAGTGAAGTATAATAACATCTAGTCCCATAGAACCCAATTTGATATCCATTAAATCTAAATCGACATGTGATGTTTGTCAAAAAATCACCTTACAAAAAACAAAATTTTATGCTATTATTAAATTTTTATCCAATGATAGATTTCATGTGCATA
The DNA here is from genome assembly GCA_963277665.1 of Viscum album. Taxonomy (NCBI): domain Eukaryota; kingdom Viridiplantae; phylum Streptophyta; class Magnoliopsida; order Santalales; family Viscaceae; genus Viscum; species Viscum album. The sequence goes on along the minus strand of CAUJRU010000013.1, from coordinate 6,078,894 downwards.
CCACATCAGTAGGATAATTTCCAAATTAAGGTGGTATGCACCCAAATGGTGTGTCGAAACCCTGATGAATTTTTGTCTTAGAATCCACCTGTAAAAAACAACATCAAAAGAAATAAATAATAAGAAATTAAATTTAATAACTCTTACTAGAATTAGAAACCAATAGAGAGGACTGATCACACCAATGTCCACGAATAGCATCAGACAACACATCTATTGGTGGAAGAGGACCAACAAGCTTAGTGAAAAATGATGGGATGCGCATCAATTCCCACCTATAAAGAAGGATGACCCATCCCATGAGATCTATGCAGTCTATGCAGCATACCGTTCATAATTCTCAATAATTTTATGCCAATTAAGATGATCCCCAAATATATGTCTCATCCCAAACAAAGTTCTCATGTAGGCCTAGATACATCATGCATTCATCCTCGAGTGATCAGCACACAGGGTCCCTCCAATGATTTGTAATTTATATGCATATTCATAACACAAGATAGTATGGTAATCAGTATCATCAGGTATATCTAAAAACTACTCCTCCATCTAGGTCAAAGATATTGACCCTCCATATGTATCCCTACGGTCGAAAAAAATACCGAAACCTAATAATTGATAAACAAGTTCATGCTAAGATACATGGGTGGGTCCAATAATGGATTCCCCTAGATATGATGAATTAGAAGCACTGCCAAATCCCCAAGAGTTATGGGCATATCTCCCTCGGGCAGGTAGAATGTGTCTATCTCTAGTCTCCACCTGTCTATGAAGGAAGTAAATAGGTGATGGTAAACAAATGTGAAATTTGATAATACAATATCATAGAAGTCGTCACGAAAAATGTATGGTATAATGGGAAGTGGAGGCGACGTGTGATGAAAAAGAGTGCTCGATGCACCCTGATCTGTCGAACCGCACTACCATCTTGAATGACTTTGGAAACATACATAGCCTTATCAGTAAGTAGAATGGTATCCTTCATATATATATATAAACAAATGAAATGATTCATCTGGGTAAAATGTAAATATAACAATATGGTTAGATGAATGTTATGGATTACAGAATGGAAGACATTCCATGCTTATTCTCATTGTTTTATGAATTTTTTTCTTACCAAAAGAAAATGGAATGTCCTTATGTTTCTCAAATAATATTTATAAAGTGTTTTTTAGATATGGTTTTACATAGAAAAGGGTTTTTTTTGAATGATATGGTTATATATATATATATATATTTATAATTCTTCGTTATCTAAAAGTTTGTTATAAAATGGTGTTCTTTGTAATTTATGTATGATTTGCCACATGATGTAATGTTACATGATTGTTTTCTAACATGATTGATTTATGTTTTATCCATGTAAAGATTGATTATGAGTTAGTGTCACCTCAAATACAATTGTCATATTCAATATAATATGAATATGATAGGATTATTTTAATTTCATATTAAAAGTATTTGGGAATGTATGAAAATTATAAAAAATAACAAATGATGTATGAACACCATATAAATAACAATATTATAAGATCACATTAGAGACAATACATCATTGTGGCTGAGAGTGTGAACACGATCCAACAATGTAAGGGATTCATTTCCAGTTATGACTATCTTGATGACATACGGTGCATCTCAAGCTTTTCCCTTATTCTTAAGTCCAATCCATCTAATTCTGCATCCTATTAGAATTTGAACTCCCTCATTTACGTAACCTATTGATATTTGGTATCACTATTGGATGGACATCTGACATTTGGAAATATTGAATCTCCCTAATAAGCATCCATGGTGAAACATATCAGTTAACAATGGTGTCCATATGGTACGCTGGATAAACATATACTTCCCCTGATATGTAAATAGATGCTCATGCTTCGATGTTGTGTGTGAATGGAAACCAAAAGGCATATAAGTTTCCACATTGTAATTTCTTTGATACTAGTAATACCACAATTTCTTCAGCTATCCTATTTGTGATGGGATCAGATTGTTCTTGAACTTCAAATCAAGAGTCTTATCGGTAGAAAGGAAGATATGATAACCAGAAGCTTCTTCATTTTTCATTTTGATATCTCATTGAAAGTTACCTCCAAACCTTATCCCTTGATGAATCCCATATGAGGATAGTTTATTTCTATCAACGAAGTACTTCATGCATCGATACAATATATCCTTAACTAGTAGTTATTGGTAACATGGAAAGTCCCTCAAAGACACCGTTTATGAAATTCAAAATGTTTTTGTTCATAATTCCAAACCTATTCCCCCATCACATTCCAATGTCCATTTTTCTTTTAGAATATGCATAATATAATCATAAACTTCTTGATTATCCATGCGGATTAGTTTAAAACATTCTTCAAACTGCCATTGATTTGGATCATATGCTAGAAATAAGGGAAAATATTTCACATAAATTTATTTTATCTTTATATTGAAATAGTAACAAATAACAATTACATTACATGCCTATCCTCATGATTGCATTATTCATAGGTTTTTAATGGAATGTTTTTCTCACAATGCTAGAAATGTGTCTAATTCAATAATGATGATGGGAATTTGGGGTCTCCATGTATCATGGTTCACATTTATTACCTCATGGATTTCTTGATGCCGATCATATATCAATCATACACCCTAAATGCGAGTTAAGTGGTTACTAATTCATGCCAAAAAACAACTCCATGATTCTTAGTTTTACTTCATTACAATTGAAAAGGCTAGAGGAAGAGGTGAATGGTTCCCATCATAGACTGTAGTAATAAAAAATACACCATTTTATTTTTCATATAGAAACATTCCATCAATATATATGAAATGTTTTTTGAAAAAAGTGAATATATATAGGGGCAATTCAAAGAAAAACTGATGAAATTGACCACGCGATAGATCAATTCATTTATCTTGAGACACTTGTTCGTTTGTTTGAAGATGGAAGACACCTTGGTCACTGTGTCTCAGTATGTCTAGAAATTATTGAAACTACCAATACTAGTCATCCCAATCACCGTATACCTTCAAAATTTTCTTCGATTTCTCCATCAATTCCTTATTATTGATACTGTTATAAATGAAAATTTGTTGTATCTTCTCTTGAACAAGGGATATAGAAATATATCATCATATCCTAATCATCTTGACGATAATGGATTGAAAAAATTCATCATCCAATGAGGTATGATCTTATGTCAGGCTTGTCTAAATACTGGTATGAGCTACCTCAATCCTTATGATTCTCTAACCTCCAAATTTAATGTCCAAAATTACCCTCAAGAGGAATATATAATCATCCCCATACATTTCACACCATATGAGGTATTTAATATGGAATTATTTCTAAACTATATATCTACAATGACTCTCAAAGTGAAATAACTTTAGCGTGTTTTTGAGGCATATTTACAAAAAAATCCCTTCGAATAGAACATGGTTTGGAGCTTCTCACAGTACAAAACCCCATTCACAACACATGAATTCATTACAACATACAATAAATACCATGTAATATTTCAATAGAACATTCTTTGGATGAGATGAACCTAACTTCAGAATTGAGGTAAAATCCAGATTATTTTCATGTGGTAGCATAATGACATCTTCAAAAGGATGTAATTTATTTGGGAATTTTAAAATCCATTCAAAATTATAATGAAATTTCATAGATGTCATTAGAAGGCTGAAATATATTCAAAATTCCTAAGTTAAGTATATCCCATTGGAAGATATGATTAAGCTACCACATAAAAATAAGCTGGATTTTTCCTCACTACTAAAGTGTGTCTCATCTCATCCAAACCATGTAATACTGAAAAATTTCAATGTATTTCTTATATGTTGTAAATAATTCAGGTGTTATATAATGCATTTGTTTTTATCCATTTCACTTTATATTATCATAATTGTCATTTTATCAATGGTAATTAAACAGATTTAGTGTTTTATCTTATTTTTAACATGATTTCAAATAAATTCTATCAATACTATTGACAATGAGTATTGATCATATAATCATCATAATATTAAAATTTTAGAACTTATTCTTATGTACTAAACCATGATACTAATGTTTCTTGGTAGAATTTTCTATCATCCTAAATTTATTTTAGTAGTTTATAAATAAAATAATAATCATTTGAAGCATTTCCCCTAGGATTGTCAAACTAAGATGTAGTAAGGCAAGTATTCATGTACCAGGTTACACCGAGTCAGGCCCAAGACACCTTGTCCGAGTTTTTACTCCTAGGTATATCTATTCTAGAGCCACATCCAATAATTTGAATCTATAAAGAGATTTGATTTCATAGATAACCACAAAAAAATTATTCTACCAGAATTTTAGAACCTATTCTTATAACCATAAAGTTGACAATGATCATTACTTAACCATTTGTTAATCATAATTTAACCATTTGTTCATCATTATTTATCCATTATTTCATCATTATTCAATAATTAGTTGAACATTTATTACCCATTAGTTAAATATTTGTTAATAATTCATTAATCATTATTTAATCATCCCTTAATCATACTTTAATCAACACATAATCATTCTTTAATCATATCTTAATCATTATTTAATCATTATATAATAAATAGTTCATCCATAAATAACCAATATTTAATCATTACATCTTTATTCATTCCTTAATCAATCATTAATCATTAAATAATCATAATTTAATCATAATTTAATCAATACTTAATCAATAATTAATCATTACATAATCATAAATTAATCATAATTTAATCTATAATTAATCATTACTCATAATAACTATTATTTATTAAATATATATAACTAACTAAACTAATTAATAAATAACATATTTTAAAAAAACTGAAAATAATTCAAATAAATAAATAAAAAACATTAAATTAAATAAAAAAATATCTCCCAATGATTTTTCAATGAAATAAATACTTCTTTTAGGCAACTCAATCCACCACGCACAAAGAAGACAACATATAAAGAGAGGTAGAGCTTGGAATGTATAATAAAGGATGCAATTTAAAGTGAGGAGGTTGGGGGGAATCCCTTTTAGAGGACATTAAGAAAAACATGGAAGTGGGGGGATTTCTCTTGTACTATAGGTGAATGGAGCGCCCCAATTATAGCCTTTCGCTTTCTCTTTAGGTGAGAGACACCCCACCAACTACCTTTTCCAAGTCACCTATCCGAGGAAAGGTTTTTGCGAAAAATAAATGCATACCTTCCAGCCACCGTTCATGCACAATTTTATTTTTTTAACCTGCACACATTTTACAAAATACAAAAACACATAAAAAAAATAATTGGGACCACAGACCTGCAGTATGTGCTATCGAGGCTTCTCTTACTTTTCCAAAAGGGAGTGAGGAGTGTTCCTTTTCTATCTTCCTCATTGATCCTAAAGTGATTTCTCTATCAGTTTCTTTTCATTAACTACAACTCAACCCATCTTATTTCTTTATTTTTCAGTGCTTGAATGTTTAAGAATATGTGTTGTTGAATAATTTTGTTTCCAAACATAGATCATTTATCATATATAATTTGGTAAAACTTAAATCCATAGTGGGTAACATTTTATCAATCTATTTGTAATATCATGCTATCAGTACTTATATGAATTCCTTGACCTTCGGGATTCATGGAAACTCCAGCCCAATACTCTATTTGAAATAAGGTTACTTCTAAATGAAGTATGAATAGTGAAATACACTCCAAAACATTTACATCATTTTCAAATATAAAAAGTATATTCCTTTAATATATCTTATTTTTATATATAAAAATAAATATAAACCCTTTATTATATTGATAAAATTAAGATATGAAAAAATAGGATAGTGCCTCTATAGTGTAGAGCCAAATATTGTGCTTCACTATAGAATTTTTTCATTATAGTGCTGTAAATAGTGCTTGGTTGGAGCTTGGATTCAAGTTAAAATAGTGTTTTCCCACTGAGATATAGATGCTCTCAGTGACATTGTCCTATAGATTGATTGAATAACATCTTAGTTTCTGGTTTATTAACTTGTGGTTGATTGGACCTTAGGGTTTCTTTTTTGTTTTCTAAAATTATAGACTTGCTGACTGTGCTTACAACTTTTCTGTAAGATGAGAAATTATTTATGTTTGTGTATCTTTTTGGGTTTTATATATATATATATATATGTATAACCTATTTGAATAACCTATTTATAACCTATTTGAGAGAGAGTGAGAGAGTATAACCTGTTTGAATTGGGGATAGTATTTTGTGATTAATATAATTTTAGGATTTTATTGTTTATACCTGAGAGAGATGGTATAACCTATTTGAATTGGGGATAACATTTTTCTACTAATATCAATTTATGATTTTATTTTATATGCATATTTTTATAAAATAACTATTAATATTTTATATTGATACTATTTTTATTCCCACAATTCATTGATCATTATTTTCATCATTTCACGGAATTATATACATGATTGATTTCTCTTTTTCATTTAGTGCAGAATTGGAATCGATTATAATCCCTACTGACCCATCGAGAGGGTCCTTGAATCTCTCCAAATTCCATGTCTAAATATGTCTCATGAATTCAAGGAAACTCTAAATTTAGTGAGAGGAGGATCATGAAAGGCTATGTGACCATTCACCATTCAAATTTCCTTGTACTGGTTGTGGATTTCTGGGGTCCATGGATGAGTTCTCAAAACATATGTTAGGTAGCCATGCACTTTACATTTGGAAGTTCCTTTATAAAATCCGTTAGCATGTTTTCATAAATTTATTTTTTTAATTTACCATTCTTAATAAGAGAAACATGGGTGACCTCTTTATCAAGAATAGTGGTGTTCTTCTTAGAAATGTGCTCACGATGAGCCGTTTCTATTCCAAACCATTAAAGGGTGATGTCTTGTAGCTTATGTTCTAAATTGATGATTTCACATTATTCTGAACAATAGATAATTCCTCTTAGTAGGGCTTTATATCAAATGATATTCTTTTGGTGCCAAAATTCTTTACAACATCAAGCTATTATCTGAAATTGGAGCTTCAGAATCAAAACAACGTTCTTTGAATCATGTACGGTCATCCTAAATGATACCATTGATGTTGTTCTAGAATTTAGGGATCTTATTTACTACTTGCTGGCTTACCATAATTTTTTCATGTAAATTTGGTGTGTTCTTGGGAAGAATCCTACAAAGTTCAACAAATTTATTTACATTGTATCAAGGTTTCCTATTTTCTACATTGGGAAATGTAATATTTGAATTTCATGCCTCTTCAACTGCTTTGATGAAGTCGAATGAATAATTTAGTGTTACCCATTCTTTCCTAAATGTATTCCATTAGTATCAATTATTCTCAACCTACCAATTTAATCACTTTTACAAGTGTATTGACAACTTAAGGCTGTACAAAATATGAGTCTAGAATAATGAAAAATAATAAAATTTTATAAAATTGTTTACTTAAAACTTATTTTTCACACACATTTAATGTGAAAATATTTCTGAAATTCTCTTTTTAGTTATAAATTATTTCCATTGTGAGGGAATTCATATAAAATCAACTTTTTATAGTTCAAATTTAGTACTTATTCCTCAGTAATTGTCTCGTAATATTCAACAAACCTGAATGAGAATATATGAAAGGACATGAAGAAGTTTACAGTTTCATTTTTCATGAGTTTTTCAATGTCTTCCAACATCTAATCTTGAAAATAGTCTAAACATTATGTTCAATAATTATTTGGGTACTTATCTCAAACATTTTGTCCAAAATATAATTATTTGAAAATAAAAATAAACAGAAATAAAAAATTAATAAAAAGCATAAATTAAAATACTAATAATATGGATAGAAATAATATCAACTACAACATTTAGACGGGCAATGTACATGAATGAAAATTTCAAACTAACATGTTCCACAAATTTTCTTAGAAAATCAAACATTTTTTCACCATTTATCCAAAATTCCCTAACATCAATTGAATAAACAAACATAATAACTTTATAAAAATTCAATAATAACTTAATCAACATTCTTTGTCTCTTGTTTTTCCATCTATCATACATAATTATGTAATCATTTTTTCACAATAATTTTGATGTTACTTTATAATTTTCATTGTGTGTCCCAGTTACTTATTTAGAAAACGATCATTCACCAAGTTATAGGTTGGTTGCTTTATTCCTGAACCAAATTTCCCAATCTACTAAATAATTGAGTGAAAATTATCATATTTCACAACAATGAAATCTATTCATACATCATATATCTATCTTATTTTTTTTATACAGGTTCTTCCTCACATTTCGTTATTGTAGTATATAATTTATATGAATTTATGATTTTATTTTTATTTAATTTTATATCACAAATAATTCATTCTGGATCATGCTTGAAGTGGGTATCCATTTTTCTAATAATACCCGATGACTTAGTTTTTTGTTTTCACAAACTGGTTTGATGTTAAGGTATCCCACATTTCATATTGATCTCTTCGATGTCATCATCATCATCACCACCACCACCACCGGTTTTTAATTCATCAACATCTTGAATTCAACTTCCCATATTTTTATCTTCTTCATTTTTCTCAAAATTCTATATTATTTTCACTTTTATTACATTCAAATATTTATTACAAGTGAGAAAATTTCTATACCATCTAACAAAGTGTTGTTTTATATGACCAATGAATCCCTTCGTAATTTATTATATAAAATTTTTGGTTGATTAATATTATTCTTTGGGATTTTCTTGATAAAAATACTTCTAATATAGTTAATTTCTTGAACTTCTTGGAGCTGCAATTGTTGGTGATTCAAAACAGTACTCACAAATTTTTATACTAGTTGGTGTTTCAGGATAGTGAAATCATAAAATAATTATTATAAATTCATAATTTCACATAATTCATAGAAAATTAGAAGTAAGTAAAATAAATGGGGAGATGGGTGTAATGAAATGTAGGGTTTAATGATTGAAACTATAAATAGAGTCCGAGGAGATGGGTGAAATGGAGTGTGAAAAAAATCCATTTTTAACTACTTGGTGTTTGATCATCCCATAATTGGTGGAGTATTTTTTATCCTTCAAGGTGAGATGACCTTCCTATCCTATTTTTGTTTTTCTTATTACAATTTTGATAGGTTTTTGTACTTTTTTGGACCAAAATACAATTTTTCATGACTGTTTCTTGAAGGCTCCATACCTCTAAAAAAGGCATGCTCCTTGAAGAGGTCACCTTGCCCCATTAATAGAAATCTTCTTTGGGTGGTCCTCTCAGCTCCTTGGGATCAGGCACTCACTAAAATTCTCCTTTGAAAACTATGACCAAAACAACCTCAATTGGTTAAAACATTGTACAATAATTAATTTTCAAGGAGTTGATTAACATAAAGTTTCTACAATTTACATAAGCTATAAAATATATAGCGTTCCAAGAATGAATTTTTGGACTGAATTACAGTGAACAATATCTAACATTAATAAGATAAAATTTAATATTTGGAAATATAAATGGGTTAGAAACACAGTTGGGTTATCTTGTAATAAATATGAATGAAATCATGATATAATGTGATAATTTTCCCTACTCTGAACTTGAGATGGAATGTTAGTTTAAGTTTTTTTATGATTTCCCTTAATACGTGAAAAATTTGACATGATGGTGAAATCTGACCTTAGGAGGGGTTGAGTATGGTGATTAAATACACTTATTTTTTCCCATACTAGAAAACAAATCTGGTAATGAATAGTGAAACAATGATCTAAATTGTTGAATTTTCATTTGAAATTGTGAAAAAATAATATTTCCATATTAAAAAATTGAAAAGATAAGGAAATATGATAAATTTAAGTATCATAGAAGGAGAAAAATGTTATGAAAATGGAAAAATAAAATAATATAATTATGATAGGGGAGAGAGATGTCGGAGATGACAGAGAACAAAATAAAAATTATGATTATCAAAAAATGTCCCACATTACTTCAATTAGAGAGGGGGATGCCTCATTTTAATGGAATTATGTGTAATTATTGTGACATGAATATCCAAATAGCATTAGAACAAGTCCCTACAACTCTTCAGGAACACCTCTTGATCAGTAGAGGCAACCGTAAACACCTTGAGTTCAATGAAATATGAGTGGGATATGGAGTTTCTCAAAATAATATAATTAACCACATATGGTTCACACCCAATGTTTGCACAAACTATTTGAGCACTAAGTACACAAAGTGTGTATTTAGTTAATTCACAGAAATAGGAAAATAATAAAACTATACTAAATAATGAAATGAAATGATCATTAAATATTATACAACCATAGCCCAAAACATCCATAATGTTTAAAAATTTAAGAGTATCCAGGTAGAAAAAACTTATGCACATAGGACATGATCCAAATAGTCCCTTATAGAAAAAAGAGAGATTCACACAAGTGGTGACACCCAATAATAAATTATAGAATTACCCCGATGTCAATAATTGGTAATACTATAAAAACATCAAAAAAACTCCACAAGAACATCAAACTACATTTTTTAAATGTTTTCATGTTATAAGGCATTTCCCTTACCTGGATGCCAAATAAAAGAACCCGAATGTTTACCGTAAAAAACACATCCAGGGTGTGAGAATAACATATTTACAGGGCTTTCACCACCCAAACCCTTAAAAACTTTTATAAACTAAATTTTATATAACAAAAATTCAATGATAGTGTAGTTAATTAAATAAAAATCAGCACGGTATGTCAGAAAAATGAGGAATGAGTAAATATTATAACAGATAGCCCCCCATATGGAGAGGGTCCATACATGATCTTCCTAATTTGAAATTACGCTTAGAATATGATGAAACCAATTACAAGGTGAAATATCCATTCAATCAGGGAGAAAAGGAATCATGTATAAAAAATTGGTGTAATCATAAGGACTAACTCTTTGAGAACAGGGGAAGGGATATAAATATTTTGGGTGGTGCGAGCCCAACCTCATCCATCAACTTTCCCATCGCACAATGGCACCTTCCCATGCTTTATATAACAAAATACATAGTTTCTAAAATTTTCAATAATAATGCATTGGATTATACATCAACATGAATGATCAATCAAGTAACCATTTTACTAAACATGATTGAAACATAATACAAGTATTACAATTAACATCTCATTTAAAATCACAATGATCATTAAAATTATAAAGGGGGTATAATTTTCACATATACCACTAGCATGTATACCATTTACAGAAATGAAATCATGTAACAAATAATGATCACGGCTTATATTTGATATCCATGTTATGCCAACATGATAAACATAATCGAAATCAATAAAAAATATAAATATTTAATAAAATGATATATGAAAACATTATTAATTGAAAAAAACAATATTATAATTAAATTCACTCACTCCCAAACCATTTCCCAGCCAACCCTTTATGAGTATGACAGAATTAAGGGACCAATTACCTAAATTAATTAATAAGGCTCCATTTAGGTTAATATAGACATGGTATATCACCATTATAACTAATTTACCAAACTAAAATAGGATACGATAATGTTTTTTATCATTTTCCAACATAATAGTGGAAGTCCATAAAGAAAAGTAACATGCTTACCGTTAATTCATCTTGGATAAACCACCACAGTATCTAAATAAAGATAATATCTAAGGAATTAATGATATTTACAATACCCAAGGTGGGGGATTTGGAGATTAAATTTATTTTTATAGAGATATGAAGTAGAAGAGAATAGTAGATGTGTTTTTGTAGCCTTTTAAAGACACTCCAAAACAAGATTGATTTTGGTATTACTTAAGAAGAATGAAAAGAGATAGAGAGATTGTAAGAGATGGGTTCAAGGCTATAAATAAAGGGAAACCCAACTCCAAGGCATTTTTGGGAATATATTTTTTTGTAAAAAATACAAATATTCCATCAAATATAAAATATATATTGCTATACCGTGTACATGGTATAGGACACTAACTATATAGTGGGTTTGATGGTGTTACTATAGTCCACCATACACTACAGGGTAGCTAATAAATGTCCACCGGATACCCAATATTTTTCCAAAACATGGGTACATTTCCACCTTTAATTATCCTACCAAACCCCTATAACTTATTCTTAATTAAAAATTACACCAAAACGACATTGAAATACTAGAATTAAATGAGAATAATAACATGAAAATATATGGGTCTTTGCAACTTTCCCACCATTGGAATAATCATCCCCAAGAAGAAAAAACTATCTTTTTTAGGGAATAAGTTCATTCACTAAATTCTCATCTTAACTTCTCAATCCCATGTTTCTTCATGAAGCTTTTCATGATTCCTCCAAAACTAAATAATAGGAATCAATTATTTTAATATTAGGTTCCCTATACTAAACATGAATAATATTCTTTAATTAAAAAATCATGTATATAGTCAGTATGAATGATGTACACTTACCATTATAGTGTTTTTGTTTCTACATATACTATTTAAAATGTAATATCCATTGAATATTTATTGTATCATAAGGTTATAGAAGTTATTTTGCTATAATGATAACATTTAGGTGCTATGAAATTAATCTCAAACATATTCCCTATAGCCTAGATACACCATATTGACTGGACATAGATGATGTTTGACTATCAGTTGAGGATATCTCATAAGTATTGACAATTATTCTCATGAAGATCACACTTAGTGATTTCGAGTAGATGAAATCATGAGGACTGAACTGCCAATAGGAACACCACATGTTTTGGGGGTCATTGATAGTTCCTATTTGCAATAATGTGTAATGGTCTCTTGGATTGAGATTATTATAAATGTATACTATTTGATAGTTTACTTTTATGTAAGGAAAATACTATGGCAATGAATTCATAGTGAGGAAACTTTCCTTGGGTGCGACTTTGGTAGTATGGCATTGATTGAATAATCAATATATTATTTTTAAATTTTGATAAGAAAATATATTTCAAGCCTAGTAAATAAGGATTGTAATACCTTTACTAAATACATATCTATTGTAGAAGAAGGTAAGTTTATCCAGAAATGTCAATGAATAATACGGAAATAAAGCACAATGACACAACCATGTGTCCTAATTTATGATATATCACAAGACAAAGAGATTATATTACATTATATGTGTTTGTATGATGGATTTCATTATTATGACAACTCATCCTATCATTAAGGGACATGCTAGGTGTAGGTTCTGGGCACAACATAAGTGTTTGATGGTCGGTGCCCAAATTTCATTTTCTCCATGATCGATGATCAATATAAGATATACACAATGATAAAAATCACGATCTATGGAATTCAACCAAAGAATATAGACAAGGTAATTCACGCCAAAACTGGAGGGAGGACCAAAACATGGTATTTATTATTAATTTAATTAATTAAATAATTAACTTGATGGAATTATTTCTTCAACAATGGATATGAAAAAAGATCTGAATTGTTGTGTTGTTGCTTTTTAGGAATCAAGTGTAGATTCCCTTTATCATTGATCCACATGTGTCCCATGAATCTTTAGACATCGCTGAAGGAATATCCAGGTTTTCAGAATTATATATCCTTATGCTTGTGTGATACACCATTGATCACTATGAGAATTTCTTCTAAAGAGGTCCTATTTATATGATGGAGGAATATTTCTCTCCATTATTTGGTGCAATCATGGATAATAGAGATCTCTAGGTCTTGAGATAATTCTACAATTTTGTTGTGCACGACTTAAAAAATGATTTTTTTCTTGAGAAAATAATACATCGGGGTTTATATATCACTAGGGTTAAAATATAATAATTTCATAAGTTCCCTCATTTATTTATTTAATCCTAGTGAGAAACACATGTAAAATAATAATAAAAATATTATTATTTCCCACCACGTGCTTAACGTGAGAAATAAAATGAAATATTATTTAATAAAATAATAGACCATGGTTATCATTTTCTCACCAACCCATTTAAACTCGGCCTTCCATTGTTCCACAATATTTATTAGTATTTGAACAATGACTATATATTTATTATATAAATATCACTTCATTATTAAAAATTAAAAAATTAATGCCATATTTACTAAATACAAAATAAATATTTATTGAATATTATGATCACATTATACTCGACCAAATAACTGACGATATAATATATGTGATCAAGAAAACATGAATAATTATTAAACCACATATCAGAATAATATTTATTCATATTTTAAAAAGAAAACAATAATATATTATTTAACAGATGTTCTGGATACACTTAGTGTCTGACCCTCTTGGTCTCTTTCTCAATGGAAATAGGAGAAGTAGCCTAATGTCTAAGAATAGCATATAGAAACATGCTAAGGAATCTATAGAGAATGATGTTAATGATGAAATGAAATGTTACCTCATACAGGTGATTACTATGTAATATAATCCCTTTATCAAAATATCTCTAATCAAGCATGTTGCATGTCAGTTCCATCAACCAAAGTTCTTGATGTCTCTTTCTTTGATTTCTCAAAAATTGAACTTGCCTATCAAACACTATGTCCATGGATTTATTTAGGATATATCATTTCCATCAAAGGGAAAGACAGATTACTTCTATTTAAACAGAAGGTACAAATCCTTTCTCACATTATTTATTAATGTAATATTACTCATGACAAACCCAATGTATCCTACCTCTCCACGAACAAATTTCATCATGTTTTTCTTCAGTACATCAATGAACATAGCTCATAATACTCATTAATAATAATCTTAAAGTATAATGATCAATACACACATCCGCAGATAGAAATATTCAATGACACATAGACACATGGATTTCCTACTGGTGGATCTCATTATCATAATATCCTACTGAATATTACTAAGGTAATACACCATGATAATATGCCTGAATATATTATGAGTCTCCACCCCTAATAGACTATATCAGTTTTGTCCCTGAAATTCTATCTTCTGGCTACAGAATATATATTCAAGAATAGTATTGTTGCACTTTTGTGTTCTCATCATAGTGGGGAACTGCTCTAACATTTTAGTGTGACAACTAATTTTAGTACATTATCACATACTACATAATATTAAAGAACAATAATGATTTGATATATAGTTTATTAATATTAAAAAATATGAATACAAGTTATCCTAATGTAAAATAAGTTGGTTCTAGGGAACCAACTCCAACAGAATCACACTTTCACTTGAGCCAGCTACTGACAACATTTAGTCTGCTATCTCTCACTTGATACTCATGCTTCTGATGGGATAGGCATTTAGTAAATGGGTCATCCACATTCTATTCTATGGGTACTCTTCACACTAAAACATCAATAATTTGATAAAAAACCCTCAAGAGGTGATACTTATATTGTATATGCTTTGTCTATTAGTGTGACCATTGAGCTTTTGAAAAAGCCACAAATGTATTATTATCATAATACAATGGGATAGGGTCTATAATTATTGGTACCACATTAAGATCTTGGACAATGTTTTGAATAAAAATGGATTTGTTGTCTGTAACAAAAGTTGCTATATACTTGGACTCTGCTTTAGAATCAGTGAAAACTGGATGATTTGAACTATTCTTTCCCACAACTAATCTATTGAGGAAGAAAACATATCATGAATATGACTTCAGATAATTATGATATGTCTGAAAATAGAAATAGTATAACCCCTGGTGACCATCTCCTCGTCTCCTCCATACACAAGGAACATATCCTTAGTTCCTATCTAACACCTAAGGATAGCTTTAACAGTAGTCTAATATTGTTCCCCTTTGTCTTATTTAGTCTATTGCTACCATGATCAATGCATAAGAAACATAATGTATAGTACAAAATATGGAATACATGATTGATCCTATCACTGAAGAGTGTGGAATATTACTCATTATCACTTTCTCTTGATATGTCTGAGGATGCATTTTCATAGAATGATGTAAACAATTTGACACTAGAAAAAATACACTCTTGGATTATTCAATACTAAATAACATTAGTATTTGTTCAATATATGTACTTTGAATTTTTCCAAGAAACCTATTGGATCTATCATGAATGATCTTGATCCCTAAAATGTAGGAAATTTTTACGTATGTATCTCATGGAGAATCATTTGTTTAACTAGTCCTTAACAAACTATAAGATTGAGATGTCATTTACAATAAGTAATATGGAATCAACATAAACTACTAGGATAATGACCATATTCCCTCTAAAACTCTTGTAAACACACGAATCACATTAATTCTTAATGAAACCAAATTTTTATAGGGATTCATTAAATCAAATGGTCCATGACCCGGATTCATTATTTAATCCAAAAATGTATTAATACAACTTGGAAATACTTTTTGGCATAACCTAGAGTCACAAACTCTTTTGGTTGTGTCATATAGACATCTTTTTTATGATTCCCACTATTGAATGCTTTTTTGACATCCATCTTCCATATATCATAGTCATTGTAATCTGCTATGGAATGTAAAATTATGAAAGATTTAAACATGGAAATTGGTGAAAAGGTTTCACCGTAGTCAATTAGTGGATGCTTTTTAAACCCGTTATCAACTTGGATTTATTTAACGGTAATTAGTTCTCCATTCATGTTTAGTTTTTTTTTTGAGTAACCATTTGTACCCAATAGGTATTTCATCAACTGGTACATCGACTAGAACAGAATCTTGGTTTTGATACATGGAATCCATTTCAAAATTCATGGCTTCTTCCTATCTTGTAGCTACTAAGATCTATACTACCTCATTGTAGGAGAGAGGCTAATCATTGTCAATAAATAGTGAGTCCCCATCTCTAGTGACTAGAAAACCATATCTCTTGTGTTATGTTTCCTCTTTTACACTCCTATGAAATCCTTGTGTTTTAGGAATTACTTCTTCCATGGGGACCTATAGAAAAACTTCTTTTACCAACTCTTTTGTATCATGAGCATCAACTTCATCGAAGCCAATCTTTCTCCCACTATACTTTTTGAGGATGTTCTCCCTCTCAAGAAATATGGCTTCATAAGAGATAAATTTTTTTGAGGGGTTTTATAGGTGGCGTCCCTTTATTTCCATGTGATACTTTATAAAGTTACAATTTGTGACTCGGGGTTCTTGTTTTTTGCCTAATAAGGACTTAAAAAATACCTCTCAACACCAAAAATGTGTATGTGATAAAACATGTTTCTTTCCACTCCATAACTCTAAGGTAATTATGTTTTCTATATTACTTGGATCTCAGTTTAATGGTTATGTTGTAGTTTGTAATGAATATCCCCAAAAGTATAATTGAAGATCTATATGACTCATCATTGACCTTACCATGTATGACAAGGTACGATTCCGCTTTTCTGTAGCACAATTACACTATGGTGAGTAAGATGGAGTGAGTTTGATATAATCCAAATATCTCGTTAAAGGTTGATAAATTCTTGGTTAAGTTATTACCCACCTCCACCCAATAAAATATTATTTATCTAATTATCATGTTGATTATCTAATTCATTATTTAATTTCATTAATTTCTCAAAGGACTCAATCTTAAACCTCATTAAGTAGATATATCCATATCTAATCAAGACATCTATAAAATATACAAAGTAAGACTATCCACCTCCAACTTATAATAGAAATGTTCCACACACATCAGTGTGTACCAATCCTAGAAGCTCTATAACCCTTTTATGGTATCCAACAGATGGTGGTTTGGCCATTTTTATTTGTAAACAAGCATGACATCGTTCAAGTGGCTTCAGCATGGAAGAGTATAAAGAACCATCTTGGCATACCTTTGTCAAAAGTTTCTCATTTTCATGACCAAGACGGTGAACCATTTCTTGGTGTTATATGAGTCATGTAAACATGATTTGTTATCAATTTAAAATAGATAGTTTTTGTAATTTAACACATAAAAACCATTATTTAAATGTTTCATACCATAACGTATGTTGTTATTATAAAAGAAACAAAATTTATTTCTAAACATGAAAATAAACCAATATCCATATCAGAATGATTGAAAATTCATGTTCTTGTTACTTGTAGGTACATAATAATAATCTTTTTAAACCATAATCACTCCCATTGGAAATGAAATACAGTAGTCACCAATGGCTATGGTGTGGCTAGGGAAGACATCCTTGCTCCATTAATAGGTCTCAGATCCACCTCTCCACTAGAAATATTTTGAAATCGACAGGGTTATTGCATTTGGATACATATTTGAACACCACTAGTTGTATCTAATACCCAATGTATAGATATTGAAATATTACACTTGGTAACAAAGACACCTTTATCTTCCCCTTGCTTCTGGGTGCAGTTCCCCTTCCAGTGGCCATACTTTCCACATGTAAATCATACATCCTCCATTTCCTTACCCTATCTCTAGATCTTCCTCTTAATGGAAGGATGGTTCTTGGGAGATTTAAACTGTTTATTGCTCTTGGTTACCATTTGCTTGTTCTACATTTTCTTATTCACCATAAGGACTGTAGTTTTATCACGACCCATGTCTTTATCCACTTTGTGAATCAATGTGAGAAGTTCTAAAAGACTATTCTAATTATTTCTCATACTATAATTAACAATAAAACTATATTAGGTCTTGGGTGGTGATGAATGAATGAGCTCTATATGACACTCATCTGGGAATTTAATCCCTATGATTTACAAGCGTTCAATATAGCTAATAAGCTTGAATATATGAGGACCAACTAGTGCATACTCTCCAAGCTTAGTTATAAGAAATGAATTGGAGATCTCATACCTCTCTTATCCCTCCATCTATAGATAGAGATCTTGAAGGTGAGACATTATGATATATGAATCCATGTCATCAAGTTTCTTCAAAATCTCATTTGACAGGGATTATATCATGAAACACTGAAAATAATTATAATCATTTACATGTTTATCATAGAGTGATATCTCTTCATTACGTGCCTCATTACCATGCACAACAGGAATATGTTTTTATATCAAATTAAATTTTCTTTCATGGAAAAGGATAATGCATGATCTTCTTTTCCACTCTTGGAAATTTGTGCTGGTGAGAAGGTTATTCTTCTCATGTATAGATTGCAGTGAAATGTTTGAAGTCATTTTTTATGTTGTTTCTACAAAAAAGATGAGCATTATTTTAGTACGTTACAGTATAATATTTAGATAAATAAATAAATATTATATTTATTATTCTCCCACTATTTCATTAAAACACAATATCCCTCATCGTTGGATTTAAAATATCCTATTTATTGTAAATTGTAGTTGAATGGATCCATATTTCCTTTCTCATTACCAAAACATTGGTTGGTCAATAAACTCGAATGGTTTTAGGTAGGCATTCCAAATTCCAACTACATTAACTCATAATTCCTTGATTTGTTGAGTGGACTCCCCAATCCTAAATCCTTAAATTGGATTTCCTCAAGCCTTTCTCCTCAGTTACACCAATTCATACTTTGAAAGTCAACCCTTGATGTAAACTAAGTTAACTCACCCAAAAACATCAAGTTAGAATTCCATGATAATTGAATGTACACCAAATTTAGAGGGTCAAGAACTTTGAACTACAGATTGATTCTAAATAATGTAGTGGAATTATATACTATCTTAATATATATAATTGAGGGATTTTATCCTTTTTGGAAAAATTGACAATTATTATCTTTATCACTTTATTGGTAATAATATGTGAATTTACATCACTAATTAACCATGTCTTAGATAAGATTTATGCATAAGACAATTTATTTTAGTTCTATCTTGCATGCTTGTTAATTTCATTAATTTATGTGACCACAACAAAACATCCATAATGAAGTAACCATAAAAATTGACAGAAATAAAATAATAAATTGGTGTGATCATGAGATTTTACTAATGTTTAGTTTATCTAGTAGTTAGTAAACATACTGCTGACCTAGGGGAAAAAACCTTGAACAAATTGAGGTTCATGTTGCATCTTTATACCTATCCACCTTTGTATATATCTTGGATTGGTTTCACCTCAAATCCAAACTTGATCCACATCCACTAGAATCGGAGATAAATCCCTTACATGATATTTTACTCACATAGAGGTAAGGGGGAAAGGGTTTTCTTGAAAGAGATCGTGGGAATACAGGCCCTTATATAATAAGAGGAGATAAGGCACACATGTTAACTATTTAATTTAATGATAAATTAAATGAAACAATCACAGAAAATGGTTTGGTCTATATTCAAGATCATCCACAAGCATGCAATGAATTATTCATTTAATAAAACAAGCATTCAATTATTAATTGTTCTTATCTAAGATAAATTATTCTCAAATAAATTAATTATTATCTTTAATTAGTCAATTATATTATCTTAATTATCATCTAAATTTCCTTGAGATTCTTGTCCATTATAATATTAAAAAAATTAAACTAAATCATTTAAAATTAACTATGTACATAAATGTACTTTGGATCCAACATGGTGAATACCCATATGATTCTACCCAACATGTATTATACATGTATAATTTTGTACTCTTGTGACATTTGGAATGCATGACTTATCTCGTACTTTAATGATATGTACTTCAAGAATTATTACAAAAATTAAAATTTTTTTAGACACGCATTATACTTCAATGCACGTAGAGCGACAACATATATGATGACTCATACATGATATATTGATCTGAAAATTATATTGATATTAAATAAACATTTATATATATATATATTAAAACCTATCACATGGAATATCAAATCTTTATGACCACATGCAAGTACATGTATCAATGATTACATATTATAATAAATAAAATTTAAATCTACCTAATTTGGTATAAGTACAAAATGTGTACAAGTGAGCACACGACGTGTACAAATATCATCGTCTATTAAAGTAACACACCCAGAAACTCATCATGTAAATCATGCCTCATAAACTAGAGTACATGGTATATCCATTGAGATACATGTCCTGTGATCACCAAAATACACAGTCACCAGTCTGGTAGGAAGTGCATTGAAATGAAAATATTTTCTTTAACTGAAAGGGAATATACACCATGCACATGGGCTACATGATGTCTACTCTACATGAATATTCACCAATCTATACAGATAGTATGTGGTTGGAGTTAGTAAATACATAGCGGGTCTTCAATACATATGACTGAATTAATTCCAAATTAATTCCTGATGCATTGAACACAACTAAACTGTGTGTAACTTAAGATACATGACATGTACTTCATTTTTATCCTTCTATAATCCTTGGAACTAAAAAATGAGATCTTCTATTTTAGTTTATTTATAAAATTAATCACATTGACTTGATCTATGATAAATGATGTAGGAAGAATCCGATATCTTGATTTTGATTAAAATAATGATTAAAATTGAATTGAAAAACTAAATATAAAAAATTCATAAATCACCAACGATCATTAAATAATTATAAATAATTATTTGATGATTCTGATACAACTTGTAGGTGCTGAGTACAATGGAACTGTGCAATGGGCGGTGACCAACTTTTCTTTTTTCTATGATTGATGATGAGTCCAGGATTTACACTATGATAAAGCTCATGATCTACAGAATTGAATATAAGAATACAGAAAAGGGAAATCATGATGGAACTGGAGGGAGGATCATCACTTATTATTTATAATTAATTTAACAAATTAAATAATTACCTTGTTGAAATTTTTTATTCATTGATGGATCTGACAGTAGATCTGCATTTTTGTTGTCATTTCTCTATTGGAATAAAGTGTAGATTTCCTCTAACGGTGATCCACACGTGTTCCAAGAATCTCTAGATGTTGCCAAAGGAATATCCAGGTGCTAGAATAGAAGATCCTTTCACTTCCACAGACTTCCTTTGATCACTACAAGAATTGATTCCAAACTATTCACCTTTATTTGGAAATGAAATATTGCACTCAATTATTTGGAATGATCTCGAAGAAGAGAGATATCTAGGGCTTGAGAGAATTCTCTAACTCTATTGTACACAACCCAAAAAATGAATTCTTCTATTGGTAAAATAACATAGCTGGGTTTATATATCGCTAAGGTTAAAATAAAATAATTGCATAGGTTCCCTTAATTATTGATTAAATCCATGCAAAAAACCCAATGTAAAATAATAATATTATTATTAATATATCTCAACATGTGCCAAACCTATGGATTGAAATTAAAAATTATTTTATCAAATAATATTAAATATTTATTATTGCTTCACTAAATAATTTTAAATCGGTTCTCCATTCCTGCAAATTATTTATGAGACCCTGAATAATGACAATTTATTTTTTAAATAAATATCATCAATTTATTAATAAACAAATAAATAAATATTATATTCACTAAATAAGAAAATAAATATTTAACAAATATTCTACATACATTTTATTCTCTCAAATAACTTGTTATAGAATATATGAAATCATGAAAACATGAATAATAATTAAACCATGTGTGGGAATAATATTTATTCAACTTGTTAAATAACCAAAAATAATATATTATTTAACTGATATTTTGTATATACTTAGTGTGTGACCCTCTAGGAATCCTTCTCAGCAGAATTAGGTGAAGCAGCCTAATGCCCACGGTTAACATCTTGGAACACACCAAGTAACCCACAGAGAAAGAAGTTAATGTTGCAACGACATATTACCTCATACAGACGCTTATTGTCTAATATAATCCTATTATCGTGATATCTCTAATCAATAAGGTTTCATGCTGATGCCACCAACCAAAGTGCTTTATGTTTCTTTCTTTGATTACTTGGAAAATGAACTTTCCTTTCAAACACAATGGTCATGGATTTATTTAGGATATATAATTTCCATAAAAGGGCATGACATATCAACATCTGTTAAAATAGAAGGGCCAAATCTTTTCTATCATTATTCATTAATGCAATATTACTCGTGACACACCCAATATTTCCAACGTAAATTTGAACATATGTCGTCATGGTTTTCATAAACACATCAAATTATGAAACTCATAATGATAATTAATAATAATCTTAATGTATATTGATCAATATACACATCCACAGATAGTAATATCCAATGACACATAGACATGTGGATTTCCTACTAGTGGTTCTTGTTCTTATAATATCCTAATGGATATTACCACGAGCGTACACCATGAGAATGTCCCTCAAAGTCCTATGATTTTACACCCATTATAGCCTATATCATTTGTGACCTTTAAATGATATCATCCATCTATAGATTATATATTCAAGAATAGTGTCGTAGCACATACGGGTTTTCATCATAGTGAGGAACTGCTATGACCTTTTAGGGGGACAACTAATCTTAGAACATTATCTCATAGAATGTCACACAGAAGAAAAATCATCATGTTATGAATGGTTTATTAATATTCAAAACTATGAATAAATGTTATCATAACGTACAATGAAATTTTTTGTTGGAAACCAACTCCAACAATGTGTTGCTAGAATTCACTCCTGGTCTGTTAATAATATTCACTATTATTGATATAAGGATTTAGAGGGTCACACATGATAATGTACTCAAAATTATTCCATATTCCTCTAAATATGAATATAGGATATGGTGGTCCCCACTATGTGGTCAATGATATATCCAATAATGGAAAATCACCAACAACTAAATATTTCCCTTATTATTAAAGTTTAGAATAATTGGTCTTGAATTGATTTATCAAATTCAGTTCCAATTATTAAATAAAATACGTGGAAAATATTATACGAATGAATTTTCATTTAATATTCATAATTCATTTAATATTTTCAGGAAAGACGAGTTGAGTTAATAACTTGGTTTGATCACATAATATATTTATTATTTTTTATGAAAGTGATATAAATATGAATAATACTTATGAATTTGTAAAGTAGTCATAAGATGTTGTTTATAGTGAGTAGTAAATATTCATAGGTCATGGACCCTTTTTGGGTATTTTGGAAACTCACTATAAAATAGAATATGTGTACCTCACATCGATAAATTTTCATTGGGCAGGAAATGAAATCCCCTATCTTCTCTCCCACTCTCTAGAGAGGGAAGATCTCAATCCAAGAAACCAGAATGAACTCTCAATCATGGACTGAAAGAACATCGATGCATTGATCATCTAGCCATTGAAGGCATCATCATATATCTATGATAGCACTTGAAATTTTATGAATGACTCTCCCATAGACTTTTGTAGTGTTTTTGGATGATCTCGATAGGTTTAAATTCAGATTCTTCATGCTACGATTACCAACGATGAGTAGATTTTGGGAATGGTTTCAGATCGAATGAGGTAATTCATGTTTTAATTTTTATGATTAAATTACATCATGAAAAAAATTCTTCATTTATCTAGGTTATTCTTCATCGGTGATGATGATGTTACATCAATCATTGGTGAAAAATATAAAATCTCTTACCCATATTCTTCCGATGCGTGCCCATTTACCGTCAACATGTTTCAGAGTGATAACATGATAATTTTATGTCAATAAAAAGTAATATTGTAATAATATAATTTAGATGGCATCAATATAATACCAACAGTGCAGAAAATGTTTCAATCATTCATCAGGTGACCAATTTTTGACCATAAAATTTTTTTAATACAGATGGAAATTATTCTTTTGAGTTTTATTTTGAAGAATATATATATATATATAATGTTTACTTGAAATCTATAGATTTGTTATCCGGAGAAACCCTATACTCTGACATGGTTTTCCAGTTGAAATGGTTTTTTTGTTCTACTGCTTTTTCCATGAGGATTATAATTATTTTGTTTTTTTATTTTTTATTTTACATCACCAAAGTAATAGGATTTAGAAAATAGTGAACAAAAACAAATAATTAAAATTGAATGTTTTTTGGGGCAGAAAAAAACACATTACGAATATTTATTTCAACTTCTTTTTAATGGTGTTGGAACATTGGTAAAAGAGAAAAACACTATTATTTTTCCAATATTCCTGTGAAATCTTGGCCGAGGAAATTTTCTTCTACTAATACAGGCAGCACCACCACCTCCTGCTACTAGCAAGAACCAATTCGGATAAACTCTAACTGTTCCCATTGGCTGACCTCGCAGATTCTGCGCACCATTGTCATTCCATCCTTCGGTGTGCAATGCTATCTTTAGTACCTCATAGACAACAGTCACGTGATTCCCCTGGTCAACCAACCCCATCCTTCCAACCATCGATTGAACCGCCTCCATCACTAATGTTGAGTTCCAGAACACCGTAGCCAGATCAGTTCGTCCCTGGTTCCCTAACTCATAGGGTGGTTCCCCTTCACCTATGAACCCATATTTGCCTTCCATCTCACCACAACCAATATTCCCTAGATTAGGGCCTCCCACATAGTTGAACCACTTTCCACAATCCCTAGGTGCCCTGTCACCCAACACAAAAATGAGCAGAGCATGTCCTTCTTGACTCACCCTGATCTATCTAGTCTCAGAACCTATTTCAAGGGATTTTTAGGCGGTGAAGGACCCAAAAATAAAAGGTTATATATATATTTACAGACACTCACAAGTTTCTAAATTATGTTATATTTTGTTATTAAAAATAAATGGGGCTCTGAGATAAAATTAAAAAAATTAATTTCAAATTCATTTATTTCCATCAATATATATTTATTAAAAAAATTAATTTTATTATGAATTAAATTGCACCACAACATATTTTTAGCATTGATTAACCGCCTATTTAAAATTTTATTTCAAGAAGCACTTTTAATAGAATGTTGGAAACCAAAAATGGTTAGGATATCAGAATAACATAAAACCACATATGTGATAACAGACCATTCTCTAAAAATTTAAAAGAGTTGGAATGATTTACCTTATATAATCACCATTTGATGGAGGTTACATTCATGTTAGGATTATTCTTGATGAGATCTTCGATGTGGATTGTCATCTTGTTCTAGGTCAGAAAACGTTCTCCCAAGATGAAAATACTACAAATAATTCGTTTAAAAGCATTAGAAACCACTTTTAATAGTGCTAGAAAAGCGTTGTTAATCACCGAGAAGATAAATTGGGGGGGGGTCACATTATCATCACTATAAAATCACTGATAAGGGGGACCTATATCTGTACTAAAAAATCACTCATAAAGGTCCCCCATTTATCAATGCTCAAAATAGTGCTGATAGTGGTCTAATTGCTTGTGATGTTCTATTTATTTAATAGCACACCCAACACCAGCACACCTGCACAAAACAACATCTACTCACGAAGAAATCAAAGTTGAATGAAAAAACACAGACATGAGTTTTGTAAAAAAATGAATATACATTCACTTGGCATCATGAATACAAAACAAAACCCTACTATATACATTTCAGACAATGTTTTATATGGTTACAATTAAATTATCCAACAAATAGAAAAAATATTATTGTTTCATACTTTGGAATCTCTGATCCCCTCTCAAAAGTTATTGTCCATGGTATTAGTTTTCCAACAAAGAATCCAAACTGAATAATACAATTCCACCTATATAAGAACGTGAATATTATGTTATTCATACAATAATGAAATAAACTAATCATTAATATGAAATAATACATTAATAAAATGTCATTTTTTAATAAAAAACTCACATCCAGAGTTATACTGGTCACACCGTGCATCGTATTGAGGTGAGGTTGATTCTTACATGTAAAAAATGAGTCATAGATCATTGTTTTAAAATATTTAAAAAATTTAATGGATTTTCTTAGTTTCGATTTTTTCACTAGTTCTTATACTGAAATTAATAACAAATTTATATGATACATGTGGATTTATATTGGTCACAATGTCCATTGGATTGAGATATGGTTGAATCCTCCACGTCACAAATGACAGATGGATTTTTTTTCCTACAGTATCATATCAATCCGAATGTGTTTAATCATTTTTTAGTATGTCACTTGTGTTTTTTTTCTAAAATTAATGTCAATTTTAAATAAAAAGACACACTTTGAGTCATATCAGAAACATTGTGAATTGAATTGAAGTGTGGTGGATTCAGACATGTCTCAAATGACTTATGTATCATTGTCCTAATGTATCAAAAAAATCTGAATGTTTTTTCTAAGTTTGTAGTATGTCAGTTGTCCTTTTTTTACTAAAATGACATTTCAAACTGGAAAAAACACATTTCAATTAATATTGGTTTCATCACAAATTGTTTTGATGTGAGACTTCTTCATATATGTCACAAAGAACATATAAATCATTATCTAAAATTATGAAGGCAACTGGAGCAGGTTTTCTTAGTTTTCAATGAGTGACACCTTTTCAAAGAAAATATCAGTTTTAATATAAAATGTCAATTTTAAACTGATCACATACAATTTTATCCATGCCGGTTATACCATGCATCGTATTGAGGTGAGGTTGATTCCTACATGTCACAAACGACTGATGGATCATTGTTCTAATGTATTGGAACAATATGATTGTTTATTCTTGGTTGGCAGTAATCCGTTTGTGTTTTTTTCTAAAATTAATGTTAATTTTAAATCAAAAAAGACACTTTCAGTCAAACCAGTCCCATTTTGTGTTTAATTGAGGTGAGGTGATTCCTACATGTGAAAAATGAATTATGGATCACTTTAATAAAGTGTCAAAACAATACGAATGTCTTTCCAGAGTTTGTAGTATGTCAGTTTTGTTTTTTTTACAAAAATGTCATTTCAAACTGAAAACATGCATTTTCCATCATACAAATTACATCATGCATTGATTTGACCTGAGATTTATTCATACAATTCACAATGAACTTTGGAATCGTTATCCTAAATTATGAATTCAATTGGAGTGGGTCTTCATGGTTTTCAGTGAGTGATATGTTTTGACTTAAATTTTCAATTTAAAACTGATAACAGAAACTTTTAGCCATACTGGTCACACTTTGTGTTGGATTTAGGTGGAGGTTGATTATTACACATAAAAAATGACTCATGGATTTTTTTCCTAATGGATCAAAAAAATACAAATGGTTTTTCTTGGTTTTTAGTATGTCACATTTGTTTAATTATAATATTAATGTCAATTTTAAATAAAAATAGATACTTTGAGTCATACTAGTCACATTGTGCATTGAATTGAGGTGTGGTTAATTCCAACATGTCACAAATGACTTTTTAATCATTTTCTGAATGTATTAAAACAACCCTAATGTGTTTTCTCGGTTTGTAGTATGTAAGATTTTTTTTTACAAATATGTCATTTCAAACTAGAAGCACACATTTGTAGTCATAACAGTCGCTTCGTGTGTTGGTTTGATATCAGACTAGTTCATACACATCAAAAAAAAATTATGAATCATTATCCTAAATTATGAAGGCAATTGGAGCTGATTTTCTTGGTTTTTAGTGAGTGACATGTTTTGAGCTAAAATGTCAATTTTAAACTGATAACAGACACTTTTAGCCATACTGTTCACATCGTGCGTCAGATTGAGGTGTGGTTGATTCATAGATGTTAAAAATGACTAACAAATCATTTTCCTAATGTATCCAAATAATCTGAATGCGTTTTCTCTGTTTTTAGTATGTTAGTTGTTTTTTTTCAAAAATTAATGTCAATTTTAAATAAAAAGAAACAGTTTGAGTCATTCCAGTCACATTGTGTGTTGAATTTAGGTGAGGTAGATTCCTACACATAAAAAATGGCTTATGGATTAGTGTGTTAATGTATGAAAGCAATCCTACTATGTTTTCTCAATTTTTATTATTTCATTTGTTTTTTTTTACTAAAATGTCATTTGAAACTAGAAACACACATTTTGAGTCATACTGGTCACATCATGAGTTTATTTGATATGAGACTACTTTATACATGTGACAATGAACATGTGAATCATTGTAATAAATTATTTTAACACTTGGAGTGGGTTTTCTTGGTTTTCAGTGAGTGATACATTTGAGATAAAATAATAATTTTAAACTAAAAACAAACTATTTTATCCATATCGGTCACACAGTGAATCAAAATAAGTTTTGGTTGATTTTTACATGTCACAAATGACACATGGATCATTGTCCGAAATTATCAGAACAATTTGAATGTGTTTTCTTGGTTTTTATTATGTCACTTGTGTTTTTATCTAAATTTAATGTCAATTTTGAATAAAAAGAGACACTTTGAGTCATACAAGTTGCATTGTGCGTTGAATTGAGGTGAAGTTGATTCCTACATGTCACCAATGACATATTTGTCATTTATATAAAGTATAAAAACAATCTGAATGTGTTATCTCAGTTTGAAGTATGTCATTTGTATTTTTTTTAACTAAAATGTCATTTCAAACTAATAACACGCATTTTGAGTCATACCAGTCACATCGTGCATTGGATTGATATGAAACTTCTTCGTAAAAATTAAAATAATTTATTAATTGTTATCCTAAATGATGAGGAAAATTGCAGTGAGTTTTCTTTGTTTTTAGGGAGTGACACATTGTGTGCTAAAATGTCAATTTTAATCTAATGACAGACACTTTTTGCCATACCGATCACATCATTCACCATATTGCAGTGTGATTGATTCATAAACATCCAAAATGAACCATGGATTATTTTCACAATGTATCATAACATCCTGAATTCATTTTCTCAGGTTTATTATGTCATTTATGTATTTTTCTACAATTAATGTCAATTATAAATAAAAAAGAGCCACTTTGAGTCATACCAGTCTTTTTTTGTGTTGAATTGAGGTTAGGTTGATTCCTACATGTCACAAATGACATATAGATCATTTTCCTAAAGTATGAAAATAATCCAAATGTGTTTTCTCAGTTTGTAGTATGTCAGTTGTGTTTTTTTTCTTCTAAAATGTCATTTCAAACTGAAAACACACATTTTGAGTCATAGTCGTCACATCATGCATTCTTTTGAAATGAAACTACTACATACAAGTCATAAATAACTTATGAATCATTATCATAAATTATGATGAAAATTAGAGCGTGGTTTATTTCTTTTTAGTGAGTGACACCTTTTAAACTAAACTTCCAATTTTAAGCTGATAACAAACACCTTTAGCCATAACGGTCACACCATGTGTCATATTGATTAAGATTGATTACTACAAATCAAAAATGACTCATGGATTGTTGTAATAAAGTATCAGAATAATCAAAATGTGTTTTCTTAGTTTTCAGTATGTCCCTTCTGTTTTTCATCTAAAATTAATGTCAATTTTAAATAAAAAAAGGCACATTGATCCATACCAGTCAAATAGTGCATTGAATTGAGGTGAGGTAAATTCCTAAATGTCACAAATGACATATGGATTGTTTTCCTAAAGTATCAAAACAACATGAATGTTTTTTCTCGGCTTTTAGAATGTTAGTTGTGTTTTTTTTCTTCTAAAATGTCAATTCAAACTAGAAACAGGCATAATGAGTCATACCTGTCACATTGTGCGTTGGTTTGATAGGAGACTACTTCATACACATAACATAGAACTTATTAATAGTTATCCTAAATTATTAAGAAAATTGGAGTGTATTTACTTGGTTTTTAGTGAGTGACATGTTTTGAGCTAAAATGTCAATTTTAAACTAATTACAGATAGTTTTAGCCATACCAATCACACTGTGCATCAGATTCAGTTGGGGTTGTTTAATATAAATCACAAATGACTCATGTATTTTTTCCCTAATGTATCAAAAAAATATGAATTTGTTTTCTCAGTTTTCAATATGTCAATTGTGTTTTTCTCTAAAATTAATGTCAAATTTAAATAAAAATAGACAGTTTGTGTCATACCATCCGCATTGTGCATATAATTGAGGTGCGGTAAATTCCTACATGTCACAACTAATGTAGGTATCATTTCTCTATAGTATCAAAACAATCTGAATGTTTTTGCTCAGTTTTTAGTATGTCACTTGTTGACTTTACTAAAAATAAAGTCAATTTTAAATTAAAAGAGGCACTTTGAGTCATACCGGTCACATAATGTGTCGTATTGAGGTGAGGTGGATTTATACACATTTGAAAATGCATATGGATTATATCTCTAAAGTATTAAAACAACTGAATGCATTTTCTTGAATTTGAATTGGTATGTTAGTCTGATACCAACTATAATGACCTAAACATTTCATACATTGATATCGCTTGTGTGTAGATTAATATTCCTTAAATAAAAGAAATAAATTAAACATAAATATGAAAATGTGCATTAATTCTATGGAAAATGGTTTTAATGTACAAATATTAAGATTAAATCTATGATTTAACAGACATAGTGTCGTTTCTCTTCATACAAAGGCATGTCACATGGACAAAAATCTTCTAAAATAAACAAACCCTACAAGGATTAATGAAAATCAAATCAACATTTCATTATATATATTTTTTTAAAACAAATACTATATCCTAACATTACCTTTACAAATTTACAAAGTGTTTATTTGGTCTAGATATAATCTAATAACAAAAATAACGATTCTACATGCACATAACTTGCATTGGTTAATTATCGATTAACATAGCATCTGATCTAAAATTCCGATCAGACATCCCCATGATGTTCTCATCGACACCATCTCTATGATATCATCATTCAAAATTCACTTTTCCTTCTCTTCATGCATCCATTTACCTAGTAAATTGGTTCGGGAAGACAAGGAAAACTGAATGATGAATGATGACATCATAGAGATGGTGTGGGATGAGAGCATAATGGGGACGTTAGATCAAATCTTCAGATGAGATTATATACAATGTGGTAGTTAACCAACAGTAGTGACGAATCATTAGTTTTGGTATTAAATTTTTGAGTAATACACAATCAATATTCTTCCAACACACTACATTAGTAGAAATAGCAGCATAAATGAACAAATACAGAATATAACTGATCCATTCCCAAATAGTTTAGGTCTAGTGCTTTTAGAAACATGGAAACATAAAGAACTATATCATAAGAGTCTCTCATTAAGTCATTATTTACTAGAAAGAATAATCATTTGTAAAACCATTCTTCAAAACCCAAGGATATGAAACATTGGAAAGAGTGATAATAGATGCTCAATAAGTGTAAACATGGGAGACTTAAAAGATCATATAAGGAAAAGATAAGTATAAGGAATTCACCTACATCCTAATTGTGTGAAATCTTCAATCAGGTATATTTCCCATTCATTTCTAAACACATCTATATCATCTTCTAAATATGAGTTTTTTGAAATAGTCACGGTACTACTGAAAATATATAAATACACAAAGTATTAATAAATATTTTAAATGAACTAGCAATTATTTTTGAAAATACATATTTAGGGATGCTATTTTATTGATGAAATATGATCTATTTCATAAATTAACAAACATAATAACCACACTCCATTCAATTTTTTTAGACACTACAGAAACATGGTGAAAAATAAGTATTTTGTTTTGATATGCGTTTGGGTAGTGCAATATTATTTTATATACCATGATACTTGTCCATTTGTATATCTCATAGGCATTCTTGTCCTTAGGCCCTAGATTCATTCCTTGAAGTAGATGATATTGAGGCACCACCCTATCATCACATGATTTTCATTAAAAGATAATATAAATTATATAACAACATGTTTAGTTCTAAAATGTTGGATCTAGTGTATTAAAAATTGACTAACTCCATCATGTGTGGTCAGTTTGTTGGATATCCATGCTTTGAATCAAGAAAATAAATCACTGGAGTATCCAAATTGACTGCAATGAGCATCCAATGCTGTCTGAAAACACAAAAAGGAATAAGGAATGAAATAAATAAAAAAGAGTTTATATGATTACATTGTAGAGTTTTACCCCTTCATCGTAGGAATTAAAAAGAGTCTATCATCCATAATTTTTTTTCAAATAATTTGACCTGGGATGACATTATTTCTCCCTCTTTATCAGAATTTATTTTTTATTTTGAAGAGGTGATGTGAGGACTAACGAATCCAAATTTTTGTTCATGTGGAGATACATTAAATTGTATTTCATATTTACGCCTGTGAAAAATATGAAATGTATTTTGTCTTAATTGTCATATTATATCATCTTTTTTAAAATCAAATCATGGAAACATACCTCTTGTATACATTTACAACTGAGGCACCTAGACATTCATATTTGAAGATTTCATTTACATTGTCAGCACTACATAGTTATCTATATGATGTATCACCTATACCATATTTCGATCATGTCATATCCTCTATGCTCCTTCCAGTGCTTTGAACAAAACCTTTTTAATTTCAGCCAATGGGAATTTGGATGTGCTTAATTGTGCTCTACTTACTATAGCCACCTATTTTCGGTACTCAAGCCTTATCGGTGTTTTTCAAATCATCTTTGACATTTAATTCTTCAAGAACATATTCATAGACAAGTACTTCATAACACTCTTTGTAGTGGTCCTAAACTAATCATCTGGTCACAACTTCCCCCAAAGAATTTTAGTCATCCTTCCATTGGCATGAGTAATTGTTTATTTCTAGTAGAAACTTCATTTATAACAACCAACAATAGTGAATGGTTCATTCCATATCCAATTCACTATAATAAATTTTATGAATAATTACTTATTCGTTTTATAGGATGACTCTCTTATATCATCATTAGAGTTCATGGAACTCATGGAATTCTAGACATCCATCACCTCCTCCGGATATTCATTCAATTACCAGTATATTTCCCTACCGTTCACCTCACTGCATTTATTTAGATCCAAAACATATGCCATGGGTACTTGAATAGAATGTTCCACCTCAATATTTCCACACTCGGACTCCGTTGTACTCTAATAACTGAACTCATTCTTCGAAATACTCCTTATGAACTTCATGTAAAGGCACTCTCTATGAACATTCATTGAAGAAACCATCTAGCTACCGACATCTAATGAGATAATATTTTGTTGATTCATTGAAATTTAAAAAAATTGAAATTTCATCTATAGGTGAACCGATAGACCAAACTTCTAATCTTCCCCTGAACTAAATTCATCTTCCAAAACTCATAATTTAATGGTTCTAGTGAACATATCTTTATCCAAGATCTCCCAAGTGATCATTTAAAGAATGAACTTCCAGATCTTTGAAACTTGACCAAGAAAACAATTATCAAACCAAACCCTATCATAGGGCTCATGAAGGGGTGGAAAGTGACTGAATAAATACCATTTTTATCATGTTCCATACAAGACTTTACTATATATAAAGTATTCATACATTTGAAAATACTTATTTAAAACCATTTTAAAAAAGTTTAAATCTAATATAATATACCAATAATACCAAAAAACAATCACAATCAATCCAAGTAAGTCATTAAATAATTCCATAAATAAAGGAAACAACCATTTAAAAATATGGAAAACCCCTAAACCAAGAATCACCCAACTTTATCAATTTTTATTGATCTAATAAACCATGAACTGATAATTTTTCATCAAAAAAACCATAATTTCCATTTTATTAAGAATTTGGAATAAATGAAACACATTTTTAAATAAATGTATCATTGAATTATTAAAATAACACCATTATGTCAAAGGAAACCTGCATGTGGTCATGGAAAATATTTGACCAGAAAAATCTAGATAACATATACCTCATTAATCTAATTAAAAATCATGTTTAGAGCATATAACATCAAAGGAAGTCCCAATAAATTGAATAAAATATAATTACTTACACCAATCGGTGTAAGGGTTCGGGCAAACCCTACGCACCCTATTGAAACCAGGGAGACCACAATAGAGACTCACCAGGGGGAATCCGTGCTCTGTAGAGGTCGATGTCAAGATGGTCGTAGGATGAGGAGGGCATGCCAGAATTGGTTAGGTGGACAAGGGGGGCATGCAAGGAGGAGGAGGCAGCGACAGTGGTGGAGGAGGGATCAACGAAGGAAGAGGGCTCGATGGTGGGGGAGGGCTCAACGTCGTAGCGGGTAGCTTCCACGAAGGCTTGAAAGGGTGCGATAGAGGAGGATCATGTCATAGTCCTTTTATAAAACCCGCTGGAACCTCTATTAGTGTTATCTAAAAGATCAGATAAAGGTACGTTTTATTAGCGCTAAAATAAAAAACGCTGATAGAAAGACATTTATCTGCGCTAAAATGCGCTCCTAAAAACCCTTTTTATCTGCACTAAAATTATAGCATTAATAAAGGTAAAATTTTAATAATTTATTTACATTATTATATATTTATTCAAAATGATATGTAGGATAAATATATATTTATTATTAATAGATATAACTACTGATAAATATATATTTATTTGTACTTATAAAATTATAAATTATGTAATTATAAAATTATAAGAAAAATACTTATTCTATTTATTATCAAATAAATATATAAAATTAATATTTTAAATATATATATTTACAATATTATAGATATTTATAACTATAAATAACATTTTTATATATTTATCAATATTTTTATAAATATTTATAAATATATTGATAAATATATATTTATGTAATTATATATAATATATTATATTTGGAATAATAAATAGTTTTTTTATAAATTAATAATTAGTTAAATAAATATAAATTTATTTGTATATATTTATAAATATTTGTATAAATTTATAAATATATATATTTAATTATATATTTATAACATTATATGTAATATAATAAATGTATTTATTATAATTATATATATTTTTAAATAAATACATATATATTTATTGTTATGATTATAACTATAAATAGTATATATTAATAAATATTTGTATATAATTGTTAATATATATATATTAATAAAATTATAATATTTTATCTATAATTTTATAATTATTTATTTATATAGTAATAATTATAATTAAAAAAGTATTTGAAATGTATTTTTATAAATATTAAAAATATTAAAATAAAAATTTATTATTTAAATATATATAATGTAAATTTATAATTACATTTTTAAAACATATATAGTTTATATGGGTAGCATTATGTATTAATAATTATACCACATCAATGGACAACGTGATGTAATGAATAAATGAACATTCTATTATGATACATAACGTATATGGATGATCAATATATTCATTGATAATATTCTATGGAAAACACATATATATTCAATAATTTTTATTATAAATATATATATTAAAAGGTATTAATTATTTATAACTAAAATAAATATATTAAATATAACAAATATAAAAATATAATGAATTAACCCAATAAACCTAGTAAATATAATATTTTAATCTAATAAATCGAATAAATATAAATCTAATAAATCTCTTATAAATATAACAAATCTGATAAATCTAATAAATCTGATGAATATATTTATTATTTAATGTAATTTATTATAATATTGTAATTATTTAATTATCTATATATATTTAATTATAATATTAGAAATAATTTTTCAAATAAAAAATATATATATTTTTTTGTATTATTAAAATATATATATTAATTATAATCATTTTTTTATTTAATGTATACAAATAAACATTATTTTTGAATATAAATATAATAATTCTATATAAAATAATTATATTTTTTAATAAACAATTCTCAGTGCTAATAATGGCACCGATAAAGGGGCGCATTTATCTGCAGTTTTAGCTAGCGCTGATAAAAGCCCAACCCTTTATCAGTGCTTTCTGCTTAGCACTCATAAAAGGCAGTGCTTCCCTTGCCCTATTTTGTGGTAGTGTGATTTTTCCCTACCTGATGCCATATATCAGAATATGATTCTGTTTATCCATCCAATATGACTGTTCATATTTCAAATCAACTCACTGCGGTCTTTCAAAGATTATGTGGGAATCCCATTTGAAACATTGATCAGTAGAGACTCCTCAAGAATCACTTCTTTATAGTTAAGGATTATCTACTGGACATTTTCTCTATTGAGTTCCTCATTATCAACACCCTTCAGAGAACTTTCAATTGATTCTATCATTGCATCTAGTATTATTTCCATGTCATCCTGAGTTTCTATAACTAAATAACTAGGAGGGGATTCTATCTCCTCTTGTAATTCATTCCCTTGAGACATACATTCTTCAGATGCCCAATAACATTTACCCCAATTTTGGACTAGCCTTTTTCAAAGATGCTTTCCTTCAGGGTATCCATAGTTACACTATATTTCTTTTTAAAATAGGAACCATTGCTAGATGATCATTTAACTGGAGGACTAGGTAGATTTTTTTTGTACTTCCATCTCTACAACCTCTTCACATGCTTGGTGAAAATGTCTGAATCAACAAGGGTCTTCTTGCCTTTATTTGTAGAAGGCATGAGGTACTCTTTCTCTAGTTCCACTTCCTTTCTCTCGGTGGACCGAGTCTTTGAGACATTTGATCATTGACCGACCAATGTATATATGAAATTTTATTTATTTAATCAATTACTAAAATTTCATGTGATGCATTAAATTATTTATTTAAATAATATGCTTTTCACATTATTATTATATTTTTCTTGTTTAATATGTTTAAGGACCTGCACACCTAGATAAAAGTTTATTATTTATATTTTTCACTCCCAAAAAACCCCTTTAACCCATGTGAGTATTTATGTACTATGATGAGGATGACATAAGATGATGACCATGCCAAGACGAGGCAGTATCTTATAAAAGAAGGGGAAACATTGGATCAAGGAGTGAACTATAATATGATTCTTGACCAGAATTAGGTATTATACACCTAGTATATGGTTAGTTAATTGAATTTAAATAGATAAAAAAAATTTATTCTCAATATCATTTAGGTATTTTATTTAATTAATGAATTTTTTATAATTTTGTGCATTTTTAGGATAGAGCGATCAAATATAATTATAATCTAAAATGAGTAGATTAAATTAATTTTTGACATGATATATTTTTTATTTATTTATTTCATAGTTAGTTGTGAGTAAGATCACATAGTAATAGCATTCCAAATATAAAATTATTTCATTTTTTAATTAATAATTAAAAACCTTGAAATAAATATTATGTCTCAAAAACCTTTCGTTGTTGGAATTTGAACATAGCCAGTTGTATGGGGTGCTTGTTGGCCCAATTTGAAAGAGCTTCCTAC
The DNA here is from genome assembly GCA_963277665.1 of Viscum album. Lineage (NCBI taxonomy): Eukaryota > Viridiplantae > Streptophyta > Magnoliopsida > Santalales > Viscaceae > Viscum > Viscum album. The sequence continues at coordinate 6,040,754 of CAUJRU010000013.1, read as the reverse complement.
TGCTGGGGATTTATTATGAGAGACATGAGTTTAATTAACTAATGTTATAATCAAAGATGTATCCAAATTTTTTTTAAATTTAACGGAAATCATTGAGTAAATTATTTTTATGATTTTTGGAGGTGGGAAATTCACTCAACAAATTAAGGAGCCACAAGTTATTTCAATTGGATAGCTTAGTGCCTACCTTGGAACTCTTTGAGTAGTGTCATAGCCAAAGATTATAGAGTATTGGGAGAGGATTAAAGGATCGTTTCCACTATATAATCAAGGTAATAATTATTCTGAGTCTAGTAGTGAGGGCTACTAGAGATTATTAAAATAGTCGGAGACATTTTATGATTGAATTAATTGATAATGTCTAATCAGAACTCAAGATAAAAGAACTTATCTTATAGATTTTATTTTTAATGGAAAGTAATACCATAGGTAAACATCAAATATTTATAGATAATGTAAATTTCCTTACTGACAGGAACTTCCAAGAGTAGTACATGCTCTTGCAAAAAACATCAATGATATTGGAAATTCAAGGTGCTGGTGTCCCTAATACCTATTCTGCAACCTCGAGAGGGTTTAAAAATTAATATAGGAGACTAATGTATGATGAATTTTTTTAAATCATAATTATATCATAAAAATATTCTGTGAGTTTTTATCCAATATTAAAAAATGTATATTTGAATATGTTGTCGAATCTCTACGAAGCTAGTGAGGAGAATGTGAAGCGATATTTGAATGGGAGATCATTACACTGGATATGTGTAAATTGAAAGATGGATCATGATATTTAAATACCTCCCATAGAGTTTTCACCCATATAATTATATTTAATTTAAGATCACAAAAACAAATAGTGTGGAGAAAATGTTATTTTACCTTTTAGGTAATGTTCACAATGTAAAAAATAACTTCAAGAATGTATTTTTTCTTATGGTGAACATGTTGAAAGACAAGTAGTAAAGGTCAATGGAAAGTGGTATTCCAATGAAACATTCACAAAATACTTCAAAAAATAGAGGCTGATCATCATAAAATATGTTATTTACTTTTCATTTCATGAGATATGTTTATGAATGTTTAATTCCAATGAACTGAACCGAAGAATAATGTACATGCTTAGTCTTTAAGTATATTTATCAATTGTAAGTAAAGATTCCATCATACTTATTGGGTATTAAATAAAATATACCTATCACATATGTGTATTAAAATACAGTAACCAAGTAGGTATGAAAAAATTACTATAAGTAAGGTGTGTTCTCTAAGTGTCTAAGAAAGGGTGGTTCTTAAGTCAACACTGGGAAGTACACGACTTCTATATTTCCATGTTTATTGATTATATTTTATAATTTAAAGTATCACCAAAACAATTATCTCATGATTCCATTATACATAAGGATAAATTATTCTAGTATTGTAATAAATTTTTTTTTGGGATGTTTAATAATCAACAAATGGTTCTGTGATGCTGGAATCATTGGAAATAACAGATGAATATTAAATATAAGACTCAGTTATACCTAGTTGTGGTATGGAAACTATTTTTCAAGTAAAAAAAAATTTAATGTCAAGGATATATAACCTATGGTATTTAAACTATTTGGAGTTAAATAATTTAGGTATTATCGACATATATATACTTATTTAGATTGGAAAAAAGAATCCTTTATAAATAAAGGTAATCCACAAAGGATTCATAATTATTCCAGATGGAGATTGTACACTATTACAAGGTTAATATAGTGGTAAATATACTTCATAATATTTCCTTAATTATCTTTTGAGGAATGTGAAATTGAAGTATGGTATGTTCATGGTTATAAGATATGGGTTTCTTCTAGCCTATGTTCCAATGAATATCTTGACCAAACATTCATCGATCATTAATATGTAGCATGGAGTAATTCCTAATCACACATATCCTTATAAAAATTATACTTATGATGTGATTAAGGATGATCATTGATGTGTATTACATGAAAAAATTGATCAATAAAATTTTTTAGGAGTAATTCCTAAATGTAGATTTATTTATACACATTATAGTCATGCTGTTAGTAAAAGGAGAATCATTGCTGAGACACTAAATCATTAAAAAACATCCATTATTTTTTGAGAAAAGAATTTCATGTTGCAACGTAATCCCATAACCACATTCCAATTATAATGAAATATGGTTATCAAATGAGTTATAGTATGATATAAACCCATTATTTTATAAGAGCAGGTTTTTAGATGTAAAGAGTTTGTTAGGATATAAAAAAATTTCATGAATAAAAACACAATGTGAGTTTTATGTAATTATACTAAAGGTTTCTAAGGACATTACACAAATCCCCATGAAAAAAATATGAAAGTAGAGTAATATAATTTATTTTTATAAAGGGTGAACATATATATTCAAGATAGTGGGAGAAATATTGAGTTGGTTTTAGTTAAGGACTATGGTTCAAAAATTGTTGGAATGGAAATAAGATCCACTAGAGCATATAGAAAAGGAACTTTCAGAGACATATACTACATAGGAAGGATAAATCCTTGGTAATTGTTTTATATTAACTGTAGGTGGTGATACATTATTCATTGAGAATAGTATTTCCTATAAGTAAGTAGTATATGAAAATTAGATAAGATTGAAAAGATTAATTGAAATTAAATAATGGATTCCATGTATCAAAGTACAGAGGATTATTATCTTGAATACTGTGATGGATATTTAAGTGACACTATACATGGGTGGTACAACCATGGTACCAATAAGGATAGATTGGTAACACCAAGTCATTTTTCCTAAATACATTATAATTTTACATGTCATAGCTACTTTCTATAATCATTTTATTGGGAAATTGGATATCAAGACAACAAACCTAGTAAGGTGTTTATACGACACAAACTGAAAGAGATGGTGTCACCACGAAATGAAAACATGGGTTTCATGTTATTGAAATAAAATTTAGGATTGAAGTAAGTAGAAAGATCATAGAATGCTCATTGGGAATGGATTTTTTCATACGTCCAAAGATAGTGGGAATTAAATAATTTTACAAAGAAAATATGTTTTATAGAATATGGAAACCATCTATTAGTCTTATAGTTAGATAAGACCAGAATAAAATTAGATATATAGATATTGAATTAATGTAGAAGCCTATGTTTTTTAAAATAGGTTCTACTGAGGTAGATCTAATAGTTTCTTAGACCCGATCAGTAGTACGTATACTAATAAGGTATTAAAAAAATACAAGTTGTGAAATTTGTAGAGATTTGTTTTCCATTTTTACATGGTATAAATCTCTCAATGAATATATACGTAGGGGATCAGAGTATATTAAAATGATGAGTTTGATTCCATAAGCACCAACAATGAAACTATAACATATTCCATGTTATGAACTATAAATTATATTCCTAGAATATAGTTTTTCGTAGGAAAATATCATTTATATATAGGATAAATGCATATGAAGAAGTCATAACTATCCAATTATACTGGAGAGATTTAAAATAATTTGTACCTGGTACTTGGAGGAGATGGGGCTCTATATTTAAGGGGACACAAACTAGTATTCCTACATATCAATATAATCTAATATTATAGTTAATCTATGGTAATGAACAAGATAAGATTAATCAAGCAAGTGGTAACCATATATATAACAACCAAGGGCATTGTGGATTATTTAGTAGCTAAATAAATTGTGTAAAATACACAATGATTTGTTCTAGTTCTTTGAATAACACCCAGTAAGTATTGTTTTATTATTATGATAATCCTCCAACTGTTACTGGAAAATATTTTATGATTAGATAGTGGATAAAGGAGACATACTATGGGTTTAAATCTCTTCAAGAGTCTTACTCATGAATTTTAGGTCATAGATTGCATAATATCCATGTCGTGGAGATGTGGGAGGCCCATGACAAATTCCATAATCTTGGTAGAAGCATGATCTTATATTGTGAGTGAAAACAAGTTTAGCTAACAAGATGGATCTAGTGAAAGTGGGAGTGTTGTAATAGTGGGTTCCCAAGACCCAACCTGAATAGTACTTTACAATTACCATATCATGTATACTGTGAGTTATGAATGATGTCCACTTACCATTATAGTGTTGATATTTCTGCATCCACTATTTAAATAGTAATGTGCATAAATTATTTATCTTATCAAAAGGTTATGTAAATTCCCATACTATAATAAGAAGCTAGACATAATCTGACATTAATTTTAACATTATATCCTATAGTCTAGATACATTATATTGACTAGACACATATGATGTTTGAATATCTGGTGATGGGGGGTCATAAGCATTGAAGCTTCTTCTCATGAATTTTTCACTTGGTGATCTCAAGTAGATGAGATCATAAGAAGTAGCTCAGTAATAAGAACACAACATTTTTATAGTTTCATTGGTAGTTCCTATTAGGGAACACATATAATTTTCTCTTAACATGAGACTATTATCAATGTATACTATTTTATTGTGTACTTTGATTCAAGGATGAAGAATGAAAATGAAGTCGTAGGGAGGTAACTTGTGTTGGTTGAATCATTAGTAGTATGACATTGATTGAATAATCGAGATGGAATTTATATCTTCTAATAGGAAGAGATAAGTTGAGCCCTATTGATCAGGACGGTAGTACCATTACTAAATCCATAGACATGGTAAAAGAAGGTAAGTCTATCAAGTAAGGTTAATGATTAATAAAGTTATAAAGGATGATGTAACAAGTGCGAATCATTGTTTATGATAAATCTCAAAAAGTAGAGATTATATTACATGATGTGTGTTTGTAGAAATATTTTTTATCTATGACTACTCATTATCTCTTTAGGGGCCTTGATGGGTTTCTAGACTCCACTCTCGGTCTATGAATTGTATTTACAACTATTGAGATAAGGTCATAGAGGGTCACACATGATAGCGTATTCAAAATTCCACCCTTTTAAGACGACTATGAATATAGCACATTGTGGGCCCAACACAGGGTTTAAGATGGGTCCATGAATAAAATATTTCCCAAAAATAAACAAATTAATTATTATTTGTGCTTAGAATAATTGGTATAAAATTTATTTTTCAAATTCATTTACGATTTTTACTATCAATGCATGGAATGATTTTTAACAATGGATATTATTTTAATATTCAAGGTTTGTTTAATATTTTTGAGAATAAAGAGTTGATTTTATTACATGGTTTTATTATGAAATATATTTATTATATTTTAAGAAAGTGATAAATATATGAATGATATTTATGAATTAGTAAATTAGTCATTAGATGATATTTATAGTGAGTAACAAATATTCGAGGGCGGGGGACCCTTTTTCGGTATTGTGGAAACTCATTATAAAGATGAGGATGATTTTATCATAGTGATAAATTTTAAATACAAAAGAAATGTGAGTCTTTCACTCCTCTCTCACTTACAATAGAGAGAAAATCTCAATCCATGATTTCAGACAGATATCTCTATCACAGATCAAAGTAACATAGCTTAAGTGATCATCGAGTTCTAAAACACAACTAAAAAATTAGGCTATTACCTTGGTTTAAAACCATAGAAATATCCCCTTAAACCATGGTTGTAGCTTAATTCCACAATTTAGATAAACCATTGTCCCTATTAACATTGTAATAGGGTCCATATATGGCCACAATTTTGACCATCTCTATAGATAATTTATGTCCACAGTTTTTAAATTGTGGCTATAAGGTATCTCGATGGTAGCTATTTCCACGGTTTACATTACTGTGGTTTTTTTCTGAATTAGAAAATACTTGTGGCCGCCGTTTATGAAATTGTAGTTTGGGGATTTCAATTTGTAAATGGATGGGGTAAACCTCATGACCAATTCTCCTATAAGGATGAATCCTAACCACTACTCTACGATCTCTTATGTTAATATATAGGTAAATATCTATATATAAACATATATAATTAAAAATAATTATATAATGATAATATTTTATGGTGGGGAATGTGTTTTTTAGTTGTTACTGAGAGGATTCAAAACCCCAACCACTTCATAATAAACTCAAACTCTTTACCACTACACAATGAAACACTTAGGTAATATATATACATATTTATGCAGATATATTAAAAGAAAAATATAGGTTGATAAAATAATGTGTTCCCATGTGACTAGATCACATGACCGCTTTTAAAGGAACAAAAGAACGTTACCACTACCATAGGAATATTTTCTATTCAATTTATAAATATCTTTTTATATATGAAGATATTTTTATATGTATGTGAATATAATGATAATTTTTTATATTTTTAAAAAATTAATAATTTATATTGATCTATGGACATAATTCTATTAAACCATAGATATATTTAAAATTACTACAATGGTTTTCTCAAAACTGTGGCTATGATATGATATATGGACAAGGTTTTTTAAACTATGAAAATAGGTATTGGTGCCAATTTCCCCTACTAAAATTGTGGTTCATACTACTTTCCTAGGCCACCATATTTCCACTGTTGTATATAACTGTGTCTATAGGTGTAAATACAACCACAATTTTCTCAAACTGTGGCTATAGCACATCCGAAATAGTCCTAGCACCATAGTTTATCTATAATCATTCATGTATATTCCCTACAGACACAATTATAAAAACTATGGCTATGGGTCTATGTATGTATGTCTATTTTTTAGTTGTTGAAGGTGTTGTCATATCTCTACACTAACACCCTGAATTCAATAACCGATGCTCCCATAGAATTTTGAAGCATGTATGAATAATTTAGAGCTGTTTGAATTTGGATTCTTCAAGAAATGATCGCCGACATTGAGAATATGTGGATAATGGATTCATATATAATGTGGTAATTCTTATTTTAATTTTTATTCTTAAAATACATCATGTGAAGAACTTTGGGAATTTAATGGTGTTGTGCATTACTGACAATGAGATTGTTATGTAGATCTCTGTTGAAAAATTTTAAATCCCCTACACATTTATTTCTGGTGTGTCCCCAATTACCTTTACCACATTTCCCCATAATAAATTTTCACTTTGATCAATCATACAAATGTGATGCTCTACATAAGATGCATCTATTTTGAAATCATTTTCATTATATCATATTACATGCATGTAAAACCAAAACATTAGTAATCTTAAGCTGATGGTTATTTTACTACATTGGAGAAAAATATAAGGGATCACATCCTGAAGGATCAAATAGTTTTGTATTTGGAGACTAGATAAATATTATATTCACATATTACATTTGAAAACCGGAAATACACCATAAAAATTCTTATAATAATTTTATTATTTATTATAATAAATCCCTGAAATTATTTATAGACCCCATCTTGATATCTAGGTGAAAGGAAACAATAATAAAGGGAGGTCCCATGTTCCCATTAAGGGAAAACGTATAAAAAATTCTATCATAATATAAATAAATAATGAATAATATAATAGTGATAGAAAATAAACAAATATTCCATATAAATAATATCATAAGAAGAGGGATAACTCCAGGGATGTAATAGGAACATAAAAGATCACATGGATAACAAAAAATAGTTTCTTCATGATAGAATGGATTATTTTGGACTTCATAATCTTATCATCAGGGCCTTATGATAATACATCATATATAAATAGGTAATTCAGACACCAAATAACCAAACTAGTTTGTATGATGAGTCATAGTGATGCATTGATGGGATATAACAGCCTTTTTCCATCACATAATAAATATAATTCATTCATCATATTAATGAAATTTAAAACAATTAAATACATAATTTACATAATAAATTTTATTAAAATACTAACATGTGAAAATTTTAATTGTTCTCTAGTTAAAAAATAAAACAACATGATCATAAGACATCCAAAGTAATATTATGGATGGTATCAATAGATTGTATCCCTAGTAAATCATAATATATATCAAGGATACTGAAATAGATGAAAATAAATTAAAAGATCATTGAAATATTTCATGAAGAAAACACATTGTTCATTTTGAATTCACTAAAATTAAAATCTAAAAATTCCAAAAATATTAGTGTTTTTTTAAATGAACCATGAAAAATTGTAAATTAATATTTTATTCAAATAATAGTTATGAAGTTAGAAAAATACATTTATGTAGTAATTATTATATTAAAGATTATGTTTATACCTTCTGTAAAAAGTCCCTCATTCAGAAAATTAAAAGATGATTCCTTTTAATTTTTTTATATATAATGAAAAAAATGGTAAAAAAGAATTAAATAAATATTTTAATAAAATAAAAACATTATTTTATAACATTTTAAGTAAAATATAGACATGAAAGTAAAATATTCCAGATTGAATAGAAAAACATATTCGGTTTTTCTTAAAAACATTCTTTCATGATGTTGAATACTTAGAGTGAGGAAAATGAAAAAAATATAAATTTATAAGAAATAACCAGAGGATAATAAAATAGAAATGGTTTAAGATTAAATTATTATATAATTACCCTAATAGAAACTTGAACATAAATAATCTCGAATAAGGATGGGATTGTAAATTAAACCCTTATCTCAGGTCTGGCATTCTTCATAAGAAATTTTAACAACATGTATACTAAATTTAATTTTATTATACTTATGTACCAGAATAATATGAATACATATAAAATTCTATATGATCCACATATAAAATTTCAACACCCATTTTTTAATAATTATTTATTAAAATAATCATTTCCATGTGTTAATTGTTTTATTTTTCTTGTAAGTTTTTGTTAAGTAGTTTAATTCCTTGAATATTACTCACGGTTCCATAATATATATAATTTTAATCATGATTAAAATATTAAATATATATATATTATATGGACATTTATAATTATCAATTAATTAAAAACATGAAAAATGAATCACATCGCTTCATGGAGGTGGTACTCCACACATACACACAAGCGACATTGTCATTTTTTAATTGGTGGAAGGGTAAGAAAGTAAATGTTATAATATATTTATATAATAATAATTATTTCATCAATATCATATATATTCATTTGTTCCAAATTTATAACCTTTTATGTAATGTGGCGATGAAAAAAAAATACTTCTACATGGATACGGTAGGCCATATGTACACATGAGTGATGTTTTCATTTTCTATAAGATTGAAAAGATGTGTGAAATGGACATAACATAATAATAATAACACAAAAATATATTTTTGATATTAGAGTAATTATTTCAGGATGTATTTAACATATTTATGAAAGTATATGAGAAAATAAACTTTGAATGAGTTGGTAATGATGATTAACTCTTCTTGAAATACATCTATTGGATAACACCTTCAGCCTTCTTATGATGGTATTATAAGAATAAAATAAGATCAAGAATTAAGGGAAAGAATAAAGGAAGTTTTTTGGGTAGTAATTGGCTAAGATAAACTGTTTATAATTTTTGTATAAGGGAGTAGAAAACCTTCCCTTTTATAAGTGCAGGGAGGGACAGACATAGAATTATTTAAAATATTTTTATAATATAAACAATTTATTGTGAATGTGGGTCCAAATATTCATATATTTGAATTTTATAAGTTAAATTTAGAAATAAACAAAAAATGATGGTTAATAAAGTGTTTTGTGTTAACTTAATGCCTTATCCCTTTATTTTTAACCCTTTTATCACATTTAACCCTGAACCTAGGTGATAAATATTTACCATGATTAATATTCATTATAAAAATATTAAGTTAAAATAATCACCTAATATTAATTATGATACATCAAAATATATAATCCATTTCAAATTAGTAAACTCTTATAAATTTTAATGATTAATATTAATATAGGGTCACAAAACAAAAAGAAAACCACTTATAGAAAAATATTTTTTAAAGTAGAAATATGATTTTATTGTAATACCAATTATAATCATTATTAAAATGGGATTAATTTGATTTTTTTAACCAAATGATACTTATTTTTCATTCAAACAAAATTTAAATTGAAATTTACCTTCAAAATACATAATTAGATGAAAAAATCTAAAAATAGTTTTTGTTTGAATAAAAACATTATTTAGATTTACAAAACATTAAGAATATATTTTTAAATGAATTATATTAATTATCTGTAATACATTTGGTCCATCATTGTTTCATAAACATTCATGTTATTATTATATAATTATAATGTTATAAAATCGATAGTTTTTGTCAAATCGATATTTTTCACTATTCACATAAAAACAGTCTATTTATAAAAAGTATAAAAAAATTTCATAAGATAATTTTGACATGATAAATTCAAAAATGAAATTAATTTCATTAAATTTAATTTATAAACAATTTTAATTTAGATTTTAGTCACATTATTTATTAAATCTATGTACATTATACTATTATATGTTTAGAAAGAAAAATATATTATAATTTAATCTTCAGTGTCACATTCTCCACCAATTAAAAAATTTCATCCTCAAAATTTACAATATATCACCTCATTAATATATGTGGGTAGTTATTCTTCAGAACTTCACCAGGATCTCACATCACCTCTTCCATCTTATGGTTATATTAAATCACCTTTACTATCCAAGTCATTCAATTCTGCAAAAATTATTCTATAATGTAATGAATTTAGATATGGACTTCATAATAATACAAATCTGGCTCAAATTATATTTCCTCATAGGTGAAAACATGTGTTGGGTTTGACATGTTCTTTCAAAATAAATATATATGGAACACATCATGAACTTTAGAGTGGCTTGATGGAATTTCCAAATGGTAAACTGAAACTCCAATTCTTTCCAAATATTCAAAATTATAGATGTATCTAGGAATACGTTTACATATCATACCAAAACTTATAACACCTTTCCAAGGGGATAAATTCAAGAAATAATGATCTTCCACTTGAAATTATAAACTATTCCTTCATCTATTGAAAAAATCTTCCTTTCTACTTTGAACTGCCTTAATATTATTTTAAATAGTTTTCACTTGCACTATTGTATCCTCCATGAGATCTGGATCTATAAGCTTACTTTCCTGAATATATCCCAAACAATTAGTAGTATGACACCTCTTACCATACAACACATAATATAGTAATTTTTTAATGCTTAAATAAAATCTATTATTAAATAAAAATTCCACCAAAGGTAAATAATTATCCCACATACCTTGAAAGTCATTTGAAAATGAACTCAACATGTATAATAATATTTGAGTAATAATTTTAGAATACCTGTCATTTTTTGGATGATAGGTTGTACTCAAATGTAGCTCCATATCAAGGGCCCTATTAGGACCCTTCATGAATTTTTATATAAACTGCATATCATAAATAGATACAATCTAAAAAGATACACAATGATGTTTCACATATTTATTATTATAGAGTTGGATAAGGAACTCAAGAGGTATGTATTTATTTTTAGTTAGTAAATGAGTGTACTTGGTAAGGTGATCAATAATAACCCATATGCCATCATTTTTTAGGTGTATTTGTAAAGAAAGTGACAATGTCTATAATAAGTCATCCTAATTCCAGAAAAAAATAGAGAGAGGTTGCATAAATCCGTTATGATGTTATCTACCATACCATAAATTTTGAAAAAACATGTATTTTGATAGACAACATAAAATTTAATATTTAATATTATCCCACCCAATATTTCCATTCAAATATCAATACATTTTGGTGATACCAAGGTGTATAGAGAAATTTGAGTTATGTGCTTTATCTAAAAATTATATTTACATCTCAGGCATGGATATGACATATAACCTCTTTCCAAATTGGAAATACCATATTCATATATGATGTTTACTAAATTTACATTATTCATGACTTTCATTTTCTTTTTAGTATTATTATAATCAAAATGAGAACTTTTTATTTTCTCTAATAAGGATGGTTTAGAAACACTTTTTAATAGATGGGATGTTTTCCCCTCCTTAACAATTCACAAATACAACTTTATTATATCCATTAATATAAAATAGTTTCAAATCCACATTTTATTCAAAAATCCATGATTATTCCTACATAATGAATCAATGAACTTATTTTACATCCCAAGGTGGTAGTTTATTGAGAAATTATAATCCATGAGTAGTTCTAACAATATAATTTTCATCATGTTAATCTTTTTCCATGAGAATATGTATTTGAAACTTTTGTAATCAAAATATATTTTATATTTTTCACCATAAAGGTAATGCCTCCATGTATCAAATTCAAATATTAGGATTAACAACATTGGATCATGTGTTGGATAATTCTCTTCCTGAATATTTAACTACCTTGATAAATAGGCAACAAATCAATCATTTTATATAAGCACTCGTACAATTACATTCTTTGATGTATCACTTTATATAAATAATACATCCCTTCTTAATGTTAAATTCAACATTGGTGCATTGACCAATATACTATTTAATTATTTAAAAATTTCCTTAAATTTTTATAACCATATTAACATAACCCCTTAAAGTTTCAACTTTGTTATTGGGTTATATAATCAAGTAAAAGTTTGAACAAATAATTTACGACAACCTACTAATCAATGAAAATTACATACCTTGGTTATAGTCATTGGTGTTGGACATTCCCTCACTACCTTGGTATTTGAAGGATAAACAAATATTTCATCCTTAGAGACAATATGGATAAGAAAAGAAACATTATAAAGCCATAATTTTCTATTTCTTAAATTTCTATTTAAACTATTTTTATGAGATTCTTAAGAATGATTCCAAAATTAATCTTATGCATATAATATCATTTAGATTATTTTAGGATATCATCAATAAGTACCATAATAAAATTATCGAGACAACACCTGAATACATTTTTCATCAAATCTATAAAAAATGATGGTTCATTAGTCAATCCAAATGGAATTAATATAAATTCATAATATCCATACCCCATATGAAATGCCTTATTTCGAATATATTCCTTATTTACTTGTAGTTGGTCATATCTTGAATGAAGATTAATCTTTGAAAAATACTGAGCTCCTCAAAGTTGATCAAAGAACTCATAAATATAGTTAAAATGATACTTTTGTATTATATTATTGTTATTTATTTCCCTATAATCGATGCATAACCCCATATACATTTCTTTAATATTTAAAAAAGAACAGGGGCTCCCAATAGTGAAAAACTAGGGAATATAAATCCTGTATCACACAAATCATATAGTTGTTTATTCTATTCCTAAAATTACACTATGAAAATCTTTTATAGTCTTAGATATATGTTTTTTATCAGCGATGAGATCAATGGAAAGCTAAACTTCATGCTATGTTGAGTTTCCATGTAGTTTTTTAGGAAACACATCAATATATTCCTTCATAATAGGTACATCATATATTCTAAGGATACTATTTCCACTTATAGGTAGTGAATACTCTTCTTATTTATGAATTTAATTAAGGTGGGATACTGTAGTTGGATTCAGAAATGATTCATATGATGTAGTCTTCCATTCAAAGACAAGGAATTTAATTTCCCCACAATAAATTACAATATCATTTTCTCGATAATAAATTTTCACAATAGAGTGTGAAATCCAATCCATACCAAGTATTATATTAAATTCAACCATAAGTATAATAATTATGTTTACAAATACGGTAATTCCATGTTTCATAAAGGTAACTAACTAATATATCCTTGTTGTAATTTGATTTCCACTAGTATTCTTGATTGAGAAATCCCTTCTTAACGCGCTTGGGTCAAAAATCCGACATACATGGTTGTCATTAAGAATTAAAATGTTGTTCAATGAGATTATAATAATTTTCATATTGGAATAGAACATAAATACATTGAGATGTTGAAGAGAAAATTGTTTGGAAAATAATTATCAAAGAAATTAATTTTTAAAACCTTTTAAAAAATATTATATTATTAATTGTTATAATAGTCCTGAAAATATATGTATCAGACAAAAGAATTATATAATAATATATATGACAATTTGGTTCTCTAATTTATTATTTAATTCATTAGATTCCTCAAAGTACTCTAGATTATATCTCATTAAGTAGACATAGCCAAATCTACACGTTTTGAATTATTTAGTTTGTAATTTTTAGTACTGTTATCAAAAATATATGGTACAACGATAACCTTTTCCTTGTTTACTGCATCATTTTTTTTATTGCTGACCCTATATATATTCACCGACTATTAGGCAAAGATCTTTGGGTGGTTTCCTAATGGTATTGGCGACGATGGAACGATGATGCTGACGACAGTCTTCATATGGGGATGACGACAAAATGGTGTATAGACAATGAAAATGGTGAAGGTTCTTTCTGCCTTGATATCTATAGAGAAAATTTTGATACATATACAGATCATAATAGTCTTCTAATTACCCAAAAAGTATAATGAAATAAAACATAGAAAATGTGTACCTTCTTGTGAAAAGATGTAGAATAAAATAAATCATTATTTGAATTCTTGTATATGATCGACATACCACTACTTCATCTTTAGAAACATTAACCTTAAATATAGTGGTTGCATAAGATTGAAAATTATCCCTTATCATTTTCTAAGAAAAATTAACTTGACCCCTTGGGAATTCATTCACATAGTTCTCCATCTCCTTGCTATTAAAGAATTGAACATTGACATCTTATTTCTTTCCCTATAAATCACTATTCAATGGCTATTATCTCTATACATAATTAAAACTCCCATTCCCATCAATAATTTTCTACTTTTTTTCATTATATAATTATTAAAACCTGGAAATTCTACCCTTCCTTCTTCCCTTTTTCAAGAATTCCTTTTCTATAGTGTTTAAATGACTTCTTTTTTTCTTTACATATAAAACTAAATACATGGAGAATTATTTCTCTATCTTGATAGAACATGATATTATATCCTCATATATTGAAACTTTTTGGGTGATGAATTCCCTTAAAAATATAGGATGTATACCATCCAATAAATGATTAATCTTACTCATTGGATTACATATATAATTTTTAGCATGATTTAATAACCTTTTATTTTTTTCATTACATTTAGTAACATTTTTTAATTCCTTTTTCCTTAGATTGTGGAATTTAATCTCTATATCAGATCGATGCTCATGAGGAAAGTCATTTTCAAATAATATATCATTGAAATTATTTCAAAACACACTATTTATTTATTCTAACTCCTCCGTGTTTTTGATCAAAGAACAAAATTGATCAACATATCCTTTAAAATTATAAACGGATATTATAAATTTATCTCCTTTTCTTCATCCCAAAGTGAGAAATATATTCTCTAGGGACTTGATACATTACTCAACTACTAATGGATTAGCAGTCTGATGTAATGATTAGGTTTACAGTTTCATGAAGAATCCCAAAATCATTTCACCATGTTGGGGGGTTAAGTAGATTTCTCCATACAGTCAATGTTATCGATGATAAACTCAGTCAACTACCCAATATTGTTATGATTTGATCATATCTAGATCTAGCTCCATCTCATTCTAAAACATCATTTACTTTCATAAGAGGTAAATGCTTAAATATATTACATTCATTGATATGATTTCCATTCCATCCTCTAGGTTTCATTTCTAAATATTAACACATACTAAATTATCACATTACTTGAAACTTTTTAAATCATATTATATGATTCAAAATTTGGTGAAACCCTTATCATAAATTGAAAATTAATGAAAATATGCTTGATGAAGCTCAAATTTTCATATATTTTATACTATAAATCATTGTTTATAATCCCAATATAGTGTTATTAGATAGGTAATTGTCACGTTTTTAGGTTTTAGTGTTATTTTGAGCCTAAATGTGAAAAATGACTAATTCTGGATTTTTGACAGATTTTTACGTCGGGGGTATTTTGGTCATTTCCGGAAACATAAAATTCCAAATTTTCTTATTCTAATTTTTTTAGAATCCTTATTTTATGTACATAATTTTTGTCTTATGGTTGATGAGATGATTCAGCCATCTAAAGGGTCTACAAATTCATTAATGTTGGACATTTGTTTCAGGCGGACAGCATGGACACCACCAATGTAACAGAACCCAAATGCGGCTTACACAAATCCAAATGAGGTGTTACCACCTGGTATGGGATGCGTACTTTGATGACCGATGATAAATGAAATTTTGGGATGTTTGGTATCCATTAATGCAGAAATTAAATGACATACCTTTGGAGGAACCATCCTGGATGCTTCGTTCATAAATAGAAACAGCAAATTAAAAATTCATAACTCCTTCATCTAGTTTACAAATTTTCTAAAAATTGGAGGAGAGACATGCACGTAATTTATGAACAACATTAATGAAAGGTGGAACGTGTGAAGAGTTCATTTATGGGGTCTACAATGTGAAAACATTTGGGGGTCGAATTATGCCTATAAAAGGAGGTTGATGGAGGGGGTGCTTGGCGATCGCTAAGTAGAATTTTCATTTATTACCGGGGTAGAATAAGGTGTACACATATACGATGGAGTGTACCCTAAGAATATTTGAAGCTGGACAATGATGGGGCTCCCTGAATATTCTCTCGGGAGAACTTCCTTTCTTCCATAATTCCATTCTGTTTAGAATTTCATGGTTATTTAAAATTGAATGTTAGTTTCCTATTATTTTTGATTTAAATTATTTTATTTTTTTCATAAAACCTTAAACAAAAAAAATAATTACTTCTTAGGTGAATTAGATTAGGTGAGTGAATAACTGAGAATGCTCCTCAAGTGAGACGACCCTGGTCAGCCTCTATCCTGCACTAGGAAAAATTAAATCGCTTTTTCCACACCCTATGATAGGCGTGCTTCAAAACTGGCGCCGTTTCCGGGGAGCTAATTGATTGTTTATTTTACTTTTTATATTTTCAAATTTTAGATAGATTTTATTATTATTTTTATTTTTAAAAAAACTGAAAAAAAATCTTTTTTCCATGATCCATTCAAATTCAAAATTTTCTGCATGGAGAAATTACTCACAGGTGCAGAAGGAAGAAACTGACTACACTGAGGAGGCCCTCCAACGAAGAGTCGATGTGCTTATGATAAAGGTCAAGAAAGTGGAAAGAGGCCTAAAAACATGGATCTCATTGGAAGATTTGATGTCCAAGGTCGATGAACTCCAAGCTGACTTAAAAAATTCAAGGCCAAGAAGGAAGTGCCACTAGTCTTTCCTAATTTCACTGAAGACATCCATGAAGTAAAATCCAAACATGAGGTGGAGGATCCTGACTACCTTCCTCCATCCAGTGAAGATCAACCCCAAGAGGCACATTCAATTGATGATGACATTAATGTGGAACCAACTCCGGGAGATGATACAATCTTAAAGTAAAACTCTTTTAATTTTATTGAAAATAATTTGAGTATCTCCCCTAATAGTTTTGAATTTTCAGATTCTTCCATCTCATATTATGCCTTGGAGGATGATGACGGTAAAGAAATTACACCTTTTGAGGATCATTTAAAGCTCCCTGAACACACTGAATATTTACTAGGTCGAGCACATGAATGGAAATGGAATTTTTCACAAGTAGCAACAAATGAAGAGGATGCTCCCTACTTCATCCAACCCCCACCATGCAAGCTGTACCAAATTACAAAGGGGGAAAATCTGGTATACTCTATCTATGGAGTCCTACTCAAGAAGAACAAAGAACTTAAATCTGGTAATAGCCACATGTGGTGGTTCAAATCAAAGTAGCTTCATCCACCAATAGATTATGGATAAAAGATGGTACTGCCCTCTAGAGGCAGTAAAAGATTCCAGGGCCCACTTGGGGGATCATACCAAGATTTATCTTTACATGCTTTCTAGTAATTTAATTTTCAAATTTAGTATTAGGAAATAGTCTAGCATGTGGCCCCCTCCCTCTTTTAATTTTTATCTTAAATGAAATGATCCTTCTGATTAATTGAGTAATTTTTCTTTTGTAGGATCATGAAGGTAGAAGGAAGCCCCGAGAATTAGTGGAAGATGACCGAATCAATATTTCAAAAGGGAGTTGTCTTTTTACGATTATCATTAAAACTCCTTTCATTTTTTGGTCCAAAACAGATTTTGAGCTTTAATGAACATTCTTATCACTTTTCACACATCAGTTGATTTTGAAAGAGTTGAAATTATTTTTGAAATAATGGATTTTAAATGATTTTTGATATGAATTCTTTTCCCATGAAATGGATTTTCAAGGATTTTAATGAGTTTGACTGATTTTTGAAATCCATGCCCATGAGACACTGACTCAAAATACTTTTCCAATCCTGTGAGGTATTCTAAAACAATTTAACATATTCTTCTTAATACCCACACTTTCTTGAGGGAAACTAGAATTTTGTGTGAGAACCATAATTTTTGAATATTCTCTTTTGAAGATTTGGATTTCATGGAATGTATTTAAAATTATTGAGGCATATCTTTGGCTAGAAAAATTTTATCTTGAGACCCACCTTAACATTTATCCTTCCTAAGCACTTATATTCAATGAATTTCCTTATAGGTTTAAGCCACATTACAAGCCAATTTGTTCTTAACTACCCGCACTTTTAGTATTTTTGCATGGATATTTCAAGTTTGAGTGTGGGGGAAGGGTCGTTCATGTGCACTCATTTGGATGTGTATCATTTAGGGGTGGTGAAATGTGTGTGTCAATATTTTGGGCAGTGGACAATAAGATAATTGGTCATGTGTCATTATTTTATTGTCCTTTATTTGTTTCATCCATTTCTCCTTCAATAAAAAATAAAAAAATAGAGATCGGCTTGAATTCCTCATTGTAAATTATTTTATGATTCATGTCCCTCTCAAAAATCAAGGGCACGAATTTTCATTAATTCATTGAATACAATTTTCAGCTTATCCTCCATGAAAAAGAAACAAAGTATAAAGTTGTGCCTTTCTGGAGCATTGAAAAAAAAGGAGAACATAGATGATATCATTCATTATATTCACTTCATAGCTCATGTAACATGTCATAAAAGGGGGTGGTGTTAATTTTCACATTTTAAAGTGGGATTGAGTGATAAATTTCCTATTTTTTCACTTTATTAAATCATGCATTGTACTTAAAAGTCCAACCTCCTCTTTCTAGCCAGGAACTTTTTTTCAATATTTTTTCCACCAACCCTAACCACAGAATCATTTGAACCTTTAATTAAATCCCTCATGATTAAATTCATTTTCATGTTTCATGTTGTGGAGAAATGAGAATTTTCTCAAACCTATAGTGATACATCCGATTTTCAAGTATGAGTATAAATCTAGATTCAATTTCTATTGAGTGAAGAGTGACATAAAATTCAATGCGAGGTAGGTTGTGATTGGCCCAAGGATTGATTTATGAGGTTGAATTTTTTTTAATAATTTAAATGAAAATGATAGAGGCTTGTTATTCATATATGAGACATTATAGAATTATATTTTGGATAAAATCATTGATATTTTCTCATTTTTGATTGTTGTGTGGATTTTGATTTGGATGTAAGATGATTTCCCAGGAGTGCAATGTTTAAGTGTGGGGGAGTGATGAAGCTCAATTTTTCATATATTTTATACTGTAAATCATTGTTTATAATCCCACTATAGTGTTATTGGATGGGAAATTTTCACATTTTTAGGTTTTAGTGTTATTTTGAGCCTAAATGTGAAAAATGACTAATTCTGGATTTTTGACAGATTTTAACATCAGATGTATTTTGGTCATTTCCAGAAAAATAAAATTCCAAATTTCTGATTCAAATTTTTTTAGAATACTTATTTTATTTCCTTAATTTTTTTCTTCTGGACCAGGAGCTAATTCAGCCATCAAAATGGTCTAATAATTCATTGAAGTTGGACATTGTTTTCTGCCAAACAATGTGGAAACCACCAATGTAACGGAACCCAAACACGGCCTCCACATATCCAAATGAGGTGTTTCCATATGTTATGGGATGAGGACATCTAGGACCATCCATAAAAGAAATTTGGGGATGTTTGGAAGTCATTAAGGTGGAAATTAAACGACATACTTTTGGAGGAACCATCCTGGAAGCTTCGTCCAAAAACAGAAACCGAGAATTAAAAATTCATAACTCCTTCATCTGGTTTTCAAATTAGCTGAACTTTGGAGGAGAGACGGCCAAGATTTTTATGAACAACATTATAGAAGGACTAAATGAGTGTAGAGGCCATTTATGGGGTATATAACGTGAAAACTTTCAGGGATCTAATTCTGCCTATAAAAGGAGGCCCTCACCTCCTTCCCAAAGCATCTCATTCTCCATCCATTCATTCAAGGCACCAAGGAGGAGATCTCCACCGAGGGAGGTCAGCCGAAAATATTCCCCCTTTCTTTTAAATTTATTTATTTTTCTTCATTTTTAGTTTTCAATTGTAATTTATATTTCTAATAAATTCATGCATTTATTTTTATTTTTGTGTCCACCGATTCACCCTCTTTCTTTCCTCTCATTTTACAATAATGAAATATAATACTCATGATCATGAGTAACTAATAAGAGGAATATTCCAAAGGAGTAATCAGGATCTTAAACCCAAGGCCATCTTTTTAATATTCTTTGATTTAATTCTAAAGATCATTTATAGTTGGGGTAATCATTATTGTGGTTGTCTAAAGGTTTACTTCTTAATCTACAACCATTTTCCCTCGATTGAGGAGGTGGATGGAGGGTGTTCTTGGCAATCTCTAAGTAGTATTTTCATTCATAACCAGGGTAGAATAAGGTGTACACACATACGATGGAGTGTGTACACTAAGAATATTTGAAGCTGGCCAATGAAGGTGGTCCCTGAATATTCTCTCGGAAGAACTTCCTTTCTTCCATAATTTCATTCTGTTTAGCATTGCATGGTAATTTATAATTGAATGTTAGTTTCCTATTATTTTTCATTTAAATTATTTAATTTATTTCATAAAACCTAAAACAACAAAAATAATTACTTCGTAGGTGAATTAGATTAAGTGAGTGAATAACTGAGAATGCTCCTCAAGTGAGACGACCCTGGTCAGCCTCTATGATGCACTAGGAAAAATTAAATTTCTTTTGCCACGCCCTATGACAAGCTTGCGTCAATGATATCAGAATCATAATCTTAGTATCATTGGGAATATCATAAAATCAAAAATATATATTAAAATAATTTATAATGGTGTAAAAGGAGCATGCAAAAAAATAAAATCATATCCCTAGGAGTGTATACCTGGGTGTATAGTATTAGAACCACTCATCATGCAGTAATGATGATCGAGAAAATACCCAATCTACCCCTTTCAATATTATTACCCCTAGGTTCATCTGGTCCAAGTCATATTAACTTTCTAGTATCCATACATGAACATATTCTCTAGTGAAACTAGACAATCTATAAATTACAAAAAATTATGATATTGTCTTATACTTAGACTTATCTGTAGATTTTATCATTAGGTTCTGTTATCTAAACTATGTTTACCTAAATATAGTTCCCAAAATTTATACTAAACTTACTGTGATACCAACTGTAATACCTCGACACCAGTAACCTAGAGCTAGTGGTTATTTTAATACATTATCACAAAATACAAGTGATCATGCCACAAATTATAAAATAGTTTTGTAGTATCAGGAGACATGGTACATATATTATTCTCTCATTACATATGAAAACATGAAATAAAACATAAATTTTTTTATGATATCCTTATAATTTATTCTATTAAATCCCTAATATCATTAACAGATCCCTCATTAATATCTCAGTGAATGTAAAATATAATAAATTGTGATCTCAGATGCTCAATAAGGGATAAGGTACAATAAAATCTATCATAAAATAAATAAATCATGAATAATACGGTAGAGATAAAAACAATAAAATATTCCATATAACTAATATCATAAGAATCGGACTAGCTCCATTGATGACATAACAACATAAATTATGAAATGGATAACAAAAACTAGTTTCATAATTATAGAATTTATAATGTCATGCATCATAATCTCTCCATCAAGGCCTTGTGAAAATAAATAATACATAAATATGTACCGTTTATACCAAATACATAAAATAGTTTATATCATGAGACATACCGATGCATTGAGGGGGCATAATGGGCCCCAAATGTCACATACTAAGTCCAATTCATTGATATTATGAATGAAATGAATTGCATTTTAGAACATAAATGACATAAATATTCTTATTGAAAAACTACTATCTAAAATGTTAATTTTTTCCCTTGTAAATAAATAAAGAAATGATCATAATAATTCTATAGTAATATGGAAGATGGTATCAATATATTATATCTCTAGTAATGAATAATATTCATTAAAGTATATTGATAGAGATAAAAATACATTAAAAATATCACAAGAACATATCATGAGGAAAATACCCTTTTCATTTTGAAATCACTTATAAAAAAATAAAAAAAATACCAAAATATTAATAAATAATTTTTATTTTAAAATAATAATGGAAACCTATAATGAAATATTGAAGGGAACTGTTATTTATGTTGGTGGGAAAATTCTTTTATGTAGTAAGCAATGAAATAAATATTCCATTCACACCTTTTGTAAAAGCACCTCGTTCAGAAAATGATAAGAAGAATCCTTTTAAACCTTTTAGAGTAAGTAAAAAATGGGTAAAAAATTAAAATAGTCAATAATTGGATAATATTAAAAACATTATTGAAATATTTTTAAGGAAAATTTGGACATGGAGTAAAGATATTCCCAACCGAATATGAAAACAATGTCAGTTTTCCTTAAAACATTTATTTCATAATTTTGATTCATAGAGAGAGGAAAATGAAGTTAAAACATGTAATTTTAAAAAATAAATAATTTTTTTGAAAATATATGGGGTTTAAGATGTAATTATCATATAATTACCCCAATGAAACTTAAACATAAACATTTCTGAATAATGTGAGATTGTGAAATAAACCCTTATCTCTGGCCCAAATTGCTTCATAAGTGACTTTAGCTTCATTTAAATAGATTTAAATTTATAATAATTGTATAATAGAACTATATAAATAATTATTATATCATTTATGATTCACTTATAATATTTTAACCCCATTTTATTTATAATTATTAATTAAAATAGTTGTTTTTGAGTGTTAACTGTTTTATTATTAATTTAAGTTTTAGTACAGTAGATTCAGTGCATGAATATTGATCATGGATAAATTTTAAAAAAACATTAATCAAAATATAAATATCATATATATTAATTATATAATTATTTATAATCATCCACTAACAGTGGACATGAAAAATGAATCACATAAATTTGTGGTGGTGGTACTCCAAATGTACACACAAGAATTTTTTAACGAGTGCAAGGGTACGAAGGTGAATGATAAATTAAATTTCTAGACTAATAATTATTTATTTAAAATAATATATATATCTAATAATTATATATTTATATCTATACAAGTAATGTGGTCATGAAAAATTAATCACACCGCTATGTGGAGACGTCATGTTGTATGTACACACGAGAAACGTTTTCATTTTCCATATGATGGATAAGAGGTGAGAAATGGTTGTACCATAATAATAATATAATATAAGTATATTTATGATATTGGAGTAATTATTTTAGTATGGATACAATATATTTTGACAAATTAGAATAGTAAATAATCTTTGAAAGAGTCGGTAAAGATGATTACCTCTTCTTGAGAGACATCCATTGGTTTACACCATATTCCTTTATTGGATTGTCTTAGGTGAAGAAAAGAAGATAAAAAATGAATTTAGGTAATAGAGGAAGTTTTTTGGTAAGGTATTGTATAAGATATAGTGCTAAATGTTTTTGGAGTAAAGGAGGATAAGAGGTTCACTTTTATAAGCATGGAGAGGGACACATATGGAATTATTTAAAATCATTTTAATCATATAAAATCATGTTCTTGTGAATGTGAATCTAAATTGAAACATATAATAAGATTATAAGGTTATATTGGAAATAAAACAATCAAATTAATATTAATCAAGTGGTTTTGTTATCCTAAATCCTTATCTCATTTTAACCCGTTAAACCCATTTTACCCTTAACTGAGGTGATAAAAATTTATCATTATTCATATTCATTATAAAAAAAATTAAGTTTAACATATTAAATAATATTAATAATGATGCTTAAAAATATTAAATACATTTTAAATGATTAAAATTATAGATTTACAAGATGTTACAATTAATATAACTTCACAAAATGTAACAAAAAATTTATTTAGAAAAACGTTTGTTTTAAGAAAAAATATATTTTTACAAAAAAATAAAGTATAATGCTGATTATGATAGGATAAATTAGGTTGTGTTAAATAAAATGTGTATTAATTTTCTTTAAAAATAAATAAAAACCTAAGGGTACCATTGAAATACTTGATTAAATGAGAATAAATAAAAAAATTATTTGAAGAAAAAAATTATTCAGATTTCTAAAATGTTAAACATATATTTATAAGATCAAAATTATATTTTTATATGAATTATATTTCATATTTAATATATATTTTTATATAAAAAAGGTTTCATAAACATTCCAGTTATTCTTATTTCATTTAAATGTCCTAGAAGTGATAGTTTTTGTAAAATTAGTATTTTTCATTATTCACTAAAAAATAAAAAATTTATAAAAAAATCTCAAAGAATCATTATAAGATAATTTTTAAATGATGAATTAAGAAAATTAATTTCATCAAATTCAATTTATAAAACATGGTATTTAAAGTTTTAATCGAATTATTTAAAAAATATATGTACATTATACAATTATTTTTTTTGAAATAAAAGTTTACTTACTATAATTGAATCTCTAGTGTTACATTTCATATGATTGGGTAAATAATTTCTCAGCTGTGAAACATGGAAAGTATTATGAATGGTAGAAATGTTTAGAGGTATGTCAATATAGTAGTTTGTCTCTCTGACTCTACTAAATATTTCTAAAGGTACAATAATCCTTAGGGGAAACATCCCATATTTTATAATCTTTTGGTGGCCAAACCTTAGTGACACTTATAAAAAGACTTAATCACAAATTTTAAATGTAAAGGATTTCCAACAATGATCTGTATATGATTTTTTATAGTTTTCTGTTTCTGATGATTTTTTTATTCACTTTCACCTATTTTATCATCTCCTAAAAAATAAAAGGTTGTATCAATGACGATTCCCATATTTACATCAACAAGAGAGTAGAATGATATGTTTAATCATTATTGTCCTGGAATACATCCATTTAAATATATTATTGATACCTTTTTTTATATAATAATTCCACTAACGATAGGTATTACTTCACAGAGCCAACAAAATATAGGATACAATATCACAACATGACCTATAGGATATATATGGTTCATTCAAACGTTCCAGCATTTTTAGGATGAAAAGTTGTACTCAACATTACTCGAGAGCCCAAATACAACCATAATCATGAAAAATCCTGAAATTAACCTCTGATCCATTTCTAATATGATATTATATTGAACAATATGAATATTAATGACCTATATGACATATAAATTCTTGATCTCATTAACATAAGAGGCTTAATTGATAGGTAGAAAATGATACGTTTTAGTTAGATAGTCCATGATCACAAAAACCATATCTCAGCCTCGAAAGGATATTGATAGACTAGAAAAAAGTCCCGAGTAATTTCATATTATTTCTATATTGGTAGGGTAGGTGCTTTAAGTACACCAAAAGGTTTTTTATTCTATTATTTTACTTCACTGAAAGTATAACATCAATAAATAACCCTTAAATATTCTTCTTTAAACCAAAAAAAAAATTGTGAGGGATATCATGTTACATATTCATGAATATAGGATATACATTCCATTAAAATCATTACACTATTCTATTAACTATTTCTTATACCAGTTTAGACTGCGTGTCTTCCAGGGATATATAGAATTAAGCAGTATCTTGAAACCATCCATTGATGATCTACCCCCATCATGTTTAGGCTGAATAATGATACAAATGTGATTAGTTATCTGAGAGTACTTGACGTGCTCCATGAGATATGATGTAAGATCGATGTGGTGTATTATGGGTTTTAGCGGATCATCTAATGATCATGGAAGTGAAATTAAAAAATTTAACGTGGTGGATCTATCACCATGAATCATCATATAGTGTGAAGAAAAAAATAATTGATACATATTTCAGTACTATAGCAGCCAGAACAATTCATTCGTTTGGGATTTTATGCCACCAGTTTGGTCCTTGGGTCCATTAATGCTTTTGAGCCACCAAAGGCCATCAGGGTAGTAATGATTTTAGGCCACCTCAAGGCCTTCGGGTCACCTTAAGGACATAGAGCCACCTCAAGGCCTTCGAGCCACCTTAAGGCTTTCAGGCCACCTAAAATTGTACTAAATGGACCAGGAATACTCTAAAAGGATCAGATTACAAATGAGGATTTAGAGTAGGAGTATTCATCGAAGCAAAATATAACAGATGTGGAAGAATGAGAGGTTATGAAATTACCATCAGGACCAGCCAATGCATGCATGAGAAGCTTATCCAGACATCCGTGTGAAGGTGGATAGCTGATATCAGGATGCATATTCTAGGGAGGAGCAGTTCCATGTAGTTATATTCTAGATATTTCATGTAATACTTACGAGTCATGGAACATCTAAGCCTATGGGCCTTTTAAGGGTTCCCCCCTCATCCCCTGAAAGCGGGGTTATCAAAAAATCAATAAAAACATAAGGCCTTCTGGCCATTCAGGTATAAAAGAATTGATAGACCTTTATTATATCAATATTTATCTATGTTTAACATGGTTGTGTTTTCTTGATGGAGATCACCAAGTAACAACCATTTTTTTCTTACACTATAAGGATTACCCTATCCACTAGAATCCTTATTCATAATGAGAGTACCCTCATATAACAAATTTGGGATAATAGATTCTCTCTAAAGATGAATGGTGGATAAGGAGGAAGATAGAGATTCATCAATAACTAATATATATTATGTGTCTACAATAAGAGTATCACTACCCCTTATATAGGCCACCTTCATTCAATTAAAAGAGTTGGTCATCGACTTCCATTATATAATAATCATCATGCGTTATGTATAATGCATTCTTGATTGATCCTCATAATAATTTCAAAATTTCAAATGATTATGTGTTACTATAAATGAATCATCTTATTAATTCATAACAAAATATAAATCAAATGGTATACTAGAAAAAATCCATGGCCCCATATCTTAATCCCATCATAAGCGATGATAATGGAATTAAATGACTTACACAATACCAAGACATCATAATATGTAATATATATCACATGTAGAACACATGATACAACTTAGGGTATATTGAAAACTATGATATAAAATTTTTAACGAAATTCAAATAATCTCCCATTTATACTAAAATACCATATGGACTTCTTACCAATATTAACTACTCTTTATGAATCCATCCGAACTATTTTTTATATGGTTTATTAAACTCTATTAAATTCAGAATAAACACATTATCTAAAAATTTAATCCTTATACTAAGGAAAATTT
Organism: Viscum album; assembly: GCA_963277665.1. Taxonomy (NCBI): domain Eukaryota; kingdom Viridiplantae; phylum Streptophyta; class Magnoliopsida; order Santalales; family Viscaceae; genus Viscum; species Viscum album. Next base: position 6,013,163 of record CAUJRU010000013.1, on the reverse strand, counting down.
GTGTGAACCTGTAAAACTTTATAAAATTTAAAACAAATATGAAATCATAATGTGATATATTAAATCAAATAAATGCCTCTAGAAAAATATTAGTGATACTAAGTCTATAAAGGGTTTTGGTGTGATCTCGATCCATAAAACTCATATATCTATATAAACATGTCAACTTACGATATATCACATACATTTTAGGTATGGATTTATAATCCTTTTTTATGACATGAAGTTATCACAAGAAATGGATAATTTTAGTCATTTATAGGCCATCTCATACATTCAACATTCTCTTAAATATACTAACTATGTCGATGAATACATTGTATGTCATTCATCTAGTGATGAACACATCACATGTCTCTCATCTATGTAGTTGAGAATATAAAATGTCACTCAACTAATAATGGCCAATAAATTCATTAATCTATTTCAAATGAGGGCCCATGTTTCTTTAACTTGTTATACAAGTTGATAAATTCTATCTTCGTTGAGTTCCAACTGATTACATGATTACCAACATACCTAACCACCCATAAATTTTCTAATCCTTAAGGATTACGTATATAAGGTATCAATGTATGAATGTTTGAATTCTATGTTTCTCACTTACCTCTATTGATAGGTTTTTATTATAATCACATGACCCTATCAATATCAATGACTGTATGATTTTCCATGTGATAAACTTTGGCAGGCCAGTCCAAATAATTTGTCTCGACTTATTACCTCATGAATTTATTCATTATATCTCATATACGACTCCTTATATTGAGTAATATATTCTAATCATTCTAATATATAAATGTCATCACAACCTATTATACTCCATGATGATTGTTGATTAGGAATAACGTAACGTCATACTTTAAGGGGATATTATCATTCCACTATTCATGTAATATAAATTTCAACACACATGAATGAATGATAAATGGACATTTCCTTTATTATTAAATTATGGTCATATTTTACAACCATTAAATCTAATATATCATCTATCTTATACCAATATATTCAACATCACCCACATGATTTTTTTTGTGATAATGGTTTTGTCAATGTATTTAGAACATTATCCTCTATAACCACCCAAAAGATATTTATATGAACCCAATCAAAAATATTTTTTAACATATGCCATATGGTCTTAATGACATCTATATAATGGAAAAAAATTATGTTTGGAATAATCATTATTTGGTTCTCTAAAGAAGATGAGGCTTTGATTCATGAAGTTTCATAATTGTTAATATCAATGAAAAGTGGTTATAAGAATAGACCTACCAATAGTAATTGAACATGTTACATGTCATTGTATATTAGAATTTTTGGGAGTGTGTGTTGGTCCTTAGACATCAGATTATTATTAAAGAATATCAAGAGTTACACAATTTTATATAGAGATGAAAAATATTATAAAATATGCTAATGGTGATGTCGGATACATTGGGAACACATAAGTGTTATGGATTTGATGAATTAGTTACGAAAGGATTTATCCCTTCTAAGACTATAAAATGATATCTTAGGAACATTGATTGAAATATAACAATATGACTAATCCTATGGAAATGGAAATTTATAAACATGTTTATTTTAGTCACTCAAACAAATATATATGAAGAATATAATTTGATGAAATAAGTATGAAACATGCTTGATGGGATAAAATTGTTTATTTTAGTCACACAAAGTGTGTAATACCTCGATATTTTAAAAGAATACTATGTTCAATAACATACAATACATGTAACACTGACCTTTAACCACTATGAAATATTATTATTTAAATATGACAGTTATATCCTTTCCATTTAATTATAATATACGAATATAAGTAAACAAATTATAAAATATAAATATAAAGTTCCTACATAATACAAATTTTTTGATTAATTCCTAGGAAATAAGAACCCTATTTTTAATAATTCCATTTTATGTTTCAAAAATAGGTTTTCTTAAAAAATTGTTTTTATTTCTTTTTTTTTTTGAGAAAATGTTATAATTAATTTATAACAATTTCATAAATTTTATTTGATTAAAAGATTTTAGTTTTTTGAATCATCTTTTAAAAATAATCTTCAGATGATATTTTAATATTTTACTAATAAGACTAATTTTCTATTGAATATTAATAAAAAACTGTTTTTTATAGAAAATAATATTTTCCATTGAAGTATTTACGAAGCCCAATTTTTTCATGAATTGAATTTAAAATTTTATTAGTGACTTTTTTATTAGTTATAGTCCAATTAATTTAATTATAATCAACATTATGATTAATTTTGTTATAAAAACATTGTTGTATATAAAAATACATTTTTTAAATCCATTTCTCAAAACATTTTTAAGGATTGATTTCAGTATAATTTCATAAACTTATGGAGAATAAATTTAATAAAATAGAATCCATATTTGGGATTAATTTTTATAAATTTTGGTAAATAGATCAACTTTGTTTTTAGTCATAATGAATAGTAACTGTGGTAAATATTTGTCACCTCAGTGAGGGTAAATTGAGTAATTAAGGTTTAAAATAATGTGATGAGGCTTAAAAAATAGATATTTCACCTAGATTAGTTATATTGGATGAATTTATTTCTACAATACTCATCTAATATTAAAATATATGGATTCATGGTGCCATTTTTCTTTGATAATGACCTTAATATTATTTTAGGTAAAGAATAAACATAAAATGTCATCCTCATTGTTTTAATATCTATAATATCATTTCATAGGGACATAATGAGGTTATGTTCAGTTATAAATAGTTATTTTAAGGATGAATTTTTTGTATCATGGTTGTTTATTTTTAATTTACAATCATAAAATATGTAACTTAAATTCTTATGCAATGCCGACATAGTGCTTATGCAAGGAGTAGAAAATCTCGTAAATGATTTTAAAAACTTTAAATGAAATATTTTTTTGGTTGAATTTATTTTCCATGTAATTTATATCTATATATAACATATTATTGTTTTTTAAAAAGTTTAATTTTTGAATTAAATTACAATTTTTTATGTTATTAAAGTAAAAATACTTGAATAGTCCAAAAAATAACATTATTGGTATCATATGTTAAATAATATTTTATTAAGTGATTTAAAATTCATAAAAATCCTATATCTTTCCACAGGAAATGAATATGGTTTACAATATTAACCATGTTTTATTCATGGGTAACTTATTCTTTTATAATAACTTTTTTGACCCCCAATGACTGAAAAACTTTGATATCACAGTAATCATCAAAAGGGTTAATGGGGGTTAAAACATAGATATAAGGGTTTAAACATCAACTAAACTTGTACAAATTTTATTATATTTGAGTATTCAGACTTATCATTATCCTATATTTTAAATATAACAACTTTTTGTCACTATTATATAAAAATTAATTTATATTAATTTAATAATATAAGTAATTACAAGGGTGCCCCTCCCCTCACAAATAAAAGGGAACCACATAGCCCCTCTTTCTCACACATGTTTTACACTTTGTCTCAGAAAACACATGCTCAAATACCTCCCAAAAATTCATACCCATTAACTATTGTATATTTTCAAATAAAAATATTAAAAGATAAGTCATAATGTGTAAGACAATTATTGATTTACAAAGATGATGTATAACTCTTAATTGAATATTTTTATTTTAATTCTTCTCCCACCTCATTAAAATATTCTTAATCCATGAATATATAAAAAATAGTATATCCATTGTAATAAAATGATATTTTGACTATGTTAAAAACCCCTTTTAATATTCTTTTCTTTTAAATGAAGACTATAAACATCATTCGTGTGTACGTATCGATAACCACCTCCAAAAAACGTTGTGATTACTTTATCATCACCCCTCAAAAGTCTGGATATTATGATGGATTTAATAAATATATATTTTATTCATGAAATAATTATGATTTTTGAATTATAATATATTAATTACCTTTATACCCTTCCACCCTTAAAAAATGAAAACATTGCTCATGCGTACGTAGGAAATACCACCTCCCCGAAGCGATGAAATTTGTTTTTCACTTCCACCTTTCATGAATAATAATAAAATATTATTTTATGTATAAATTTTTTAATTATATCATGATTGAAATTATAGTTATAATGGAAAAATAAACTCTTTTATCACATTCAACTTACCAATTTCATTCTTCAATTATGAACTGAACATCCTCAAAACATCTGATGTGTACATAACATATTATGTAATTAAATATGTCATTAAAATAAATTAAATTAATGGTTTAATGATAAATTAAAAATATAATAAAATAATATTAATCAAGTATATAATTAATATAAGTTTATTATATAGGAGTTAAATAATGTACATAGTGAGTTAGGACTTGTGGTAAGGGGTTTCTTAACTCAATTTCTACTCAATAGGTTATAAATCTACTTGTTTGACTATGTAATGCCTAGATTATGTATGAAATGACCTATGATTTTATTTTTTTATTTAAAATTTTTTTATGGGGTTTTAAAATTTTAAAATATATTCGCTTTATTGATTAATTCTAACTTCTAAAATATAATCTTTGTAAGAATTATTCATCATAATGTTCTTTCTTTGTTACATGCCTTATAATATATACCTACTTAATTTTATAAGGTTTATATGCTATTAATTGAAATATTATATCATGACTGAATCTTTTATCATGATATTTAATATTCCTTTGAATTTTTATCTTTCTTGATATTTTTTTTTAATTATATAAAATCTGTAAGGATTTCTATGGTCTAAATTTCAATTCTTTGAGAGATAATTAATGTTATGTAACATGATTTATTTTATATGGTGTAATTATTTCAAATGAATGTGTTTTAATATATTATTTCATGGAAATTATTGGTTTTACTAAATCAATTTATGTTCATTCATTCTGTTGAATTTTGACTCAATCATTTCGCAAGTTGAAAGGGTTTCTCAACTCAAACATCCTTCTTCGAGACATGTTTCGATTAATACACCTATATTCATTTATAAGGTGTATACACTGACTCTTGAAATATAATATCATGAATATTTTTATATTCATGGTATTTTATGGTCCTTCTTATTTAATTTCATTCATATGGATTGTAGTTTTAAATGGTTGTAAATGGGTTTTTCTTTAGAAGTTTTATTTTAAAATTTAAGAGGTTTTATACGAAAATATTCCTATAGGTTTTTAAATTATTGTAATAATGTTATTTTATAAACATAAATGTTTTCCTAAAATTATTTTTGATTATATTTTACCTTATTTTAAAATATTTAAGAAGAAATTTCATAACCTTCTTCGCATGGGTCACTTTTGACCCTCTTTACAATGGTTTTACAAGAAATATTATTTATGACAGTTAATACATTAAATAATTTTCCAACTATCATAAAAGTTATTTTCTTTGATGATTAATTTATAATTTTCAATGTTTATTAAAAAATAATTTTTCCACAATTATCTAGAACTTATCAGACAATATTACTAAAATAAAATGTTATTTTCCCTTATATTCAATGAAATGTTTTAAATGTTATTTCAATGTAATTTTCCTCTATGGAAATATCCTTTAGAGATTCCTCTTCTCCACTAGGAATTAGATCATATGATACCTACCATATTCTTTATTTGGATGGATTGAGATTATTGTTTTAAATAGATTATCATGAAACCTATTTCTTTCCTTGAGTAAATCAAGTCTTAAAAGAATTAATGTTGTTTAGAAATGTTTGATGATGGAAATGAAAGATTTCATGTGTTATATTCATGTAAAATACATGTAAATTATTTTTAATGAAGTGTGAGCCCAATATACGTCACAATGATAGTAGATATTGATATAGATTAAATAATGGGTGAGCCTAATATAAATCCCTAATGAATTGTATAATATTCTTTGTCTTTAAAGGAAAGATGGAGGGAGTTAACTGTGGAGATTTCTCTTATTGATTTAACTCAGCTTTATTTATTTCTAATATGAGTAAACAAATGAAATGAAGATTATGTTACAAGATACCAAAACGTTTTCTCTATGCTTTATATGAGTTTTTAAAGGTTCCACTGATTAAGATTGACATCACTGGATTCATGATTATTAAATATTATGACCCTTTCCTTTGATAAATATTTCATCAATGTCACATGATTTATGATATATGATAGATGTGTATTAATTATCTTATATAATTCTCATTCACTTTGAAAATTATATCCTACCCATATGCTTATCTTGTACTCACTAAATATATTAAATTGTTAATACATATGTTTAGTCTTACTGAGCATTTTTTATTACCCCTGTTATGTTTTTGTTCACTTTGTTTTCAATATTTATGTTATGTTAGAAATGTCTAGAAGGGTTTCTTATATGATATGATGAAGACATAATGGGGAATAAGAAATATTGGGTATAGTAGAAAAAATGATCACTTGAAGACATGGGTATTGTTATATAAGAGTTTATTATAATTCCCCAAAACTCTAAACCTAAATGGTCCTTGTGTATGTAAGTGATCTAATATTTCTATTTCATATTGCATGTTTTTGATGGAGAAATTTGGTTCATGATTATTTTTCACGACCCGCCCTCGGGGCCCGGGTCGTGACTACCCCAAGCCCGCCTTCCATAGGCCAGGGGCTGGCGACTAGCACCAAGGTGTAAATCCCGGTAAAAAGGGAAGGCATTGCCTTTGAAAACTAAACAAGCACCACAGAGTAAGCAAGAGGAAAAGTAAACACTAAGTAAAAACAGAGTACAACTGAAGTGCAGAAATGTAAAAGGGATAGTATACAAACCCAAACTGAAAGTAAAGTACAACTCGAAAGGGAAAACAACAATTGTATAGTAAAAGCCGCTACACCGAGCTGTCCACTGGAAATACCACCTGAAGGGTGGGTACAGATAGCTCCACTGCTCCTCGGGTCCCGCCGTCCGCTCCGAGCACGTCCTGCCTAGTGGTCCACCTCCAGGTACCGTCCTACTCTGGAAGCCTCAACCACGATCAACACTGTCCATCGTCTACAACCAACACAACATAGTGCGGGCATAGCCCGTGTAGGGGTGAGTATAAGCTACTCAGTAGGGACCGAGATACTCCCAAAGGTCTCCCAAAATCCGCAAAGGACAAACCACAAAAGGAAGATACAAACCCGAATTAATAACCGACACTGCTTAGGTATATGACAATTCATATACCTAAGTCATCAATTCCAATAGGCTCCAACCTCCGAGCCCAAGTACAACTCAGTCCACACAGGAAAGTATACGTATTCCACTCAGGAATGCAAAACGAAAACCACACAGGATAGCACAACACAATCCACACAGGAAATCAACAGGATTCAGCTCACAAGGTATACTTCTTCGAAAGAAGATAGAGATGATCACTGATCCATCTAAAACGTCGGACCCACAAAGGATCGATAGGTACTAACCCCCGCAAAGACCCACACAGGATCGGACCCACACAGGATCTGTAGGCACTAGTTCACACAGGACCGCTGAGCACTGACCCACACCGGATCGGACCCACATAGGATCAGTAGCACTGATCCACACAGGATCGTTGAGTGCTGTAGTCATCGTCGTCGAATCCACTAAGGATCTCTGCACAGTCGTAGTCGCAGTCACAGTAGAAGTCGCAGCCAGCTCTAGGGTTCCCGCACACAGCAAGCTCATTCGGGAGGGTCCGCTCCACGAGCCGAGAGTCTGATACATCAAATATCACATAGTCCAGAGTTGATGTATCCAAAATTTCCGTATCGTCAACAGGAACTCAACGCAACAGACGGCGCGTCAATCAGACGCCCGGTCTGAGAGTTATTGGCTTTTTCGTCCCAGGGGCCCTGTTGGTTTTTAAGGCAAAACCAACCCGACCGTACTCCACCTGTGTCCAAACCTCGGGCGGAGTATGCCAAAAGATCCGTCTCACTAAGAGGAACTTAACAAAGCTGGCGACACGTCAATCGGACGTCTGTAGCTCAAGATATGAGCGTTTCCGCTCCGAGGGCCCGGTTGGTTTCGTGTACGAACCAACCCGACCGAACTCAAAGTATTCCGAAACCTTGAGTGCGATATACCAAAACGACCGTCTCGATCCAAGGATCGCATTTCCGCTAACTATGTGTCGTTTGGAGATCTGTAACCCGAGTTATGAGCATTTGAATCAAAACTGCTCGGTAACGGGGGTTTCGGGCCCGGGCCATCCCAGCCCGAGACCCCCCGGTTGGCCCGAACCGGGTCGACCCACCCCGGACAGGGTCGACCCGGCCCGGCATGGCCCAGCCCGGCGCAGCGCGCTGGGCGCGCTGCCAGCTCGTCCGAAGGGCGAGTTGTTGGAAAAACGGGGGGTGCTTGCCCCCCCCCCCCCCCCCCCCCGCCCCCTTGTGAAGCCACGACCCCCCTCATTATGGGGGGCCGTTTTGCTGGCCGGGGGAATTAATTTCCCCTGGTTCTTCTCCCTTCTGGCTGGCCCGACCTGGACGGCCGGTTCTTCCTCAACAGGACCGGCAAGGCCGGTCCCCTTCCGGCTTCCGACACCAGCGGCCTAGCTGGCCGCCGGTCACCTTGTTCCGCCGCGGCCCCGCTCCGGCCGTGGCGCCTTCGATTTCTTTTGACGCAGTGCGACGGCGTCGCGTTCTTGAATTTCATTCCATGGCACGGCGCGACGGCGCCACACAATAATTACCGTGCGATTCTCGTGCGGTGCGACGACACCATGCCATCCCGTTCCTTCTGCAAGGAAACAAATATGAACATAGGAGGGGGGTTCGGTCGTGTTTGTGCGGTCCGGCCTCCCTCTCGTTAATCGATAACATTTATTCGTTATCCTCAAAGATCGAAATTCTTGAATCAAGAATAAAAATAATTAAATAAAACAACAACAATCCCCTACTTGACAAATGATGTCGCACGTCGGGCATCGCGGAAACAACATCGTTCCGTCAACGTTGGTGGAAGAAGCGCTCGGTGAAGTCGAGTCGAGTCGAGTCAACACTCTCAGAATACTTTGTGGGTGGCGGTGCTTCCCTTCCTTGCTCCGGTTGAAGAAGGTATAAGGTTTTTCTTCATGTTCTTTGGAGACGTGGATCGTTCTTCTTCGAGAGGTTGACGGTCTTCTAAAAGTTCTTCTCCTCTCCTTAGTTCTCCCCACAAAGTTTATGCCAACCCAAAGAGAAGAATAGAATCTCTCATTTTAATGTTTGAAAAATGATTTCAAAAGAATAAAACACTCAAAATAATTAATTAAATTGGTTTAATTAATTAAACGCAAAGTGTTGGCAAGAATTTCAAAAGATTGAAATTCAATTAAACCACACTTAACTCACCTCATTAATTAAACAAGTTCTCAACATTAAAGTGGGAGTTGTGGGAGTTTTAAGGAGTGTTGAGGTGTTTGGCTTCGTGTGGGCCCCACCACACTTAATCCTCTCAAGGGGGGTTAAGTGGATGTGGGTCCCACCTCTAACTCCCTTTGGGAGGATATAACCAACATGGTTAAAAAATAAAATGTGTTTCCATATTTTATTTAACTTCACTTTAATTCCCCCAAAACTAACTCTCAACCCGCATAAAACGCAACCTCGAAAAAGGTCTCCTTAAGCGAATATCGGCGCTGCGAGTTCATCAGTGCCCACGGAATTCGATTCCGGGCACCGGTTCAAAAGTTAGAAATTCCCACTCGTTCGTTCACTGAACGTACCTGAGCCAAACTTCGAGAATTGATTCAGGGCACACCGGGCCTCGGAATCAGGTGCCGTCAGAAACCGCGCTCTTGTAAAATTCTAAAGAAAATTAAGAAAAAATTTCCCTTGAATTTTACGGGTCTTTACATTACTCCCACCTCAGGGCTTTATGTCCCCGTAAAGATACATCGAAACTAGGGACACAGATCAGGGTACTGAGCAGGCATCTGAGCCTCCTGCTCCCAAGTGCTCTCCTGGAGGTTCCCGTGCTACCATCTGATGCGCACTAGAGGAATCGACCGTCCACGTAGGACCTGCTGCTGTCGATCCTCGATCTCCACCGGGACCTCCGCAAAAGTCGCCCCACCATCAATGTCAAGCTCCCCATGGTCAATGATGTGCGTTGGGTCGTGCACGTATCTCCTCAGCTGAGACACGTGGAAAACGTCGTGCACCTGGTGCAACTGAGGTGGTAGAGCCAGGCGATAAGCCACCTCGCCAATCCTGCTGAGGACCTGGAAGGGTCCGATGAAGCGCGGAGATAACTTGCTGCCTCGGCCAAATCTCCGTATACCACGTCGAGGTGAGACCCGCAGGAAGACGTGGTCGCCATCCTCGAACTCTAGTGGCCTCCGCCTCCTGTCAGCATATGACGTCTGCCGGCTCTGAGCTGTCCTCATCCACTCCTGGATGACCTGGACCTTCTCTGTTGTAGCCTGGACTATCTCCGGTCCCACAAGTGCTGACTCCCCAGGGTCTGTCCAGCCCAAAAGAGATCTACAAGGTTGGCCGTAAAACGGCTCGTACGGTTCCATCCCGATGGTGGAGTGGTAGCTGTTATTGTACGCAAACTCCACCAAGGGTAGGTGGTCCTCCCAGCTACGACCAAAGTCGAGGACACATGCGCGAAGCATGTCCTCGAGAGTCTGAATGGTCCTCTCCGTCTGACCATCCGTCTGAGGGTGAAAGGCTATGCTCAGACGTATCTGCGTCCTGAACGCCTCCTGCAATCCCTTCCAAAGCCGGGAAGTAAAGCGAGCATCTCGATCGGAGATGATAGATGATGGAACACTGTGAAGCCGTACAATCTCCTGAACGTAGAGACGTCCCATGCTCTCCACAGAGCCCTGCTCTATGATGGGTAAGAAGTGAGCCGACATGGTGAGTCGGTCGACAATCACCCAGATGGAGTCATGACCTCTAGAAGTGCGTGGAAGTCCAGTCACGAAGTCCATAGATATCCCGTACCACTTCCACTCCAGGACCTCCAAGGGCTGTACCAAGCCTGCTTGTACCTGATGATCTGCCTTCACCAGCTGGCAGGTGAGGCATCGATAAACGAACTCAGCCACAACCTTCTTCATGCCCGGCCACCAGTGCTGTCATCTGAGATCCTGGTACATCTTCGCCACTCCAGGATGTACCACCAAAGGAGAAGTGTGAAACTCTCTCAGCACCTCCTCTCGTAAAGTGACAGGTACCAAGGTACGTCCTCTGAAAAGGATGTCGTGCTCTGCTCCAATGGAGAAACCATCAGGTGTCTGTCCTGAGGATATCTGTGCACGCCGCATCTCATAGTCGGTGTCCCCTCGCTGTGCCTCTCTGACCCGCTGCAGTAGTGGAGGAGTGACTGTGAGAGACTGATTGAAGGCTGCTCCATCTCTATCCACGAAGGATATCTGCAAAGAGGCTAGCTGCTACGTCGCCTCCTCAAGTAGCTGAATGCCCGTCCTCCTGCTGAGGGCATCGACCACTACGTTCCCCTTCCAAGGAGTATAGACTATCTCAAAGTCATAGTCCTGGAGGAACTCGAGCCATCGCCGCTGTCTCAGGTTCAGGTCCTTCTATGAGAACATATACCTGAGACTCTGATGATCAGAAAAGACTGTAAAGAGCTTGCCCATCAGATAGTGTCGCCATGTCATCAGAGCGAAGACCACTGCTGCTAACTCCAGGTCATGGGTAGCATAGTTCTGCTCATGCGGCCTCAACTGACATGATCCATAGGCAATCATGGCCCACTCCTGCATCAGGACACACCCAAGTCCGGTCCCTGATTCATCGCAGTAAACTACGTATCCAACGACCTCCTCAGGAAACCTCAAGATAGGTGCGCTGGTCAATCTCTATCTCAGCTCTTGGAAGCTCTGCTGACATCTGTATGACCACACGAAGGGTTTCCCCTTCTTTGTCAAAGCTGGGAGTGGTGCCACAACTCTAGAGAAGTCTGGCAGGAATCTTCGATAGTATCCAGCTAGTCCCAAGAAACTCCGAACCTCCGTCACGCTCTGGGGTGGATCCCAAGCTAACACCGCCTCGATCTTCGCTGGATCCACTGCAACTCCCGCCTCAGGGATGATGTGTCCCAAGAAGTGGACCTCACGTATCCAGAACTGGCACTTCAAGAGTTTACCATAAAGTTGGTGCTCTCGGAGTGTGTCTAGTACAACTCGTAAGTGGTAGGCGTGCTCCTCCTCAGTCGTCGAGTAAATCAAAATGTCGTCGATGAATACCACGACAAACCGATCAAGGAATGGCTGAAAGATCCTGTTCATGAGGGCCATGAACACTGCTGGAGCATTGGTTACACCGAATGGCATAACCAAGAACTCATAGTGGCCATACCGACATCTGAAGGCTGTCTTCTGCACGTCCTCGTCTCTAACTCTGAGATGATGATAGCCTGACCTGAGGTCTATCTTCAAGAACCACCGTGATCCCTTGAGCTGATCAAAGAGGTCATAAATACTTGGTAATGGATACTTGTTCCTCACTGTCACCTGGTTCAGGCGACGATAGTCTACACACAGTCGCAAGCTCCCGTTCTCCTTCTTGGCGAACAAAATCGGGGAAGCCCAGGGTGAAACACTGGGTCAGATGAACCCCTTGCCCTGTAAGTCCTCCAACTATACCCGTAGCTCTCGAAGCTCGGCGGGGGCCATACGATATGCTGGAGTCAATATCGGGGCTGTCCCGGAGTTCATATCAATATAAAAGTCTACCTCTCTACGAGGAGGTAACCTTGAACGTCGTCGAGAAAAACATCCGCAAACTGATCCACCACTGCAGGAAAACCTGGACTCCGCACGTCAACTGCTCCTAGGATGAGGCTAGACAACTGATGAGTGATGGGATGTCCTCTCCTCCGCGGAAGTCCATCTTGTGCTGCAAAGGCTCCCTTCTCGCTGGTGAAGGTGAACCTGCTCCCGTCGGTGCGTACACATCGCACCTTGAGCCTAAAACAGTCAATCTGGGCATGGACCATAGATAACCAATCCATGCCCAAGATGACGTCGTAAGGCCTCGACGCTGCTATAAGAAGATCCCAGCCGAAGATCTCGCCTCCTAGAGTAAGCTCACACTGCCGAAACTAGTGCGTAATCGTCGAGTCTACTCCCGTAGGAGTCTCTAGCCGTAAGGATCGAGCCAATGGCTCTGTCAGAATCTCCGAGATCCGAACAAGGGCAGCGACTATGAAAGAGTGACTCACTCGTGTGTCTATAAGTACTGCATCAAGGGTGGAATAGACAAAGATAGTACCTCGAATCATATCCGGCGCGCTGTGGACGTAGGCCTCTACTGCCTAGAGCTGTGCCTGTCTCTGACCTCCAGCTCCCTGTGGTCGGGGTGGACCTCCTGGTGGTGGTGGTGGTAAAGCCTCAAAGCATTGCCCACCACCTGCTGCTCGGCCAGCTCCCCTGCCTCATCCGACTTCTCCATGTGGACCGCCGCAGTCGACCCTCTGCCTCTGCCTCGGTGGTCCCTCAACCGTCTGCTGCTCCTCGGCATGGTGGGTCGGGCAGTCACGAGCCATGTGGCCCTGCCCGCCGCACGAGTAGCACTGTCTGCCTCTCGAAAGACTGGCTCCGCACTGTGTGCCCCGCACTGTTGAGCTAGTGTCCTGAGGTCATCTGCCTGAGGGTCTGGTCTGCCTGGACCCCTGATTCATCCGTCAACTGCCTGCTGCAGAAGAATCTGCCACATGCCGCCCTGCGGTGGGTCTCGGTGCTGGTGTAGACTCAGCAAGAAAGCTCTCGATCAAAAGGGCCTGCTCCAGTACTCCTGTCTGAGTCGGAATGCTGAGGGAGATCAGTGATGCTCTGATCTCGTGTCTCAAACCCTGCTCAAAGTTCTGGGCCCGGAAGAGTGGGTCACGTACCATGTCGGTCGAGTAGCGTGAGAGATCAGTAAATCTCACCAAGTACTGATCGACCGTCATGCTGCCCTACCCCAGCTGAAGAAGCTCCTGAATGCGCACCGCACGGAGGGTGGCTGGGAAGAACTCCGAGCGGAAGAGGCTCTCAAAGTCCGTCTAAAGTAGAGATGCCTCATTGTGCACCTGGAGCATCAAGCTCCTCCATCGGCCCGCTGCTGCGTGCAGTAGGCTCGCAGCGAGGATCACCATGAGGTCTGCTGGTGACCTCACTAGCCTAAAAACTCGTACGACTGCCTCCAGCCAGTCCTCGGCTGCCTGGGGGTTCGTCTCCCCACGAAACCTGGGTGGTCGCTGGCACTGAAACTCATGCAGTGCGCTGAGGCGACGTGCATCGTCAGCGGCTGGTGCTGGAAGTATCGGGGGCTCGGAGGGTAGTGCTACCGCCGGTGCCACTACTGACAAAGGGCCCTGCACCGAGGCCTCGTCGCTCGGTGGGCTATCATCACGCTCAACTCTCGGAACCCTAGCTGGCTGCCGTCGTGGGGCCATCCTGAAAAGGAAACAGGTGCACCACGGTCAGAACAGTATACCTGGTGAGATGATATAAAGTAATCACAATGAAAACTTTGAAGCACACACACAATCAATGTTTTCGTGAATTAAGTCGGAAATCAGAAGTCAGGGTCCTGGTGTACGGATACGTCGGCCGCCGCACCAACACTGGACTCCCTGGACTGATAACCACACCCAATATGCTAAACACTATTGCTTCACATAGAAAAGATCAGATTTCGTGGTAGAACCTAACTCTACTGATACCAATTTGTCACGACCCGCCCTCGGGGCCCGTGTCGTGACTACCCCAAGCCCGCCTTCCATAGGCCAGTGGCTGGAGACTGGCACCAAGGCGTAAATCCCGGTAAAAAGGGAAGGCATTTCCATTGAAAAGTAAACAAGCACCACAAAGTAAGAAAGCAGAAAAGTAAACACTAAGTAAAAACAGAGTACAACAGAAGTGCGGAAAAGTAAAAGGGCCAGTATACAAACCCAAACTGAAAGTAAAGTACAACTCGAAAGGGAAAAAAACAACTGTAAAGTAAAAGCCGCTACACCGAGCTTTCCACTGGAAATCCCACCTGAAGGGTGGGTACAGATAGCTCCACTACTCCTCGGGTCTCGCCGTCCACTCCGAGCACGTCCCGCCCAGTGGTCCACCTCTAGGTATCATCCTGCTCTGCAAGCCTCAACCACGATCAACATTGTCCATTGTCTGCAACCAACACAACATAGTGCGGGCATAGCCCGTGCAGGGGTGAGTATAAGCTACTCAGTAGGGACCCCGAGACTCCCGAAGGTCTCCCAAAATCCACAAAGTATAAACCACAACAGGAAAATACAAACACGAAGTAATAATCGACACTGCTTAGGTATATGCCCATACATATACCTAAGTCATCAATTCCAATACGCTCCAACCTCTGAGCCCAAGTACAACTCAGTCCACACAGGAAAGTATATGTATTCCACACAGGAAAGCAAAACGAAATCCACACAGGATAGCACAACACAATCCACACAGGAAAGCAACAGGATTCAGCTCACAAGGTATACTTCTTCGAAAGATGATAGAGATGATCACTGATCCATCTAAGTCATCGGACCCACAAAGGATCAATAGGTACTGACCCCATCAAATACCCACACAGGATCGGACCCACACAGGATCTGTAGGCACTGGTTCACACAGGACCGCTGAGCGCTGACCCACACAGGATCGGACCCACACAGGATCAGTAGCACTGATCCACACAGGATCGCTGAGTGTTGTAGTCGTCGTCGTCGAATCCACTAAGGATCTCTGTACAGTCGTCGTCGCAGTCACAGTAGCAGTCGCAGCCAGCTCTAGGGTTCCCGCACACAGCAAGCTCGTTCGGGAGGGTCCGCTCCCCGAGCTGAGAGGCTGATACATCAACTGTCACATAGTCTAGATTTGAGGTATCCAAAAGTTCAGTATCGTCAACAGGAACTCAACGCAACAGATGGCGCGTCAATCGGACGCCCGGTCTGAGAGTTATTGGCTTTTTCGTCCCCGGGGCTGTAGAGACCCGAAGCCTGACGTACATTGACATTAAATTACTTTTGTGGAATATATAGTACATAACGAAAACACACACACAAGGATCGTAATAGTTTAGTGTCTTTGGAAACTCGGAATATAATCTTCTAATCCTGGTGAATGATCTTCAATATCTCCCATAAAGATCTTCCCTTTTTTTTAACCTAAAACCTTTCTTTATATCCTGGGGAAAAGAAAACATAAAAGGGTGAGCTCAAATGCTCAGTAAGGGTAAACAAAAGAAAAATCAATCACATTATATTCATAAGAACATAACTTTTGGAAATCTTAACCTGCAAAAGAGAGCATAGTTTCATAACATGGGATAAATCATAGTAGAGAAATGAAATCCCAATAAGCATAACATAAAACATGAAACTTTGTGGCATACACACATAATCATAGAGAATCATTTCTTGTTAGTCATGACTCATTTCCAAGATTACCTTAGTGGACAAAGTCCCTTTCTGAATCGAGTCACCCTCGTTTCAGTCCCGTTTCACTGAACCGGTATAACCTACCATTCCCGCCATGTCTATTTCATGAGATATGAAATCTTTACCCAATGCATTGGAGGGAGATATAGGTCCCACCCATCTTATAATGAATCCTTTCTTATGTGTGCCATATAATCATAAATCATACATTATCTCATAACACATGTAGCAAAAATGGGATTCTTGAAACATCATGACATCATAAAACAAATCATATAAGGTAAATGACTTCATAAAAATAATTCCCTCATAACATAATCAAATCAATGTAATTAAAGGGATAAAAACAGAACCCTTTATTATCTTAGATGGAAAATAATTTTGATAAAACACTTGAACTCCATTCTTGAGGAAAATATCCTTTCTTCTTCAAAAACACTTTTCTTTTCTTAACGTGTCATACAATTATAAACTAAAAGAAGTTGATTAAAAATAAACTTGAAAACATGTAAAGGAAGCTTCTTGGAAATAGTGTTTTAAAAATCCATTCATGTCGTATAAGTTAAAAAAACATTCTTCGTACCATTGTCGGAAAAGTCAAAAAGTACCTCGTACGAAAAAACGATAAAAGATTCCTTTCATATTCTTTACTAAAAACTCACCGAAGGGTAAAATTGGATTTAAACTATTGTAAGTGGATGGAAACAATATTACATATTGAGGGAACATGGATGTGAATGATAAAATACACCCCAGTAAATACTTATGAATAAACAATCTCGGATAAAAATGAGATTGTAATATTTCACTTACCTTAGGTCCGACTTGCTTTGTAAGTGTCCGAACCTCCTTTTCTTTGGAACGCCTCTTTGAATCCTCCACTTAGGGAACTAAGGTTGGTCTTTGAAGAAGACCAGGACCTCTAGGATTATTCTAGGGAAGTGGAGAAGGGATTTTGGTAGGGGTTGGCCGAGCTTGAGTGCTCAAGTTGGTGTGAGGTGGAGGGGGAGGAGGTGCCCTTTTATAAGGGAGGAGAGGGGCACCTTAGGAATATCTCAAAATATTATTTTATATTAAAGTCAAAATAGGTTTATAATGGTTCCAAATGGTATTATTTCGAATATAAAGTGGGGATTGGTCGAACTCCTATCATCCAATGGGATTTATACAAGTTTAGGTTATTATTTTAACCTTATCAATTAGATTTAACTCTAAGTTAAATAATTTAACTTTTATCGTGTCTTTTTGTTTTCTTTCACTATATAGTTATTAAACTTACTATAACATGCCAAACGAACCCCAAATTTTTTATTATTAATATATATATCCTTATCTAAGTCATTTTGCCGAACCTTAGATTTTTATGAATAAAATAACAATTAATAATATAATATTTTCTTTAAAAACTATTTTGTGTCAATTTTCACACTATTTGATATATGATTTTTGTGAAAGTCATAACAGAATTATATGTTCGAACCAAGTTGATTAAATCACCACAAATATTTCATAGTAACCTAGAAAATTAGTGTAATTCATAAAAAGTCTCAAATTACATTTTTTTGGTGTTTATAACATCAATTATGTCAATATTTCATAAATAAGATAATTACTGCATCATCTTTGTGTCATAAATAAATTAAATTATATTATGTCTAAAAATTACAAATAAAATTCCATTATGTAGGAAATATTCTTAGATTTCTAATGAATATTTACAATCGAATTTATCTAATGTACAACCCTAATTTAAAAATGTTTTAGTAAATAAACATTGATTTTAACTCTTTTAACTCTTCTTTGAATTAAATAATAATAAATGTCCTAATCTAATCCAAGTGGACCTAAATGGTCATATTATATTCATAAGGTTTTTTTTGGTCGAATTACACTTATCCAATAGAATTAGGACATGTGTTAGGGTAATAGTAATATCATATTTACCCTTAGTTACCCTATTTACTATTAACTGTGGTAAAAAAAGTAAAAAGTTACTATTCACCAAAATTTATTTTCATCTCATTGAACCAAATTTTACTTACTGACATCAACCGTGTCTCTCGGATTTTTGAAATTCCATTCACAGGAGCGGTAAAATTAAGTTTTATTAAAAATTCAGTTTTTTAACTACCACTTAGTAGTTTCACTATTCATCAAAAATTGATGTTTTTCAGAACAATGCCAAAATTTCATCCTAAGATATATTTCATAATCCGAATTCAAAAATGAAGTCTATTTTACCAAATTCATATCATTGAAGTTGCATTATTTAATTTTATAATTAAATCCTACTGTTAAAACAAATAGCTTGTTTTTAAGAAACAACATCTGTCAAAAGATTGACACTTGATTATGTCTGGTTTAAATGTGAAATTACAACCAATGACCAACATTGTATTAAATTGTAAAAATATATTCTAAATATAATTTAAAACCACTCAAATTAATAATTTATCACTATTAATTATTTCGATTAAAAAAAGTTTTTTTTAATTAAAATTTAGTAATTTTAACTATTCATCAGAAAATAAAAGTTATATGAAAAGTACCAAAATTTCACCTTAGGCTAAATTCGATACTCCGAATCCAAAAATGAAGTCCATTTTGAAAATAAGATTTACAGAATTTCAAAAAGTGGTTATTACTATTCATAACGGCTAGTTTTAATAATATTTTAATAGCATATCGTTGTTTAGTGAAACTCGGTATTGTGTATTACTCACGCTATCGAGGAAGGTCGCGATTGCGTGTAATGCAAGGCAAGTCAAGGATGTGTGTTGTGCAAGCTCCTTTTGGTGTAGCGTACAACACAAGACATTAATAAAATTAAAAAGAATATTTTTTATAAAATCTTGGGCTGTTACATTCTACCCCCCTTAAAATGAATTTCGCCCTCGAAATTCGTCGGGGTTATAAATGGTTTACTATTTGAAAGATTCTTTAATAGAAACCCACATCGTAAAAAGGAATATCAAAACCAATCTTTAAAAACAAAAGTATGAAACGTAACGGTTACCCAAATAAACTAATCACTGGGTTTCCACATAGGTGAAAATATGGATATGGAAGAGAAATCTAACCATCATGTTCTGATGGAGAGTGGTAGAGAACATGGCTATAGAAAATCCAGTAATCACAAAGCCATAGATTTGTGACGATCTAAGGTACCATCTGATTCATCAGATATAAGAGCACTAGGACAACATTTTTGGTTTTCAAGATCGTTTCCCTAAAGTTAAAGAATTTGAATTAGAATAAATACTTACTTTATTTTGGTACAATATCACTGTTGTTCGTGCCTTTAACAATTTCCACTTCATCTCTTAAATAAATGAAGTTGAATTTGTTATTCGTGAAGTGTTAGCAGATCATGTGATAGAATGACGGGTCATTTCATCTGTCTCAAACAAAAAGGTTAGAAAAAGTTATTAAATATACATAAGTCATTATATAGTGATATTAATCATATATGGTTCCTAAAATGGACTTATACTTCATATATCATATTGATTAATATAATAAAACTAGTTTCTACTAAACAGGGACTTCCTGTAGGCCAGTGGTAGGCGATAAAGGCCCGTCGCACTTCGGTTGTGGGTTCGATTCCCACAGCCTTGTCCGACGTGATGGGCTGTCGCCCGTCCTGCAGGTTGTCCTTTTTCTAAAACTATATTACTATAACATCCCATCAATAATATCGAAAAAACTTCTATCCTTAAACAATACTAACTTATGTCCAACAAAATCCACTCCAATCTTTAGGCTTATCCCTAATATTGCAGTCCACTCTCATAATATAGTGAAAACGATTAACAGAGATTTAATACTGTCGTTGATCCCCATATATCATAAGATATGTCTTGTTGGTCATATTCCAAACATTCAAAGGCCTTAATCATGTATTCTCTTGAAGAATGAATACCCATTGAACCTTAGTGAAATCATGAATACTCTTAAAAGTTAACACTTTCCACATACCAAAATCCAAATACTCTATATACTCAAACCATGATATCACTTAGTCCTTATATCAATCATGAGCTCATGAATACTGTCAAATATTTAATGTTCTCGTTTTCCCTTCATTATGCGCATATCATTCTTTTTCCAAAAATATCTCAATAACTTTCCTGGTTACTAGTACCATAAAATTATTGAAAACCACAATAGACCAATACATAAATATTCCAATATTCCACGATACTATATACAACACTATTTTGGAATCCCATTACATAAACACTTAATCATTCCACCACATCATTTTCATATTCAACATCGCCAATAGTGATCGCATGTGACTTCCCTTTGTCCTTTGACTTAATTGGTTGCTCATGTTGATCATCAATAACCATTGGATTAGGGCATTTATTGGCATAATGTTCCATCTCTTTGCACTTGAAACATTGAAGTGTTGGTGGTGCGTTCTCTGTAGTGTTTTCTTTGTTCACATCATTAGAAACCCTTTTTCCATTACTTCGACACTCAGCTACTCGATGACCTTCTTTTCCACACTTAAAATATTTTGTAGTCCCTTTAAGACAATCTCCTCCATGCTTATTTCCACACTTTGAGCATAAGGAAACATTCATTTTCTATTCACCATTATTCTGAGATTTCTCCTTGAACTCCATCTTTCGTTTCTTGTCAAAACCATGAGATGGATATGTAACACCAACTTCCATTTCTACCTTGATAGCACAACGCACAATTTCTTCATAGCTACTAAAGTCTCTTATAGCTAATGCCCTTCGAAGACTTGGTTTTAAGCCACTGAAAAATCGATCAACATTACTTTCAGGTTGGAGGATAATTCCAGATGCATACCTTGCAAGTCTTGTAAAATTTGCTTCATATATACCAACAGATTCATCATCCTTCTAATTCAGCTCAAGAAACTCCTTTTCCATCTTTGTTCTAAGAATACGAGGGAAGTAGTTACTGAAAAACAAGTTCTTGAACTCGTCCCATTCCATGGACTCAATTTCATCTCTTCGCCTCGTATTCTTAATAAGATTCCACCATTGATCAGCTTCACCTTCCAAACGATATACTGATAAGATGACTTTATCATGCTCATAACATTGAAGAACTGAAAATATCTTTTCAGTGGTACTGATCCATTGTTCAGCAACAAGTGGATCAGAAGACCCACTGAAAGAAGGTGGACGTTGCCTCATGAAGGACTCAATAGAATATTGTTCCCTTCTTTGCTCATTTGGAAGTCCAGAATGATTCATAGCTTGTGTAAGTATAGAAATAAGATTTTTCACTCCATCTCCCATAACATTTTTTTGTTCAGGAGGGCAATCATTGCATTGTCCATTGCATTGATCAACACGGTTCCTTCGGGTTCCAGCCATCGTCTAAAACCCAAAAAGAATAGTGTGAGAGGAAAAAATCATGCTAGGGAAAACAACATAATAAAGGGGGAGTACCTTCAATATATAACATCTTAGGTTTAATTCTATTATCGTTAGCGTAATTCTAGTACTATAACCTATACGTATACTTAACCTTATGGACATCCCTAGACATACCTTAGAAATATCTCTAGGGATCTCACTAAAGTTCTCGCATCCTAGTTTCCAAAGGTTGACTAAACCTTTTCTCTGATACCAACTGTAGAGACCCGAAGCCTGATGTACATTGAAATTACATTACATTTGCAGAATACTTAGTACATAACGGAAACACACACACAAGGATCGTAATAGTTTAGTGTCTTTGGAAACTCGGAATATAATTTTCTAATCCTGGTAAAAGATCTTCAATATCTCCCATAAATATCTTCCCTTTTTTTAACCTAAAACCTTTCTTTATATCCTGGGGAAAAGAAAACATAAAAGGGTGAGCTCAAATGCTCATTAAGGGTAAACAAAAGAAAAATCAATCACATTATATTCATAAGAACATAACTTTTGGAAATCTTAACCTGCAAAAGAGAGCATAGTTTCATAACATGGGATAAATCATAGTAGTGAAATGAAATCACAATAAGCATAACTTAAAACATGAAACTTTGTGGCATACAAACATAATCATAGAGAATCATTTCTTTTTAGTCATGGCTCATTTCCAAGACTACCTTAGTGGACAAAGTCCCTTTCTGAATCGAGTCACCCTCGTTTCAGTCCCGTTTCACTGAACCGGTATAACCTACCATTCCAGCCATGTCTATCTCATGAGATATGAAATCTTTACCCAATGCATTGGAGGGAGATATAGGTCCCACCCATCTTATAATGAATCCTTTCTTATGTGTGCCATATAATCATAAATCATACATTATCGCATAACACATGTAACAAAAATGGGATTCTTGAAACATCATGACATCATAAAACCAATCATATAAGGTAAATGACTTCATAAAAATAATTCCCTCATAACATAATCAAATCAATGTAATTAAAGGGATAAAAACAGAACCCTTTATTATCTTAGATGGAAAATAATTTTGATAAAACACTTGAACTCCATTCTTGAGGAAAATATCCTTTCTTCTTCAAAAACACTTTTCTTTTCTTAACGTGTCATACAATTATAAACTAAAAGAAGTTGATTAAAAATAAACTTGAAAACTTGTAAAGGAAGCTTCTTGGAAATAGTGTTTTAAAAATCCATTCATTCCGTATAAGTTAAAAAAAACATTCTTCGTACCATTGTCGGAAAATTCAAAAAGTACCCCGTACGAAAAAACGATAAAAGATTCCTTTCATATTCTTTACTAAAAACTCACCGAAGAATAAAATTGGATTTAAACTATTGTAAGTGGATGGAAACAATATTACATATTGAGGGAACATGGATGTGAATGATAAAAAACACCCCAGTAAATATTTATGAATAAACAATCTCGGATAAAAATGAGATTGTAATATTTCCCTTACCTTAGGTCCGACTTGCTTTGTAAGTGTCCGAACCTCCTTTTCTTTGGAACGCCTCTTTGAATCCTCCACTTAGGGAACTAAGGTTGGTCTTTGAAGAAGACCAGGACCTCTAGGATTATTCTAGGGAAGTGGAGAAGGGATTTTGGCAGGGGTTGGCCGAGCTTGAGTGCTCAATTTGGTGTGAGGAGGAGGGGGAGGAGGTGCCCTTTTATAAGGGAAGAGAGGGGCACCTTAGGAATATCTCAAAATATTATTTTATATTAAAGTCAAAATCGGTTTATAATGGTTCCAAATGGTCTTATTTAGAATATAATGTGGGGATGGGTCGAAATCCTATCATCCAATGGGATTTAGACAAGTTTAGGTTATTATTTTAACCTTATCAATTAGATTTAACTCTAAGTTAAATAATTTAACTTTTACCGTGTCTTTTTGTTTTCTTTCACTATATAGTTAATACACTTACTATAACATGCCAAACGAACCCCAAACTGTTTAATATTAATATATATATCCTTATCTAAGTCATTTGGCCGAACCTTAGATTTTTAGGAATAAAATAACAATTAATAATATAATATTTGCTTTAAAAACTATTTTGTGTCAATTTTGACACTATTTGATATATGATTTTTGTGAAAGTCATAACAGAATTATATGTTCTAACAAAGTTGATTAAATCAACACTAATATATCATAGTAACCTATAAAATTAGTGGAATTAATAAAAAGTCTCAAATTACATTTATTTTGGTGTTTATAACATCAATTATGTCAATATTTCATAAATAAGATAATTACTGCATCATCTTTGTGTCATAAATAAATTAAATTATTTGATGTCTAAAAATAACAAATAAAATACCATTATGTATTAAATCTTCTTATCTTTCTAATGAATATTTACAATATAATTTATCTTATGTACAACCCTAATTTAAAAATGTTTTAGTAAATAAACTTTGATTTTAACTCTTTTAACTCTTCTTTGAATTAAATAATAATAAATGTCCTAATCTAATCCAAGTGGACCTAAATGGTCATATTATATTCATAAGGTTGTTTATGGTCGAATTACACTTATCCAATAGAATTAGGACATGTTTTATGGTAATAGTAATATCATATTTACCCTTAGTTACCCTATTTACTATTAACCGTGGTAAAAAAAGTAAAAAGTTACTATTCACCAAAAATTATTTTCATCTCATTGAACCAAATTTTACTTACTGACATCAACCGTGTCTCTATAATTTTTGAAATTCCATTCACAGAAGCGGTAAAATTATGTTTTATGAAAAATTCAGTTTTTTAACTACCACTTAGTAGTTTCACTATTCATCAAAAATTGATGTTTTTCAGAACAATGCCAAAATTTCATCCTAAGATATATTTCATATTCCGAATTCAAAAATGAAGTCTATTTTACCAAATTCATAACATTGAAGTTGATTTATTTAATTTTATAATTAAATCCTGTTGTTAAAACAAATAGCTTGTTTTTAAGAAACAACATCTGTCAAAAGATTGACACTTGATTATGTCTGGTTTAAATGTGAAATTACAACCAATGACCAACATTGTATTAAATTGTAAAAATATATTCTAAATATAATTTAAAAACACTCAAATTAATAATTTATCACTATTAATTATTTCGATTAAAAAAAGTTGTTTTTAATTAAAATTTAGTAATTTTCACTATTCATCAAGAAAATAAAAGTTATCTGAAAAGTACCAAAATTTCACCTTAGGCTAAATTCGATACTCCGAATCCAAAAATGAAGTCCATTTTGAAAAATAAGATTTAAAGAATTTCAAAAAGTGGTTATTACTATTCATAACGGCTAGTTTTAACCATATTTTAATAGCATATCGTTGTTTAGTGAAACTCGGTATTGTGTATTACTCACGCTATCGAGGAAGGTCGCGATTGCGTGTAATGCAAGGCAAGTCAAGGATGTGTGTTGCGCAAGCTCCTTTTGGTGTAGCGTAAAACACAAGACATTAATAAAATTAAAAAGAATATTTTTTATAAAATCTTGGGCTGTTACATTCTACCCCCCTTAAAATGAATTTCGCCCTTGAAATTCGTCGGGGTTATAAATGGTTTACTCTTCGAAAGTTTCTTTAATAGAAACCCACATCGTAAAAAGTAATATCAAAACCAATATTTAAAACCAAAATTATGAAAGGTAACGGTTACCCAAATAAACTAATCACTGGGTTTCCACATAGGTGAAAATATGGATATGGAAGAGAAATCTAACCATCATGTTCTGATGGAGAGTGGTAGAGAACATGGCTATGGAAAAGCCAGTAATCACAAAGCCATAGATTTGTGACGATCTAAGGTACCATCTGATTCATCAGATATAAGAGCACTAGGACAACATTTTTGGTTTTCAAGATCATTTCCCTAAAGTTAAAGAATTTGAATTAGAATAAATACTTACTTTATTTTGGTACAATCTCACGGTTGTTCGTGCCTTTAACAATTTCCACTTCATCTCTTAAATAAATGAAGTTGAATTTGTTATTCGTGAAGTGTTAGCAGATCATGTGATAGAATGACGGGTCATTTCATCTGTCTCAAACAAAAAGGTTAGAAAAATTTATTAAATATACATAAGTCATTATATAGTGATATTAATCATATATGGTTCCTAAAATGGACTTATACTTCATATATAATATTGATTAATATAATAAAACTAGTTTCTACTAAACAGGGACTTCCTGTAGGGCAGTGGTAGGCGATAAAGGCCAGTCGCACTTCGGTTGTGGGTTCGATTCCCACAGCCTTGTCCGACGCGATGGGCTGTCGCCCGTCCTGCAGGTTGTCCTTTTTCTAAAACTATATTACTATAAAATCCCATCAATAATATCGTAAAAACATCTATCCTTAAACAATACTATCTAATGTCCAACATAATCCACTCTAATCTTTAGGCTTATCCATAATACTGCAGTCCACTCTCATAATATAGTGAAAACGATTAACAGAGATTTAATACTGTCGTTGATCCCCATATATCATAAGATATGTCTTGTTGGTCATATTCCAAACATTCAAAGGCCTTAATCATGTATTCTCTTGAAGAATGAATACCCATTGAACCTTAGTGAAATCATGAATACTGTTAAAAGTTAACACTTTCCACATACCAAAATCCAAAAACTCTATATACTCAAACCATGATATCACTTAGTCCTTATATCAATCATGAGCTCATGAATACTGTCAAATATTTAATGTTCTCGTTTTCCCTTCATTATGCGCATATCATTCTTTTTCCAAAAATATCTCAATCACTTTCCCTGGTTACTGGTACCATAAAATTATTGAAAACCATAATAGACCAATACATAAATATTCCAATATTCCATTATACTATATACAACACTATTTTGGAATCCCATTACATAAACACTTAATCATTCCACCACATCATTGTCATATTCAACATCACCAATAGTGATCGCATGTGACTTCCCTTTGTCCTTTGACTTAAGTGGTAGCTCATGTTGATCATCACTAACCCTTGGATTAGGGCATTTATTGGAATAATGTCTCATCTCCTTGCACTTGAAACATTGAAGTGTTGGTGGTGCGTTCTCTGCAGTGTTTTCTTTGTTCACATCATTAGAAACCCTTTTTCCATTACTTCGACACTCAGCTACTCGATGACCTTCTTTTCCACACTTAAAACATTTTCTAGTCCCTTTAAGACAATCTCCTCCATGCTTCTTTCCACACTTTGAGCATAAGGAAACATTCATTTTCTTTTCACCATTATTCTGAGATTTCTCCTTGAACTCCATCTTTCGTTTCTTGTCAAAACCATGAGATTGATATGTAACACCAACTTCCATTTCTACCTTGATAGCACAACGCACAATTTCTTCATAGCTACTAAAGTCTCTTATAGCCAATGCCCTTCGACGACTTGGTTTTAAGCCACTGAAAAATCGATCAACTTTACTTTCAGGTTGGAGGATAATTCCAGATGCATACCTTTCAAGTCTTGTAAAATTTGCTTCATATATACCAACAGATTCATCATCCTTCTGATTCAGCTCAAGAAACTCCTTTTCCATCTTTGTTCTAAGAATACGAGGGAAGTACTTAATGAAAACCAAGTTCTTGAACTCGTCCCATTCCATGGACTCAATTTCATCTCTTGGCCTCGTATTCTTGATAAGATTCCACCATTGATCAGCTTCACCTTCCAAACGATATACTGCTAAGATGACTTTATCATGCTCATAACATTGAAGAACTGAAAATATCTTTTCAGTGGTACTGATCCATTGTTCAGCAACAAGTGGATCAGAAGACCCACTGAAAGAAGGTGGACGTTGCCTCATGAAGGAATCAATAGAATATTGTTCCCTTCTTTGCTCATTTGGAAGTCCAGAATGATTCATAGCTTGTGTAAGTATAGAAATAAGATTTTTCACTCCATCTCCCATAACATTTGTTTGTTCAGGAGGGAAATCATTGCATTGTCCATTGCATTGATCAACACGGTTCCTTCGGGTTCCAGCCATCGTCTAAAACCCAAAAAGAATAGTGTGAGAGGAAAAAATCATGCTAGGGAAAACAACATAATAAAGGGGGAGTACCTTCAATATCTAACATCTTAGGTTTAATTCTATGATCTTTAGAATAATTCTAGTACTATATCCTATACGTATACTTAACCTTAGGGACATCCCTAGACATACCTTAGAAATATCTCTAGGGATCTCACTAAAGTTCTCGCATCCTAGTTTCCAAAGGTTGACTAAACCTTTCCTCTAATACCAACTGTAGAGACCCGAAGCCTGACGTACATTGACATTACATTACATTTGCGGAATACTTAGTACAGAACGAAAACACACACACAAGGATCGTAATAGTTTAGTGTCTTTGGAAACTCGGAATATAATCTTCTAATCCTGGTGAAAGATATTCAATATCTCCCATAAAGATCTTCCCTTTTTTTAACATAAAACCTTTCTTTATATCCTGGGGAAAAGAAAACATAAAAGGGTGAGCTCAAATGCTCAGTAAGGGTAAACAAAAGAAAAATCAATCACATTATATTCATAAGAACATAACTTTTGGAAATCTTAACCTGCAAAAGAGAGCATAGTTTCATAACATGGGATAAATCATAGTAGTGAAATGAAATCCCAATAAGCATAACATAAAACATGAAACATTGTGGCATACACACATAATCATAGATAATCATTTCTTGTTAGTCATGACTCATTTCCATGACTACCTTAGTGGAAAAAGTCCCTTTCTGAATCGAGTCACCCTCGTTTCAGTCCCGTTTCACTGAACCGGTATAACCTACCATTCCAGCCATGTCTATCTCATGAGATATGAAATCTTTACCCAATGCATTGGAGGGAGATATAGGTCCCACCCATCTTATAATGAATCCTTTCTTATGTGTGCCATATAATCATAAATCATACATTATCGCATAACACATGTAACAAAAATGGGATTCTTGAAACATCATGACATCATAAAACAAATCATATAAGGTAAATGACTTCATAAAAATAATTCCCTCATAACATAATAAAATCAATGTAATTAAAGGGATAAAAACAGAATCCTTTATTATCTTAGATGGAAAATAATTTTGATAAAACACTTGAACTCCATTCTTGAGGAAAATATCCTTTCTTCTTCAAAAACACTTTTGTTTTCTTAATGTGTCATACAATTATAAACTAAAAGAAGTTGATTAAAAATAAACATGAAAACTTGTAAAGGAAGCTTCTTGGAAATAGTGTTTTAAAAATCCATTCATGCCGTATAAGTTAAAAAAAACATTCTTCGTACCTTTGTCGGAAAAGTCAAAAAGTACCTCGTACGAAAAAACGATAAAAGATTCCTTTCATATTCTTTACTAAAAACTCACCGAAGGGTAAAATTGGATTTAAACTATTGTAATTGGATGGAAACAATATTACATATTGAGGGAACATGGATGTGAATGATAAAACACACCCCAGTAAATAATTATGAATAAACAATCTCGGATAAAAATGAGATTGTAATATTTCCCTTACCTTAGGTCCGACTTGCTTTGTAAGTGTCCGAACCTCCTTTTCTTTGGAACGCCTCTTTGAATCCTCTACTTAGGGAACTAATTTTGGTCTTTGAATAAGACCAGGACCTCTAGGATTATTCTAGGGAAGTGGAGAAGTGATTTTGGCAGGGTTTGGCAGAGCTTGAGTGCTCAATTTGGTGTGAGGAGGAGGGGGAGGAGGTGCCCTTTTATAAGGGAGGAGAGGGGCACCTTAGGAATATCTCAAAATATTATTTTATATTAAAGTCAAAATCGGGTTATAATGGTTACAAATGGTCTTATTTCGAAGATAAAGTGGGGATGGGTCGAAATCCTATCATCCAATGGGATTTAGACAAGTTTAGGTTATTATTTTAACCTTATCAATTAGATTTAACTCTAAGTTAAATAATTTAACTTTTACCGTGTCTTTTTTTTTCTTTAACTATATGGTTAATAAACTTACTATAACATGCCAAAAGAACCCCAAATTGTTTATTATTAATATATATATCCTTATCTAAGTCATTTTGCCTAACCTTAGATTTTTAGGAATAAAATAACAATTAATAATATAATATTTTCTTTAAAAACTATTTTGTGTCAATTTTGACACTATTTGAAATATGATTTTTGTGAAAGTCATAAAAGAATTATATGTTCGAAACAAGTTGATTAAATCAACACTAATATATCATATTAACCTAGAAAATTAGTGGAATTCATAAAAAGTCTCAAATTACATTTATTTTGGTGTTTATAACCTCAATTACGTCAATATTTCATAAATAAGATAACTACTGCATCATCTTTGTGTCATAAATAAATTAAATTATTTGATCTCTAAAAATTACAAATAAAATACCATTATTTAGGAAATCGTCTTAGATTTCTAATGAATATTTAAAATCGAATTTATCTTATGTACAACCCTAATTTAAAAATGTTTTAATAAATAAACTTTGATTTTAACTCTTTTAACTCTTCTTTGAATTAAATAATAATAAATGTCCTAATCTAATCCAAGTGGACCTAAATGGTCATATTATATTCATAAGGTTGTTTTTGGTCGAATTACACTTATCCAATAGAATTAGGACATGTGTTAGGGTAATAGTAATATAATATTTACCCTTAGTTACCCTATTTACTATTAACCGTGGTAAAAAAAGTAAAAGGTTACTATTCACCAAAAATTATTTTCATCTCATTGAACCACATTTTACTTACTGAAATCAACCGTGTCTCTCGGATTTTTGAAATTCCATTCATAGAAGCGGTAAAATTATGTTTTATGAAAAATTCAGTTTTTTAACTACCACTTAGTAGTTTCACTATTCATCAAAAATTGATGTTTTTCAGAACAATGCCAAAATTTCATCCTAAGATATATTTCATATTCCGAATTCAAAAATGAAGTCTATTTTACCAAATTCATAACATTGAAGTTGAATTATTTAATTTTATAATTAAATCCTGCTGTTAAAACAAATAGCGTGTTTTTAAGAAACAACATCTGTCAAAAGATTGACACTTGATTATGTCTGGTTTAAATGTGAAATTACAACCAATGACCAACATTGTATTAAATTGTAAAAATATATTCTAAATATAATTTAAAACCACTCAAATTAATAATTTATCACTATTAATTATTTCGATTAAAAAAAGTTGTTTTTAATTAAAATTTAGTAATTTCACTATTCATCAGAAAATAAAAGTTATCTGAAAAGTACTAGAATTTCACCTTAGGCTAAATTCGATACTCCGAATCCAAAAATGAAGTCCATTTTGAAAAATAAGATTTACAGAATTTAAAAAAGTGGTTATTACTATTCATAACGGCTAGTTTTAATAATATTTTAATAGCATATCGTTTTTTAGTGAAACTCGGTATTGTGTATTACTCACGCTATCGAGGAAGGTCGTGATTGCGTGTAATGCAAGGCAAGTCAAGGATGTGTGTTGTGTAATCTCCTTTTGGGGTAGCGTAAAACACAATACATTAATAAAATTAAAAAGAATATTTTTTATAAAATCTTGGGCTGTTACAGGGGCCCGGTTGGTTTTTAAGGCAAAACGAACCCCACCGTACTCCACCTGCATCCAAACCTGGGGAGGAGTTTCCCAAAAGATCCGTCTCACTAAGAGGAACTCAACAAATCTGACGGCACGTCAATCGGACATCCGTAGCTCAAGATATGAGCATTTCCACTCCAAGGGCCCGGTTGGTTTCGTGTACGAACCAAACCGGCCGAACACAAAGTATTCTGAAACCTTGAGTGCGATATACCGAAACGACCATCTTGATCCCTGGATCGCATCGCCACTGACGGCGTGTCGTTTGAAGATCCGTAGACCGAGTTATGGGCATTTGAATCCAAACCGCTCGGTAACGGGGGTTTCGGGCCCGGGCCGTCCCGACCCGAGACCCCCCAGTTGGCCCGAATCGGGTCGACCCGCCCCGGATAGGGTCGACCTGGCCCGGCATGGCCCGGCGCGGCCCGGCGCGGCCTGGCCTGGCGGACCGGCCAGGAGCTAGTCCGGTGCAGCGCGCTGGGCGCGCTGCCAGCTCGGCCGAAGGCTGAGATGTTGGAAAAACGGGGGGCGCTTTCCCCCCCTTGTGAAGTCATGCCCCCCCTCATTATGGGGGGCCGTTTTTCTGGCCGAGGGAATTAATTTCCCCCGGTTCTTCTCCCTTCTGGCCGGACTGACCTGGCCGGCCGGTTCTTCCTCAACGGGACCGGCAAGGCCGGTCCCCTTCCGGCTTCCGACACCGGCAGCCTAGCTGGCCGCCGGTCATCTTGTTCCGCTGCGACCCGGAACTGGTCGCGGCCTTCATCGTCCAGCGCGGTGCGACGACACCATGCCCCTCCGCCGCAGCCCCGCTCCGGCCGCGGCGCCTTTGATTTCTTTTGACGCAGCGCGACGGCGTCGCGTTCTTGAATTTCATTCCATGGCGCGGCGCGACGGCACCGCACAATAATTGCCATGCGATTCCCGCGTGGTGCGACGGCACCACGCCATCCCGTTCCATCCGCAAGGAAACAAATATGAACATAGGAGGGGGGTTCGGCCGTGTTTGTGCGGTCCAACCCCCCTCTCGTTAATCGATAACATTTATTTGTTATCCTCGAAGTTCGACATTCTAGAATCACGAATGGGAATAATTAAATAAAACAACAACAATCCCCTAATTGATAAAAGATGTCGCACGTTGGGCGTCGCGGAAACGGCGTCATTCCATCATCGTTGGTGGAATAAGCGCTCGGTGAAGTCGAGTCGAGTCGAGTCGACACTCTCAGAATACTTTGTGGGCGGCGGTGCTTCCCTTCCTTGCTCCGGTTGAAGAAGGTAGAAGGTGTTGCTTCATGTTCTTTGGAGACATGGATCGTTCTTCTTCGAGAGGTTGAAGGTCTTCTAAAATTTCTTCTCCTCTCCTTAGTTCTCCCCACAATGTTTATGCCAACCCAAAGAGAAGAATAGAATCTGTCATTTTAATGTTGGTAAAATGATTTCAAAAGAATCAAACACTCAAAATATTAAATTAAGTTGGTTTAATTAATTAAATGCAAAGTGTTGGCAAGAATTTCAAAAGATTTAAATTCAATTAAACCACACATAACTCACCTCTTTAATTAAACAAGTTGTCAACATTAAAGTGGGAGTTGTGAGAGTTTTAAGGGGTGTTGTGGTGTTAGGCTTTTTGTGGGCCCCACCACACTTAATCCTCTCAAGGGAGGTTAAGTGGATGTGGGTCCCACCTCTAACTCCTTTTGGGAGGATATAACCAACATGGTTAAAAAATAAAATGTCTTTCCATATTTTATTTAACTTCATTTTAATTCCCCCAAACCTAACTCTCAACCTGCATAAAACGCAACCTTGGAAAAGGTCTCCTTAAGTGAATATCGGCGCTGCGAGTTCATCGGTGCCCTCAGAATTCGATTCCGGGCACCAGTTCAAAAGTTAGAAATTCTCGCTCGTTCGTTCACTGAACGTACCCGAGCCAAACTTCAGGAATTGATTCCGGGCACACCGGACCTCGGAATCAGGTGCCATCAGAAACCGCGCTCTTGTAAAATTCTAAAGAAAATTAAGAAATAATTTCCATTGAATTTTACAGGTCTTTACATTATTAGTATCAAATATAGAAATGTAAATATTATGATTTTAGTACCTAATTTGGAAGTGTGGGTATAGGTATATTATAGTAAGTATCTAATCCAGGGTTTAGATAAATTTGGATATTAATATGTTTTCACAAAAGGTCAACATTATATTTAGAAATACCATTAGGGGTTTATATGGTTAAGTTTGATAAAAAGTTTAAATGTATAAACATCCCTTTGATTTTTTAAGTGTTGATATTTTTATGATATTAATGATATTTTGTGAGATTTTTTATTGGGTTGAGGTATATATAAACCTTAGGTTTAATGAGAATTATTATTTATAAATAATTATATTATATTAATTAGGATGTAAGTTTAAAGGTATGGGAAATCCTTCTACATTAAAACATTCTT
The DNA here is from genome assembly GCA_963277665.1 of Viscum album. Lineage (NCBI taxonomy): Eukaryota > Viridiplantae > Streptophyta > Magnoliopsida > Santalales > Viscaceae > Viscum > Viscum album. Next base: position 5,979,257 of record CAUJRU010000013.1, on the reverse strand, counting down.
TAATGTTAAGGTTATTTAGGTTAATTTGGATATAGATATTTTTATTTATGTAATGATCTAAGTTGAATCTTGGGTGTTCCTATAGAAATTTTTATAGTTAAATATATTTTTTATTTATATGAAGGTATATTCATTTTGGTTATTATATTATCTCATGCTAACCATTTTGGATTTAGTAAATATAAAAGAAATACATTATTATACTTTTATGGATCATGTGGTCAATTTGAAGCTGATTTGAGTGATTTAATTATGAAAAATTCCACAATAATAATCTGACTATATAGAGGTAGTTTAAACATTGAATATATGGTTCAGTGATGGTTTCAAAAAACTAATACTAAAAATAATGTCGGCAGTCAACACCTAGCAGTTTCTTCCATTTTACAGTGGTTTCTACAAGTGTCGTAGAATAAATATTTCATGGTGATTTTCGTTATTTTAGCGGGGGTTTGGGCTTAAAATATAACTGGGATATAGTAGTGGTTTTCAACTCCCGCTAAAGACTAGCCTTTTTTACTAAAAAAATCACTAATAATATAGATAAATTGCCACTATGTAAATTTTTTTCATATTTAATTGTCGATTTAACTGTTACCCTTAAAAAATACCATAATATATTGGTGTTTTAACCCACGAAGAAGAAATGTCTATCTCTAGCGGTGGTTTAAACCGCCGCTATATCATGAGTTAAAAAAACTTGCAGGATTTGGAACCCCAGAACATGCAGCCAGAACCACAAAATATTGACACTGAAAATTTTTCTAGATCATCAAATATATCATCAATATACCAGGAATACAACATGTTAAACGTAAAAAAATCAACGTACGTTGATTCACACAAGATCAAAAAGAATCGACACCTTGACCCTGGAAAACACCACATTGAAAGAAATAACACATTTCTCAATAAATTGAAAGAATCTAACAAAACAAAACACATTAAAATAATCAACCTATATGTGAAAGGGAGAAAAGAAACTAAACATCATATATGATCATATATAAATTTCAATCCATATAACCAGTTGAAAAAAATAATTTAGACATGTGGTTATACAACACATACATATGGAACATGATGACACAATCCCATCTAAAAAATATTGAAAAGATAAAAGATACCCACATTAGATGTACTAATACATGAAAAAACAATCTCCATAAATCATTTCCCAATGATGAACTCTTCTCATCAACCTCTCCATCTCAAAATCTACTTCCTACTATCGACACCCGAAAGAAAATTATATTGAAAATTAATTAATGTTTTATATTTATATTTAAACCTCAAATCAATAAATGTTTGTGAACTAAATGATTTTTAAGTTTTGTGATTTAACTTCTCATAACATTCAGTCTTCGTTTGTCTACCAAATACCTCAGATAGTAATAGTCGCAAACCCATTTGTGAACTCGACCAGGATGCTCCTTCCCAGTAACTTTACCAACTAGGTAATCTTGGGAGTCTGAGTAAGACTGTGTGGGATTGACATCCCATAGTTCATTAATTTTTACCTATAAATCAAATATCAATAATATTAGAAGAAATATATATATTAACATAGTGGAAACTGATAATAAGTTATTATAGTTAAAAATTAGTTCATACACTAACTTCTCTGGGAATCTCATTTAAAAAACTCACATCATATTTTTTATGAACATTCAACCACACGTTTGTTCGAGATGCTTGGTGGCCTAAACTCGGTGACTGCATTAAACAACAATAAATCATTAATTTAATATATTAAATAGATAACATTGTATAATAAATATTTAATCTAATGAAAATATTACTAGATTCGATCGAATTATAGAAAAAACATTGACCCCACATTGTGATTATAATACTTCATTGGTATTCCTGTCATTTAATCAAATAAAATTACGTTCAGAACATATATTTCTAAAGATTTATGCAGACAAAAAAATATTAATAATAACACATGAACAGTACTAACAAACAAAATATACATAACAATGATAATTACTGTCTGCACAAATGACATGAGTGGTTGATAAATGAATGGATAACTTCACATGAAATCATATTCTCCTTCAATAATGTTGGTTTAATCTTCCATCATTACTTAATCTACTTCATCCACTCTATCATGACTAATATTTTCATTATCAGGATGGAAAAATAAATCTGCATCTTGTGGTTGATGGGATTCAATGTCAGAGGAAAAATATTCCACTTTAACACCCATATCATATAAGTATTTTTGTTTTTCGTTAGCAACAACACCGTTAATCCGCAAAAACGTTCACATAATATACCATTTTTATTGTGATGATAATATATACATATCATGTAGTTCAAAAACACCAACATCCATCAAGTAAGAGTAGTTCACAAAAGTAAATTACAAGGAATATCTTTTAACACCCCTGATTATATCCACCGAATTGCATTTGAATAAAACAACTGAAAAATAACTGTGATAGTTTAATTCAATTATATCAGTCAAATTTCCACAGTATTCCACTTTAGAAAATGTAAATATGGTACTATTATTTGTTTTCAAACCCTCTTCCCAATCAACTATAAGGAATCTAAATCCATTCATGTTGTAAGTGTCAAACATTCTAGCTTGTTTTAGAGGACCTCAAGCAAGAAACATCAAATCTTATAAAATTTTTCCTGAGTATTAGATTTCATCATATAAAAAAATTATATACATTTTTAGATTTATAAAATAAATGTATCAACATAATATTTATGTTGATTCCAATATTTAATGACTTACACATCCTATAAAAAGTTTTATAAGCTCTTTATTAATAGATTTCCTATATCTTTCACATTTTCTGTTCCTACTCTTATTATTATATTTGTTTTTATCCTTAACTCTTCAATAAATAGATCTGAATTTTCACTATTCAATAGCACATATCCATGTGCCTATAAGAATTCCATTTCTCTTAGTGTAAAATTTATGCTCCTCCCAACTGATCGGCCAATAGCCGGAATGATTTTTGATTTCCCATGTATTTCAGATTGAGTCGATGTGTCATCAACATGTCCAAATCGATTTAATATTGTCACAATACCTCCCAAGTATCTAAAAAAAGGTAATACACTCCTCTTCGAAATAACCTTTAGAAATAGAGTCTTCTGGTTAAGAATTATTTTTCAGGTATGATTTCAAATTCCATAGATATTTTTTAAATATAATAAAAAACATAATTATGTATTTAATGAAGTTCCAAAAATTATTTATTGAAAAAAAAAATATTAAAAAATTACCTCTCAATTGGATACATCCATTGATAATGTATGGGGCCTCCTAATTTAGTTTTCTCAACAGAATTTATAGTTAAATGCATGATGACAGTAAGAAATGACGGAGGAAAGATCATCTCTGTTACAAAAAGTTTGAATACAAATATCTCCTAATGTTTGTCAAGATGAAACAGATATTTCGTTTTCTCACATATTTTTCAAAAAAATGTGCAGAATTGGAGTACAATAGTAGTAACCTTTTTAGGTAATAATGTATGAAATGCCAATGGAAGTAGCTATTGTAACAAAATATATGAATCATGGCATTTCAATCCATGTATCATAGGATTATATAAGTTAGCAAACCTTGAGATTTTACTTTAATACCCATGAGATACCTTAACATGTTTTAAAATTGAAAGATTTCATCTTTATCCCTATTTTTCATCACAAAAAATATCTAGAACATACTGTCCATTCTCATCTGGCCAGAGATAACACTTTATGTTCATTTCTTGTAATCCAATCTAATCTTATAGATGATCCTTTGACATTACATGCTCATTAATAAAATGTAGAGAACAAATTTTCAAAAACATTATTCTCAATATGCATCACATAAAGATTATTCCTCAACAAATTAAATTCCCAATACAAATGTTTGAATAGTATACTTTATTTCATCCATTGTTGCGTTCAGATTTCAAATGATGATGCACTTTGAACAAATTTCCCACTATCATTCAGATATTGCACATTCCCCAAATATGTTTCAACATTCCCAAGTTGTTTAAATCGTTCATTACCTGTTAAAAACTTTAGAGTTGGCCCTCGATCAATGAAACCATTTAATTTTGATTGTTCAGCCAAAATCTATGAGATTTATCGAGAAATATTCAATGGAATAAGAAGAACCGTTTTTTACTGTGAGGTAACCACTTAGGTTTAAAATCAATGTTTCAAATAAAAAAATCCAAAATCTTGTAAGTGTTACAACCAGATAAATTCTCAAGTCCAGTGAAGCCACTAATGTTCCACATTAGAGAAACTTTCAATTTGAACATTGTTCTAGAAGATGCATCATATGTCTCAAACTCCTTTTCTCTATTACTCTTATAATTCTTAAATTAAAGTCTGTAAGTATACATCAATATCATTTCTAGGAATTTTTTTCTAGGAATAATCATCAAAATAATAAAATATGTTTGTTTCATACATATCCATGGAGCATATTGCATTGGGTCAAAAAAACTCTCTGAATGCTATAACAGGTACTCAAAGTCCCAAAATGGATGAATCCATTAGCAGCCAATCCCAATTGAACATTCCTAGGATCAGATGAGAAATATAGATATAATGAATCAAATGTCTTCCATGATTATGAACCTATTTGATATCACATTAACCCTTCTTTTTTATTATATACTTAATTCCACTTCATGTGTTCAGCGTGTTTTGATGACATGAATAATCTTTGCAATCGAGGCATCAAAGCTAAGTAATGAAAAACCATTGCTGGTGTGTTCATTTTTTCTTATTCATGATAGTATGTTGATTCATAGTTCCAACATCACCCAAAGACATCCATCTAGAGGAAGAACATTTCTTGCCATCCTGTCTTCTTAAATACACTCCCCAATAAAACATAAAATCATTGGGAAATGCATTAATTTTTGTATAATTTATACCAATATAGTTATGAACATTTTTCAAATCATAAAATAACTCAGGGTTTTTTCTTTAGCAAATGAATCATGCAACATTCCAATATCATGGACATCTCTTTATTTGTAATTCCACATAGGCATTTGATAGGGTACAACTTCAGCAAAAAAAATCTGAATATTTCAAACACCCACTATACAACACTTTTTTTCCATCATCAAATAAACCTTAAAACACTTCTATATTCTCAATAAAGTTATATCTTGGGTTATTCTCCATAGAATCAATAGGAGGATCCAATGATATGTTACAATCTAGATCTGTTTGTCCTACAGTCTCAAAAACATCCCTTGTCATATTGCTATTTTTATCACTTTCAATTTTTTGTTTTGATATGTTTTGATGTTGGTGTTGGTGTCTTGAAATACCATATTCATCATTTATAAGATTTTACATTTCATTTTCCATCATCGACAAATTTGGGAGATCATTCTGTGGATTGACATCAATGCTCAATGTTTCTGTAACTTTTGATTCTCAATGCCAAATCCAACACAAATAATGAGCTGGGAATTTCTTCAATATAAATTGTTCATAAACATCATATCTCTTTAAACATATTCTATGTTTACATTTTGGACGTGGAAATATTATTATCCCATCAACAGATCAATTTAGAAATTTCAAAATATAAATATTCCTCCAAACCCTTAGCATACTGAGGTGTGTTCCTCATTAGTGTGATCCATATTTTATCCATAGATATCAAAGTGTGCATACACATTATGAAAAAAAATTAAAACACATAACAATTACAAAATAGGAAAATATATTCCTATATACTTGTTGAAAAAATATGAATATATTAAATAATAGTATACAACCTTTTAAATATACGTTTAACCATATGTAAAATAATAATTACAGACACTTTTGGAAAATAAAAAAACTATGTGGACAATTTGAAAATTTTGATGAAGAAACCAATGTAGAGTAGTGAACATTGACCCTTCTTTTATTGATATAGAACAAGAAAATATAGGAAAACATAAAATTCCTCAACAAACCAGTATAATGAATCCATGAAGTTCTAAATGTATTTCTTATTATTTATCAATTTCATTCCTTAGCTTCTATTCATAGAAAAAACACAAATGGATAACATTCTTTATAAATCCACTGAATCTTTTACGCATGGGTGTTTCCTAAATCATCATTATACATTTAAAATAGAAAATATAGAAATTAAAATAGAAAAATATTACTATTTAATGTATCATTCTAAAATTCAATAATACTCATTGTATTTAGGTCATGGTATCATTTTCCAATATTAGAGGCTTTCTACCCTTCAAATTGATGATATGAGCTAATACATAAATATAATAGGGAAATTTTATTCCTATATATCCGTGTAAAGGTAAACTAATTTTTCCATAGGCTACATAAGGGTAAGTTATAATTTATGTAAAGGTAACCATTAAAATATATAAGTTTCATAAAGATAATATGCATTTTAATCATTCTATATATAGGTAAATTAAAATTCTATGTAAGGGTAAGAACAAATTATAAGAATTTCATAAGGGTTACTAGTAATGTTCTTTAATAGAAATATTTTACCTAAACTGGTCATGTAAAGGTAACTAGAAAATCTATATAATATCACTCAAGAGTTACATAAGGGTAATAAGCATTTTTTAAAGCAATAGTAAAGGGAAAAATAAATTCCATACACAATTTAAAAGTAGCTAGTTTACTACACAAGGGTAACTTATATTTTTTTTCATGCAACTTAAGGGAATCTTAGCACTTGCGTAGATGTAAGAAACACTTTTATAAAGATAAGAAACACTTGTGTAAAGTTAAGAATAACTTGCGTAAAGGTAAGAATATAATTGATTCCAATACTTGAAATTACAGACATTCTTTTCCTATGATACAGTCACATTAAAATTTTGAACTCATTTATTTTACCAAATGCCTGATATACAAGATTCTTTTCATCATCCTTCATTTTGTTACTCTCTCAAAATTAGTATTTTCATCAATTGTTTCATGTATAATCATCCCTTTATCTAATTTCTATGTTACATTTTCTTTCTCGTGAGGATAGTTAAATATAAATCAGTAAAATATCAAATTCATCACTCTACTCCTTTCATTTTAATCATGAATATACTGAGAATTATTTCTCTCGAATTTAATACCAAATATAATTCTTTATCTTGAAAAAAACATTTTTTTTATATTGTAACTATGTTTAGTAAGATTTAACCAAGGTATTCCAATGAAAATATAACAAGGGAGGTGTATAAGTCATCCATTTGATGCATTATTAAATACAAAATAAAAAAATACATAATTTGAATCTCTATTGAGATCCTACGATTATTATACATCTATATTCTCTCTATTTATATAAAAATATATATTTTTTAAAATATAAATTATATATTATAATAAAAAACTCATGAAAAAATTAACATTTTGAATAAATATTAGGATAAAAAATAATTAAAAAACGGAATAAATATGTTTTGGTCATGGAAAACGTTTATTAAAAAAGAACATTATTCCACACTACATGAAAAATCCTATCCTTTATAAAAACGTTTTTATCAGGGAAAGCATTTATAATACCATCTTGAAATAATACAATATCACATATCTAAAGAAAAAATCCAATAAGATAATCTAAATACCAATTTTAACTTGAAATTCATGAAATCATGACAGTATCTATCCAAATGAACAATAAAAGATGGAATATGATTTAATTGATGCATACTAGTAGTGACCCAAAAAAAGTATAAGACATAGAATAAGAAAAAAAATATATTTTATATTAACATGCCAATCAAATCAATGTCATTGATTATGTTACAAGAAATAAATTTCAAATGAAAAAAATATATTTTCTTAATACAAATAAGTTCTCAAAGTTTTAAAACAATGTTTTTGGAAAAACTTATTTAGAAAAATAGGTAGTATCCAACGAAAAAATGTTTTTACACATTGTACCCTTTAAATATAATAAGTCTTCCATTGATACAAAATATTTTTACATCTTAATACATACAAATTTAAGAAATTATGGGTAAAAATTGATAAATGTTATTGAATTGTAATAAATAATAAGAACTAAAAAAGGATATGTTTTCATCATAGAATATCTTATATAGTTAAAGTGTGTTTCACGAACTAACCCATACTTGAAAAATTTTATAAATATATTGAAATAGTTTTTACTCAATTAAATGTTTGGGTTTATGATAATCATACACAATAAATTTACAAAATAAATACAACTAGTCATTATAAATTTTTTTTTTCAAAACCCAATTTTATACTCAACAGTTTTTCAAAGTAGATGAAAGTAATATAAATATTGTTACTATTTATAATAAAACCCCAATTCATTCTTATATAATTTATTAAAGATGGAATACCATAAATGAAACATCTTAACATCATTTCCTATCCTAAAACAAAAATAAAAAAATGGTTTCCAGTTTATCCAAGAATCAAAAAAATAAAACAAATAAACTTCCCTATTTAAAAAACATAACCATATATACATTTCATTAGAAAGACCATGCAAGTAATTATAAACATGAGTAACTTATATCTAGTTTAAAATAACATAAAAACTTTGTTTTCAATTATTTAAAACATTTATCCATGTAATTAGTATCTTATCACTAAATTTAAAACCTACATGGAAATATTTCATGTTATGTCGAAAGAAATAGATAAAATAATTTAGCATTCTTAATAAAAATTAAATAATTATAGAATGAGAAAATTAATAAATTATTTAGTTAAGGATAAAAAAATATTAAATAGCAATTTAAAATATCATCATAACATATCTATTGGTATAACATAAAATACATAGTCAAAATAATAGAGAAAATGGATAGAAGAAGTTACCTTGGTTAATTGGTATATGTTTTTTGTGATCCAAGAGTTTAGATGCCTCAAAATAGAGGATACTAGGCTCAATACTCGTGGCGAGAAGCAGTGAGGGGCCACAAGGCATAGCGAGGGGGGGCGAGGCTCAGGACCGACAGTGAGGCGCGGGGGCGAGGCACAGCGAGGGTTGAGATATAAGGGTTTGGGGGGTCATAGGGGTTAGGGGAGTGAGGGGTTTGGGGGAGAATTGTAGGGTTTATGAACAAAAAATTAATGTTTTAGCAGTGGTTTTTAAAAAACAACTGCTAATAAACTGACGCTAAACAATGATTTTGGTGTTGTATTTATCTTGAATATTCATTTCTTGGAATACGAGATGTGATGGAAGTGTAAATTGAACGAAACACAATGAAATAATGAAATTGTGCTAATAAAATTAATTAAAATCATGTAATAATGTTTCCATGTGTTCTTAGTCTTGATAGTATAGGAATTCATAATCTATAAGAAAAGTCTATTGAATAAAAATGTTATTCTATTTGCATCAATTATGATGAATTGATGGTCTTTTTTCACATCACATTGGTTTTTGGTTTTATGGTCATTGGATTTCTCATCATCATTCACTTTCTTATGATCAATTTTCTCTATAAATCTCCATCATTATTTGGACATTATTTTTCCCTTCGTGACTATATTTTCACATCCTTCTAATGTTATCCTATTTTTAAGCCCAATTATTGGTTATTATAGATGACATTTTTATTTTCCTTTCCCACTTTTCAAAAATATTTTTTATTAACCCTTTTTCTGGTGTGGGTAATCACAAAACGTATTTTTTAATGTTACACCATTGATTACTAAGATCAAGATAAATTTTGAAGAAAAATTTTATAAAAGGATGGAGAATATAATTCCCCATGATTTTAAAAGAATACTATCTTCGATAGCATACATGACATGAAACGTTGCACTTTAATGAAAATGAACTATTATTATTTAAATATGATTGTTAAAACCATTCTATTGAATTCACAGGTATCAATTAGAGTAACCTAATCATGATATATATATAAATGTTATAGTCAATAAAAATTTATTTATTAATTATTAGGAGATATGAAATCAATTGTTAGTAAATTAATTCTATATTTTAAAAAATATGTTTACTTTAAAAATGATTTTTATTTATTTTTGTGAGTACATATTATTATTATTTTCTTCCACTTCTAAAATTTTTTCTGAAAAAAATATTAATTTATGAAATTATCATATCAAAATTATATTATGATTATATTCTTATATTTTTATGAAAATATTAATTTTTTATTGAATAGTAATAAAATTCCAATTTTATAAAAAAATGCCTTTTCCATTAAGATATTACGAAAGTACAATTTAATTTTTAATTGAATTTAAAATTTCATTAGTTACTTATGAAAAAAATAATTCAATTTTTTCATTGGAAATGATATTATACATAATGTTTTTATAAAAAAATTCTTATACTTAAAAATACATTTTATTGGAATATTGTTTTTCATCATATTTTGAGGGTTATTTTAAAATTAATTTATTATAGTTAAAGGTATTCAATTTTATAAAATTTATTCCATATTTGGGATTAAATGTTCCAATTTTTTTTTAAAATTTCAACTTTGTTTTTAGCCATAATGAATAGTAAACGTGGTAAATATTGGTCACCTCGATAAGGGTGATTTAGGTGATTAATGGTAAAAATAATCTGATAAGGATTTAAAAGTATATCTAAAACATAAATTGATTCTATTGGATGACTTTAGTTTGACCATAACCATCCAATATTAAAATATATGTAACGTGGGTGCCTATTTTCTATGAAAAATAATTTATATTACTTTAATACTTTATGTAATTCCAAGGGTTCCCCTCCCAATACATAGAAAAGGTAACCTCAGACCGTATCTTCCTAAAACATTTTGAGTACTATATCCTATCCAATACATAAAAAATCCCTTAAAAAATATCCTCCATATGAAATTGAGTCTTTGTTCTTATCATAAGACCAAATTAGAAGGCTTGAGGTGTTAGCCACAAGTTGTTTTCTGAAGAAAAAGTATAACTCCTAAATAAACCTTTTGATTTTACTTATTCTTATAACTCATTAAAATATTCTTAGAAAACAGTGATATAATAAAATATATATATATCCAATACACTAAAATTTTATTATGACAATGGTACTACCATTTTTCATCTCCCTTTAAATAAAATGGGGAATGAAAACATCTTTTATGAGTATGTGTGGACTATTACCTGATGTGGTTCTCTTTTCATCACTAACTCAAAATGCTAGTAATTATTATGGATTTAATAAATATATATATGATTTTTGTGAAGTAATTATGATTATGTAAATATAATATATTTCTTACCATCTTACCCTTCCACCCATTGAAAACTTATAATGTCTCTTGTGAACACGTGTGGAATACCACTTCCATGAAGTGATGTGATTTGTTTTTCACATACACCTACCACGAGTGATTATAAAAATGTATTTTATGTATAAAAATGATAATTATTCATCATATTATGTAACAATTACCCCTTTTACCGTGGTGAAACTACTAATGTAATTTTTCAATTTTGAATCATACCTTCTCAAAACACTCGACATGGACTTAACCGATTAAGTAATTAAATATATCATAAAAATAAATGAAATAAATAGTTAAATGATAAATTAATAAAGCTATAAAACGATCGTAAACAATTAAATAATTAATATATTTTTATTATATTGGAGTGAAATAATGCATGTAGCTATCCGGGACTTGAGGTAAGAGGTTTCTAAACTCTATTTCCATTCATTGGGTTATATTTTTACTTCCATGACCATGTTATGGAAATATAATGTGAAATGAACTATGATTATATTATTTTTTATTTCCACTTGTTTTTTTGGTTTTAAATTTTTTACACATAATCGCTTCATTGATTAATTATTTTTCAACTATATGATTATTGTAAGGACTACTCATCTCAACATTTGTTTCTTTGAGACATGTCTTGTAATATGTACATACTTACATTTATATGGTGTATATGATACTAATTGAGATATTATATCATGAATTAATATTTTATCATGATATTTAATGTTTCATTGAAGTTATCACTTTTATGGGATATTGATTCAAATGTTATAAAATTTTCAAGGGGTTTAATGGTCGCAATTTAAATTCTTTGAGATATAATTCATGTGATAAAACATGATTTATTATATATTTTTTAATTATTTCCCCAAAGATTTTTTGAAAATATTATTTCATGGAAATTAGTTTTTCTATAGAATCATTTTATATTCCTTCGTTCAATGAATCTTTGATTCAAGTATTACCATGCTGTAAGGGCTTATCATATCAAACATTCTTCCATGAGTCATGTTCTAATTGAAGAAAAAATATTAATTTATATGTTGTATCCACTAACTCTTTACATATAATATCTTGACTATTTTTATAATTGTGATATTTTAGGTTCCATATAACCTTTTTTCTTTCAAATGATTTTTTTTAAATATAAAAAAGTTTTTCTTTATAAATGATGTTTTAGAGTATTTATAGGATAAAAATAATCTTCATGCATGTTATTTATATAATGTTATTTTATAATCATAAATGATTTATCAATGATATTTTATATAATATTTGACCTTTTTAAAAATATTTAAACGGAAATTTCTTAAAATTTCCCACTTGGGACATTTTTTACTCTCATTACAAATGTTTGAGAAGAATTTTTATATTTGAAATTTACTTAAAGATAAATTTAACTACCACTATGAAAATTCATTTTTTCATTATTAATTTATAGGTTTCAAATCTTATTTCAAAATAAAATATTTTACCCTATTTTAGATAATATTTTAAAAATTATTACCAAAAAAACAATAATTTCCATAGTTTTAAAAGAAATATTTATTATATTATTTTAATTGAATTTTACCCTATAAAAATATCATTTAATGATTCCTATATTGCACTAGTAAAATTATCTTATGATACCATCCATATTGTTTCTATATATGTCTTATGATGATTGTTATAAAATGATTATCATGAATCTAGTGTATATTCCATGGTTAAATAATGCTATAAAGGTATACATGTTGTTTTTAAATGTTTTATGATGAAAACTAAAGATTACATGAGTTATATCTATGTATATTATTTCAAAATTACGGTTGATGATAGATGAGTCTGATATAGATCATGTTTATGGGTGAGCCCGATATAGCTTATATGATTGGTGAGTCCAATATAACTCTCTAATGCATTGAGTAATGTTCCTTGTCTTCAATGGAAAGGAGGAGAATGTTAACCAAGGAGGTTTATCCTATGGATTTAACTAGGTTCTAGTTATTTTTTACATGAGTGATGAAAATAATGCTCCATGGTACAAAAAATTATTCTCTATGATTTCTATGAGTTTTTATTTGTTCCATTCACCAAGATTTAGATCACATGGCTCATGATTATTGATTATTATAAATCTTGACTATGTTAAATCTTATTACATTTCACATGGTTAGTGATCTAGGTTTGATGGTTATTTATTCTCTTATGTAATTTTCATAAACTTTTAATACGCTCCTATACCCTTATACTCTAATTTTACACCAAAGATATTCAATTGTTAATGCCTATGTTTTCCCTTACTAATCATTTGATATCACATTTCCTATGTTTTTTCTATGTTATAAATAATGATGTAAAGTGATATATGAATAGAAGGTTTTCTTATGGGAGGTGATGAAGTCTTATCATGGAATAATAAATGTGGGGTATAGTAGAAACAATTATCACGTGGGGACATGGATATTATTATATAATAGTTGGTCATAATCCTCCAATACTCTAAACCTAAAAGGTCCTAGTGTATGTAAGTGATGAAATATTTTTGTTTATTGTTTTATGTTTTTGATAGCTAAAATTGGATCATGTTTATCAATATCAATGCTATAAATGTAAAGATTATGTTATTATCATCACATTGGGATGTGTAGATTCAGGCTATTATAAAGAATATCCAAAATCATAGTTAAATATTATATATATTTAATAAATGAATAAATATTATTCTTTAAACTATGAAATCATATTTATTCAGCTTATGTTGATCGTATTGAATCAATCACAAGTTATTAGAAATATAATATATGTGAATTGAATATTAAATAATTATTATTTTTCATCTAGTAAATATTGAATATTTATTTATCTCTTTTTTTATTTTCAAGGTAATAAATAATATTTATTTATTAAATAAATATTTATTTGGTTACGTGAATATTAAAAAATATTTTGTTTTGAGTTTGTGAATATAATATTCTTTAATTAATGATTAATATGAAGATATTACTTTAAATAAATAAATAATTTTTATTCAAGGTTCAATAAATGTTAATAAGGATTGATGGGACAAGTTAAGGTCTTAGTTGAAATGATATATTTTATTTAATATCATTCAAATAAATAAATATTTATTTATTTAGGAAATGATATTTAAATAGTTGTGAGTTAGCACATGTAATAGAGGATAATAATAATTATTTTATTATTATTTAACAAGGGATTTTATTTAGAGTTAAAAATTAGATAAAAGTCTTAGATCAATTATTATTTATCTAACCAAAGATATATAAACCTATTTTCTATCATTTTTAAAGGAATGTGATGTGATAATCATTTTGCACGAAAAAATCACTACAATTGAATTCTCTCAAGACCATGGAGAAACTATTGAAGAACACTATTAAGACTTAGAAGAAATAATCCTTCTCCTCCATCTTAAGACTGATAGAACAATAAAAGAATCATTCTTCCCTAAAAGGATTCCTCTTTTGATCAATAATGAATGATGTAAACAAATCAGTACCATTGTACTAGCACCCTATATCCATTAGGGATGTTCTAAGGTTTCTGGAGAATGTGTGAATATCATTAGATGGATTATACATTGAAATGAAATAACAATACACAAGGCTGTCTAAAAATATTTTTCAGTGAACAAAGAAAAACAATCCAAGGAATTTCTTGTTTTTATGTTAAATACAAATTACATGTGAAGAGATCCTATCTTCGCATCTTCTGGGTCACTATTAATCTAGTCTAAGGATTTATTCAAATAAACATTAAATGAAAATTATTGGGAATGGGACTAACCCATCTTTTTCTTCACCCTATAAAATTCAAGTGGTAATATAGTTGTCACATATTAATTTATAATTATCCATCAATTCATTTATTAATACCTATTTGAATATTATTATTTTATTTATAGCTTTTCATTATTAAATAAAAAATTTGAGATATTAGAAATGTTCATTTTCATGTGACCATGAATAGGAGAAAAATATATTAATAACATTTGAAAATCCAATCCAAAGGTTCTAGATAAGATGGCTGGATGATGCTATTACACCACATGAAATTCAAATTGTACACCGTGTAATCTTCTCAATCACACTAGGAAATGCCATGATTATAAAAAATATCATGTAAGTGACATTACACAGCATGAATAATTACATGTATATGGAATTCTAGTTAGCATGTGACTTGATAGGGTTACACTTCATTTAGATGATTTTCACATAGTGTAACTCCAAAAGTATTGACCCCATGTAAATTATATAAGTCATGTGTTCAAAGTATGTGAGGGACACACATAGAATTATTTAAAATATTTTAATAATATAATGATTTTATTTGTGAATTTGGGTCCAAATATTCATATATTATAATATTATAAGTTAAATTTATAAAATAAACCAAAAAATGACGGTTAATCAAGCATTTTGTGTTAACTTGAAGCCTCATCCCTTTATTTTTAACTCTTTTAACTCATTTTACCCTGAACCTAGGTGATAAATATTTACCATGATTAATATTCATTATTAAAAAAATTAAGTTTAAACAATCACCTAATATTAATTATGATAAATAAAAATATATAATCTATTTCAAATGAATCAACTCTTATAATATTTAAAGATTATTTTTAATACAGGGTCACAAAACAAAACGAAAACCATTTTTAGAAAAATATTTTTTAATTCATAAATATGATTTTATTGTAAAACCTATTATACTCTCTATTAAAATGGGATTAATTTGAATATTTTTAATGAAATGAGACTTATTTTTCATTCAAAAAAAAATTAAATTTTAATTTACCTTCAAAATACATAATTAAATGAAAAAATCTTCAAATAGTTTTTGATTGAATAAAAACATTATTTTGATTTACAAAATCTTAGTCAATTTTTTTTAAATTAATTATATTAATTATCTGAAATACATTTGGTCTATTATTTCTTCATAAACATTCTAGTTATTATTATATAATTATAATGTTATAATATGAATAGTTTTTGTAAAATCGATATTTTTCACTATTCACACAAAAACAGTCTATTTATAAAAAGTATCAAAAATTATCATAAGATAATTTTGACATGATTAATTCAAAAATGAAATTAATTTCTTTAAATTTATGTAATAAAAAATTTTATTTTATATTTTAATCACATTATTTAATATATCTATGTACCTTATACTATTATTTGTTTAGAAAGAAAAATATATTATAATTTAATATTGAGTGTCACATTCTCCAACCATTCAAAAATTTCTTCCTCAAAATTTACAATATATCACCTCATGAATATATGTGGGTAGTCATTCATCATAACTTCATCAGGATCCCACATCACATCTTCCATCTTATGATTATTTTAAAGCACCATTACTAACCAAGTCATTCAATTCTGCAAAAATTATTCTCTAATGTAATGAATTTTGATAGGCACTTCATAATAGTATAAATATGGATCAATTTCTATATCCTCATAGGTGAAAACATGTTTTGGGTTTGATATGTTCTTCCAAAATAAAGAGATATAGAACACATCATGAACTTTAGAGGGGTGAGATGAAATTTCCAAATGGTTAACCACAACTCCAATTCTTTCCAAATATTCAAAAGTTCAGATGTATCTTGGACTAAGTTTCCATTTCATACCAGAACTTATAACACCTTCCCATGGAGATAAATTCATGAAATATTGATTTCCCACTTGAAATTCTAAATTATTCCTTCATCTATTCAAAAATATTTCTTTTATACTTGAACTGCCTTAATATTATTGTAAATAGTTTTCACTTGCACTACTGTATCCTCCAGGAGATCTGGATCTATAGGCTTACTTTCCCTAATTTCTCCCCAACAATTTGTAGTATGACACCTCTTACCATATAACACATAATATAGTATGGTTTTAATGATTAAATAAAATCTATTATTAATTAAAAATTCCACCAAAGATAAACAATTATCCCACATACCTTGAAAGTCATTTCAGAATGAACTCAACATGTATAACAATATTTGAATAAAAATTTTAGAATACCCATCAGTTTTGGATGATAGGTTTTACTCAAATGTAGCTCAATGTCAATGGCCCTATTAAGACCCTTCATGAATTTTTATATAAACTGCATATCATAAATAGATACAATCTAAAAAGAAACAAAATGAAGTCTCACGTCTTTATTAATATAGATTTGGATGAGGAACTCAAGAGGTATGTATTTATTTTTAGTTAGTAAATTTGTGGACTTGGTAAGGTGATGAAGAATAACCCATATGCCATTATTTTTTAGGAGTCTTTGAAAATAAATTGAAAATATCTATAATAAAATCATTATAATTCCAATGAAAAATAGGGAGAGGTTGCATAAATCCATTATGATGTTATCTACCTTACTTTAGGTATTTAAAGACCATGTATTTTTAAATACATCTTAAAATTTCATATTTAATTTTATCCCACCAAATATGTCCATTCAAATATCAATACATTTTGGTGATACAAAGGTGTATAGAAAAATTTGAGTTATGTGCATTATCTAAAAATTATATTTTCATCTCTGGCATGGATATAACATATAGCCTCTTTCCAAATTTGAAAGACCATCTTCATATATGAAGTTCACTAAATTTACATTATTCATGGCGTTCATTTTCTTTTTAGTATTTTTATAATCAAAATCAGAAATTTTAATTTTATTTAATAAGGATGGTTTAGAAATAATTTTTAATAGATGGGTTATTTTCCCCTCCATAATAATTCAAAAATACAACTTTATTATATCCATTAATATAGAATAGTTTCCAATGCTCATTTTATTCATAAATCCATGATCATTCCTACTTAATGAATCACCCACATTATTTTCCTTCCCTAGGTGGTATTTTATTGAGAAATCATAATCCATGAGTAGTTCTAACCATATAATTTTCATCATGTTAATCTTTTTCCATGAGCAAATGTATTTGATACTTTTGTAATCCAAAAATATTTTATATTTTTGACCATAAAGGTAATTCCTCCATGTATTCAATTAAAAGATTTGGATTGAAAACATTGGATCATGTGTTGTATAAATATATTCATGAATATTTAACTACATTGATACATGGGAAACAAAGAAATCATTTTATATAAGCACACATACAATTACTTTATTTGATGTATCCCTAAATATAAATAATACATCCTTTCTTAATGTTAAAGTAAACATTGGTGCATTGACCAATATACTATTTAATTATTTAAAAAGTCCCTTACATTCTTATAACCATATAAACTTAACCCCTTAATGTTTCAACTTTGATACTGGGTTATATAGTCGAGTAAATGTTTGAACAAATCATCAATGACAACCTACTAATCAATGAAAATTACATACCTTGGATATATTCATTGTTTTTGGACATTACATCACCGACTTTGTATTAGATGGATAAAAAAATATTTCATCCTTAGAGAAAATATGGATGTGAAAAGAAACTTTATGAGGCCATAATTCTACATTTCTTAAATTTCTATATAATCCAATTTTATCAGAGTCTTAACAATTATTCAAAAATTAATAATATACATATAATATCTTTTAGAGTACTTGAAGATATCATCAATAAGTACCATAATGAAATTATCGAGACAATACTTGAATACTTTGTTTATCAAATCTATAAAAAATGAGGGTTAATTAATCAATACAAATGGAATTAATATAAATTCATAATATACATACCCCATATCAAATGCCATGTTTGGAATATTTTCCTTATTTACTTGTAGTTGGTCATTACTAGAATGAAGACTAATCATTGAAAAATAATAAGCTCCTCAAAGATGATCAAAGAACTCATCAATATAGTTAAAATGATACTTTTTTTATATTATTGATATTTATTTCCCTATAATCGATGCTTAAGCTCATATAATTTTCTTTAATTTTTAAAAAAGAGCAGGGTCTCCAATAGTGAAAAACTAGGGAATATAAATCCCTTATCACAGAACTACTGCAGTTATTTATTCTATTCCTAAAATTACACTATTAAAATCCTGTATAGTCTTAGATATATGATTTTTTATTATGGATGAGATAAATGGAAAACTAAACATCATTCTAAGGTGAGTTTCCATGTAGTTTTTTAGGAAAAACATCAATTTATTCCTTCATAATAGGTACATCATATATTCTGAGGATACTATTTCAATTTATAGGTAGTGACTACTCTTCTTCTCTATGAATTTAATAATGGAGGGATACTGTAGTATGATTCAAAAATGATTCAGATGATGTAGTCTTCCATTCAAAGACATGGAATTTTATTTCCCCATCATAAATTATAATATCCTTTTCTCGATAATAAATTTGCACAATATAGTGTGAAATCCAATCCATACCAAGTATTATATTGAATTCAACCATAAGAATAATAATTATGTTAACAGATACTTTAATTCCATGTTTTATAATGGTAACTAACTAATATATCCTTGTTGTAATATGATTTGCACTAGAATTATTGATTGAGAAATCCCTTATTAATGCGCTTGGGAAAAATCTAAATTTTATGAAAACATGGAAGATATAGACGAGTGAAAAGATCTAGAATAAAATATATCATTAGTTAAATTCATGTATATGATCAACATGCCACTACTGCATCATTAATAACATTAACCTCAACTATTGTGGTTGAATAAGCTTGAAATTTATCCCTTATCATTTTCTATGAAAAATTATCTTGACCCCAAGGGAATAAATTCACGTAGTTCTTCATATCCTTTCTTTTAAAGCATTGAACATCGACATCTTATTTCATTCCCTTTCAATCAAAATACAATGGAATTTATCTCTATACATAATTATAACTCTCATTCACATCAATCATTTTCTACTTTTCTTATTTCTATAATTATTAAAAGCTGGAAATTCTGCCCTTCTTTCTTCCCTTTTTCTAGAATTCCTTTTCTAGAGTGCTTAAACGACCTTTTTTTCGTTACATATAAAACATAATGCATGGAGAATTATTTCTCTATCTTGATAGAACTTGATATGATATCCTCATATATGGATATTTTTCGGGAGACCAATGCCCTTAAAAATATAAGATTTATACAATCAAATAATTGATGAATCTTACTCATTGGTTTACATATATAATTTTTAGCAGGAGTTATTATCCTTTTATTGTTAGCATTACATTTACTAACATTTTTGAATTCATTTTTCCTTATATTAAGGAATTTCATCTCTATATCATATCTATGCTCACGAGGAAGGACGTTTTCAAATAATATATCCTTGAAATTATTTCAAAACAGACTATTTCTTTATTCTGACTCCTCAATATTTTTGATCAAAGAACAAAATTGATCAACATATTCTTTAAGATGACATGATTCTATGATAAATTTATCTCTTTTGCTACTTCCCAAAGTGATAAATATATTCTCTAGGTACTTGATCCGTTACTCAAATACTAATGGATTAGCAGTCTGATGTAATGATTGGGTTTATTGTTTCATGATTAATCCCAACTTTGTTTCACCATGTTGGGGGGATAAGAAGTTTCCTCCATGCATTCAATGTTATAATTGATATCCTCAGTCAACTTCCCAATATTGTTATGATTTGATAATATCTAGATCTTGCTCCATCTATTTCTAAAATATCATTTTCTTTCATATGAGGTAAATCCATATATAGATTACATTCATTGATTCAATTTCCATTCCATCCTCTAGGTTTCATTTCTACTTATTAACATATACTAAATTATTACATTACTCCATACTTTTTAAATCATATTATATGATTCAAAATATGGTGAAACCCATATCAAAAATTGAAAATTTATGAATATATGATATCGAAATCATATGCTTAGTATCTTTGGGAATATCTTCAAATAAAAAAAATATATTAAGATCATTTATAATGGTATATAAAGAGCATGTAAATAAATAAAATCATATCCCTCGAAGTTTATACCTAGGTGTATGGTCTTATAACCACTCATCATGCACTAATGATGATCGAAAAAATACCCAATCAACCCCTTTCAATATTATTACCCCTAGGTTCATCTGTTTGAAATCACATTAACTTTCTAGTATCCATACATGAACATATTTTCAAGTAAAACTATACAATCTATACATTACCAAAAAAATGATATTTTCCTATACTTAGTATTATCTGTAGATTTTATCATTAGGTTATGTTATCTAAACTATGATTACCTAAATATAGTTCCCAATATTTTTACTAAACTTACTTTGATACCAACTATAAAACCATGACACCAGTAACCTAGAGCTAGTGATTATTTTAATACATTATCACAAAATACAAGTGATCATGCCCCAAATTATAAAATAGTATTATAGAATCAGGAGACTTGATACATATATGATTCTCACATTACATATGAAAACATGAAATAAAACAAAAAATTTTTTATGATAACCCTATTATTTATTATAGTTAATCCCTAATGTCATTAATAGACCCCTTATTAATATCCTAGTGGATGTAAAATATAATAAACTGTGATCTCAGATGCTCATTAAGGGTAATGGTACAATAAAATCTTTTATAAAATAAATAAATCATGAATAATATGGTAGAGATAAAAAATAGAAAAATATTCCATATAAATAATATCATAAGAATCGGACTAGCTCCATAAATGACATAACAACATAAATTATCAAATGGATAACAAAAACTAGTTTCATAATTCTAGAATTCATAATGACATACATCATAATCTCTCTATCAAGGCCTTGTGAAAATAAATAATACATAAATATGTAGCACGTATTCCAAATACATAAAATAATTTATATCATGAGACATACTGATGCATCGTGGGGCCATAATGGTCCCCAAATGTCACATACTAATTCCAATTCATTGATTATATGAATGAAATGAATTACATTTTAGAACATAAATTACATAAACTTTCTTATTGAAAAACTACCATATAAAATGATAATATTTTCCCAAGTAAATAAATAAAAAAATGATCATAATAATTCTAGAGTAATATGGAAGATGGTATCAATATATTATATCTCTAGTAAAGAATAAGATTCATCAAAGTATATTGACATAGATAAAAATACATTAGAAATATCACAAGAAGATATGTTGAGGAAAATATCGTTTTCATTTTTAAATAACTTATAAAAAAATAAAAAAAATCCCAAAATATTAAGAAATAATTTTTATTTGAAAAGAAAAAAGGAAACTTATAATGAAATATTCAAGAGAAATGATATTTATGTTGGTGGAAAAAATATTTTATGCTGTAAGAAATGAAATAAATATTCCATTCACACCTTTTGTAAAAGCACATTGTTCAGAAAATGATAAGAAGAATACTTTAAATAATTTATAGTAAGTAAAAAATGGGTGAAAACTAATTTAGTCAATAATTGAATTACATTAAAAAAATTCTTGAAATAATTTTAAGGAAAATGTGGACTTGGAGTAATTATATTCCCAACCGAATATGAAAACAAAGACGGTTTTCCTTAAAACAATTATTTCATAATTTTGATTCATAGTGAGAGGAAAATGAAATTAAAACATGTAATTTTTTAAAAAAAATATTTCATATGAAAATATACGGGGTTTAATATGTAATTATCATATAATTGACCTAATTAAAACTTAAACATAAACATTTCTGAATAAGGTGAGATTGTGAAATAAACCCTTATCTCAGAACCGAATTACATCACAAGGGATTTTATTTTCATTTAAATAAATTTAAAGTTTTAATAATTATATAATAGGACTATATAAATAATTATAATATAATATATGATCCACTTTTAATATTTTAACACCATTTTATTTATAATTATTTATAAAAATAGTTGTTTTGAGTGTTAACTGTTTCATTATTCATTTATGTTTCAGAACGGTAGATTCAGTGCGTGAATATTGACCATGTATAAATTATACAAAAAACACTAATCAAAATATAGATATCATATATATTAATTATATACTTATTTAGAATCACCCAATAACAGTGGACATGAAAAATGAATCACATCAATTTGTGGAAGTGGTAGTCCAAACGTTCACACAAGAATTTTTAAATGGGTGGAAGGATAAGAAGGTGAATTATAAATTAAATTTCTAGACTAATAATTATTTCTTAAAAATAATATATATATATCCAATAATTATATATTTATATCTATACAATTATAGTGTTCGTGAAAAATTAATTACACCCCTATGAGGAGACGTCATGTTTTATGTACGTATGAGAAATGTTTTCATTTTCTATATTATGGATAAGAGTTGAAAAATGATAGTACTATAATAATAATATAATATAAGTATATATTATGATATTGGAGAAATTATTTTGTATGGATACAATATATTTTTATAAATTAGAATAGGAAATAAACTTTTAAAGAGTCGGTAAATATTATTACCTCTTCTTGAGAGACAACCTTAGGTTTACACCTTATTCCTTTATTGGATTGTCTTAGGGGAAAAAGTTGATAAAAAATGAACTTAATTAATAGAGGATGTTTTTTGGTAAGGTATTGTATTAGATAGAGTGATAAAAGTTTTTTAATAAAGGAGGATAAGAGATTAACTTTTATAAGCATGGAGAGGGGCACATATAGAATTATTTAAAACATTTTAATCATATAAAATCATGTTCTTGTGAATGTGAATATAAACGGTCTTATATTATAAGATTATAAGAGTATATTTTAAATTAAACCATCATATAAATATTAATCAAGAGTTATTTTTTATCCTGAATCCTTATCTCATTTTAACCCGTTAAACCCATTTTTCCCTTAACTGAGGGGATAATCATTTTTCAATATTCATATTCAGTATGAAAAAATTAAGTTTAACTTATTATGTAATATTAATCATGATGATTAAAAATATTAAATACATTTTATATAATTAAAATTATAGAATCACTAGAAGTTACATTTAATATAAGTTCACAAAATGTAACAAAAAATGTTTTTAGAAATACTTATGTTTTAAGAATAAAAAAAATTCCAAAAAAATAATGTATAATGTTGATTAGTATAGGATAAATTAGTTTATGTTAAATAAAATGAGTATTAGTTTTCCTTAAAAATAAATTAAAACCTCAGTGTACCATTCAAATACTTGATTAAAATAGAATAAATAAAAACAATTTTAATTTAAACAAAAACATTATTTAGATTTTCAAAATGTTAAGCATATATTTATAAGATCAAAATTATATTTTTATGTGAATTATATTACATATTTAATATATATTTTTATATAAAAAAGGTTTCATAAACATTCATGTTATTCTTATATCATTTTAATGTCCTAAAAGTGATAGTTTTTGTAAAATCAGTATTTTTCATTATTTACTAAAAAATAAGCATTTTATATAAATTATCAAAAAATCATTATAAGATAATTTTGAAGTGAAAAATTAAAAAAATTAATTTCATAAAATTAAATTTATAAAAATATGTAATTTATATTTTAATCGAATTATTTAAAAAAATTGTACATTATACAATTATTTTTTATGAAATAAAAGCTTACTTACTATAATTGAATCTCAGGTGTTACATTTCATATGATTGGGAACATAATTTCTCAGTTGTGAAACATGGAAACTGTTATGAAAGGTAGAAAATTTTAGAGGTAAGTCAATATATTAGGTAGTCTCTTTGACTCTCCTAAATATTTCTAAAGGTACGATAATCCTCAGGGGAAACATCCCAATTTTACCTTCTTTTGGTGGAAAAACCGTAGTGAACCTATAAAAAGACTTAATCACAAATTTTAAATTTAAAGGATTTCAAACAATGACCTGTATAGGATTTTTTATAGTTTTAAGTTTCTATTGATATTTTATTATTCAATTTCAACTATTTTATTATCTCCTAAAAAATAAAAGGTTGTATCAATGACGATTCCCATATTTACGTCCACTGGAGAGTAGAATGATAAGGTTATTCATGATGGTTCTGGAATACATCCATTTAAATCTATGATTGATACCTTTTTTATATAATAATTCCACCAATGAGAGGTAATACTTCATGGAGCCATCAAAATCTAGGATATAAGATCATAACATGACCTATAGGATATATATGGTTCATTCAAACTTTCCAGCAGTTTTAGGATGAAAAGTTGTACTCAGCATGACTCGAGAGCCCAAATACAACTATAACCATGAAAAATCATGAAATTAACCTCTAATCCATTTATAATATGATACTAGCTATAACAATATGAATATTACTGACATATATGACATATAAATTCTTGATCTCATCAACATAAGAGGCTTAATTGATTGGTAGAAAATGATCCATTTTAGTTAGACAATCCCTAATCACAAAAACCATATCTCAACCTCTAAAGAATCTTGATAGACTAGATTCAAAGTCCATAGTAATTTCATCTTATTTCTTATATTGGTAGAGTAGGAGGTTTCAGTACACCAAAAGGTTTTTTATTCTATTGTTTTACTTCATGGAATGTATAGCATCAAGAAATAACCCTTAAATATTCTCATTTATACCAAAAACCCAAAATTCATGAGGGATATCATGTTACATATTCATGAATTTAGGATATACATACCATTAAAAAGCATGACACTATTCTATTACTTATTCATTATACCAGTTTAGACTAAATTTCTTCCACGGATATATAAGAATGAAGTGGTATCTTGAAACCATCCATTGATGTTCTACCCCCATCAAGTTTAGTCTGAAAAATGATACAAATTAGATTAGTTATCTAAGAGTACTTGATGTGCTCTATGATATACGACGTAAGATTGATGCGATGAATTATGGGTTTTAGAGGATCCTATAATTATTATGGAAGTGAAATAAACCAATTTAGCGTTCTAGATCTATCACAGTGAATCATCATATAGTGTGAAAAAAATTGATTCATATTTCAGTACTATAGCAGCCAGAACAGTTCATCTATTTGGGATTTCAGGCCACATTTTTAGTCCTTGGGTCTTTTAAGTCTTTTGATCCACACAAGGTCTTCAGGCCAGTAAATCTTTCAGGCCACCTCATGGCCTTCGGGTCACCTTAAGGCCATCGAGCCACCTCCAGGCCTTCAGGCCACCTCAAGGCTTTCGGCCAACTAAAATTGTACTAAATGGATCAAGAATACTATAAAAGGAGAAAACTACAAATGAAGATTCAGAGTAAGAGTATTCATCAAAGCAGAAGATAATAGAAGTGGAAGAATGATAGATTATGACATTGCAATCATAACCAACCTAGCTTGCACGAGAAGATTAGCCAGACATCCATGTGAAGGTGGATAGCTGATATCATGATGGAGATCCTAGGGAGGAGCAGTTCCATGTATTTATAGTCTAGATAATTCCTGTAATACCTATGAGTCATTTAATCTCTGTAGGATCGAAATAACGATGTAGATTCTCAATATACAAAAGGGGGGGGGGTGAATTGTATACTTTAAAAATTTCCTTAGACAAGGAAAAATATAATATTAACAAAGTTAAACTAAGAAAATTCACAACACCTCTAATCACCAATTGGAGAATTGGAACCAATGTTTACAATATGAGATTCTGCCATAAAGCATATAGAATCTAAACTAATCTGAGTACAAGTGTAAGGAAATATAAGAAGGTTATACTTCCCTTACAATACAAAAGTGCAGCGGAAAAACAAGTAGTAAAACTACAAGTAACAAGATATAAGTCTTTTAACCACAATAGAAGGGTATCGGACAACCTTGGATTAAGGTCCCTTGATTTATAATTTCAAGCAAGTCTATCTTACCCACACCAGGGTAAGCCCTCAATACGAAGATCAGAATCTCTGTCTTTCTATCCCTGCAAGCCCTCAACTTCAAGGTAGTTGGAACCTCTGTCTTCCTCAGCAAGGAAGCCCTCGAACTTCAAAGTAGTCGGCACCTCTATCTTCCTATTCCCAGAAGTCCTCGAATGTAATCACTAACATTAGGAGTCGCACGAAGAAATCTGAATGAGCAATTCAGTACGCACAAGGCATGAAAATATTCGGTCTCTATAAATCACCTTAACTGCGTTTGGTCTTTAGATGGATAAACTTCTTATTGAGCTGTTTCAAATGAGCTCCTATTTATTGGAAAATTTCCAACGGTCAGCTCCCTCCTACAACAGCCATATTTTCCATGAAATTCAGAGGGACCTGTACATGTTAAACTCAACCAATGCTTAATTACAAATAGAATGGACGACATCGTTTAATAATAAATCATGTATAACTGAATGCATGACATCGTTTTGAAATGGAGCATATGTAATAAAAATCCATAAAAAGTTTCAGAGTGTAAGCAAATTAAAAGGTCAGAGTCTAACCAAAATGAAATTCGGAGTCTATGTTAAGAAATGTTCTGATTCTTTTTTATAGGAATTCAGAGTCTGGTTTCACCAGAGTTCGGAATCTAAAATTGCAGAAGTTCGAAGTTGAACTTCATAGGAGTTTGGTGTCGAACTCATGAAAGTTTGGATTCGAAATTAATAAGAGTTCATTGTCAAACTCATTAAAGTTCGGAGTCGAACTTCATAAGAGTTTGAAGTTGAAATCATGAAAGTTCGGAGTTGAACTTGATATGAGTTTGGTGTCAAACTCATGAATGTTCGGAGTCGAACTTCATAAGAGTTCAGAGTCGAGCTCATGAAAGTTTACAGTCGAACTTCATAAGAGTTCGGAGTCAAGCTCATGAATGTTCGGAGTCGAACATCATAAGATTTTGGAGTCGAAATCATGAATGTTTGAAGTTGAACTTCATAAGAGTTCGGATTCGAACTCATGAAAGTTCGCAGTCGAACTTCATAAGAGTTTGGAGTAAAACTCATGAAATTTTGGAGTTGAACTCATGAATGTTCGGAGTCGAACTTCATAAGAGTTTGGAGTCGAACTCATGAAAGTTCGGAGTCGAACATCATAAGAGTTCGGTGTCGAACTCATGAACATTCAGAGTCCAGAATTTGGATTGGAACTTCATTGCAGTTCACATCCAGAATTCGGATCCTAAAAATAGAATGCTCCAATTCTTGTCATTAAATGACTTCTGGGATTTTGGGTATGAATCCTGTTTTTGTACTTAAGAAAAAATATTGTGATGTATAATAATATCTTGATTATGGTAAATTTCCTTAAAGAAGAGAATTTTCCTTATGGAGGTAAAATTTATATTTTCTTAAGTATAAGGTGTTTGTCATTTTCAAAACAAGAAGAAATGTAAAAATCATAAGGAAAAACTTAATGTCTCAACAATATCCCACTTTCTGGAAAGCACAACCATCCTTACGAAATAGAATATAGGGACTTTAAAAAAAATTCATTAGACTTTGAAATTAAAACATATCTCCCTTTGTTCATGGATGAATGTGAATTCAACTAACTCCTCCTTAGGCATTGAAACCCTAAGGATTGTATTCTGAATTTCTAGAGTGGAGATTTCATTATTGTAGGAATGAAAAACTTTATAGTGAGAAACTCCCCCTTACTTTAAGGATATTTCACTTAGAAATTTTTCTTTCTCCTCCTTAGGAATAGTTCTTTTTCCTTCACCCCCTTTGTGATTTTCAAAAATAATTGAATGGAATGGACAAGAAAATATGGTACCTGAAATATTAGTATATGACAAGATACAACCAACCAAATAACATTTCATTAGAGTTGGGAAAATTTTACAAAGAAAGACAACTACAAAAAAAGATCGGAGTGGGTTTATTTGTCTTCCTTTTCCTTTGGAATCGGCTTCTTTAACAATGTTTTGAGCTTCTTTAGGTCTCTTTGGTCTTCCTCAACATTCCTCTCTAAGGCTTTTGTCTTTTCTTCTTGAACTTTCAAAGCCTCTACCTGAGCCTCGATAGTTTCATTCTGCATTTTAACAATTAATCTTACTGTATGAGTCTTTTCTCAAGCATGATCTGAATATTTCAATCACTTAAAAGATTTTGAGCTAGATAATTAGACTTGTCACTTAGTTACTTCACTTGTTTACTCCGAGAACTCTGCTCATCAACCAGCTCAGCTTGAAGATTTTTAATCTTTTTATCCTCAGTGTTAAAGGCATTTATAACATCACTTTGAAAATTTTCAAACATCACTAAGTCTTCATCAAATCTATTAGACCACTTTGTTACCTTACTGCAGGACTTTCTATGCACATCAAAATCAATAATAAAACTTTTTTGTTCAGCTTCAATCTTCACATACTTATCCATGACCATGTATAAGGAATCCGATTTCTGATTCATACTCTGCTGCAGCATCTGGCATCTGGAATCTATAGTTGGAAAACTTGGAATGGTGTCCACCAACTTCTTCAGAGATTCAACCACAAAATCATGTCCATGAGATGATGATTCCGAATCAGATAAATCTCTTGCAGATTTCTCTTCATCAATTTGCACTAGTTTCCTCTTAGAAGAACCACCAACCTCTTTCTTCTTGAAGACTTTTTTTGTTGGAGTATCCATGAGAGCTTGCTTCCCTTTATCAGACTTCGGAATTGGTTCCTTATTAGGAGATACTTCCTCGGATTCAGAAACACGAATAATCCTGTCTTTACCTTGTTTCTGTTTTTCTTGTCCTTCCTCAAGAAAATTCATCTCATAGGATTCTTCGTCATCATATAAAACATTTTCTTCTTCTTGCTGTTGCTTATCATCATTCTTACTACCTTCCTCACCTTCCTTTCCTAGAGTAACTAACTTTGTGGATTCTGCCTTATCTTGATAATCCTCTACTTGCTTGATCAAGACATCTAAATCTTCACTTACCTCTTCTTCTTCTTCTTCTTCATCCTCTTCCTCTACTTCTTCAGATGATTCTTTTTGAGCTTCTTCAACTACTTATTTACCCATGGATTTTTTTGGAGTGACATAATTCTTAGCTGGAGTTATTGGTAAAGAAGGTTCAGTACGGAATGTTTTTGGAACCGGAATCATCTCAGAAGCTAACTCTGTATATCTCAGAAAAGATTTCACCATTTCAGCTTCAGACACTTTCTTTTTCAATTTATTCTCTTTCGCCTGGTTCTCTAACTCTTCTGCAGCTCTTTCTTTTAAGACCTTAGCCTTTGCAGGGTCCAATCCAAATTGTGGATCCCCTTCATTCCTCTTCTGCTTATCATCCCTCCACTTCACGGCAACTTCATCAGGATAAGTTTTTTGTTTCTTTGGCTTTGGGGAAGCAGACTGAGTTTCCTTAGATTTAGGATTTTCTTCATCAACAGCCACTTCCTTAAGCTTTATCTTCTTTCTTTGCTTTTTGGATGGTTCCGGAGCGAGTGTACCACTTCCTTAAGCTTTATCTTCTTCCTTTTCTTTTTGGATGGTTCCAGAGTGAGTGTACCTTTCTGAAGTGCCTCAAGTTCTTCCACAAAAAGAGAGTATAATTCTATAGATTCACTAGAAAAACCCATCTTCATCCTCTTCAAAGTATCATCACTTACTAGCACAAGCTTACAATTTATAACTTTTGATTTGCATGCAACCTTGAAAGACCCTAAGCACCGAACAATCAACATTGATAGTAGTGCAGGTAACATGATTATTTGAGCTCTCAAATTCCCTTATTTGATGTCCTTGATCGTAATCAAGACATGTCTCTTCAAATTTATCTTTCTTAGATTTACAAGAAATCTAAGACATAGATATCACTTTTCTTCAAATAATCCTTGTCACCTCTTCTTGGAACCAGAAATCCTTGCACCCAAATCTGAAGAATTCTATTTTTCGGAGTGAGACGAGAAATCTTGATTGTTGAAGCATCCTTAAGTCCAATACACTTTAGTGCCTTCTCCTTGTTGAAACTTCCTTGCACATACGGAAGTTTGTGTGAGCAGAACTCAGCTTCTCCTTCGAAGGATAAACCAGCCATGCTTGTGGACTTGGTGTAAGATAACTTGTATGTCTTCCCATAAGACTTGAATGAAAACCACTCTCTTCCATCTTCCATCTGGAAGGAAACA
This sequence comes from Viscum album, assembly GCA_963277665.1. Classification (NCBI taxonomy): domain Eukaryota; kingdom Viridiplantae; phylum Streptophyta; class Magnoliopsida; order Santalales; family Viscaceae; genus Viscum; species Viscum album. The sequence continues at coordinate 5,947,998 of CAUJRU010000013.1, read as the reverse complement.
GACTCGTAGAACTCAATCAGCAAATCAGTATAAACCAGATCCTATTTATCTGACTCTACTACGCAAACATCCTCTCATCCATTCAGTATAATATTCTTTGAAATAAGAGAATCAAACTTATAGAAATCCAGATGCGCCAACCATTCCCTGAAGATTAACCACTTTGATATTGGCTTTGAAGTTGACATATATTGGGATGTTGCTTCAACAGACATTCGGAACAGAGAGATCGGAAGGATTTGGAACAGAATTGAAAAGATTGGAACCGGTATTAAGAAGAGCAGCAGGGCTTCGAGATGCGAAAGCATTGAAAAACCGATGTGTGATGAGTCTTGGGGTCCCCTTTATATAGGCGATGGATGTGATCTTTGTTCTTCCAAAAGTCTTCTAATGGTTGAAAAACTTTTGATCTGATCTGATGGTTGAGAACACTCCCGCGAGGAAAAACTTGACCCTGATCTTTTGAGGTTTTAAGGAAAACATCTGGATTTAAGGAAAACTAGAATCTGAATTTTTAAAATTCAGGAAAATACTAGAAAGAAAAATATGATTACAAAACATTAAGTAAGGAAATCATACCTTTTGGATTGGCTAGAAAGATTGTTCGTAACTGGTAATATTCTTCTTGAGGAAATGAATTTAAAAACAAACTCATTACGAAAGTTTCAGTACTAAAATATCTTTACGAAAGCTACCGTATGAAAATATCGTTAAGAAAGATCCATTATGAAATTATCATTATGAAAGTTCCAGTATAAAAATATCGTTACGAATGTACCAGTACGAAAATATCCATTCTGGTAATTTCTATGCTGATAATTTCAGTTCCGGAAATTTCCATTCCGGAAATTTAAGATTCATAAATTTCCATTCAGGAAACATCAATTCTAAAAAATATGAAAAACTACTACAAAATTATTAGTAAAAACAATGAAAAAACATATTACAAAATTTTTTGTTACACTATGTTTGAAAAATAGATTACGAAAATTTAGTTACACTAAGTTTGAAAAACAGGTTACGAAACTTTTAGTTATACTAATAATCAAATGTGCCCCCCCTATGAAAAGGAAATTATTACTACTAGGAGAATTGCTCAAAAAGAAGTCAATGAAGAATGATTACCTTACAGTTATCATTTTTAACTATTGTTTAATGTATTCAAATCTATCGGAGGGTAATGATTTTGTGAAAATATCAGCAAGTTGATCTTGCGTTCTGATAAACTGAAGAATGATACCTCCTTTTAGTGCGTGATCCCTAATAAAGTGATGCCTAATATCTATGTGTTTTTCACAAGAGTGATGTGCAGGGTTCTTACTTAGGGCAATGAACCTTCTGTTATCACAAAAAATTTGAGTCATAGTAAAACTCAGGCCATAATCTGTGAGTGTGTGATGCATCAAGAACACTTGATCACAACAACTTCCAGCTGCTACATAATCAGCTTCAGCAGTGGAAAGTGCTATAGATTGTTGCTTCTTGCAGGACCAAGAAACTAATGAGTCTCTAAAGAAATGACAAGTTCCAGATGTACTCTTTCTATTCTTTCTACATCCACCAATGTCAGCATCTGAAAAACTTTTTAGAATAAAATCATTTCCAGAAGTATAAAATAATCCTAGATCCATGGTTCCCTTTAGGTTGAAAAAAAATTCTTTTTACCACCTTTATGTGAGATTCCATTGGATTGGATTGATATCTTGCACATAATCATACTGAAAACATTATGTCTGGTCGACTAGCTGTTATGTAAAGTAGACTTCCTATCATACCTCTAAAAAATGTTTGATCTACTGGTTTCCCAGCTTCATCAAGTTCTAAGGAGTTTGAGGTACCGATGGGAGTACTTATACTCATAGTTTTTTCATAACCATACTTTTTGAGAAGTTCTTTAATATAATTATGTTGAGATATATAGTTCCTTTCTGGTCTTTGAGAAATTTGAAAACTGAGGAAAAATGTTAACTCACCCATCATTGTCATTTCGAACTCAGATTTCATTAGACTTGCAAACGAATCCGTTAAAGATTACTGAGTTGAACCAAATATGATGTCATCAACATAAATTTGAACAATCAAAACATTTATCATATCTTTCTTTATAAAAAGGGTTGGATCTGAATTTCCCTTAACATAGTTATTTTGAAGCAAAAATCATGTGAGTCTATCATACCAGGATCATGGGGCTTGTTAAAGGCCATACAATTCTTTGGTAAGTCTTAAAACACGATCATGATGTTTTGTATCTTCAAATCCCGTAGTTTGTTCAACAAAAACATTATATTGAACATAACCATTAAGAAAAGCACATTTCTCATCCATTTGAAAATGTTTCAAATTGAATAATGCTGCAAAGGAATGTAGAATACAAATAGATTCAAGTCTGGCTACTGGAGCATAGGTTTCTTCATAGTCTATTCCCTCTTGCTGATTATAGCCTTTAGCAACTAGTCCGTCTTTATTTCTTACTATGACTCCATTTTCATCAGAATTGTTTCTGAAGACCCATTTTACACCAATAATAGAAGTTTCTATAGGTCTTTCAACCAAGGTCCATACATTATTCCTTTCAAATTAATTTAGTTCATCCTGCATGGATTTGATCCAATCATCATCACCTAAAGCTTCATCAGTGCTTTTTGGTTCTAATTGGGAAAGAAATGCTAGATGTTCTACTTCATTTCTCAAGGAACTTCTAGTCCTTATAGGTTGATTTACATCACCAATGATGCTGTCACTGGGATGATTCTTAAGAAACACATGATTTGGGTTTTTTAAAACCTGTTCATCAACATAGGGTAGAAAGTCTTCTGGGGTAAATGTTTCAGAAGTATCTTCTTGAACATTTTCCTTATCAGAAGGATCTTCTATCATAGGTTGACAATCAGTTTTTGAAAACACATATGAGGATGTATGTTAGGATGGTTTAAAAACAAAAGGATCAGACTCATCAAATTTTACATGCACTATTATTTCAACAGTACAAGTATTTTTATTGAAAAGTCTATATGCCTTAGAAGTTGTGGAGTAGACTAAGAAAATTCCATCGTCAGATTTTGGTGCGAATTTATGTAAATTATCATTAGTATTCAGAATGAATACTTTGCAACCAAAAACCTTGAAGAAGGAATGTCTTGGTTTTCTAACGTTCCATAACTCATAAGGAGTTTTATTAAGAAAAGGTCTAATCAAAACTCAATTTATAGTATAACATGAAGTACTTACAGGTTCAGCCCAGAAATGTCAAGCTATAGAATATTTACTCAACATGGTTCTAGTTATCTCTTGAAAAATTCTATTTCTTCTTTCAACTACACCATTTTGTTGAGGAGTTCTATGTGCGGAAAATTTGTGAGTAATAGCTTTTTTACTACAAAAAGTTTCAAAATCAGAATTTTGAAATTATTCTCCATGATTACTATGAATAGTTTTTAGTGGAAGATCTTTTTCATTTTTAACTCATGCTCTAAAACTATTGAAATAAGAAAAATCTTCAGACTTCTTTCCTAGAAAGTAGACCCAAGTAAATCCGGTGTAATCATCAACTAGAACAAACACATAGTATTTGCCTCTAATACTTCCAGTTTGTGTTGGACCAAAAAGATCCATGTGCACTAACTGTAATGCATCAGTAGTTGAGACTTCAACGACTGATTTTAAACAAGATTTAGGTTGGTTTCAATATTGACAAGGATCAAAAACTTTATAAGAATCAAATCTAAGCTCCGGTAGATCCTTAACTAGTTTCTTCTTAGAAAGTTTACAAAAGTTTTTAAGGTTATAGTGACCTAGTCTTCTATGACATAACCAGGAATGATCTTCCATTGCACTTAGGCAAGGTAGGTCTTGGCTCCTGAGGTCATCTAAGTTCAAAGTGTAAACATTCTCTTTCCTATTGGATGAGATAATAAATTCTTCCTTGAAATTGTGTACTAAGCACTTACCACTCCAAAAATTCATAGGGTATCCTTAATCACATAACTGACTTATGCTAATGAAGTTGTGCTTCATACCCTTAACAAATAAAACATTTGAAATCAATGTTTTACCAAGAAGAACAATATTACTTATACAAACAATTTCTCCCTGAGCATTATTTTCGAAAGTTACCTTCCTCCTTTTGTCTTGATAGTATTTTCAAAAAAACATTTTTTACCAGTCATGTGCCGGGAACATCCACTATCCATGTACGATGTATTGTTGTTGGTACTTCCTTTATCTTCCTGAAATCAAGAAAAGAATTAGACTTTCAGAATCCAAACTTGTTTGGATCCGAGATTTCTAGATAACAAAATGATTGGCACCCACACCTTCTTAGAAAAATAGGCTTTATGAAAACCTAGATATTGGGTTTTATTTAAAGAACAATTCTTTGCCCAGTGACCACCACATTGACACATTGTACAAAATGGGGCACTTTGTGGAACAAAATAGTTGTTACTAAAAGTTGGTTTTTCAAGGGTATAACCAAATCCGAATCTGTTTCTTAAAGGTCGTATTTGTGAAAACATTTTATCAAAATATTCTTTACCAAGGGTAATGTTTGATAAACACTTCTTTAAGGAAAAAATTTTGGACATGAGTTTTATGACCAAGTTTTTATCTTCAAAGTCATTATATTTGGAACTAGATCTAGGCTCAAAAACAGTTTTCTTAGAACTTACTTTTTCTAAATCTTTAGAAAGTTTGTCCTTCTCAGAGCTTACTTCCTCCAGACTTTTTGAAATACTTATAAAATCAGCATTTTTTCTATCAAGATCTTTAGAAATATCTGATATTTCTTTCGTAAGAATATAATTCCTAGAGTTTTCCTTATCAAGTTTTTTATTGTGTTTAGAATTTTCAATCTCAAGAAGTTCAGCAAACCTAGAAACTTCCTCATAAGTAGGTGAAGTATATTCTTAATCAGAAGAGGATTCTTTATCTAAAGAGTTATAATACATACTATCATTAGAATTTAAAGAAAAATTGGTCAGTGATTTAGCATTGTGTACCTTATCCATGAAACAAAGATTTTTGATAGGTAATTTGGCTATAATACCAAGATTCTTCGGTCCTGAAGATTCATAATCAGAAGATTCATCTGAAGAGTCACCACCACTGGCACTCCAGGTATCATTTTCTTTCAGAACATTCTTAGGTTTGGTTTTGTAATACTTTTTTCTGTTCTTTTCAGAATGCCTCTCCTTTCATTCTTTCTTTTTGAGCAAAGGACAATCTGGTCTAATATGTCCAGATCTCTTTCATTCATAACAAGTAACTTCTCCATCTTTCCTATATTTCCTTTCCTTTTTCTTATACTTGGATTGGAAATTTTTCTGTCCAGCTATCTTGTTCATCCTTCGAGCAAGATTTGTTAAATCATTCTATGAGACTTCACTATCACTAGATTCTGATTGAATAAAACCCTTCTTTTCCTTGGATCTAGTTACTCTCTAAAGAGTCTTATCTTTCAAATGATTTGATGTTGTTGTAAAAGCAACAGTACCATTCCCATACTTCTTTTTGATGTAGTCAGCATCTCTCTTCATTCTTGTATCAAGTTGGAGAAGAGTTCCAAATAGTTCATCTAACGAAATTTGATTAACTTTACTGTTCTCATCAATAGATGTTATTTTTTATTCCTACTCATTGGGAAAAATATCAATTATATTATCCACAAGGTCTTCATCATCCAACCCTTTCTCTCCCATAGACTTTAAGCTGCTGACTATAGTCATAAATCTCTATTGAACTTTACAGATTGGTTCTTCATATGGAAATTTAAATCCATGGTATTCAGCTCTAAGCATAGCTCTCCTAGTTTCAATAACATTAGAAGTTCCAAAGTGTGTAACCCCTAACTTCTTCCAGATACAGTTAGCTTCTTAATAATAAGAAATTTGGCTATATAAATTTCTAGTCATTGAACATAGTAAAGTATTGTGTACCTTATAATTGAGTTGATATTCTTGTTTTTCCTGGTTAGTGAAAGTTCTAAATTCCTTATCAAGAATATTATAATCACTTCTAAGAATAACAAAATTATCCACTCCAGTATTGATAAAAAAAGTCTTCATTCAATCTCTCCAGTACTCATAGTCATTACCATCAAAGATTGGTGGTCTTATAGGGTTTAGGTTTTCGATAGGACCAACATTGATTCTTTCCATTCTTAACAAAAAACATTGTCAAACAAACATGTCAGTAGGAAAAGTTTGTAACCACAATGTTCAGAATGACAATTGTAAATGTTAATTCTGAATGACAATTCGGAATGAATAAAAACATTCTATGAAAGGGTGAAGAACAATGAAGAAGTGAGAAAGAAAAACTTATATGTAAGTATAAGTATTTCAGAGACCTCCTCTGATACCAATTATTGGATCGAAATAACGATGTAGATGCTCAATATACAAGAGGGGGGGGGGTGAATTGTATACTTTAAAATTTTCCTTAGACAAGGAAAAAACATTGTTTAACAAAGTTAAACTATGAAAATCCACAACACCTATAATCACCAATTGGATAATTGGAACCAAAGTTTACAATATGAGATTTTACATTAAAGCGTATAGAATCTAAACTAATCAGTGTACAAGTGTAAGGAAAAATAAGAAGTTTATACATACCTTACAATACAAAAGTTCAGTGGAAACAATATGTAGTAAAACTACAAGTGACAAGATATAAGTCTTTTAACCCAAAGATAAGGGTATCCAACAACCTTGGATAAATGTACCTTGATTTATACTTTCAAGAACGTCTGTCTTACCCACACCAGGGTATACCCTCAATACGAAGATCGGAATCTCTGTCTTGCTATCCCCGCAAGCCCTCAACTTCAAGGTAGTCAGAACCTCTATCTTCCTCAGCAAGGAAGCCCTCGAACTTCAAGGTATTCGACACCTCTATCTTTCTATTCCTGAAATTCCTCGAATGTAATCACTAACATTCGGAGTCACACAAAGCAATAGGAATGATCAGTTGAGTATGCACAAGGCATGAAAAGATTCTCTCTCTAGAAATCTCTTTAACAACATGTGGTCACTAGATTGATCAACTTCTTATTGAGATCTTTCAAATGATCTCCTATTTATAGGAAAATTTCCAACGGTCGGCTCCCTCCTCCAACGGTCATATATTCCGTGATATTTAGAGGGACCTGTACACATGTAACTCAACCAACGGTTAATTAGAAATAGAATGGATGACATAGTTTAATAATAAATCATGTATCATTGAATGCACGGCATCGTTTTGAAATGAATCATATGTAAGCAAAAGCCATACAAAATTTCGGATTGTAAGCAAATTAAAATTTCGGAGTCTAACCAAAATGAAATTCGGAGTCTATGTTAAGAAATGTTTGGATTTTGTTTTATAGGAATTTAGAGTCTGGTTTCACTAGAGTTCAGAATCTAAACTTGCAGAAGTTTGAGGTTGAACATCATTGGAGTTCAGAGTCGAACTGATGAATGTTCAGATTCAAACATAATAAGAGTTCAGAGTCGAACTCATGAAATTTTGGAGTCGAACTTCATAATATTTCAGAGTCAAACTCATGAAATTTTGGAGTCAAACTTCATAAGAGTTTGGAGTCAAACTCAAAAAAGTTTGAAGTCGAACATGATAATTGTTCGGAGTCGAGATCATGAATGTCCGGAGTCGAACTTCATAAGAGTTCGGAGTCGAGCTCATGAATGTTCGGAGTCGAACTAAATAAGAGTTTGGAGTCGAACTCATGAATGTTCGGAGTCGAACTTCATAAGAGTTCAGAGTCGAACTCATGATTGTTCAGAGTCAAACATCATAAGAGTTTGGAGTTGAACTCATGAATGTTCGGAGTCAAACTTCATAATAGTTCGGAGACGAACTCATGAATGTTCGGAGTCCAGAATTTGGATTGGAACTTCATTACAGTTCACATCCAGAATTCGGATCCTGAAAAAAATTCTCCAAATCTTGACATTAAATGTCTTCTGGGATTTTGGGTATGAATCCAGTTTTTGTACTTAAGAAAAAATATTTCTATGTATAAGAAAATCTATATTAGGGTAAATTTCCTTAAAGATGAAAATTTTCCTTAGGGAGAGAAAATTTATATTTTCTTAAGTATAAGGTGTCTTTGATTATCAAAAAAAGAAGGATTGGAAAAGTCATAAGGAAAACCTTATTGACTCAACAATCTCTAAGACTATGGGCCTTGTAAGGGTTCCCCCTCATCCCTTGAAAATGGGGTTATCAAAAAATCAATAAAAACATAAGGCCTTTGGTCCATTCATGCATAAAATAATTGATAGACCTTTATTATATCATGATTTATCTATGTTTAACATGGTGGAGCTTTCTTGATTGAGATCACCGAGTAACAACAATTTTTTTCTTACACTATAAGGATGACACTATCCACTATAATCCTTATTCATAAAGAGAGTACCCACATATAAAAAATTTCGGATAACAGGTTCTCTTGAAGGTTGAATGGTGGATAATGAGGAAGATAGATATTCATCTATAACTAATATATATTATGTGTCTATAATAGGAGGATCACATCCCTTTATATAGACCACCTTCATTTAATTAGAAGAGTTGGGCATCTACTTCCATTATATAATAATCATCATGCATTACCTATAATGCATTCTATATATATACTCGCAATTATTACAACATTTCAAATGATTATGTGTTGCTATAAATGAGTCATCTTATTAATTCATAACAAAATATAAATCAAATGGAATACCAGGAAACATCCATGGTACCATATCTTAATCCCATCATAAGTGATGATAATGGAATTAAATGAATTAAACATTATCAAGAAATAATAATATGTAATATATATCACATGAAGATCACATGATACAACATAGGGAATGTTATGAACTATTATAAACAAATTTTAATGAAATTACAATAATCTCCCATTTATACTAAAATACCATATGGAATTCTTACCAATATTCACTACTCTTTGTGAATCCATCCAAACTATTTTAGATATGGTTTATTAAACTCTATTCATTTCAGAATAAACACATTATCTAAAATTTTAATCCTTATACTAAGGAAAATTTGTGTGAACCTATAAACCATTATAGTATTTAAAACAAATATGAAATCCTAATGTGATATATTTAATCTAATAAATGCCTCTAGAGAAATTCTAGTGTTATTATGTCTATAAAGGGGTTTGATGTGATCTCGATCAAGAAAACTCATATCTCTATATGAACTTGTCAACATAAGATATATCACATACATTGTAACTATGGATTTATAATCCATTTTTATGACATGTAGTGATCAAAAGACCTGGAGAATTTTAGTCAATTACAGGCCATCTCATACATTCAACATTATCATAAATATACTGACTAAGTCGATGAATACATTGTATGTCATTCATCTAGTAGATGATCACATCACATGTCTCTCACCTAAGTAGTTGAAAACATACAATGTCACTCAACTAATAATGGCCAATAAATTCATTAATCTATTTCAAATGAGGGCCCAGGTTTCATTAACTTGTTATATGAGTTGATAAATTCTATCCTTGTTGAGTTCCAACCCATGTCATGATTAGAAACATACCTAACCAGCCATAAATTGTATAATCCTTAAGGATTGCGTATATAAGGTATCAAAGTATGAAGGTTTTAATTCTAGGTATCTCACTGACCTCCAGTGATAGGTTTTAATTATAATCATACAACCCTATATATATCAATGACTGTATGATATTCCATATGATAAACTTTGGCAGGCCAGTCCAAATAATAAGTCTTGACTTATTACCTCTTGACTTTATTCTTTATATCTCATATACATCTCCTTATATTGTGTAAAATATTCTAATCATTCTAATATATAAATGTCATCACAACCTATAATACTCCATGACGATACTTGATTAGGAATAATGTAAAGTCATACTTTAAGGGGATATTATCATTCCACTATTCATTTAATATAAATTTCAACACACATGAATGAATGATAAATGGATATTTCCTTATTATAAAATTATGGTCATATTTTACAACCATTAAATCTAATATATCATGTATCTTATACCAAGATATTCAACATAACCCACATGATTTTGTTTATAATGGTTATGTCAATGGATTTAGAACATTATCATTTATACCCACCCAAAAATATTTATATGAACCCAATAATAAATATTCTTTAACATATGCCATATGGTCTAAATGACATCTATATAATGGGATAAAAATTATTTTTTGAATATTCATTATTGGGTTCTCTTAAGAAGATGAGGCTTTGATTCATAAAGCTTCATAATTGTTAATATCAATGAAAAGAGGTTATAAGAATAGACCTACCAATTTTAATTCAACATGTTACATATCAGTGTATATTCCAATTTATGGGAGTGTGTGTTGGTCCTTAGACATCAGATTATTATTAATGAATATCAATAGTCACACAATTTTATGTACTGATGAAAACTATTATAAAATATGCTAATGGGGAGGTAGGATACATTGGGTACAAAAAAGTGTTATGGATTTGATGAATTAGTTAAGAAAGGATTTATCCCTTCTCAGACTATTGTTTGAACCATGGTCTTCTATGCACGATGTAGAGTATGGTTTGTGTTTGTTGTCAATCATCAATGGAAGTTCAGATCATGTACCAACAACGAGATCATACCATTCAAGCAGACAACAGTATTGAAGGTGGCGTCGTTTCCCAGTGTTTGACATATTTTTGGGGTCCAAAATCTGGAAGTTGCTGAGCATCGCGAAAAGTGAATTTCCATGAATATAATAATTAAATATGGCAAAGGCATGAATTTCACGAAGAGAGGATGAATGGTTTGGAAATCGTGAAGACCAGAAGAATGGAGGCGGTGAGTCTTCGCGATTATGTCAAAGATTTGCGAATGGCAGAGTTGAAGCGCATGGCGGCGGTGAAGGGCTTTGCGAGGGTGCTTCACGGCGAAGGCACTAAGGAATGATGATGGTGATACTCCGTGATTACGACGAGCTCCGCGAACGGAAAATTGCCGTAGTGCTTCGCGATTTTGAGAGATTTTCGGCGGGAACTTCGGAGCATCGCGATTTGAGCTGACGTGGCGCTGACTCCGTGTGGAAGGGTCGAGGGTCGGTCGAATCGCTTATAAATACAAGTCGACCGCCTCAAGGGAAGAAGAGAGAATTTCATAGAAAGTCCTTTGCTCTCGGTTCGCAAAGGTCTCTCGCGAAGGCAGTGTGCTTCGCGAAAGAGGAGCTTCGCAGCGGCTATTCTAGCTCCGCGAAAGTTGTGCGCCCCGCGTTATCTCAGTGAGCTTCGTGAAGAGGTAGGAGCTCTTCGATATCCAAGCATTGCGAAGGCTGGAGCATCGTGAGAGTGCTTCGCGATTGAGCTTCGTCAAAAGACAGGGGCTCCGCGAAGGCTTGTTTGAGCTTTGCAAAATTGGGAGCCTTGCGAAGTAGGGTACATTGTGAAGGCCTTTTCCAAAGGTTGTTTGCCCAGTGGACAAGGGAAAAGGTCATTTTCATCAGTGGTTGGAATTTGGACTATAACAGAGCATTAACTCTGGACTCTGATGCAAGCAAAGTCTCATGCTATACAAGAGCCAAGGACCTTCATGTCTATCTATTGAAGAGACCTTCACGTCTATAATTTGGAATTTTACAGAGCATTAACTCAGGACTCTGATGCAAGAAAAGTATCATGTTGAACAGGAGACAAGGACCTTCATGTCTATCTATTGAAAAGGCCTTCACGTCTATAAACTGAGTGTGACTTCACCAACGGTAGTGAGCCAGGGGGAGTCAACGGGAGTGACCTGAGGGAAGCAGTGAGCTGTCTCTGAACCTTTGTAAAGGCAGCGAGCCTGGGACAGAGTGACTGTGTCTGAAAAATTGTAATCTCCAGCTAGTGAAGCATAGTGGATTTTGGTATGAACGACAACTTGTCGGCGTATGCTCTGTGGACGTAGCCCTTAGTGGTGAACCAAGTAAAAAAGGGATGTGTCTTCTCTGTGCATGTGCATGTTTGCTTTCTGATCTTTTTCATCATACAGGTTCAACAAGTTCCTACCAACGTGGGAACAAGATCCATCACATTTGAAGAAAAAGCTATCACCCTGATTCATCCCTCCCCTCTCAGGGTGTCCCGGGGTCCTTCAACTATAAAATGATATCTTAGGCACATTGATTGAAATATAACAATATGATTAAGCCTATGGAAATAGAAATTTATAAACATGTTTATTTTATTCACTTAATGAAATATATATCAAGCATATAAGTTGATGAAATAAGTATGCAACATGCTTGATGGGATATTGAGACAAAGTTATTATATTATACAATATTAATTTGTAAGAATTTTTTTCATTGAAATAATAACTTCTTTATCTATGGGTTACTTGACATATTTATAGATGATGATCTTGAACATTAAGACAAATTTCATAATTCCACTAAAAACTAGGCCTGGATAGCCACACAATAAGTGTGAAATACCAAAATATTTTAAAAAATACTATGTTCAATAACATACAATTCTTGTAACACTGACCGTTGACAACTATGAAATATTATTATTTAAATATGATAGTTAAAACCTATCCATTTAATTATAAGATACGAATATAAGTAAAAAAATTATAAAATATAAATATAATGTTCCTACAGAATAAAAATTTATGGATTAATTCCTAGGAAATAATCACCCAATTTTTAATAATTCCATTTTATGTTTCAAAAACGTGTTTTCTTAGAAAATTGTTTTTATTTCTTTTTTTGAGAAAATATTATAATTAATTTATAATAATTTCATAAATTTTATTTGATTAAAATTTTTTAATTTTTGAAATCATCATTTAAAAATCATATTCGAATGATATTTTAATATTTTATTAATAAGACTAATTTTCTAGTGAATATTAATAAAAAACTATTTTTTAAAGAAAACAATATTTTTTATTGATGTTTTTACGAAGTCCAATTTTATATTGAATTGAATTTATAATTTTATTAGTGAATTTTTTATTAGTCATAGTCCAATTAATTTTATTTTAATCAACATTATGATTAATTTTTGTATATAAACATTGTTGTAATTCAAAATACAATTTTTAAAACCATTTTTCATAACATTTTGAAGGATTGTTTTAAATATAATTTCTTACACTTATAGAGAATAAATTTAATAAAATAGAATCCATAATTGGGATCAATTTTTATATATTTTGTTAAATAGATCAACTTTGATTTTAGTCATAATTAATAGTAACTATGGTAAATATTTGTCACCTCAGTAAGGGTAAATTGAGTAATTAAAGTTAAAAATAATGTGATGAGGCTTAAAAAATATATACTTCACCTATAATAGTTATATTGGATGAATTTAGTTCTACCATACTCATCTAATATTAAAATATATGGAAACATGGTGCCATTTTTCTTTGATAATGACCTTAATATCATTTTAGGTAAAGAATGAACATAAAATGTCATTCTCATTGTTTTAATATCTCTAATATTGTTTCATAGGGATATAAGGAGTTTATGTTCTATTATAAATAGTTATTTTAAGGATGAATTTTTTGTATCATGGTTGCTTATTTTTAATTTACAATGATAAAATAAGTAACTTAAATTCTTATGCAATGCTGACATATTGCTTGTGAATGCAGTAGAAAAATCTCGTAAATGATTTTAGAAACTATAAAAGTAATATTTTTTGTTTGAATTTGTTTTCCACGTAATTTATATCTATATATATAATATTATAGTTTTTTAGAAAAATTATTTTTTGAATTAAATTACTATTTTCATGTCTTTAAAGTAAAAATACTTGAATAGTCTGAAAAATAACTTTATTGGTATCATATGTTAAGTAATATTTTATTAAGTGATTTAAAATTCATAAAAATCTAATATTTTTCCAATGGAAATGAATATGGTTTACAATATGAAACATTTTTTATTCATGGGTCACTTATTCTTTTATTATAACAATTTTTACCCCTAAAGACTAAAAAACATTGATATCACGGTAATCCTCAAAAGGGTGAACGGGGGTTAAAACTTAGAGATAAGGGTTTCAACATCAACTAAACTTGTTCAAATTTTATTATAATAGAGTATTAAGACATATCATTATTCTATATTTTAAATATAACAATTTGTTGTCACTATTATATAAATATTAATTTATATTAATTTAATAATTTAAGTAATTACAATGGTGCCCCTCCCCTCAGTAATAAAAGGCAACCACATATCCCCTCTTTCTCACACATGTTTAACAATTTGTCTAAGAAAACACATTCTCAAATACCTCCCAAAAATTCATACCCATTAACTATTGGATATTTTAACATAAAAATACCAAACGATAATTCTTAATGTGTAAGACAAATATGGATTGCCAAAGATGATGTATAACTCTTTATTGAGAATTTTTATATTAATTCTTCTTCCACCTCATTAAAATATTCATAATCTATGATTATATAATAAAAGTAGTATATCCATTGTAATAAAATGATATTTGGACTATGTTAAAACCCCTTTTAATCTTCTTTTCTATCAAATGAAGAATCAAAACATCATTCATGTGTATGTATCGATAACCACCTCCACGAAACGATGTGATTACTTTATCATCACCCCTCAAAAGTATGGATATTATGATGGATTTAATAAACATATATGTTATTCATGAAATAATTATGTTTTTTGAATTATAATATATTACTGACCTTTATACCCTTCCACCCTTAAAAAATGATAACATGGATCATGCGTACGTATGAAATACCACCTCCCCGAAGAGATGAAATTTGTTTTTCAATTCAGCCTTTCATGAATAATAATAAAATTTCATTTTATGTATAATTTTTTTAATTATATCATTATTTACATTCTAGTTATAATGGAACAATAACATCTTTTATCGTATTCAACTAACCGATGTCATTCTTCAATTATGAACTGAACATCATCAAAACATCTGATGTGTACATAACATATTATGTAATTAAATATGTCATCAATATAAATTAAATTAATGGTTTAATGATAAATTAAAAATACAATAAAATAATATTAAACAAGTAAATAATTAATATAAGTTTAATATATAGGAGTTAAATAATGTACATAGTGATTCTGGACTTGTGGTAAGGGGTTTCATAACTCAATTTCTACTCACTTAGTTATAATTCTACTTAATTGACTATGTAATGCGTAGATTATGTATGAAATGACCTATGATTTTATTTTTTTTATTTCAACTTGTTTTATGTGGTTTTAAATTTTTTAAATATATTCACTTTATTGATTAATTTTAACATCAAAAATATCATCTTTGTAAGAATTATTCATCATAATGTTATTTCATTGTGACATGCCTTGTAATATGTACCTTCTTAATTTTATAAGGTTTATATGATATTAATTGAGATATTATATCATGAATGACTCTTTTATCATGATATTTAATCTTCCTTTGATGTTTTATCTTTCATGGTATATTTTTTAATGATATAAAAGTTGTAAGGATTTGGAAGGTCTCAATTTCAATTCTTTGAGAGATAATTCATGTTATGAAACATGATTTATTTTATATGGTGTAATTATTTCAAATTAATTTTTTTAATATATTAATTCATGGAAATTATTGGTTTTACTAAATCAATTTATGTTCATTCATTCAGTTGAATTTTGATTCAATAATTGCCCTAGTTGAAAGGGTTTCTCATCTCAAACATCCTTCTTCGAGACATGTTTTGATTAATACACCTATATTCATTTATATAGTGTATACAATAACTCTTGAAATATAATATCATGAATCGTTTTATACTCATGGTATTTTATGGTCCTTCTCATGTTATTTCTTTCAAATGGATGGTTGTAAATAGGGGTTTTTTTAAGTGTTCTTTTAAAATTTTAGAGGTGTTATACAAAAATATTCCTCTAGGTTTTTACATTATTTTAATAATGTTATTTTATAAACATAAATGTTCTCCTATAATTATTTTTTATTCAATTTTACCATATTTTAAAATATTTAAATGGAAATTTCTTAACCTTCTTCGCATGGATCACTTTTGACCCTCTTTACAATGGTTTTAAAAGAAATGTTTTTTTTATGAAAGTTAATAAATTAAATAATTTTCGATCATAAAAGGTATTTTATTTGATGAGTAATTTATAATTTTCAATGTTTATTAAAAAAGAATTTTTCTCACAATATTCTATAGCCTATCAGAAAATATTACCAAAATAAAATTTTATTTTCCCTTATATTCAATGAAATGTTTTAAATGTTATTTCAATGTTATTTTCCTCTATGGAAATATCCTTCAGAGATTCCTCTTCTTAACTAAGAATTTGATCATATGATACCTACCATATGCTTTATTTTGATGGATTGAGAATATTGATTTAATTAGATTATCATGAAAACTATTTCTTTCCTTGAGTAAATCATTTCTTAAAAGAATGAAAGTTGTTTTAAAATGTTTGATGATGGAAATGAAAGATTTATTGTGTTATATCCATGTAAAATACATGGAGATTATTTATAATGATGGGTGATCCCAATATACGTCACAATGATAGATGATATTGATATATATTATATAATGGGTGATCCTAATATAGATTCGTAATGAATTCTATAATCTTCCCTGTCTTTAAAGAAAAGAGGGAGGGAGTTAACTGTGGATATTTCTCTTATGAATTTAACACAACTTTATTTATTTCTAATATGATTAAACACATATGATGAAGATTATGTTACCAGATACCAAAATGTTTTCTCTATGCTTTCAATGACTTTTTAATGGTTTCTTTGATAAAGATTGACATCCCAGGATTCATGATTACTAAATATTATGACGCTTTCCATTGTTAAATATTTCTTCCATGTCACATGATTAATGATATATGATAGATGGTTATTAATTATCTTATATAATTCTCTTTCACTTTGAAAATTATCTCCTACCCTTATGCTCATCTTGTACTCACTAAATATATTAAATTGTTAATACATATGTTTAGTCTTATTGAGAATTTTATATTACCCCTATTATGTTTCTTTTCACTAGGTATTCCATATTTATGTTATGTTAGATATTTCTAGAAGGGTTTCTTAAATGATATGATGAAGTCTTAATGGGGAATAATAAATGTTGGGTATAGTAGAAAAAATGATCACTTGAAGACATGGGTATTGTTATATAAGAGTTTATTATAATTCTCCAAAACTCTAAGCCTTAATGGTCCTTGTGTATGTAAGTGATCTAATATTTCTATTTGATATTGCATGTTTTTGATGTTGAAATTTGGATCATGATTATTGGTATCAAATCTAGAAATGTAATGATTATTATTTGAGTACCTAATTTTGAAGTGTGGGTTTAGGGATATTATAGTTATTATCAAATCCAGGGTTTAGATAAATTTTGATATTAAGTTGTTTTCACACAAGGTCAAATTTATATTTTGAAATACAATTTGGGGATTATATGGTTAAGTTTGAGAAAATGTTTAAATGTATTAACACCCCTTTGATGTTTTAATTGTTGATATTTTTATGATATTAATGATATTTTGGGGGATGTTTTATTGGGTTGAGGTATATATAAACCTTAGTTTTAATGTGAATTATTATCTATAAATAATAATATTATATTTTTTAGGATATAAGTTTAAAGGTATGGGAAATCCTTCTACATTAATACATTATTTAAGGTCAAGGTTATTTAGGTTAATTTGGATATAGATATTTTTATTTATCTAATGATCTAAGTTGAATCTTGGGTGTTCCTTTCGACGTTTTTACAGTTAAATATATTATTTATTTATATGAAGCTATATTCATTTTGGTTATTATATTATATCATTCTAACCATTTTGGATTTAGTAAATATAGGAGAAATAAATTTTATCCTTTTATGGATCATTTGATCAATTTGATGCTGATTTGAGTTCTTCAAGCATGAAAAATTCCACAGCAACAAAAATGGAAATATAGAGGTAGTTTAAACTATGAATATATGGTTCTGTGATGGTTTCAAATAACTAATAATAAAAATAATTTCAGCAGTCAACACATAGAGGTTTCTTCCATTTTGCAGCGGTTTAAAGAAAGTGTCGTGAAATAAATATTTCATGGTGATTTTCTTTGTTTTAGTTGTGGGTTTGGATTAAAATATACCTGGGATCTAGTAGCAGTTTTCAAATGCCTCTAAAGACTAGCCTTTTTAGTGAAAAAATCATTACTAAATTAGATAAATTGCCACTAAGTAAAATTTTTTCATATTTAATTGCAGATTTAACTGTCGCCCTTAAAAAATACCATAATATAGTGGAGGTTTAAACCACCAGGAAGAAAATTCTATCTTTAGCGGCGGTTTAAACTTCCGCTGTATCATGAGTTAAAAAAACCTGCAGGTTCTGCAACCACAGAACATGTAGCCAGAACCACAAAATATTGACACTGATAATTTTACTATATCATCATATATATCATCAATATACAAGGAAAACAACATATTAAAAGTAAAAAATCAACGAACGTTTATTCACACAAAAACAAAAAAAATCGGCACATTGTCCAAGGAAAACACCACATTGAATGAAATAATACATTTCTCAATATATTGAAAGAATCTAACAAAACACAACACATTAAACGAATCAACCTATATGTAAAAGAGTGAAATGAAACTAAACATCGTATATGATCTTATAGAAATTTCAATCTCTATTACCAGTTGAAAGAAAGAATATAGACACATGGTTATACAACACATACATATGGAACATGGTGAAAAAATACCATCTAAAATACAAGGAAAAGATCAAAAAATACCCACATTAGATATACTAATACATGAACAAACGATCTCCACTAATCATTTCCCAATGATGAACTCTGCTCGTCACCCTCTCCATCTCAATCTTTACTTCCTACTATTGACACCTGCAAGACAATTATATTGAAAACTGATTAATGTTTTATATTTATATTTAAACCTCAAATCAATAAATGTTTTTGAAATAAATTATTTTGATGTTGTGTGATTTACCTTCTCACCACAACTCATCACTTTCGGTCTTTATTTGTCTACCAAATACCTCAGATAGTAATAGCCCCAAACCCATATGTGCACTCGACCAGGATGCTCCTTCCGAATAACTTTACCAACTTGGTCATCCTCGAAGTCTGAGTAAGACTGTGCGTGATTGAAATCCCATAGTTCTTTAATTTTTACCTATAAATCAAACATCATTAATATTACAAGTAATATATATTAACATAGTGGAAACTAATAATATGATATTATAATTAAAAATGAGTTCATACCCCAACTTATTTGGGAATCTCATTTACAAAACTCACATGATATTTTTTATGAACATTCAACCACACTTCTGTTCGAGATTCTTGGTGGCTTAAACTCGGTGACTGCATTAAACAATAATAAATCAATAATTTAATATATTAAATAGATAACATTGTATAATAAATATTTAAACTAATGAAAATATTACCAAATTAGATCTAATTATAGAAAAACCATTGACCCCACAGTGAGAGTATAAACTTCATCAATATTCATATCATTTAATCAAAAAAATTATGTTCAAAACATATATTTCTAAAATTTAATGCAGACAAAAAAATAGAAATAATAACACATGCACAATAATAAAAAACAAAATATACATAACAATTATAATTATTGTCTTCACAAATGACATGATTGGTTAATACATGAATGGATAACTTCACATGAAATCATTTTCTCCTTCAATAATGTATGTTTACTCCTCTATCATTACTTAATCTACTTTATCCACTCTATCAAGACTAATATTTTCAATATTAGGATGGAAAAATAATTCTGCCTCTTGATTTTGATGGGATTCAATGTCAGAGGACAAATATTCCACTTTAACATCCATATCATATAAGTATTTTTGTTTTATGTTGGAAACTACACCCTTAATCCCCAAAAAGTTCACATAATATACCATTTATCTTTTGATGATAATATATACATATCATGTAGTTCATAGACACCAACACCCATCAAGTAAGAGAAGTTCACAAAAGTAAATTACAAGGAATATATTTTAACACCCCTGATAATATCCACTGAATTCCATTTGAATAAAACAACTGAAAAATAACTGTGATAGTTTAATTCGATAATATCGGTCAATTTTCCATAGTATTCTACTTTAGAAAATGTAAATATGCCACTATTTTTTTCAAACCCCCTTCCCAATCTACTATAAAGAATCTAAATCCATTCACGTTGTAAGTGTCGAACTTTCTAGCTTGTTTTAGAGGACCTTGAGCAAGAAACATCAAATCTTATAAAATTTTTCTTGAGTATTAGATTTATAAAATAAATGTATCAACATTATATCTATATTGATTACAATATTAAATGAATTACACATCCTATAATAAATTCTAAAGGATCTTTATTAATAGATTTTTCTATATCTTTCACATTATGTGTTCTTCCTCTTATTTTTATATTTTTTTTTATCCTTAACTCTTCAATAAATGGATCTGAATTTTCACTATTCAACAGCACACATCCATGTGACTATAAGAATTCCATTTCTATTAGTGTAACATTTGAGCTTCTCCCAACTGATCAGCCAATAGCCAGAATGATTTTTGATTTCCTATGTATTTCAGATTGATTTGATGTGTCATCAAAATGTCCAACTTGATTTAATATTGTCACAATACCACCCAAGTATCTAGAAAAAAATGGAAATACACTTCTCTTCCAAATAGCCTTTAGAAATAGAGTCTTCTGGTTGAGCTTTATTTTTCAGGTATGATTTCAAATGCCATAGATATTTGTGAAATATAATAAAAAACACAATTATGTATTTAATGATGTTCCACGAATTATTTATTGAAATGAAAAATGTATAAATAAATTACCTATAAATTGGATACATCCATTGATAATGTACGGGGCCTCCTAATTTATCTTTCTCAATCAAATGTATAGTTAAATGCATAATGACAGTAAGAAATGATGGAGGAAAGATCATCTCCATTACAAAAAGTGTCAATACAAATCTCTCCTAAAGTTTGTCAAGATGAAATAGATATATTTTTTATCACATATTTTTCTAATAAATTTGTAGAATTGGAGTACAATAGGAGTAACCTTTTTGGGTAATAATGTATGAAATTCCAATGGAAGTAGTTGTTGTAACAAAATATGTGATTCGTGGCATTTCAATCTATGTTTCCTAGGATTATTTAAGTCAACAATCCTTGAGATGTTACTTTAATACCCATGAGAGACCTTAACATGTTTTAAAATCGAAATAATTTTTCTTTATCCCTATTTTTCATTGCAAAAAATTCCAGAACATCCTTTCCATTCTCATCTGGCCCGAGAAAACACTTTAGGTTCATTTCTTGTAATCCATTATTAACTTTTAGAAGATCCTTTGACATTCCATGCTCATTAAAAAAAATGTTAAGATCAAATTTTCAGAAACATTATTCTCAATATGAATCACATAAAGATTATTCCTCATCAAATTAAATTCCAAATACAAATGTTTGAATAGTATACTTTATTACATCCATTGTTGCGTTCAGATTTCACTTGACGATGCACTTCAAACATTTTTCCCACTATCATTCAAATATTGTGCATTCCCAAAATATGTTTCAACTTTCCGAAGTTTTTTAAATAGTTCATAACCTGTTAAAAACTTTAGAGTTGTTCTGTGATCAATGACACCATCGAATTTTGATTGTTCAGCCGAAATCTATG
The DNA here is from genome assembly GCA_963277665.1 of Viscum album. NCBI lineage: Eukaryota > Viridiplantae > Streptophyta > Magnoliopsida > Santalales > Viscaceae > Viscum > Viscum album. Next base: position 5,926,169 of record CAUJRU010000013.1, on the reverse strand, counting down.
AGATGTATCGAGAAATATTTGATGAAATAAGAAGAGCCATTTTCTACTGTGAGGTAACCGCTTAGGCTTAAAATCAATGTTGCAAATAGGACAGTCCAAACCCATGTAAGTGCTCCAACCAGATAAATTCTCAAGTCCCGGGAAGCCACTAATGGTCCACATTAGAGAAGCATTCATTTTTAACATTGTTCTAGAAGATGCATCATATGTCTCTAACTCCTTTTCTCCATAACTCTATTAATTATTCAATTAAAGGCTGTAAGTATACATAAATATCATTTCCAAACATTTTTTTCTAGGAATAGTTATCAAAATGATAAAATATTTTTGTTTCATACATATCCATGGAGCAGATTGTATGGGATCAAAAAAACCAGCCAAATGATATAACTGGTACTCAGTGTCCCAGAATAGATGAATCCATCTACAGCCAATCCCAATCGAATATTCCTAGGATTAGATGTGAAATCTATATGTAATGAATCAAATGTATTCCATGATTGTGAATCTCTTGGATATCACATTAACCATTCATTGTTATTATCTACTGAATGACACTTCATGTGTTCAGCGATTTTTGATGACATGAATAATCATTGCAATCGAGTCTTCAAAGCTAAGTAATGAAAAACCATTGTTGGGGTTTTCATTTTTTCTTATTTATGGTAGTATGTTGATTCAGACTTCCAACATCACCCAAAAACATCCATCTAGAGGAAGAACATTTCTTGCCATCCTGTCAGCTTGAATACTCTCCCCAATAAAACACCCAATCATTGGGACATGCATGAATTTTTGTATAATTCAGACCAATATTGTTAGCAACATTTTTCATATCATAAAATAACTCAGGGATCATTGCTTTAGGAAATGAATCACACAACAATTTTAATATCATGGGCATCTCCTTATTTGTAATTCCACATTGGCATTTTATATGGTACAACTTCAGCAAAAAAGAATGTTTTGAATATTTCAAACATCCACTATACAACTCTTGATTTCCATCATCAACTAAACCAAAAAACACTTCTATAGTCCCAATAAAGTTATATCTTACTATATTCTCCAAATAATCAATAGGAGGATCCAATGATATGTTATGGTCTAGATCTAGTTGTCCTACAGTCTCAGAAACACCCCTTGTCATATTTCTATTTGTATCACTCTCAATTAGTTGTTTTGATTTGTTTTTAGGTTGATGTTGGTGTCTTGAAATGCCAAATTCATCATTTATAAGGTTTTACATTTCATTTTCCATTATCAACAAAGTTGGGAGATCATTCTGTGGATTGACATAAGTGCTCAACGTTTCTGTAATGTTTGATTCTCAATACCAAATCCAACACAAATAATGAGCTGGGAAATTCTTCAATATCAATTGTTCATAAACATCATATCTCTTTAACCATATTATAAATTTACATTTTGGACATGGACTTATTATTCTCCAATATATAGATAAAGTAGAAATTTAAAATTCTAAATATTCCTCCAAACCCTTAGCATACTGAGGTGTGTTCCTCGTTAGTGTGATCCATATTTTATCCATGTATATCAAAATGTTCCTACACATTATGAAATAAATTAAAACACATAACAATTACAAAATAAGAAAATATATTCATATTTACTTTTTGAAAAAAATATGAATATTGTAAATAATCATACACTACCTTATATATATATGTATAACCAAATATAAAATAATAATTACAGACACTTCTGAAAAATAAAAAAACTATTGGGACAATTAGAAAATGTTGATGAAGAAACCGATGTAGAGTAGTGAACATCGACCATTCATTAATTGATATAGAGCAAGGAAATATAGGGAAACTAGAAATTCCTCAATAAATCTGTATAATGAATCCATGAAGTCCTAAATTTATTTCTTATTATTTATACATTTCATTCCTTAGCTTCTATTTATAGAAAAAACACAAATGGATAACATTTTTTATAAATCCATTGAATCTTCTATGCGTGGGTGATTCCTAAATCATCATTATGAATTTAAAACAGAAAATTTAGAAATTAAAATAGAAACTTATTACTGTTTAATATATCATTCTCAAATTAAAAAATACTCAATGTATGTATGTCTTGGTATCATATTCCAGTATTAGAGGCTTTCTACCCTTCATATAGATGAGACGCGCTAATACCTTAATATAATAGTGAAATTTTATTCCTATATATCCATGTAAGGGTAAACTTATTTTTTCACAGGCTATATAAGGGTACGTTATAATTTTTGTAAAGGAAACCATTAAAGTATATAAGTTGAATAAAGATAAGATGCATTTCACACATGCTATATATAGGTTGATAATAATTATTTGTAAGGGTAAGAACAAATTATAATCATTTCATAAGGGTTACTAGTAATGTTCTTTAATAGAAAGATTTTACTTAAACAAGTTATGTAAAGGTAACTAGAAAATTAGTATAATGGCACTAAAAAGTTACATAAGGGTAATAAGCATTTTCTAAAGCACGAGTAAAGGGAAAAATACATTCCATACACTATTTAAAGGTATCTAGATCACTACACAAGGGTAACTTATATTTTTTTCATGCAACTTAAGGGAATCTTAGCACTTGCGTAGAGCTAAAAAACACTTTTGTAAAGGTACGAAACACCTGTGTAAAGGTAAGAATAACTTGTGTAAAGGTAAGAATATAATTGACTCCAATACATGTAGTTACATACATGATTTTCCTATGATACAGTCAATAAAATTTCCAACTAATTTTTTGCCACATGCATGATATACAAGATTACTTGCATCATCCGTCATTTTGTTACTCTTTCAAAATCAGTATTTTCATTAATTGTTTCATGTATAATCATCCCTTTATCTTCTTTTTATGTTGCATTTTATTTATCATGAGGATAGATAAATGGAAACCAGTCAAATATCGAATTCTTCACTCCACTCCTTTCTTTTTAATCATGAATATACTGAGAATTATTTCTCTCCATTTTAATACCAAATACAATTCATTATCTTGAAAACAAATTTTTTATATTGAAACACTATTTAGTAATATTTAACCATGGTATTCCCATGAAACTATAATAAGGTAAGTGTATAATTCATACATTTGAAGCATTATTAAATTCAAAATAAAAAAAGACCTGATTTGAATCTCTATTGAGATCCTATTAGTATCAAACATCCATATTATCTCTATTTTGATAAATTAATATTTTTTAAAAATATAAATTATAGATTATAATAAAAAAATTCCTGAAAACAATTTAAATTTTGAATAAATATTAGGATAAAATATAATTAAAAAACGAAATACATATGTTTTGGTCATGGAAAACTTTTATTAAAGAAGAACATTGTTCCACACTACATGAATAATACTATCCGTTATAAAAAGGTTTTTATCAGGGAACGAATTTATAATACCATCTTGAAATAATCCAATATCACCTATCTAAAGAAAAAATCCAATAAGATAATCTAAATACCAATTTTAATTTGAAATTCATCAAATCATGCTAGTATTTATCCAAATGAACCATAAAAGATGGAAAATGATATAATTGATGCATACTAGTAGTGACCCAAACAAATTATAAGACATAGAATAAGAAACAACTAATATATTCTATTAAAATTCCAATAATATCCATGTATATGATTAATTTAAAAGAAATACATTTCAAATGAAAAATATATGTTCTTAATACAAATAACTTCACAATGTTTTAAAACATAGTTTTTGGGAAAAACAATTTAGAAAAATAGGTAGTATCCAACGAAAAAAGGTTTTTACACATTGAACCCTTTTAATATAATAAGTGTTCCATTTATACAAAATATTTGTACATCTTATGACATACAAAATTATTAAATTATGTGTAAAAATTGATAAATGTGATTGAATTATAAGAAATAGTAAGAACTCAAAAAGGATATGGTTTCAACATAGAATATCTTATATAGTTAAAGTCTGTTTCACAAACTAACCCATACTTGAAAAATTTTATAAATACATTGAAATAGTTTTTGTTAAATTAAATGTTTGGGTTTATGAAAATCATACACAATAACATTCCAAAATAAATACAACTAGTCATTATAAAATTGATGTTTTTTTAAAAACCCAATTTTATACTCAACAATTTTTTAAAGTAGATGAATCTAATATAAATACTGTTACTATTTATAATAAAATCCTAATTCATGATTATATATTTTATTTATGGCGAAATACCATAAATGAAAAATATTAACATAATTTTCTATCCTAAAACCAAAATTAAAAAATGGCTTCTAGTTTATCTGAGAAACAAAAAAACATAACAAATAAACTCCTCTATTTAAATAACATAACCATTTAGACATTTCTTTAATAAGACCATCCGTGTAATTATAAACATGAGTAACTTACATCTAGTTTAAAATAACATAATAATTATGTTTTCAATTCTTTCAAACATGTATCCATTCCATTATTATCTTATCACTAAATTTAAAACCTACATGGAAATATTTCATGTTATGTCGAAATAAATATATAAAATAATTTAACATTATTAATAACAATTAAATAATTATAGAATGAGAAAATTGATAAGTTATTTAGTTATGGATAACACAATATTAAATAGAAATTAAAAATATCATCCTAACACATCTGTTGGTATAAAAGAAAATACATAATCCAAATAATAGAGAAAATGGACAGAAGAAGTTACCTTGATTAATTGGTATATGTTTTTTTTGTGATCCAAGAGTTTAGAAGCCACAAAAGAGGGGATACTAGGCTCAATACTCGTGGAGAGAAGTAGTGAGGGGCCACGAGGCACAACGAGGGGTGGCGAGGCTCATGACCGGTAGTGAGGCGCAGGGGCGAGGCACAGTGAGGGACGTGATATAAGGGTTTGGGGGGTCACGGGGGTTAGGGGAGTAGAGGGTTTGGGTGAGAATTGTAGGGTTTTTGAAAAAAAATGAATGTTTTAGCAATGGTTTTTAACAATCAACTGCTACAAAACTTCCACTAAACACTAATTTTGGTGTTGTATTCATCTTGAATATTCATTTCTTGGAAAACGAGATGTGATAGAAGTGTAAATTGAACAAAACACAACAAAATTATGAAATTGTGCTTATAAAATGAATTAAATTCAAGTAATAATGTTTCCATGTGTTCTTAGTCTTGATAATATAGGAATTATTCAACTTTAAGAAATTGATATTAAATAAACATATTATCCTATTTACATCAATTATGATGAATTGATGGTCTTTTTTCACATCACATTGGTTTATGGTTTTAGGGTCACTGGATCTCTCATGATCATTAACTTTCCTATGACCAATGTTATCTATAAATCTCCATCGTTATTTGGACATTATTTTTTCCCTTCGTGTCTATATTTTCACATATATTGTTATTCTATTGTTAAGCCTAATTATTGGTTATTCTAGATGACCTTTATATTTTCCTTTCCCACTTTTCAAAAATATTTTTTATTAACCCTTTTTGTGGTGTGGGTAATCAATAAACATATTTTTAAATTTTACACCATTGATCACCAAGATCAAGATAAATTTTGATGAAAAAATTTATAAAATTAAGGAGAATATAATTCCTCATGATCTTAATATAATACTATCTTTGATAGCGTACATGACATGCAACATTGCACTTTAATGAAAATGAACTGTTTTTATTTAAATACGATTGTTATAAACATACTATTGAATTCATATGTATGAATATGAGTAAACCAATCATGATATATATATAAATGTTATAGTCCATAAAAATTTATTTATTAATTATTTGGAAATAAGAAATCAATTGTTAGTAAATTCATTCTATATTTTAAAAAATATATTTCCTTTAAAAATAGTTTTTATTTATTTTTGTGAATTAATATTATAATTAATTTCTACCACCTTTATAAATTTTATCTGATAAAAAATTAATTTATTAAATTATCATATCAAAATTTTATTATGATTATATTTATTGATTTTTATGAAAATATTAATTTTTTATTGAATAGTAATAAAATGTCAATTTTATATAAAAATGCCTTTTCCATTAAGGTATTATGAAAGTAACATTTAATTTTAATTGAATTTAAAATTTCATTAGTTACTTATGACTAAAAATAATCCATTTATTTTCACTGGAAATGATATTATGCTTAATTTTCGTATAAAAACATTTTTATACTTAAAAATACATTTTATTGGAATACTGGTTTTCATCGTATTTTGAGGGTTATTTTAAAATTAATTTATTATAGTTATAGGTATTGAATTTGATAAAATTTATTCCATATTTGGTATTAAAATTTCTAATATTTTTTAAAATTTCAACTTTGTTTTTAGCCATAATGAATAGTTACCGTGGTAAATATTGGTCACCTCGATAAGGATAATTTAGGAAATTAATGTTAAAAATAACGTGATAAGGATTTAAAATTATATCTAAAACATAAATTGATTCTATTGGACAGCCTTAGTTTGACCATAACAATCCAATATTCAAATATATGTAACCTAGTTTCCTTTTTTCTATGAAAAATAATTTTTATTACTTTAATACTATAAGTAATTCCAAGGGATCCCCTCCCAATACTTAGAAAAGGGAAACTCAGATCCTATCTTCCTAAAATATTTTGAGTACTTTATCTTGTCCAATACATAAAAAATCCATTAACCAAAAATCCTCTATACGAACTTGAGTCTTTTTTCTTATTATAAGACCAACATATAAGGCTTAAGGTGTTAGCCACAAGTGGTTTTCCGAAGAAGAGGTATAACTCCTAAATAATCCTTTTCATTTTACTTATTCTTATACCTCATTAAAATATTCTTGAACCATGGTGATATAATAAAATACATATATCCACTACACTAAAATTTTATTATGACAATGGTACAACCATTTTTCATCTCCCATTCCATAAAATGGGGAATGAAAACATCTTTTTTGCGTATGTGTGGATTATTACCTGATGTGGTCCGATTTCCATCACTAACACATAAAGCATGTATTTATTATGGATTTAATAAATATATATATTATTTTTGTGAAATAATTATGATTCTGTAAATATAATATATTTCTTACCATCTTACCCTTCCACCCATTGAAAACTTATAATGTCTCTTGTGCACACGTGTGGAATACCACTTCTATGAAGTGTTGTGATTTGTTTTCCACATACAACTACCATGAGTGATTATAAAAATTTATTTAATGTATAAAAATGATAATTATTCATCATATTATGTAACAATTACCCCTTTTACCATGGTGAAACTACTAAATTCATTTTTCAATTTTGAATCATACCTCGTCAAAACAGCCAACATGGACTTAACCGATTAAGTAATTAAATATGTCATCAAAATAAATGAAATAAATAGTATAATTATAAATTAATAAACCTATTAAAGGATCTTAAACAATTATATAATTAATATAATTTTATTATATAGGAGTTAAATAATTTAGGTAGCTATTCGGGACTTGAGGTAAGAGAATTCTTAACTCAATTTCCATTCATTGGGTTATATTTTTTACTTCCTTAACCTTATTATGGAAATATTATGTGAAGTGACCTATGATTATATTATTTTTTATTTCCATTTTTGTTTTTGGTTTTAAAATTGTTACATATAATCGATTAATTAATTAATTATTTCTTCAACTATATGATTATTGTAAGGATTACTCATCTCAACATTTGTTTCTTTGACACATGTCTTGTAATATGTACCTACTTACTTTTATAAGGTGTATATGAAACCAATTGAGAAATTATATCATGAATGAATATTTTATCATCATATTTATTGTTACTTTGATGTTATCAATTTTAGGAGATATTGATTCAAATGTTATAAAAGATTCAAGCGTTTTTATGGTCGGAATTTCAATTCATTGAGATATAATTCATGTGATACATCATGATTTATTATTTATTTTGTAATTATTTCCCCATGATTATTTTAACATATTATTTCTGGGAAATTATTTTTTTTATAGAATCATATTATATTCCTTCATTCAATGAATTTTTGATTCAAGTATTACCATGCTGTAAGTGCTTATCATATCAAACATTCTTCCATGAGTCATGTTCTAATTAATGAACAAATATTAATTTATATGGTGTATACACTAACTCTTGACATATAATATCATGACTATTTTTATAATTGTGATATTTTATGTTCCAAATAACATTCTTTCTTTTAAATGATTTTTTAGAAAAACATAAAAATGTTTTTCTTTATAAAGTTTGTTTTAGAGTTTTTATAGGATAAACAAACTCTTCATGCATGTTATTTATATAATTTAATTTTATAAAAATAAATGATTTATCAGTGATATTTTATATAATATTTGACCTTTTTTAAAAATAATTAAGAGGAAATTTATAAAAAATTTCCACTTGGGTCATTTTTTACTATCATTACAAAATTTTGAGAAGAATTTTTATATTTTAAAATTAATAAAAGATAGATTTTACTACCATTATAAAAATTCCCTTTTTCATGATTAATTTATATGTTTCCAATTTTATTTCGAAATAAGATATTTTACCCAATTTTAGATAATTTTTTAAAAAATAATACCAATAGTACAATATTTTCCATAGTTTCAAAAGAAATATTTATAATATTATTTTAACAAAATATTACACTACAAAACATCCTTTAATGATTCCCATGTTGAACTAGTAAAATGATCTTATGATACCATCCATATTTTTTCTCTATATGTATTATGATGATTGTTTTAAATAGATTATCATGAATCTAGTGTATTTTCCAGGGTTAAATAATTCTATAATGGTATACATGTTGTTTTTAAATGATTGATGATGAAAATTTAAGATTACATGAGTTATATCTGTGTATAGTATTTGAAAATTATGGTTGATGATAGATGAGTCTTATCTAGATCATGTTGATGGGTGAGCCCGATATAGCTTATACGATTGGTGAGTCAGATATAACTCTCCAACTCATTGAGTAATGTTAATTGTATTTAATGGAAAGGAGGAGAAAGGTATCCTAGGAGGTTTATCCTACGGATTTAACTAAGATCTAGTTATTTCATACATGAGTGATGAAAATAATGCTCCATGATACCAACAAGTATTCTCTATGATTTCTATGAATTTTTATTTGTTCCCTTCACCATGATATACATCACATGGCTCATGATTATTGATTATTGTGAATCTTGCCTATGTTAAAGCTTACTACATTTCACATGGTTAATGATCTAGGTTTTATTGGTATTTATTCTCTTATGTAATTCTCATAAACCTTTAATAAGCTCTTATACACTTATAAATAATGATATAAAGTGATATATGTATAGAAGGTTCTCTTGTGGGAGATGATGATGTCTTAATATGGAATAATAAATGCTGGGTATAGTAGAAAAAAATTACCACATGAGGACATGGGTATTATTATATAATAGTTGGTCCTAATCATGTAATACTCTAAACCTAAAAGGTCTTAGTGTTTGTAAGTGATTCAATATTTTTGTTTAATGTTTTATGTTTTGGATGGATAAAATTGGATCCTGTTTATCAATATCAATTCTATAATGTAAAGATTATGTTATTATCATCACATTAGGAAGTGTCAATTAATGCTATTATAAAGCATATCCAAAATCGTAGTTAAATAATATATTTATTTAATAAATGAATAAATATTATTATTTAAACTAAGAAATAATATTTATTCAGCTTATTTTGATCGTATAGATTCAATCACGAGTTATTAGAAATATAATATATGTGAATTGAATATTAAATAATTCTTATTTTTCATCTGGTAAATATTGAATATTTATTTTTCTCTTTTTTTATTTTCAAATTAATAAATCATATTTATTTATTAAATAAATATTTAGATGGTTACGTGAATATTAAAAAATATTCATTTTCCAGTTTTGGAATATAATGTTTTATTAATGAATGATTAATATAAAGATATTAATTTAAATAAATAAATATTTTTAAATTAAGGTTCACTAAATGTTCAGAAGGATTGATGGGACAAGTTAAGGTCTTAGTGGAAATGATATATTTTATTTAATATCATTCAAATAAATAAATATTTATTTATTTAGGAAATGATATTTAAATAGTTGTGAGTTATCACATGTAATGGAGGATAATAATAATTATATTATTATTATTTAACAAGGGATTTTATTTAGAGTTAACAAATAGATAAAGGTCTTAGAGAAATTATTAATTATCTAACCAAAGATATATAAACCCATCTTCTATCATTTTGAAAGGAATGTGAAGTGATAATCAGTGTGCAAAAAAAATTCTCTGAAAGTAAATTCTCTCAAAACCATGGAGAAACCATTGAAGAACACTATTAAGACTTAGAAAAAATAATCCTAATCCTCCATCTTAAGAAAAATAGAACAATAAAAGAATCATTCTGCCCTAAATGGATTTATTTTGTGATCAATAGTGAATGATGTAAGGAAATCAGTACGCTTTTACTAGCACCCATATATCCATTGGTGATGTTCTAAGGTTTTTGGAGATTGTGTGAATATCATTAGATGGATTCTACATTGAAATGAAATAACAATACCACAAGGCTATCTGACAAGATTTTTCAGTGAAGAAGGAAAACCAATCCAAGGCATTTCTTTTTTTAAGTTACATACAAATTTCATGTGAAGAGACCCTATCTTCAAATCTTTTGGGTCACTATTCATCCAGTCTATGGATTTATTCAAATAAACATAAAAGTAAATTATTGGGAATGGGACCAACCCAACTAATTCTTCACACTATACCATTCAAGTGGTAATATAGTGGTCACATATTAATTTATAATTATCCATAAATTCATTTATTAATACATATTTTAATATTAGTATTTTATTTATAGTTTTTCATTATTTAATAAAACATTTGAGATATTATAATTGTTCATTTTCATGTGACCATGAATAGGACCAAAATATATGTAGAACGTTTGAAAATCTAATCCAAAGGTTCTAGATATGATGGCTGGATGATGTTATTACACCACATGAAATTAAAATTGCACACTGTGTAATCTTTTCAATCACACTAGTAAATGCCTTGATAATAAAAAAAGTGTCATGTAAGTGACATTACACAACATGCATAATTACATGTATATGGACTGCTAGTTAGCATGTGACTTGATAGGGTTACACGACGTTTAGATGATGTTCGCATAGTGTACTCCAAAAGGATTTACCGCATGTAAATTATAGAGGTCATGTGTTCAAAGTATGTGATGTGAAATTTATTACATTCAATAAATACATGACTTATATTGACTTCTAGTTGTGTAATATGGGAAAAAATGGATTACACATCATCTAACTATCAATACATATAATGTACCTCTTTATTACTCATACAAAATATAAAGAATCTCCCTCATTGTGTAGTGAAGGTAAGCCATAAATGAATTAAACATCATGTAATTCATGCCAGATCATGATAAATACATATTGAAATAATATTTTCATTTGAGTTAAAAGGTGAAATGAAATATTAATTTTTAGAAAAACCAAGCTAAATAGTGTGTAACTAGTTTACATGCCTAACATGGGTTTTATAAAAATTACATTCCATGTAATTCTTATAGGGTTTTGTGGAGTTTATTTCTTATAATTAATTATTTTTTATTCTATTTTTCCAATACACACCATGTATAAGTGTTGTACTTATTGTGTACTCCATGGGAAGATCCAACAGTACACATAACACATATTAATGGAATTTTGTGTGGTGATAAATGGCATCTAGAATACATAGGATAACCTAAAAACAACTTTATATGTAATATTATGACAAGTCTTGTATGATTACATGCCTTGTAAGTACACAATATAGGACCAGAACCATAATCTATATATATCACATGTTATTTAAAGTGATAGTACACACCATATAAGTACTGTAGAATGTAACAAAATCTATTTATTAATGTAATACACCATGTCCAGAAATGTTATAATCTCAGGGTATTTTTTGAGAGGAAAATTAAGATGAAAAAATTTTAATATAATACACCATGTCCAGATAGGTTATGAAAATTTGAGGGATTTTTATTTTTTGGTTTTTTGGATTGTTAATTTTGAGAACCAAGACTCAAAATGTGATTTTCAGAGTTTGAACGTCATTAAATAGCCACTTTAGATAGGATTCAAGACTTGGGTGGTGAACTATGAAATTAGGGGGGTTTCAGAGGAGGAACATGTGGCCAAGGATGTTTAAAAATAGAAATAACATCATTTCATGATGTGAAAAGGGTGTTCACACCAAGAGTTTTGGGGGAGAGGGAGAAAATCCCCTGTCTAGGTGGTTTATGATGTAAACCATAGGCCCACACCATGAAAGGGATTTACTATGTTTTTTCATAATTTAAGAAGGGGGGATCATCCCCACTATCTTTTTAATTGTATAGACACACATAGGGAGGCCTTAACTGTACCTCCCCCACTATCCCCACCCTTGATATAATGTGTTTTTTGTGACGTACCAGTTCTAGGTGGCGTCAAGAGGCACCCCGTAACCAGTTGGTCACATGGAATCATGTGCATTTGCCCAAATTCCATAGGCTACCGACTAGCAGAGAGGGCCTTATGTACGATAGGTGGATACTATGCCCTAATTGGTAGAGTAACACATTGGATGTTAAATAGATAACAATAGAGGAAGTAGTAATAATATCATACAATAGTAACAACAGAAGACTGGAAATAAATAAACAACTGGAACTCAGATATATAATGATGCATGATACATATGTCTAGGAAAATATCCAAACAAGCCACAATGATGAAATACAATACCAAACCAAAGTACAATGAAAACAAATAAAAAACTCCTCAACATCACAAGCCTCAGCTAGGTCCCATTCTCTTTAGCTCCTCAGCAATAAAGTACCTAAAGTAGAAGGGTGCTTGTCCTTATCTTTACGTACTTCAATATAATCTATTTGGGCCCAAAATCATGAAAAAACCAGGTTGCGAGACTAATACCAATAAACAACCACCCATAGATCTGTGCCTAACAGTCAGTGAATATATATGGAAGGCAATAAGCAAAAAGAATCAGTAACCAAGGAAGTACTCATCAGCAAACAGTCCTACAGTTCAATTACATTCAATATCATATATCAGGTAAGTATATAATCATAAATAGGTAACCTTTTAGGAATTAGTAATATCCTAACCCATCTGGTTCAACCAAACAAATAGAAGCAACCCTTGGGTAAGTACTCACAATATAACCCATTTGGTTCAGCTTTAGTAAAGACTCTATGAGGAAGCACTCATCGTCAATTCCCCATGTGGTCACGTATCAGTAACTAATAGGAACTCCAAGGAAGCACTCAATGTCATATTCCCCATATGGCCCATAATTAATAATCTACAGATACTCTGAGGGTGAACAAATCCCATCCTCCTATGGTCTCACATAGTAAAGATAGGCAGAGACTCTAGAGAATCCCTCAACATTTATTCTCCCTATGGTCTACTACATTAGGTTCTCATGGCCCTGTGTAAGTAAATCATGAAAAAATGATAAAGTTAGAGAAATTAAACCACTGGAAATTCTTGGAAAAACAATCAACAGCATATCATATCATGTAAGATAAAATCACTCCATCCTACAATACTAGGCATGGAATCTAAAGTAGCTTAACATGAAAGCTAGACCAAATGGTCAAAACACACAAACATTGGGAAAACATCCACAACATGGAAAAGTTAACCCTATTCACAAAAATTAACCTCCATCCAAACAAAACAAGGCATGGTAGGCAATAATAGGGCTAAAAACCATAAACACGCAATACCCTAAATTAGGTTATTGGGAAATTTTGCACATACAACTCAAAAACTAACTACGAAATAGCACAAAACACCTACCTTAGTGTCATGAGATCGATATACATGAAACTCTGGCATTGAATCTCCCTAGAACACCATAGATTTACAATAATGATAAAAACGTTCATCTTAGGATATCTCGTGAAATAGGATAAATCAGGAGACGAGGGTCTAGAAGAAGGAAGAGCTTACCGTAGCGATTAAAATTCAATCAACGACGGGCGATTTGGAGAACGGCTGCTATGTTGGGGGCTTGGAGAATAATTGGCAGTCTCGTTCACTCCTGGATGATATAGGTTGAGAAGAAGGTCATTCTTCCAATTATTTTTGACCCTAGTTTGTTTAATGATATAAAAATAAAGTACATGGGGTTTAATTTAGAAGTACCAGACGTGTACATGACTTAACTAGCCACCACTTTAGGCGGTCTCTAGGTCACCACACACATCCATGTGCTCAGCCATCACACGGCCAGCACACGGCTACCCACGAAAATAGAGTACATGGAATGAACTCCTGAAATTTATAGAAACTCCTCCTATTCTCAAAAACAATAAAAAAGATAACCCATGCCTGATAAGAAGATCTGTGTTCTTACAAACTTCCCCCCATAAAGAAATTCATCCCCAAATTTTCCTAGTAAGGTAGTGTAGAAGAAGAATCCTTTAATAGCTCTGGCCACTATGATTATACATCAGCCGCTCTCTCCCTGGTCTCGTCCTGTACTCGCCCATGCTGCTATAGCACTCATACCAGGGGAATAGACCGGCCACAAAGAACCTCCACATTTTAGTCAATAATTTGGATAGGATTATCCATGAATGTTGTGTCCACCTCTAACTCAACCTCCTCAGGATGGAAAACATGAGACGGGGCAGGGATGTAATGTCAAAGCTGAGAAATGTGGAATACATCAGGCATAGCCCAGTACATATGAGGTAACTGCAGCCAATAGGAAACCGGCCCATCCCTTTCAAAAACATCAAATGGCCCAACGTACCTCGACAAAAGCTTACCAAGTCTTCTAATCCACCTGTGTAACATCGTCGGTCTGACACATAGGAAAACCTAATCTCTGACCTCACACTCTAGAGGTCATCTCCGTCGATCGGCTTAAGACTTCTGTCCAGACTGTGCAAAATCCATCCTCTTCCGAATCAACTCAATCTGTTCTGTGGTCTCCTGGACAAGATGAGGTCCCAGCATCACTGCCTCTCCTGCCTCTAGCCCACATAATGGTGATTGGCCTGGCCTACTGTACAAAGCCTCATATGGTTCCATTTGAATAGTTTCTTGAAAAATATTACAGTTGGAAAATTCCACAGGAGGTTTGTGCTTCTCCCAAGAACCTCCAAAAACCATGATGCATGCTCGAAGAATATCCTCAGCACCTGAATCGTACCCTCGGATTGGAAATCAATCTGAGGATGGTAATATGTACTCAAAAGTACCTATGTACCCAAAGCCTTATGAAGTCCCTTCCATACCCAAGAAGTAAAACACGTGTCCATGTCTGAATTAATGGATTCTGGGACCCCATCTAGACGTACAATCTATCAGATGTACAATATTCCCAACTCATCATCACTAAAGGTCTCCTTGATTAGAAGGAAGTGAGAAACCTTTGTGAGTCTGTCAATGACAACCAAGAATTCATCATTCCCTCTAGGCGACCTTGGAAAAACTTTCAAAAAATCTATCGTGACATCGTTCCACTTCCACTTGGGAATGGTTAACTACTGCAAAAGTCATGCTAGTCACTGATGCTCCACCTTCACCTACTGACAGCTGAAACACCTCATGAAGAAACCAACAATATCTCTCTTCATACTTGGCCACCAATAGTGACAGTGTAGATCATGATACATCTTGGTGACACCAGGATGAAGTTCCCAAACTGAGGAATTAAAGTCCCACATCATCTCCTTATGTATGTCTACTGAAACCCATACACGCCCATGAAAATTCAAGATCGCATCCTTGCCTATGGTCCATCCATAAATAGGGCCCTCTCCCAACATGCACTTCTATAAGACTAGGCCTTCAGAATCTGAAAGCTGCCTCACTCACACTATATCAAGAATGGTAGAGGTAATAACTATAAAATAAAGAAATTTCTTCCCCATTATATTGTGCACATCAAAATGCATCATAGAGAACATATCCATAAGCTTCCACTCACCGCTAGCCTCCTAAACTACCTGTATCTACGTCCTCCTACTCAACACATCAGCCAATGCATTTCCCATCCCAGGAAAATATGTGAGCTCAATGTCAAAAGATTGAAGGAACTCAACCCACTTTCACTATCTCAAATTCATGTCATTCTGAGGGCAGATATACTTGAGAATTTTGTGGTTGGTGAAATCCATGAAATTCTCTCCTAGGCGATAATGTCTCCAACAACATAATTCATGAACAACCATAGCCAACTCGAGATCATGCATCATGTAATTACTCTCATGTTGCCTCAACAGCTAAGACTGGTACTCAACGACTCCTTCTCCCTACATAAGCACAGATCCCAACATAAAACCTGAAGCATAATACTAAATTGTATAGCTCATTCCTGGATCTATAAATACTAGTATCGATGATAATGTCAACCTACTTTTAATCTCCTAAAAGGTTGACTAACAAGAATCTGACCACAAGTACTTCACAACCTTCGTAGTCAGTACTGTCAGTGGCACTAGTAAGTGTAAAATGTCTTATATGAAACATCTGTAGTGTCCAGCAAGCCCTAGAAAACTTCATACCTCAAATACTTTCTTTGGCTGATCCCAAGAAACTACTACTCTCACTTTCTCTGAGTCTATTGATACTTCTGTCTCTAATATAAGAAGAACCAAGAAGTGAATCTGGTTCATCCAAAAGTGGAATTTTGATTTCTTGTCATATAACTGATTCTCTCTTACTGTACTCAAAACTATCTCAAGATATATGGCATGGTCACGTCGAGTGTGAGAGTACACCAAGATATCATCCATGAAGACTTCCACGAATGAATCCATGTATGGATGGAACACTTAGTTCTTCAGGGCCTTGAAGACTGTAGGCGCGTTCTTGAGACCGAATTACATAATCACATACTTGTATAGACCATACCTGCTCTGGAAGGCTATAAGAGGTATATCATATGGTCTAGCATTCAATTGATGGTAATCAGACCTCAAGTCAATCTTTGAGAACAACCTGGTTCCAAGAAACTGAACAAACATATCATCCATTCTCAGCAAGGGATATCGGTTCTTTGTCTTCAACTGGTTCAACTTCCGATAATCCAAGAATAGTCTGAGGGTACTGTCAACATTCTTCGCAAATAGGACATATGATCCCAAAGGATAAATATTGGGTCAGATGAAACCCTTTACCTACAACTCTTCAAACAGTTACATGATCTCATGTACCTCTTGTGTATCCATCCCATAAGGAAGAATGGACATCAGTGTCGCTCCTAGAAAAACCTAAATTGAGAAGTCCACCTCTCACTCCAGAGGGAAACCTGGAAAGTAATCTAAAAGAAGTCTATGAAATGATCCACCAATGTAGTAAATTCCATCTGTGAAGTCCCATGGTCATCTAGTTATAGACTAGAAATTTGGGATGTTACTCCTGCAAACCCATGATGCTCGGGTCCCACTCTACTCGCATGGACATACCATTCACCCTTATAAATAACTGATCTACCATATTGTGGTGTTAAACTCACTCTATGGTGATAGAAATTGACAACAGCTAGTAAGGGAACCCACCAGTCCATTCTGAGAGTGAAATCATTTCTTTTAATCTCTAGGACATAAAGTTACCATAAGAAGTAACACTCACCAACCTCAAGAGGGAACTACTTGCATTGATGTACACAGTCCATTCTTGTCCCCAACAGAGTGTCTAGAATCAAGATATCAGCATCAGAAAAGATACAGATCCCAAGGCTCTCCAAAATAGTAACTAAAATGAAGCTTTGGGAAGCCCTTGTATGGAAAATAGTTGAAGCTAAAACTAAGGTAAATAGGATCGTACCTCGATCTGTAGAGGGTCCAGGAACACGCTCCTACTAGTTTTGCTCCACTGCAAAATTATAACCTGCACCGTGACCCTATGGCCCTACCTAACCACCCTAAGTTGGTCCATCATGTTGTCACTGAATTCCAAGAAACTGACTACCTTATACACGACCTCCACATCGGCATGAACGTCTTGAAGAACTCCAATTCCAAGACTGGTGATAAACCAGTGGTGCTGCTCCCGAATGAGGAGTTATAGAAGAACACTTTTCACCACCTACTCGTGAGAAGATCTGATAGAAATGCTGATGATGATGCATCTTTCTACATGATCGGCATTCCACTGGGTCTCTCGGGCAATGTGGACTCATATTCCCGCTCTTCCCGCATTAGTTTCACACCACCTGGATACTATAAGATGCCTCTCACCTCCTTAGATCTCCACACGTAGACTCCCTCCAGCACTTCCTGCTGTTAATAAGAGGGATACTAACTCCAAATGTCGAGCCACCCTGGCTCACAACTCTAGAATCTCTCAGATTGAACTCTATGATCAGTGCCTGGTTGACTATTTATGTGATGGAAGTCAACCTAAATATGTTCACCATAGATCGGATGTTGCGCCTTATACCATCCTCAAACTTCTTTGACATGAATAACTCATCACCTCCTAGGATGGGCGTGAAGCACTGCAGCTCTGTAATGTGAGAAGAATACTCCATAATAGAAAGAGTACCCTACTCCAGACACCTAAAATATCGGGCTCGTCCGGCCCTCAAAGTCTTTATATAGAAGTAGTCATAGAAGGCACCCTGGAACTCATCCTAAGACATAACCTGTTGGAATCCTACTGGGGAGATCACATCACACCATTTCTTAGAGGAATACAAAAGTATATAAGTAGCAAGCTTCACCCTCATCTCTGGAGACATCTCTAGATGATTGATGATAGAAAGCCTGACTTATAACTATGAATCTGATACCTGAGGTCCTCTGCCCCTTATGAAAGTGGGAAGATACTACAAGTGAAAATATGGAATCAGCTCTCCCATAAATGGGTTAGGATGCAGTACTTAACAGAAGGTATGCATGAACCTCATAAAGCTCCCTCGGAACTATACGTTAGCACTTGTGTCCAAAATGAAAACTAGTGCCAAGACTGGCACTACAAGAGGATTTGCAGGTAGTCCCTGATCAGCCATGTCTGGTGACTGATCACTGCCCTATAAATCATGTTCAATCGAAGGACATATCAGTGGCATGACTCTGCAAGGTCAGGCACACACCTTAGTAAAGATTTTCAAGTACTGAAAACTGTAAGTGTATTAAGGGAATAGGAGAAAGAAACCATTCAAAATTTTCAAAACATATATACATGGTGTGTATAATTCCTACACGATGTGTTCCATTTAGGCCTTCAGATGGGCATGTATGCCTACTAACCCAGGTCGTGTAACACCCCATATACATGGCGTGTTGTCCTAACACACGACGTGTACTTGAATCCACTTCCCCTAACTGAGTTACCTTACATGGATAAGCCGCACGGTTCTCCTAGAACATGTATACATAGTGTGTTAGTGCTAGAAACAGCATGTACTAAATGAACATCACCGACCAGTGTTGTTAGTGACACGGCTGGTACATGGCTGACTCTACACAACATGTTTGTGCCAGCCACGATGTGTACTAGAAATATTTCACCGTCCCGTGTTTTTCATTATACATCTGTATACTTGGGTTACACTACACAGCATTTTGAAGTTTATATGGTGTGTATAACTGATGTTTTATCCATCTATGTCATTAGTCACATGGGTAGACACATGGTCTATACACACACTATGTACATCTAGTACATGACGTTTCCCACAAAGATTTCCCAACCCTGTGTCTCTGCCCACATAGTTAGTGATAGGGTTAGAGACTACATGACGTGTACATATAGTTCAGGGCATGTACTTAAGAAAAATAGTTCCTTCTCGAATAGATGGACACACGACATGTATTCATCATTACACGCCAGGTATTTTGGCATTTTTCTAGACAATATGCCTATAAAACTACTCCAAAAGCACAGAAAACATGGAAAATAACATTAATGTTCTAAATTCTAATCTGTGAGGGCCCATAATCCCCACGAATCAATTCTTGCAATCTTATACATGTCGTAATCAAGTATAATATTGAAATGATCCCCCAAATTCTGGTCCATGAGGGCCCATAACACCACAAGAACCAAAGTTTGACGTTTATTCAAACAAAACCATATGAAAACCAATACCCAATCGAAAAGAAGGTATTCTATCAAGGCATCTATCACAATAGAATGAATATATATCACAACATCTATCACAACAACATGAAATCACGAATGCACCCTAAATGGCATGGCAAGAATGCCTGACATGTGATTTATAGCAAGTGCCTATATGAGGCATGAGATTGAATACCTTTAACTCAACGGGTTGCAAACAAATAGAACCTCAACAATATCAATGATAAAATCACAAAGAATGTGAGTCACCCAACGTTGAAATCAAATCAACTGTAAAATTTCAAAATCAGAAGAATCACAATATACAAGGTAGATTGTATTTTCCTTGTACACAGGTGAGCTACTCATGGGCACAAATTCTTACCAAGTACCTATTCAATCCTATCCCTGAATATAGGCTCCAAATAGTATATCAAGAAGAAAATAATCCCTTTGATACAACTTTGTAACATCCCAGTTCTAGGTTCCGCCCTAAGGCACCCCGTACCCAGTTTTTCACAAGGCCTCCAGCACATTTCCCTAAATGCCAGAGGTTGCCGACTAGAAGCAGCAGTTATGGGTGGGATAGTGGTGAAACTATTCCCTCATTGGTAGAGAAACATAGCAAAATTAAAATAGATAACTATAGAAGAAGCTATAATAATACCATACTACAGTAACAACAGCAGACTGGAAATAAATAAACAACTAGAGCACATATATATAATGATGCATGATACATATGTCTAGGAAAATAACCAAATAAGTCACAATGTTGGAATAAATTACAAAAAAAATGTAGAAAGAAAACAATAAACAACTCCTCAACATTGTAAGCCACAGATTGATCCCATGCTCTCCATCTCCTCAGTAATCAAGTAGCTAAAGTAGATGGGTTCTTGACCTTATCTATACCTCCAGAAATATAATCTATTTGGGACCAAATGCATGACCCAAATAGGTTGTGAGACTAATCCCAGTAGAAAACCTCCCAAATATCTATGCCTACCTGTCAGTGAATATATATGGTAGGAAATAAGAAAAAAGAAGCTGTAACCAAGGAAGTACTCAGTAGCAAAAAATCCTACAGTTCAATTTCATTCAATTTCATATACCAAGTAAGTAGATAAGCACAAACAGGTAAACTTATGGGATGTAATCACATCCTAACCCCTCTGGTTCAACCAAACAAACAAAAGCAACCCTCTGGGATATACTCATAGTATAACCCCTCTGTTTCAGCTATAGAAAACACTCTATGAGGAAGCACTCACTGTCAATTCCCCATGTGGTATCATATCAGTAACTAATAGGCACTCTTAGGAAGAACTCAATGTCTAATTCCCCATGTGTCCCATAACAAGGAAACTACATACACTCTGAGAGAGCAAAAACTCCATCCCCCCTATGGTCTTGGAATGCAAACAAAGACAGACAATCTGGAGAAGCCCTCAACATCCACTTTCTCTATGGTCCAGTACACCAAGTTCTCATGGCCCTATGTAAGTCCATCATGAAAAAATGATAAAAGGATGGAAAAGTAAACCACAAGAACTACTTGTCTAAACAATCTACAAAATATCAAAGCATGTAAGATAAAATCACTCCATCCTACAATACTAGGCATTGAAAGTTAAGCTACCTAAAAGGAAATCTAAAACAAATAGTGAAAACATGCAGACATGCGAAAAAAATCCCTAGAAAGGAAATGTTAACCCTATTCACAACAATTAACCACTATCCGAACTAAACACGACATATCAGGAAATAACAGGGTTAAAATACATAAACATGCAACACCCAAAACAAGGGTATTGGGTAATTTTTCCCTATACAACTCAAAGACTAACAACGGAAAGGCACAGACAACCTACCTCAGTGTGGTGATATTGATATACATAAACCTTAGGCCTTGAATCTCTCTATAACACTGTAGATAAACAAAAATGATAAAAACATTCAACCGAGGATATCTTGAGAAAGAGAAAAAAATATGGAGATGAGGCTCTAGATGAAGGAAGAGATTACTATGGCGATTCTGATGCAATTGACAACGGTCGATTAGGAGAACAGACGACGAGTCGGTGGCTCAGAGAAGAATTGGAAATCTCATTCACTCCTTGATGAGATAGGTCATGAAGGAGGTCATTCTATCAACTTTACGCGACCCCGATACATTTAATGAAATAAAAAGAAATTACATGATGTGTACTTTAGATGTACATGGAATGAACTTGCCTTAACTGGACCCCGCTTTAGGTAGTTTCCAAGAAACCACACACGGACATGTGCTCTGCCATCACACTCCCAACACATGGCTACCCACAACAACTGAGTACATGACCTGTACTTATAATTACATGAAGTGTACTCTTGAAATTTCCATAAACTCCACTTTTTTTCAAAAACACTAGAAATTAGAACCCATACCTGAAAAGAATATCTTGGTTCTTACATTTTTTGTGTGATTTTTATAGAATTATAGTTCAGATCCTTCCTAAACATCTCTCCATTTATTACTCCTATCATTTTTATCTTGATTTTGGTAACCTCTGTTTAGCGTTTCAATTCTGATTCCATCAGATCATGGTGAAATTGACCATTTTAGGTGGGAATTTTTATCAACTTGTGTAAAGGAAGATCTGCGATGATGTATTCATGATGCAATGTTCTATTTGGATTTATGTATGTTGTGATGAAATTTTATTTAGGGGTTTTGGCAGAATTTAAATTAATTTATCCATGGATTTGATGGTTTTTTTCTTACTTTTACATGGAATGTGGTCAATAGTACAGCATGGGGAATTGAAAAGTGTTTGGTTTTAGTTTTTCTATGATGAGGAAAACTGGGGAGTTTTTAAGTGATTCTTCCAAATTGATTTATATTATAAAATTAAATATAATTGTTAAATAATTATAATTTGATCATATCTAATTAAATCAGATATATTGGCATGATTTAGGGCCTTGCAATTTTGGATGATGGTCTGATGGACTTGGACAAGCCTGGGCAGAGCTATCAGTGTACAGTTTAAATTGTAAATGGATTGAGATTGAGGTTGTTTTTCCCTCAAAAATGCACTATGTAATTTTAATTTATTTATTCCACATTTTAATATAATGTGTGGTATTTGTGTTATTGGATAATGAGATTTTAAATTTAAATAAATTGACTTGTTAGAATGCAATTCCTAGTCTGAAAAAAGTGCTAAGGGCCACGACAGGCCCTTTGGCGCTGGCTTTACAGACTCTATATCTGATGGACATGAACATGATTATAATAAATTATATTTGAAAATAGGACCTTTATGGGTGTAAATTATATGTATTACCCTAGTTGTAGGTTCCCCCATTGACCTCCAGGTAGAGGTGAGTGAAAACTTGAGATAAATGGACAAGGGATTGGCTCTGTGGGAACCTTGAAATGTATTAGGTCATTAATTATAGTTTAAATGAGTGTGGGGTGATCATTATTTTCATAATAGTGTATGATAACCTGTTTTATGATCCTTGGGTAGTTTGACTATCATTCAGGTACTCGGACTGAGCATGCGATGACTTGGGTATTAATAAGGGATTTAAACCTTCTCTATAGTAAGGTGTTTGTATGGATTTTCCTAGGAGTCCAAGGTGGAATTGTGATGGATTGATGATTCCAAGTTATGATATTCCCTCAATATGTTGAGTTCTGACCTAAGAGACTTGTTTTAGATAAGAGGACCCATGAAGTGTATCTTAGTTATGATGAGACTTAGTGATCATCTAGTGACTTTTTAACAGTAGTGAGAGGGAGTGTATGGGAAATGGTTATTAATGATTTTTGGTGTCATCATTCAACTTATATTGATGATTAAATCGTGTTATGGCTGAGAACATGGAAATTCATTCACTAATGTGGCCGACCTCAAAATTCGGATGGGTTTAGGAAAGAGTTCATGTATGGAACCGACATTAAGCATTACATATTGAAGTAATTTTAAACAAGAATTCACATTATTAAATTCTAAAGAATATTTTCTGTTTAGAGTATTATATAATTAGTAATAACTCTTAGATATAAAAACCTTTGATAAAAGTTGGTCACTTATACCCAATATAAATTGTTTTTCATAAATCAAATGTCTTAAAAAAACTAGAATTCTTTTCTATATCAATATAAATAATTTTCCCCATAATATCATCCATGTTTCTATTCTCACCTAAATCATGTTATTTTTTTAAAACATGGTATGATCATAAAATATTATTAAGGGGCATAAAATGAAGAAATATGTTAGTCTAGTGAGAATCCATAAAAATATTTTCATAAAAACATACTTTTTTTATTCGAAAAAAGGAATCATCCTTTCAAAAAGATCAATATCTCACATTTTTAAAATCAATAAATTTTCCTGAAAATACATTATAAAGTATATATAATATAGGTAGGTAACCTAGGACAAAAATATAAATCTCACTCTTACTAATGGATTAACCAATATTGGAAATATCTAACTGCAAAGTACCCAATGCGTCGGAGGTTGTAATGTAACCACCCATCCATGGTTCAGCACGGAACCACACATCAATTGTTTATCCGGTAACTACCCATCATTGTATTATCTCATAAACACCCATAATTTATTTATCAAATAAACACCCTTAACCAAAAAAAATTCCAATAACCATATCATAAACATAAATCATGAATGATTGCATCATAAAAACACTCTTTCAAGAAAATTAAAATTTCATTTTCAAATCAATCATTTTTGAAAAAACACACACATAAAGAAAAAAACATATTCTTTGAAAGTAAAGGTATATACCTATAAATTAGTATTAAAATTATTAAATTGAAATGAAATTTGTAAATTCTTTTCATCCAATATATATAATAAAAACATTCTTTTCGGAAAAATAACTTTAAAAGAGGATTTAAAAAAAACTCCGTCACAAAAATCATATTATTGAAGTGAGAATTAATAAAATGAATTGATTATGTTTATTTTATGTACATATACATTAAAAATTGGAAATAAAAATTAATATATTAACATTTAATAGCACACATCATCTTACCAATACATAATTGCGATGTATATGTCTAACCTGAAGAATTGAAATTGGGATAAGAATTCCCTTATACATTGTAATCAGTCAAATCATATGCACCATAAAATTAATAATTATCAAGTTAAACATTGAAAAACTGGAAGATAAAGAGGTAAATTACATTATATTTTAAATGTATGTATATACACAATTGAAGTTAAATTAGTGGTGAATAAGGTATATATCACACAAAAGTAAAAAGTGAGAAAAGAAACCCTTACCACACACTTCCCTTTTTTTGGTGTATACTCTAATATCATGTATACTGTTTTCAATAAAGTTATTAATTCATTAAATAAATATAATAATATTTATAATACCTTATATGATTCTTTTTTTAACATATTACCGCCCATTCATTAATAATATTTCATTATTTTGGTTGTTTTGGGTGCTTTCGTTTCATGGTTCTGTGATCAGATCATTTGTGTATAATTATGGATTTTATTTTAAAATGGAAATAAAAATATATATATGAAATAAATTTTAATCAAGAAATTTCATAATTTTAACTAGTCCCATATATCATTTTTTTCTGACATGAGAATGATTCATTTGATAATTTGTTAATGTTAAATATTTAGTTTATTTTGGTGATTTTTCAAACATCATGAACTAATTTCATATTATTTAATATTATGTGTATATATTTGTTCCATTACATAAAATTGGTTATAATATAACTATTATAAATTTATTTTACAAAAATTATACTTTTATGACCATCCATGAATCTGGTAATGGAAAACAAAAAATCATTATTCAAGGAGATGATTAAGTTCCATAATTTGGAAAGTGGTTTCGTTTGTTTGAATAAGAGGAGATGTGAAATGAAATAAAAATTATATATTACACTAGAAACATAAAAATCCACTATATAAATGATTATAGAGTTATCATTAATTAACATTTAAAGGAGTAAAGTATAATATAGAATAAGAAAAGAAAATAAGAGCAGTGCTTTGACAAAATTACCTCTTGAATATCACCTCCTTGAAGGACCCCGTGAGGACCTCAGATTTGGTATTTTGGTTAGACCAGAAGAACGTAGATGTGGTACTAGTTATTAGTAGAGTTTTTGAGAGATATTTGGGGAGATTCAAGGAATTTTATGAGAAATGGGGTCATGAGGGGTGGTATTTATACTTGAGGAGGGGTGGTTTTAAGTTATTAAATAATGATTATTGTATATTAAAAAAAATTAGGTAGATAGTTAATATTTTAAAGGTAGGCTATGTTTTATA
The DNA here is from genome assembly GCA_963277665.1 of Viscum album. NCBI lineage: Eukaryota > Viridiplantae > Streptophyta > Magnoliopsida > Santalales > Viscaceae > Viscum > Viscum album. Next base: position 5,899,641 of record CAUJRU010000013.1, on the reverse strand, counting down.
AAAATATCAAATTCCAAATTAAATTTTTATTTTTAAGGTATTTTATGATTTTAGCTTTTAACTTTAACATCATTCATTATTTTACCTATACTGTAGTAATAATTTTTTTAACAGAAATTTTTTTAATTATTGTAAATGAAAATGAAATTAAAACCTAATTTTACCTTGTAACTCATAATATTTAATCCATTTTAAACATTAAAATTCAATATAATTGGAAAAACTAGATTTATAATTAATCCTACAGAAGAGATGAGAAAGCAAGGTTTTAAAGTCAAAATGTTCAAATATTTACAGAGTTTTTATATCAAAATTCAATATAATAATGATTAAAATGACCTAAATTGGATTAATATATGTATTATTGATCTAATTCACCTTTGAAAAAAATTAAAAATATAATTTAACTTTATAAATTAATTAGAAAAAAACCAGTTTTCAATTAAAATTCAGTATTTTTTTCAATATTAATCGAAAAATGATTCTTCATAGAAAAAAATTCATAAAATCACCATAAGATAATTTTTTATTTTTTTATTTAAAAAATAATTTTATATTTTTTCAGATAAAATATATAAAAGTTTCCAAATTTAGTTTTATTATAGGTGCGCCATTATAAGTTGGAAAATATTATTTGTGAAAAAATGTAGTTTTTAGGCTTACAATTGGATATATTATTATATTATTCCTATAAAACAGATATTATGAATTTAAAATCATTTATATAATATATCAAATATACATTTCATTAATATACTCAACTAATAGTGTTTAATTCAATATATTAAGATTCAAATTCCATTTTGGACATACAAAATAGTTTTTTTAAACACATCCTTTATATTCCACAAGTTTTTATTTGAATTTACAATTAATTGGTATCTAATTAATTAATTTATATACAAGCGTAAAATATATTTTAATAATTTAGTTAATCTCATTTATTCCTACTATTCTAATGACTATGTGATAACTATCACATTTAAATAAAAATATTTTGTTATTTCTTTAAGATCAATGTGTCATATCAAGTATGATATTGAATATATTGTTTCATTTTACAATATAAGGATGTTACACCCCCCCCCCATTTTTATAATTTTTTCCCTTTCAATTTGAACTCAGGATCCGAATACCATGGTTTTTTAATTCTCAAAATACCATTTTTGAAATTATACATTATAAAAAGGAGTAATAAAGATTACTTTTAAAAAAGTGAAAAGAACTTATAACGTTCAACTGAGATAAAACATAAAAGTTTTACATGTTGAAGAACATGAACATATTAGATAAAATATAGTGCTCAAGAGATTATATAGAGTGATAGAAAAAATGGTCATGAAAAATTTAACCATTATAAAACTGTAAATCAATGTGGACAAAAATGCCATTGATTTCTCAATATAAAAAGTAACCAGATAAAATTTTTGTTTCAAAATCCTTTTTGTAAATTTAATGAATTATTTTACTACCTAGACTAAGAAAATAAGGAAGCATACCCACTTAACATATATAATTTCATCATTTAATCAATTTCCTCGAAAATATAATCTTTTCTCTAGACGATGAGTATTCAAGATGTATTTTCATACTTGAAGAATCAGAATCAAATTCTATGGATCAAAAAACCCACAAATGTATAATTACCTATTCCTACTATCTTTATGATTATACAAAAACCAAAATTGTTAGTATAAGATAAGTTAATTTCATAAAAATAATAAACTTTCAAAAGATTAAAAACTACTTAATCTCCCAAATTTAACAGTAATAAAACAATATCAACAAAGATCATTCAAAAAATAACTAACCATAAAATTACTCAAAATATTATAGAATAAAATGGAAACCCAAAAATCAAAATTATTTTTTCACATATTCGTCCAAGATAAATTTATCATTTATCATCATATAATATCAATCACTCTTAAAGTCTCATAACAAACTGTAATTTCTATAATCATAAACTCATCAAGATATACTAAATATTCTATTAATAACCTGAATCGGTGTAAATCATATATGTTTCTAAAAGATAAATCATCAATTATTTCTCATATAAAATATAATAGTATTATATTTACCTTTATCATAAAAATTTTATAGAATAATAAACATCATCTGAGATAACATTAATCACTTAATCACCAAATCATTTTCTAATCCCATGGTCATCAATATGATAAACATGTGTTCCCAAAATTAACTTATCCTTTATTATTTATGTAGGTTAATAAAGAAAATAAATTTCATACTAACCAATAAATCATGTAGTCCAGTGGTCGGTGATGCACCATTTTCACCCTACAGTTGTGAGTTCGATCCCCGTGGCCTTTCTAGACATGACGGGTCATCACACGGTCTATAAAGAGTCCTTTTCTAAATCTATATTAATATAATCCTTATAAAATACCAAAACAATTTGAGAAACACTATAATAAATAACCATAATTTATTAAACATTAAATAAATGTTTGTCTCATACCATTCATTTTGTATCCCAAAAGAACCCATAATTACCTAAAAACCAGGGATCATATAAACCACAAAGGTTAACTATACCTTCAAAAGTATGTATAAATAATAGAAATATAATTCTTCATCAAGTAATATTTTTCCATTATAAACATAATGTTTTCATATAACTCATTCTCAATAAAATTATCCAAAAGTACTCCTATAATCAAATAGAGTATTAATACATTGAAACATTTCATCATCCTTAAATATTCCATAACTCTCTAATCCCTTTTGTGTATAAATATAAATTATTTAGCGTTATTCATAATACATTAACTATTATTTTATACATTATTCCATAATACTTAATATCTATAAATAAACATGTGAATCATTTTATATGATTCAACAATTTAAAAACATGAGGTATGAAATAATCTATATTATTTATGTTTCATTTTCAATTTCCTCATCTTTAAATGTAATGGAATCAGGTATTTCTAAAGAAATATTTTCATGGCCTTGTTGAGCCTATTTATGATCCTTATTCTTAGGAAATCTATTTTCATAATGACCATAATTCCCACATTTTAAAAAATTTATTGGTTATTTTGGAAGAACATATTTCCCCTTCACAGACATAACTGAATACTTCCTTTTTCAATTATAGTTTAATGATTTATGACCCCTATGCAACATATAAAACATATTAACATCCTTATAATAAATTTTACTATGTATTTATTTCCACATTCATGACACATAGTTCATTGAATATATTTACCTTTTTTATCATTGTCACGTGAACTTCCAATGGGCTTCATTTGTCTCATATCTTATGCATTAATAAAGTCACCAAGGTCTAAGGGGTAATCATTACTGTTGATAGATGGTTTAGAGTACCCACAAGAGTTCTCATTACATCTCTCATTTTGTTTAGTTGATCATTCATACAAACTTCTCATTTTTCTTCACATCCATTACAACTTTGGTTCCTGATGGATCCAACCAGAAAGCTTATTGTAATTATATCAATAAAATCATAATATACCATATTACGAGGAAGATGGACTCTAAGATATCATTATTCATGTCATATCAAACTCATTCAATTTATCCAAAATAACTAGGTCTATACCAACCATTTTAACCATTTTGGTCATATATGACTTGTAACTTATTTTTAAATAACATCCTAACCTCTAATGTTATCCAAACCTGGCTTTGATACCATATGTAAGGAATATCCCTTAAAAATTACATATTCAAGTGATTTTACATTAGAATTCACATGATTACATTCCCAAAAAATATTAAGTTTATAGTTTTATAAAATTAAGACTAACTCTTAAATAATAAACTCATACGTAAAAAGTGGACACTCATACCCAGTATCCATTTATTCTTAAATCAGTCTTAAAAAACAAAGAAAAAATTATTTTCATGATCAATATTCACAATTTTCCCCTTAATCTAATCCTTTTCTCTATTCTCCCTTAAATACTATGAAAAAAATTTGAGACATGGTTTATTAATAAAATCTTATTAGGGGACATAAAATCATTGAAATCATTCTTTCATTGAGATTCCATACATACTTTTTCATAAAAACATACCTGTTTATTCAAGAAAAGGAATCAAAATTTTTCAAAATATCAATATATTACCTTGTAAAAATCAATCAATTTTTATGAAAAATCATTATAAATAGTATAAAAAATATTTAAGTAACTCGGGACATCATTTTACTTAACACTCTTACAAATGGAGTATCAAATATGTCCAACCTCCAACTTGGGAGTTCCTAATGCATTGGATGTTATAACGTAACCACCTATCCTTGATTTATCATAGAACCACCAGTCATTGGTTTATCAGGTAATCACCCATCATTAGCTTATCATGAAACCACCAAAATTATTTTATTACTCAACCAAATTTCATCATAAAAAATTCCTAGTAACCATGACAAAAACATTAACCCCAAAATAATTCATCATAAAACACTCATAAATGAAAATGAACATCTCATTTTAAAAAACCACGCATGTAAAAGAGAATATTTTTTATTTGAGAGTATCATTATAAAATTTTAAGGTAACCTAAAATATATTAGGGAAAAATTAAATAGGGAAATTATTTTCATTTTATATATATGATAAAAACACTATTTTTGCAAAAAAAAAATAACATTAAAAGAGGTTTTTTAAATGAAAGTCACTTACAAATATTATAAAATTGAAGTGACAATTAATAAAATGAATGATTTATGTGTATTAAATGTGAATAAAAATAAAAAATTTTAAATAAAACATAATATTTTCAATAATCATATCACACATCGTCATATAAAGACATAAACATGGTGTAGAAGTTTAACAAAAATAATAGAAATTGGGTTAAGAATTCCCTTACACTTTGTAATTAGTCAAATCGTATAAACCATAAAAGAAATAATTATAAAATGAACATTTAATTCTATTAATACAATGGTATTTATGATATAATATATCAAATGGTAGTATATACACCCCACAAAAGAAATTGGTGGGGAATAAGTCATATATCTCAGAAATGTAAAAAGTGAGACAAGAAACCCTTACATCAAGCTTCCCTTTAGTGGTGCGTACATTAACCTACTATATAATCATTTAAATAATGTTCGTAACTAATTATATAACTATAAACAAATTTATAACACCATATACTAAAATTTTAGAACATCATACCACCCATTCATTAAAAATATTTCATTAGCTTTGTTGTTTTGAGTACATTTGTTTCATGGTTTCTGATCGGTTCATTTGTGTATAAATATATATTTTATTTTAAAATGAATATAAATCCCCATAAGTGAAATGAAATAGTATTAATATAATTCCTTAATTTTATATGTTCTTAGGTATCTTATAAATTTCTGACATGAGCATTATTTATTTGATAAAATTGATATGATAATTGTGTAGTGTATTTTTGTTGTTTTTTCCAAACACTACGAACTCGTTTCTTATTATTTATTATTATGTGTATAAATTAGATCGAAAACCTGAAATATATTATTATATACCTAAAAAATATAATTTAATCATAATTATACTTTTATGACCATCCATGAAGGTGTCAATGGAAAATGAAAAATCGATATTCAAGGAGATGGTTAACCACCATAATTTGGACAATGGCTTCCTTTATTTGAATAAAAAGAGATGAAAAATGCGATAAATATGAGATATTCCATTATAAAAATATCACTATAGTATATTAATGATTTTATAGTTATCTTTACTTAATTTATGAATTAGGTGAGGATAAAATTTAGAAATAAAAAGAAAATAAGATAGGAGATTTGAGAAAATTACCTCTTGAATATAACCTCATCAAAGGACCCCTTGAGGACCTTGGATTTTATATTTTGGTGATAATAGAAGCTGATGTAATTTTTGATAGTGAGAAAGAGATGTTTTGATGGATCTTTTAGTATCTTAATGGCTTTTGAGGTGAAATTAAGTGGTGAGAGTGATATTTATACTTGAGGAGGGGTGGTATTAGGTGATTAAATAACAATTTTTTAGTATTTAAAGCAAACCACATTGAGGTGGAAATAATTCCAAAAACTTATTTCTAAAATTAATTTTTAATAGATATTTATCGTATAAAAAAATATTATATCCATTAAAACTGTATTTTTTTATGTAATTTATGTTTTTTCCTTTTATTTTTACCATGTTTCATTATTTTACCCATATCACGGTAAATATTTTTTTGACAAAGAATGTTTATTATGAATATAAATTAAAATAAACATAAAAAATAATTTGTTACATGTTATTACTAATATGGAATCCATTTTTCCATATTCAATTAACAAAATATGAAAATTTAGATTTAAAATTAATCCCACAGATGGCACAATAAGGCGAGTTATTAAAATGAAAATGTTCAAAAGAATAATGTATCTTTATATACAAATCCAATATTAAAATTATTCTAGTAAACAAAATTGGTTAAATATAATTATAATTTCTCTTATTTTACTTTTAAAAAATAAAAATATAATTTATGCATATAAATTATGTACACAAAAAGTCAGTTTTTAATTACAATTAAGTATTTTTTCTATATTCATCAAAATACAAAAATTCTCACAAAAATACCAAAAATTAATCCTAATATAATTTTTATATTAATCACTAAAAATTGAATTTTATTTTTTCAAAAAAAAATTATAAAATTTTCAAAATTTAGTTTTAAAATAGTTGCACCATTAGAAGGCAACAAAATTTCTTTTTTGAAAGAATATAGATTTTACGATTAAAATTGTATTTATTATTATGTTAAAAATATAAAATATATTAGATGAATTTAAAAAAAATTATTGAATTTTTAAAATATAAATTTCCTTAACATCCTTCACTAATAGTAATTAATTTAATTTATTAAGATAACAATCCATTGCGGACAGAAAAATTAACTTTTTTATAAAAATCATATCCTTTATATTCAATTGGTTTTTATTTTCATTTATAACTAATTGGTAATAATTGAATTCATTTTATAAACATGTTTAAACTATATTTTCATAATTTAGTGATTCTCATTAATTACCACCATTTCAACAGCTAGGTGGTAAGTATCAAATTTAAATAATAACATTTTGACATTTGATTGTGCTTGTTGTGGTGTATCTTGTATGATATTGGAGATAGTTATTCATTTTAAAATATTGGTATGATACAGGTCAACCCCATAGAGATTCATTATATGATATTATTTTGTGTGATGCCCACTGAGAAATGAATGTTTGGGCTACTTATGAACTGCTCCTAAGAGTTGGGTAAGGCCTAAGGGTGTGTTTTTTGATGGTATGGAGTTCAGATTACTACTAGTTTGGGAAACCTAGAAAATTAAAATAAGAGTCAGGTGCGGAATTTGATCATGTTTCAGGATTCCATGGATTTGAAGCCAAGATACCATGATTTGGGATAACTTGTATTTGTTCCTTAGAGTTGAGAAGATATACTAGGATTTGGGTTGGCATGTATTGGAGATACGATTTCTATGGTTTGGGATACCTTAGATTTGATCCTCACAGTTCAGATAATGTAAAGACCCAAGCATAACGTGCATGGACATTTCATTAATTTTGTAGAATAATTAATACATAACAAAAATAGATGCCCAAAAATTGAATTAGTTTATTGTATTTTGAAACTTAGATCATATTCATCTAATCATAGTGAATGATGTTCAAAATCTCCCATAAAGATATTCCCCTTTTGTTTTCCTACCTAAAATATTTCTTTATATCCATGGGAAAAGAATACATAAAAAGGGTGAGCACAGATGCACAATAAGGGTAATCTTGGATAACATAAAAAAACCCTAAACATTTGAACCTAAAAACATAATCATAAAATTTAAAAATCAAATTTTTGAGTAATGACATAAATCTTGGTGGTACGTAAGGCATAGATCATAAAGTAACATTAATCATGATAAAATATCAGGGGAGTAAAACATGTAATTGTGGAAAACCATTACTCACATTATATGATTTCTATAGTAGCCAAGGCATTGCTACCAAGACCATCATAGTGGAAAAAGTCCATTAATGAATTGGGTTTACCTGCTATTCCAGCCCTGTATTACTGAACCAGATTTACAGGTTGTTCCAGCCATGTCAATATCATGAGATATAAATCTTTACCCAATGAATTGGATAGAGATATGGGTCCCACCCATCTCATAATTAATTCATTCTAACATGTTCCAGAAAACAGAAATCATTCAATCTTTTCATAACCTAATAAACAATATCAGTGTTCTTCAACATAATTCCATCACAACACAATCCATAAAAAATACCATTCCATACCTAACATAATAAAATCATAGTAACAAAAGGAATATAAATGTAACTGTAACAACCCGAGATTTTATGAAAAATATTCTTTTAATTTCATTAATTTCTTGTGTTGTATGCTACACCAAGATTACGTTGCGCTATATGCAACACCGTATTAGCTTGCAGTATACGCAACAGTATTATTGGATCGTGTTACACACAATTTTGATAATAGTTATTCTACGTAAGATTGAGTATATATATATATATATATATATTCAATGTATAAATGAAATATGGTTTATTATGTTATACGAAACAAAAAAGGATTCTTTCACAGCACGCAACCCTGACTTTGCTTGCATTACACGCAATCACGACCTTCCTCGATAGCGTGTGTTGTACGCAATACCGGGTTTTACTAAACAATGATATATTATTATATTATTATTATGAACTAGCCATTATGAATATTCTTAAATAAATTTTTAATCTTATAAAATTATTATTCATCTTACACATTTTTTTAAACATTGTATAAGAACAAAATAATTTTTTCGGGTAAAATAAGTATTTTTGAAAAAATGCAGTTTTGCCGCCTTTTGATGGCACACCCACTTTAAATCTAGTTTTTTACATTTTTATAAGTTCAATTTTAAAAAATAAAATTCTTCTTTGAAATAATGAAATAAAAATTTACTTTGGATAAAATTTTCATATCATTCTGGTAACTTTCATATTTTGATGAATAGTAAAAACACGCTATATTTTAATTAAAAACAACTTTTTTTCATCGCAATAATTTATATGGTTAAATTATAATATTTAATGGTTTTAAAGTATAAATAGAATATATTTTTACCATTTAATATAATTTATGTCATTAGCATTGATTCTACCTTGAATTCGTAGGATAAATCAATTCAATCTTTTACAATGTTTTAAAGAAAAACCCATTTTCTTTTGACAATGGGATTAATTTTAATTTAATTTCTGCAACTTTTGTGTATTGAATTTGGAAAAATGGATTCCATATTTGGAATCAGTGGATCCAAATTATGTTAATAAGCTACTTTTTATTTTTGGGATTATGAATAGTAACTACGGTAAATTTTATTTACCAGAGTTAAAAGTAAATTGGGTAATTAAGGGTAAATATAATATTATAAAATTACCCTAACACATGTAAAAATCATATTGGATGACTAAAAGTAGACCCATATCACCTAAGGGTCGGATTATATTCATTTAATGGACTTTTTTCCATGAAAATAATTTAATTATTATTAAAACCAAAGAATGTGACAACATGTCTCTTTCTTAAATATTATAAGTATAATAATTTTACTTTAGTGATAAACTTCATGAAACTTCGAAAATGAATATTATAAATAAATCTAATACAATTATCTACATCATAGTAATTTATTTATAATTTTTAGGGATTAAATAATTATCATTTATTATGACACAAAGATGATGCAGTAATTGTCTTATTAATGAAATAATGACATAATTGATGTTATAAATACCCAAATAAATGTAATTTAATACTTTATATGAATTACACTAATTTTATATGTTAATATGACATGTTATTATTGATTTAATTAACTTTTTTCTAACTAATCAATCTGTTATGAGTTTCACAAAAATCAATTACTAAATAGTGTCAAAATTGACATAAAATAGTTTTTTAAAACAAATATTATATTATTAATTGTTATTTTATTCCTAAAAATCTAAGTTTCTTCAAAATGACTTATATAAGGTTATATATATTAATAATAAACATCTTGGGGTTCTTTTGGCATGATATAGTAAGTTTATTAACCTTATAGTGTAAGAAAACAAGAAGACACGGTAAAAGTAAAATTATCTAACTTAAAGTTATATATAAATGATAAGGTTAAAATAGGAACATAAACTTGTCTAAATTCTATTGGATGAGATTATTTCGACCCATCACCACCTTAGCTTCGAAATAAATCAATTTTATGATATTTAAAACCGAATTTGTCTTTATAATAAAATAATATTTTTAGTTATTCCAAAGGTGCCCCTCTCCTCCCTTATAAAAGGGAACCTCCTCCCTCTATTCCTCACACCACATTGACCCTTCAAGATCGTCCAAACCCTGAAAAATTCTATTCTCCACTTCCCTAACAACATCCTAGAGGTTTTGGTCTTCTTAAAAGACAAATTTTAGTACCCTAAGGGGTGGTTTCAAAGAGGCGTATCGAAGAAGAGGTAATGTCCGTTACCGATTCTTTCATCTTTATTTCTTCTTCCACTTCTTCTTCTTTAGTTGTTTAATTATGAAGTAATAAAATAAGTATCACTCATATACTGATATGTTATTATAAATATGAAACAACCCCATTTCACCTTCTATCCATCCTACGGAAAACAAAATCACCGCGCGTGCGTACGTACGGAATACCGTCTCCACACCGTGGTGTAATCTGTTTTTCCACCAACACCTTACATGGATGAGTATTATGGTGTAAAGCATAACTATACATAGTTATTATAACATCATAATGATTCTGATATATTTTATAATCCACTCCAATTCAATTCAATAATTATGGAAACAATATAATAGCTCGTGTGTACGTACGGACTACCGTCTCCACGACGCGATGAGATTCATTCTCCATGTTAACAATTTAAGAATGATTATATAGTATATATAAGAAATAATAAATATATGACATTATAAAGATACTTTATTTATGTATATATATATATATATGTATGTCATCTACTTAATTCCATTCAACTCAATAAGGAAACGAAAACAGCGTTCATGCGTACGTACGGCCTACCGTCTCCATGAACGGTGTATTTCTTTCAATTTATCGATCTAATATATATATATATATATATATATTATGAATATATATTATATATAAATGATGTTTTATATTATGTAATTATGTAATCATGATCTAAGTAATCATATAAATAATTACAAGTCAAAACACGGATGACAAATGAAACGATTTTACCCAAAACACTCTTTAACATGTAATTTACAAAAGAACGGGTAATATAAAGTCATAAGTGAACCATATATGATATCATAACAATGAATATGATTCTGTAATAAGTCAATGACATTATTTAAATCATTATACAGGAGCTTCGGATACATACGAAGCATACCATACATAAGGTAAGGGATAATTGTGCAAATCTCATTTTTTTCCGAGATTGCTTATTTGTAAGTGTTTACTGGGGTTATTGCTATCATCCTTGTCCATGTTTTATAAAAGGGTATTCATTTATGTTTAAATTCCTTTTTACCCATTTCACTTTTACCCCATGGTATGGAAGGAATCTTTCTTTTATTTACCCTACAAGGTACTTTTTGAACTTTCCGACAAAAGTGCGAGAAGAATGTTTTTTTAACTTATACGACATGAATGGATTTTTAAAACCTTATTTCCAAGAAGAATCCTTTACAAGTTTAAAATTTTATTTTTAATCAACTTCTTTTAAAATTGTATGTCATGTTAAGAAAGGAAAAGTGTTTTTGAAGTAGAAAGGATATTTTCCTCAAGAATGGAGTTCAGGTGTTTTATCAAAATTATTTTCCATCTAAGATAATAAAAGGGTTCTATTTTTATCCCTATTATTACATTGATTGGATTATGTTGTGATGGGATTATTTTTATGAATTCCTTTATCTTATATGAATTGTTTTATGATGTCACGATGTTTAAGTATCCCATTTTTATTACATGGGTTATTCTATGATGTATGGTTTATGATTTTGTGGCACACACAAGAGTGGTATCATTATGAGATGGGTGGGACCTATATCTCCCTCCAATGAATTGGGTAAAGATTTTATATCTCATGAGATAGACATGGCTGGAACGGTAGATTATACCGGTTCAGTGAAACAGGACTAAAACGAGGAGTGAACTCGATTCAGAAAGGGACTTTGCCCACTAAGATAGTCTTGGAAATGAGTCTTGACTAATAAGAAATGATTCTCTATGATTATGTGTGTATGCCACAAAGCTTCATGTTTTAAGTTATGATTATTGGGATTACACTTCACTACTATGATTTATCCCATGTTATGAAATTATGATCTCTTTTGCAGGGTATGATTTCCAAATTGTTATGTTCTTATGAATATGATGTGATTGATATTTCTTTTTTTTACCCTTACTGAGCATTTGAGCTCACCCTTTTATGTTTTCTTTTCCCCAGGATATAAATAAAGGTTTTAGGTAAGGAAAAAAAGTGGAAGATATTTATGGGAGATTTTGAAGATCTTTCACCATGATTAGAAGATTATATTCCGAGTTTCTGAAGACACTAAACTATTACGGTCCTTGTGTGTGTGTTTTTGTTATGTACTACGTATTCTACAAAAGTAATGTAATTTCCATGTAAGTCAAGCTTTGGGTCTCTACATTTGGTATCAGAGCAAAAGTTTAGTCAACCTTTGGAAACTAGGATGCGAAAACGTTAGTGAGATCCCTAGAGATATTTCTAAGGTATGTCTAGGGATGTCCCTAAGGATAAGTATACATATAGGATATAGTCCTAGAACTATGGTAACGATATTAGATTAAACCAAAGATGTTAGATATTGAAGTTACTCCCCCTTTATTATGAATTTTTCCTCTCACACTATTCTTTTTGGGTTTTAGAAAATGGCTAGAAACAAGATGATTCATGATAATGGAGGATATTATGGACAGTGGAATGATATTCTTCATGAGGAACCAAATAAAATGGGATTTGTAAGTCCAAACATCATTATTATGCCGAATCAGAAATCTCATAATATGATCAATAAAGTAAAATTTGTTAAGTTTCCTGACTCAGCTAATAAGAGAAAGATTGAGTTTGAAGATGATCATAGAGGAAAGAAAGTTCAATTTCCCCTATGTAAATCATGTGGGAAGAGGCATCAAGGAGAATGTTTCAAAGGAACTGGAAGATGCTTTGGGTGTGGAAAATAAGGACACAAAGCCAGTAAGTTCAAAGGAAAAGGTTCAGTTAACACCAGGGATAAGGATAATGGTATTGCTACGACATCAACAATGGTTAAATGTTTTAAATGTGGAATGTACGGGCATTATAAAAACCAATTCCCTAAGGGAAAGTCTCATGAAGAGAATCAGTACGGTCGTATGCATAGTATTTATGTTGATGATGATGAAGAGACTACAAATGATATTTGAGATGAAAGAATTATTTATGCTCGGTCAATGTTTTAAGAATGTAGTGGAATGATGACATGTTTATCATGTGTAATGTTGTATAAGTAATCCCATGGTACTATGTAATAAAGATACATCTAAGGATTGTTACATTGTTGTCTTTCCTTGAGTTTTGAAAGTGTATGATTAATGGTACTAGTATCCATGAATGGTTATTCAGATATTTTTGGAATGTAGATGATATGCGCATAATGAAGGGCTAAGGATAAAATTAAATGTTTGATAGTATTCATGATCTCATGACTGATATAAGGAGAAGGTTATATCATGGTTTGATTATATATAATTTTTTGATTTTGGTATGTGGAAAGAGTTATATTTTGATAGCATTCATGTTTTCACTAAGGTTTAATGGGTATTCATTTATCAAGAGAATACATGATTAAGATATTCACATGATTGAAATGTGACCAACAAGATATGTGGGGGATAAATGATCGTATGCTTGATTGATGACATTTCATGTAATAATTTTCTTTATACTATGAGCTTAAACCGAAGTATTTTAGATAAGCCTAAAGATTGGAATGGATTATGTTGTACATAAGTTAGTATTGTTTAAGGATACAACTTTTTTGATATTGTTGATGGGATGTTATAGTAATATAGCTTTAGAAAAAGGACAACCTGCAGGACATGCGACAGACCATCGCGTCGGAGGAGGCTGTGGGAATCAAACCCACAAACGAAGTGTGACTGGCCTTTATCACCTACCACTAGCCTACAGGAAGTCCCTGTTTAGTAGAAACTAGTTTTATTTTATTATGCGGTATGATATATGAAGTATAAGTTCGTTTTTATAACCATATACGATTAATCTAACCATAAGATGGACTTATTACTTTTGCTAACCTTTTGTTTGAATGAGATGGAATGACCCATCATTCTATCACATGATCTGCTAAGACATCATGAATAACAAATTAAACTTCATTTCTTTAAGGGATGAAGTGGAAATTGTTCAATTCACGAACAACAGTGAGATTGTACCAATATCATGCAAGTATTTCTTTTAATTCATCAACTTTAGAAAAATGATCTTGAAAACCAAAATTTTTTTCCTAGTTCCCTTATATCTGATGAATCAGATGGTACCTTAGATCGTCACAAATTTATGGCTTTGTGGTTGCTGGATTTTCCATAGCCATGTTCTCTACCACTCTCCATCAGAACATGATGGTTAGATTTCTCTTCCATATCCATATTTTCACCTATGTAGAAACCCAGTGATTAGTTTATTTTGGTAACCGTTACGTTTCATACTACTGTTTTTTAAGATTTGTTTTGGTATTCCTTTTTACAATGTGGGTTTCTATCAAAGATACTTTCGAATAGTAAACCATTTATAACCCTGACAAATTTCGAGGGCGAAATTTATTTTAAGGGGGGTAGAATGTAACACCCCGAGATTTTATGAAAAATATTATTTTAATTTCATTAATGTCTTGTGTTTTATGCTACTCCAAGATTACCATGCGCTATACGCAACACCGTATTAGCTTGCAGTATACGCAACACTATTCTTGGATCGTGTTACACACAATTTTGATAATAGTTATTCTACGCAACATTGAGTATATATATATATATATTAAATGTATAAATGAAATATGGTTGGATTATGTTATATGAAAAAACAAAGGATTCTTGCACAGCACGCAACCCCGACTTAGCTTGCATTACACGCAATCACGACCTTCCTCGATAGCGTGTGTTGTATGCAATACCGGGTTTTACTAAACAACGATATATTATTATAATATTATTATGAACTAGCCATTATTAATAGTATTAACTAAATTTCGAATCTTATAACATTATTATTCGTCCTACACATTTTCTAAAACATTGTATAAGAACAAAATAATTTTTTCGGGTAAAATAAGTATTTTTTAAAAAATGCGGTTTTTCCGCCTTTTGATGGCGCACCCACATTAAATCTAGTTTTTGACATGTTTATAAGTTCAATTTGACAAAATAAAATTCTTCTTTGAAATAATGAAATAAAAATTTAATTTGGATAAAATTTTCATATCATTCTAATAACTTTCATATTTTGATGAATAGTAAAAACACGCTATATTTTAATTAAAAACAACTTTTTTTTAATCGCAATAATTTATATGGTTAAATTATAATATTTAATGTTTTTAATGTATAAATAGAATATATTTTTACCATTTAATATAATGTATGTCATTATCATTGTTTCTACCTTGAATTTATAGGATAAATCAATTCAATCTTTTGCAATGTTTTAAAGAAAAACCAATTTTCTTTTGACAACGGGATTAATTTTAATTTTATTTCTAGAACTTTTGTGTATTGAATTTGGAAAAATGGATTCCATATTTGGAATCAGTGGATCCAAATTATGTTAATAAGATACTTTTTATTTTTGGGAATTATGAATAGTAACTACGGTAAATTTTATTTACCATAGTTAAAAGTAAATTGGGTAATTAAGGGTAAATATAATATTATAAAATTACCCTAACACATGTCAAAATCTTATTGGATGACTAAAAGTAGACCCATATAACCTAAGGGTTGGATTAGATTCATTTAATGGACTTTTTTCCATGAAAATAATTTAATTATTATTAAAACCAAAGAATGTGACAACATGTCTCTTTCTTAAATATTATAAGTATAATAATTTTACTTTAGTGATAAACTTCATGAATCTCCGAAAATTAATAGTATCCAGAAAGCTAATACAATTATCTACATCATAGTAATTTATTTATAATTTTTAGGGATTAAATATTTATCATTTATTATGACACAAAGATGATGCAGTAATTGTCTTATTAATGAAATAATGACATAATTGATGTTATAAATACCCAAATAAATGTAATTTAAGACTTTATATGAATTAAAATAATTTTATATGTTAATATGACATGTTATTATTTATTTAATTAACTTTTTTCTAACTAATCAATCTGTTATGAGTTTCACAAAAATCAATTACTATATAGTGTCAAAATTGACATAAAATAGTTTTTTTAAAACAAATATTATTTTATTAATTGTTATTTTATTCCTAAAAATTTAAGGTTCTGCAAAATGACTTAGCTAAGGTTATATATATTAATAATAAACATCTTGGGGTTCGTTTGTCATGATATAGTAAGTTTATTAACCTTATAGTGTAAGAAAACAAGAAGACACGGTAAAAGTAAAATTATCTAACTTAAAGTTATATATAAATGATAAGGTTAAAATAGGAACCTAAACTTGTCTAAATTCTATTGGATGAGAGTATTTCGACCCATCACCACCTTAGCTTCGAAATAAATCAAATTTATTCTATTTAAACAGAATTTGTCTTTATAATAAAATAATATTTTTAGTTATTCCAAAGGTGCCCCTCTCCTCCCTTATAAAAGAGCACCTCCTCCCTCTATTCCTCACACCACATTGACCCTTCAAGCTCGTACAACCCCTGAATAATTCTCTTCTCCACTTCCCTAAAAACATCCTAGAGGTCCTGGTATTCTTCAAAGACCAATTTTAGTACCCTAAGATGTGGTTTCAAAGAGGCGTATCGAAGAAGAGGTAATGTCCGTTACCGTTTCTTTCATCTTTATTTCTTCTTCCACTTCTTCTTCTTTAGTTGTTTAATTATGAAGTAATAATATCAGTATCACTCATATAATTATATGTTATTATAAATATGAAACAACCCCATTTCACCTTCTATCCATCCTATGGAAAACAAAATCACCGTGCGTGCGTACGTACGGAATACCGTCTCCACACCGTGGTGTAATCTATTTTTCCACCAACATCTTACATGGATGGGTATTATGGTGTAAAGAATAAATATACATAGTTATTATAACATCATATTTATTCTGATATATTGTATCATACACTCCAACTCAATTCAATAATTATGGAAACAATATAATCGCTCATGTGTACGTACGGACTACCGTCTCCACGACGCGATGAGATTCATTCTCAATGTTAACAATTTAAGAATGATTATATAGTATATATAAGAAATAATAAATATATGACATTATAAAGCTACTGTATTTATGTATATATATATATATATATATGTATGTATGTCATCTACTTAATTCCATTCAACTCAATAAGGAAACGAAAACAGCTTTCATGCGTACGTACGGCCTACCGTTTCCATGAACGGTGTATTTATTTCCATTTATCGATCTATTATATATATGTATATTATGAATATATATTATATATAAATCATGTTTTATATTCTGGAATTATGTAATCGTGATCTAAGTAATCATATAAATAATTACAAGTCAAAACACGGATAACAAATGAAACGATTTTACCCAAAACACTCTTTAACATGTAATTTACAAAAGAACGGGTAATATAAAGTCATAAGTGAACCATATATGATATCATAACAATGAATATGATTCTGTAATAAGTCAATGACATTATTTAAATCATTATACAGGAGGTTCGGATACATACGAAGCATATCATACATAAGGTAAGGGATAATTGTGCAAATCTCATTTTTTTCCGAGATTGCTTATTTGTAAGTGTTTACTAGGGTTATTCCTATCATCCTTGTCCATGTTTTATAAAAGGGTATTCATTTATGTTTAAATTACTTTTTACCCATTTAACTTTTACCCCATGGTATGGAAGGAATCTTTCTTTTATTTACCCTACAAGGTACTTTTTGAACTTTCCGACAAAAGTGCGAGAAGAATGTTTTTTTAACTTATACGACATGAATGGATTTTTAAAACCTTATTTCCAAGAAGCATCCTTTACAAGTTTAAAATTTTATTTTTAATCAACTTCTTTTAAAATTGAATGTCATGTTAAGAAAGGAAAAGTGTTTTTGAAGTAGAAAGGATATTTTCCTCAAGAATGGAGTTCAGGTGTTTTATCAAAATTATTTTCCATCTAAGATAATAAAAGGGTTCTATTTTTATCCTGTTTATTACATTGATTGGATTATGTTGTGATGGGATTATTTTTATGAATTCCTTTATCTTATATGAATTGTTTTATGATGTCACGATGTTTAAGTATCCCATTTTTATTACATGGGTTATTCTATGATGTATGGTTTATGATTTTGTGGCACACACAAGAGTGGTATCATTATGAGATGGGTGGGACCTATATCTCCCTCCAATGAATTGGGTAAAGATTTTATATCTCATGAGATAGACATGGCTGGAATGGTAGGTTATACCGGTTCAGTGAAACAGGACTGAAACGAGGAGTGAACTCGATTCAGAAAGGGACTTTGCCCACTAAGATAGTCTTGGAAATGAGTCTTGACTAATAAGAAATGATTCTCTATGATTATGTGTGTATGCCATAAAGCTTCATGTTTTAAGTTATGATTATTGGGATTACACTTCACTACTATGATTTATCCCATGTTATGAAATTATGATCTCTTTTGCAGGGTATGATTTCCAAATTGTTATGTTCTTATGAATATGATGTGATTGATATTTCTTTTGTTTACCCTTACTGAGCATTTCAGCTCACCCTTTTATGTTTTCTTTTCCCCAGGATATAAATAAAGGTTTTAGGTAAGGAAAAAAAAGTGGAAGATATTTATGGGAGATTTTGAAGATCTTTCACCATGATTAGAAGATTATATTCCGAGTTTCTGAAGACACTAAACTATTACGGTCCTTGTGTGTTTGTTTTTGTTATGTACTAAGTATTCTACAAAAGTAATGTAATTTCCATTTACTTCAAGCTTTGGGTCTCTACATTTGGTATCAGAGCAAAAGTTTAGTCAACCGTTGGAAACTAGGATGCGAAAACGTTAGTGAGATCCCTAGAGATATTTCTAAGGTATGTCTAGGGATGTCCCTAAGGATAAGTATACGTATAGGATATAGTCCTAGAACTATGGTAACGATATTAGATTAAACCAAAGATGTTAGATATTGAAGTTACTCCCCCTTTATTATGATTTTTGCCTCTCAAACTATTCTTTTTGGGTTTTAGAAAATGGATGGAAACAAGATGATTCATGATAATGGAGGATATTATGGACAATGGAATGATATTCTTCATGAGGAACCAAATAAAATGGGATTTGGATGTCCAAACATCATTATTATGCCGAATCAGAAATCTCATAATATGATCAATAAAGTAAAATTTGTTAAGTTTACTGACTCAGCTAATAAGAGAAAGATGGAGTTTCATGATGATCATAGAGGAAAGAAAGTTCAATTTCCCCTATGTAAATCATGTGGGAAGAGGCATCAAGGAGAATGTTTCAAAGGAACTGGAAGATGCTTTGGGTGTGGAAAATAAGGACACAAAGCCAGTAAGTGCAAAGGAAAAGGTTAAGTTAACAGCAGGGATGAGGAAAATGGTATTGCTACGACATCAACAATGGTTAAATGTTTTAAATGTGGAATGTACGGGCATTATGAAAACCAATGCCCTAAGGGAAAGTATAATGAAGAGAATTAGTATGGTCGTATGCATAGTATTTATGTTGATGATGATGAAGAGACTACAAATGATATTTGAGATGAAAGAATTATTTAAGCTCGGTCAATGGTTTAAGAATGTAGTGGAATGATGACATGTTTATCATGTGTAATGTTGTATAAGTAATCTCATGGTACTATGGAATAAAGATACATCTAAGGATTGTTACACTGTTGTCTTTCCTTGAGTTTTGAAAGTGTATGATTAATGGTACCAGTATCAATGAAAGGTTATTCAGATATTTTTGGAATGTAGATGATATGCGCATAATGAAGGGATAAGGATAAAATTAAATATTTGATAGTATTCATGATCTCATGACTGATATAAGGAGAAGGTTATATCATGGTTTGATTATATAGAATTTTTGGATTTTGGTATGTGGAAAGAGTTATCTTTTGACAGCATTCATGTTTTCACTAAGGTTTAATGGGTATTCATTTATCAAGAGAATACATGATTAAGAGATTCACGTGATTTGAATGTGACCAACAATATGTATGGGGGATAAATGATCGTATGCTTGATTGATGACATTTCAAGTAATCATTTTCTTTATACTATGAGCTTGAACCGAAGTATTTTAAATAAGCCTAATGATTTGAATGGATTATGTTGGACATAAGTTAGTATTGTTTAAGTATACAACTTTTTTGATATTGTTGATGGGATGTTATAGTAATATAGCTTTAGAAAAGGGAAAACCTGCAGGACAGGCGACAACCCATCGCGTCGGAGGAGGCTGTGGGAATCGAACCCACAACCGATGTGCGACTGGCCTTTATCGCCTACCACTGGCCTACAGGAAGTCCTTGTTTAGTAGAAACTAGTTTTATTTTATTATGCGGTATGATATATGAAGTATAAGTCAATTTTGGAAACATATACGATTAATCTTACCAAAAGATGGACTTATTGCTTTTGCTAACCTTTTGTTTGAATGAGATGGAATGACCCATCATTCTATCACATGATCTGCTAACACATCACGAATAACAAATTCAACTTCATTTCTTTAAGGGATGAAGTAGAAATTGTCCAATTCACGAACAACAGTGAGATTGTACCAAAATCATGCAAGTATTTCTTTTAATTCATCAACATAAGGATAATGATCTTGAAAACCAAAATTTTTTTCCTAGTTCCATTATATCCGATGAATTAGATGGTACCTTAGATCATCACAATTTTATGGCTTTGTGGTTGCTGGATTTTCCATAGCCATGTTCTCTACCACTCTCCATCAGAACATGATGGTTAGATTTCTCTTCCATATCCATATTTTCACCTATGTGGAAACCCAGTGATTAGTTTATTTGGGTAACCGTTACGTTTCATACTTTTGTTTTTTAAGATTTGTTTTGGTATTCCTTTTTACGATGTGGGTTTCTATTAAAGAAACTTTCGAATAGTAAACCATTTATAACCCCGACGAATTTCTAGGGCGAAATTTATTTTAAGGGGGGTAGAATGTAACACCCCGAGATTTTATGAAAAATATTCTTTTTATTTCATTAATGTCTTGTGTTTTATGCTACACCAAGATTACCTTGCGCTATACGCAACACCGTATTAGCTTGCATTATACGCAACACTATTCTTGGATCGTGTTACACACAATTTTGATAATAGTTATTCTACGCAACATTGAGTATATATATATATATTCAATGTATAAATGAAATATGGTTGGATTATGTTATATGAAAAAACAAAGGATTCTTGCACAGCACGCAACCCTGACTTAGCTTGCATTACACCCAATCACGACCTTCCTCGATAGCGTGTGTTGTACGCAATACCAGGTTTTACTAAACAACGATATATTATTATAATATTATTATGAACTAGCCATTATGAATAGTATTAACTAAATTTTGAATCTTATAACATTATTATTCGTCTTACACATTTTCTAAAACATTGTATAAGAACAAAATAATTTTTTCGGGTAAAATAAGTATTTTTAAAAAAATGCAGTTTTGCCGCCTTTTGATGGCACACCCACATTAAATCTAGTTTTTGACATGTTTATAAGTTCAATTTGACAAAATAAAATTCTTCTTTGAAATCATGAAATAAAAATTTACTTTGGATAAAATTTTCATATCATTCTGGTAACTTTCATATTTTGAGGAATAGTAAAAACACGCTATATTTTAATTAAAAACATCTTTTTTTCATCGCAATAATTTATATTGTTAAATTATAATATTGAATGGTTTTAAAGTATAAATAGAATATATTTTTACCATTTAATATAATTTATGTCATTAGCATTGATTCTACCTTGAATTTGTAGGATAAATCAATCCAATCTTTTGCAATGTTTTAAAGAAAAACCCGTTTTCTTATGACAACGAGATTAATTTTAATTTAATTCCTGTAACTTTTGTGTATTAAATTTGGAAAAATGGATTCCAAATTTGGAATCAGTGGATCCAAATTATGTTAATAAGCTACGTTTTATTTTTGGGAATTATGAATAGTAACTTCGGTAAATTTTATTTACCATAGTTAAAGGTAAATCGGGTAATTAAGGGGAAATATAATATTATAAAATTACCCTAACACATTTAAAAATCCTATTGGATGACTAAAAGTATACCCATATCACCTAAGGGTCGGATTAGATTAATTTAATGGACTTTTTTCCATGAAAATAATTTAATTATTTTTAAAACCAAAGAATGTGACAACATGTCACTTTCTTAAATATTATTAGTATAATAATTATAATTTAGCGATAAAATTCATGAAACTTCGAACCTGATTAGTATCCGGAAATATAATACAATTATCTACATCATAGTAATTTATTTAGAATTTTTAGGGATTAAATAATTATCATTTATTATGGCACAAAGATGATGCAGTAATTGTCTTATTAATGGAATAATGACATAATTGATCTTATAAATTACCAAATAAATGTAATTTAAGACTTTTTATGAATTAAAATAATTTTATATGTTAATATGACATGTTATTATTGATTTAATTAACTTTTTTCTAACGAATAAATCTTTTATATGTTTCACAAAAATCAATTACTAAATAGTGTCAAAATTGACATATATAGTTTTTGAAAACAAATATTATATTATTAATTGTTATTTTATTCCTAAAAATATAAGGTTCTCTCAAATGACTTAGATAAGGTTATATATATTAATAATAAACAACTTGGGGTTCGTTTGGCTTGATATAGTGAGTTTATTGACCTTATAGTGTAACAAAACAAGAAGACACGGTAAAAGTAAAATTATCTAACTTAAAGTTAAATATAAATGATAAGGTTAAAATAGGAACCTAAACTTGTCTAAATTCTATTGGATGAGTGGATTGCGACCCATCCCCACCATATCTTCGAAATAAATCAATTTTAAGCTATTTAAAACCGAATTTTCCTTTATAATAAAATAATATTTTTAGTTATTCCAAAGGTGCCCCTCTCCTCCATTATATAAGGGCACCTCCTCCCTCTCTTACTCACACCACATTGAGCCTTCAAGCTCGGCCATCCACTGCAAAATTCTCTTCTCCACTTCCCTAAAATCATTCTAGAGGTTCCGGTATTCTTCAAAGACCAATTTTAGTACCCTAAGAAGAGGTTTCAAAGAGGCGTATCGAAGAAGAGGTAATGTCCATTACCGATTCTTTCATATTTATTTCTTCTTCCACTTATTCTTCTTTAGTTGTTTTATTATAAAGTAATAACATAAGTATCACTCATATACTGATATGTTATTATAAATATGAAACAAACCCATTTCATCTTCTATCCATCCTACGGAAAACAAAATCACCGCGCGTGCGTACGTACGGAATACCGTCTCCACACCGTGGTGTAATCTGTTTTTCAACCAACACCTTACATGGATGGGTATTATGGTGTAAATAATAACTATACATAGTTATTATTAAATCATAATGATTCTGATATATTGTATCAACCACTCCAATTCAATTCAATAATTATGGAAATGATATCATCGCTCGTGTGTACGTACGGACTACCGTCTCCACGACGCGATGAGATTCATTCTCCATGTTAACAATTTAAGAATGATTATTTAGTATATATAAGAAATAATAAATATATGACATTATAAAGCTAATGTATTTATGTATATATATATATATTTCTGTCATCTACTTAATTCCATTCAACTCAATAAGGAAACGAAGACAGCGTTCATGCGTACGTACGGCCTACCGTCTCCATGAACAGTGTATTTCATTCCATTTATCGATCTATTATATATATGTATATTATGAATATATATTATATATAAATCATGTTTTATATTCTGGAATTATGTAATCATGATCTAAGTAATCATATAAATAATTACAAGTCAAAACACGGACGACAAATGAAACGATTTTACCCAAAACACTCTTTAACAAGGAATTTACAAAAGAACGGGTAATATAAATTCATAAGTGAACCATATATGATATCATAACAACGAATATGATTCAATAATAAGTCAATGACATTATTTAAATCATTATACAAGAAGTTCAGATACTTACGAAGCATATTAGACATAAGGTAAGGGATAATTGTGCAAATCTCATTTTTATCCGAGATTGCTTATTTGTAAGTGTTTACTGGGGTTATTTCTATCATCCTTGTCCATGTTTTATAAAAGGGTATCCATTTATGTTTAAATTCCTTTTTACCCACTTCACTTTTACCCCATGGTATGGAAGGAATATTTCTTTTATTTACCCTACAAGGTACTTTTTGAACTTTCCGACAAAAGTACGAGAAGAATGTTTTTTTAACTTATACGGCATGAATGGATTTTTAAAATATTATTTCCAAGAAGATTCCATTACAATTTTTCATGTTTATTTTTAATCAAATTCTTTTAAAATTGTTTGACATGTTAAGAAAGGAAAAGTGTTTTTGAAGTAGAAAGTATATTTTCCTCAAGAATGGAGTTCAGGTGTTTTATCAAAATTATTTTCCATCTAAGATAATAAAAGGGTTCTGTTTTTATCCCTATTATTACATTGATTTGATTATGTTGTGATGGGATTATTTTTATGAATTCCTTTATCTTATATGAATTGTTTTATGTTGTCACGATGTTCAAGAATCTCATTTTTATTACATGGGTTATTCTATGATGTATGGTTTATGATTTTGTGGCACACATAAGAATGGTATCATTATGAGATGGGTGGGACCTATATCTCCCTCCAATGCATTGGGTAAAGATTTTATATCTCATGAGATAGACATGGCTGGAACGGTAGGTTATACCGGTTCAGTGAAACAGGACTGAAACGAGGAGTGAACTCGGTTCAGAAACGGACTTTGTCTACTAAGATAGTCTTGGCAATGAGTCTTGACTAATAAGAAATGATTCTCTATGATTACGTGTGTATGCCACAAAGCTTCATGTTTTATGTTATGATTATTGGGATTACACTTCACTACTATGGTGTATCCCATGTTATGAAATTATGATCTCTTTTACAGGGTAAGATTTCCAAATTGTTATGTTCTTATGAATATGATGTGATTGATATTTCTTTTGTTTACCCTTACTGAGCATTTGAGCTTACCCTTTTATGTTTTCTTTTCCCCAGGAAATAAATAAAGGTTTTAGGTAAGGAAATAAAATGTGGAAGATCTTTATGGGAGATTTTTAAGATCTTCACCATGATTAGAAGATTATATTCCGAGTTTCCAAAGACACTAAACTATTATGGTCCTTGTGTGTGTTTTTTTGTTATGTATTAAGTATTCTACAAAAGTAATGTAATTTCCATGTATGTCAAGCTTTGGGTATCTACAGTAACCCTATTTAAAATCATCATCTTAGATGGAAAATAATTTTCATCAAACACTTGAAGTTATTTCTTGGGGAAAATATCCTTTCTTCTTTAAAAACATTTTATTTTCTCAAAATGTCATGCAAATTTAAAAAAAATAAGTTAATTGAAAATAAAATTTAAAACCTTTAAATTAATATTCATGTAAAAAATTCTCTATTAAAGCGTAACAATCTATTCATTCTGTATAAGTTAAAAAACATTATCCTCATACTTTTACCAGAAAAGTCAAAAAGAACCTCGTATGGTAAACAAAAGACAGAATCCTTCCATACCCCAAAGTAAAAGTATAAAAAGTGGTAAACATGACTTTAAACATACATGTAAGAAAAATAAACACATTATTAAAACATTTTTATAAAACATGGAAATGGATGATAAATATAACCTCAATAAATACTTATGAATAGATAATCTATGATAAGAAGAAGATTGGAATAATTATCCCATACCATAGGTCCGATATGATTTACATGTATCCAAATCTCCTGTATAATGATTTAAATATTGTAATTGAATTATTCAAGAATCATAGTCATTTTTATAACATCATATATGGTCATATTCATATCTGATTATTAGTAACATTTCATTCTTACTTGTTAATCAGTTGTTAACTGCTTTATGTTTTTATGCATGTTTTGTCGAATAAATTGTTATTACTCTTTTTATGTTATATTTATATATTTTAGATAATGGTGTTAGTATAATATATATCATATTTATTTATTCAAATCATTTATATAATCCTTATTTAATGAAGATCATATAGAACGAATCACATCACATCATGGTGATGGTAGGCCGTACGTACGCACGAGCGACAGTATCATTCCCATGATTGTGGAATTGTATTGAAGTGTATGAAGAATGGTATTTCAGAATCAATATCACTTTAAAATATAAATATATAGTTATTTCTTCAATCATTATATCCAACCAATCATGTTGGTGATGAAAAAAAGATTACACCATGTTGTGGAGACGGTAGGTCGTACGTACGCACGCGTGGTGATTTCATTTTGCATATGATGGATAAAATGTGTAATATGGTTGTTACATATTAATAATAAAATAACATTATACACGTGATACTAGAGTTACTACTTAATAATTAAACAACTCAAATAGAGGAAGTAGAAGAATAAGTAAGTTTGAAATAATCGGTAAAGGATATTACCTCTTCTTCAACGTGATTCTTTTAAACCTCCTCTTATGGAACAAGAGTTTGTTTTTGAAGATATATAAAATCTCTAGATTATTTATAGGGAAGTTTATAAGGGAAATGGTAATTTTTTTTTCCGATTTTGAATGCTCATAATGGAGGGGAGAGAATAGGGAGGAGGTTCCCTTTTATAAGAGAGGAGTGGAGCACTTTAGGAAACCTCAAAAATATTAATTTATAAAAAATTATAACCCACATAAAAACCTCAAAAGGTGACTAAAATTAAAATATGATTTTATATAGGGTGGTAATCTCATTAACCAATAAAATTTAGACATTTTTGGAAATTATTTTAAACCTTATCATATGGATTTATCCTTATTTAATCAATTTATATTTATTTGTGGTAATAATATTCTAAATTTTAATTTGTTATAAATAATTCATTATTTGTTGTGATATTTTCATAATTATGACATGTTAGACCATATAATTTTCAATTTGTAATTTTAAAATATATTTGTGATTTTTTAACAATTTAATAATATCTTATTTTTATAAAATATCAATAGTGTCAATTTTGACACTATTCAATTATTTGATTTTAAATAAAATACAAACAAAAGATATATTTGAAACAAAATATTTAAAATATTCCATACATGTCATATTCATCTAAAAAATTCGTGGAGCACATTAATTAGTTAATATAATATTTATTTTAATATTTTTAGAACCATTTATTTGATATTTTTCTTAATAAAATAATTACTACAACATTTGATGTATAATTATTTAATATACTTATTTGTTGCATTAAGATTAAAAATAAAATTCTATGATGAAGATAAATATAATATATTTCATAAGAATACTTTTACTCGAATTTATCATCTTAAAGTCACAACATTTAAATTTTTATATTAATAAAATTATGAAGGTGACAACTTTGACATCATTTAAAATAAAAAAATATAACTGTCATAATCACTTTTATATGGCTCAAAAAGATAAAAATGTCGACCAATGGATTATTATGGTTTAAATATACTCGTCCAATAAGGTTGGTCCAAGTGTTTGGGCCTTTTCTTGGGTATCATTATTTTAATAAAATTAATATTACTGATTTTTCACTAAATAAATAATTTCAGCATCATTAATGTATAAGCTATTATAGTAAATATATATTTCTTAAAAATTACAAATAAATTACCATGATAAAAAACAATATTTTAGTTTTAAATGAAGTATTTGTAATCGAATTTATATTCTGTATAGCCATATATTAAAAATACTTTAATTATTAATGTTTGAGTGAGACATATTTTACTTTCCATTAAATAAAATAAATTAAATGTCTCAGTCTCATTCAATTGGGTTCCAATAGATTCCATTTTGACCCAAGTATATTTTAGAACCAAATATTATCATCCAATTATATTAAAAAAAAGTGTTTGGGAAATTTTATAATATTATATTTACCCTTAATTACCTGATTTACCTTTAACCGTGGTTAATAAAATTTATTGTAGTTACTATTCATAATGCCCAATAATAAAAGTATCCTTTTAACATAATTTGAAACTAATGATTCCAAATATCTAATCTATTTTTCCAAATTCTAGACACAGAAGTTTCAGTAATTAATAAAATTAATCTCGTTGTTGATAAAATGGGTTTTAAAAGTTAAAACATTGCAAAAGATTAAAATTAATTTACCTATGAATTCAACGTAAAATTAATGCTAATGAAATAGATTATATTAAATGGTAAAAATATATTCTATTTATACTTTAAAACCATTTACTATTATAATTTAACCATATAAATTATCTCGATGAAAAAAGTTTTTTTCTGTAAAATTTATCTTCTTTTTACTATTTATCAAAATATGAACGTTATCCGAAAAATATCAAAACTTTATCCCACATAATTTTTTATATCCTGAATAAAAAGAATAGTTTTATTTTCTATAATTGATCTTATAATGTTGTCAAAATTATCTTTAAAATGTGTGTTCCATCAAAGGGCGGAAAAACTATATTTTTTTTAAAATACTAATTTTATCTGAAAAAATGATTTTGTTCTCATAAAAAAATCAGGAAAATGTCTATGATTAATTAAAATGTTATAAATTCCAAAATGTGGTTAAAACTATTCATAATGACTAGTTAATAATATTATAATAATATATCATTGTTTAATGAAACTCGGTATTGCGTAACACGTATGCTATCGGGAAAGGTTGCTCTTGCGTGTAACAAAAGCCAAGTCAGTGTTGCATGTAGTGAAAGATTCCTTTGGTGTTGCGTATAACATTATCAAAACTTATTTCATTTATATATTGAACAAAATATATACTCAATGTTGCGTAGAATAATTTCTACCAAACGAACTTGAAATTTTGTGTAACACGAGCCAAGAATAGTGTTGCATATATTGAAAGATAATACATTGTTGCATATAGCGCAAGATAATCTTGGTGTAGAGTACACCAAAATATATTAATGAAATTAAAATGAATATATCTCATAAATTCATAGGGTGTTACATTCTACCCCACTTAAAATGAATTTCACCCTTGAAATTCTTCTGGGTTATAAATCGTTTAATACATGAAAGTTTCATTCATAGAATCCCATATCGTAAAATAGAATACTAAAACATAATTTTAAAAAGTAAATTGAGAAACATAACGGTTTCCCAAATTAACTCATCACTGGGTTTCCACATATGAAAAAATATATGAAAACATGGATATGGAAAAGAAATCTAACCATCAAGTTTTGATGGAGAGTGGTAGAGAACATGGCTATGAAAAATACAACAATCATAAAGTCATAAATTTGTGATGATCTAAGGTACCATAAGATTCATCCGATATGAGGCTACTTGGATAACATTTTTGGATTTCAAGACCATTTCCCTAAAGTTGATGACTGTTTTCATAAGATAAATACTTGATTTAAATTTAATATCATTGTTGTTCATTCCATGAACAATTTCGACTTCATCTATTATTTAAAAAAATGAAGTTATATTTGTCATTCTTGAAGTGTTAGCAGATCATGCGATAGAATAAAAGGGCATTCCATCTATCTCTGTCCCAAAAAGGATAGCACAAGTTATTAAATATTCATAAGTCCATCTATGGTGTGATTAATCGTATATGGTTTCTAAAATGGACGTATACTTCATCTATCATACAACTTAATAAAATAAATCTAATTTCTACTAACCAGGGACATCATGTTGGACAGTGGTAGGCGATAAAGGCATCTCGCACTTTGGTTGTGGGTATGATTCCCACATCCTTGTCCGACGCGATGGGTTGTCGCCCGCTTTGTGGGTTGTCCTTTTTCTAAAACTACATTATTATAACATTCCAGAAATAATATCAAAGAAAGTAATAACCTTAAATAATAATATCTGATGTCCAACATAATCCATTCCAATGTTTAGTCTTATCCAAAACACTTCTATCCAAACTCATAGTACAAGGAAAATGATTATTAGAAAGGTCATATAATAAACATGTTAATAAAATCATTTATCCCCCAAATATCATAAGATATATCTTGTTGGTCACATTCAAAACATCTGAATACCTTAATCATTTATTCTATGGAAACATGAATTACCTTATTACCTTAGTGAAAACATGAATGTTGTCAAATGTTAACTCTTTTCACATGAAAAAATCCCAAAAATTCTATATACTCAAACCATGATATCACTTTGTCCTTATATCAGTCATGATCTCATTAATAATATCTAACATATTATTTTCTCCATATCCCTTCATTATGAGTATATCATCTACTATCCAAAAATATTTCAATCACTTTTCATGGTTATCGATACCATATATTTATTTAAAATCAAAATAAACCAATACATAGATATTCCAATAATCTGTGATACAATAAATGAGATTCCACAACACTATTTTGGAATCCCATTACATAAACACATAATCAATCCACCACTACATTGTCATATTCCACATCGCCAATAGTGATCGCATGTGACTTCCCTTTGTACTCTACCTTTAGAGGTTGTTGATGTCAATAATTATTAACCCATGGATTATGGAATTGGTTAGCTTAATGCCCATTTCTTTGCACTCTTAGCATTGAAGTGTTGGTGGTGTATTCTCTGTAGCCTTTTCTCTATTCACATCATTAGCTACCTTTTTCCCATTACTTAGGCACTCAGCTAATTGATGAACTTTGTTTCCACAATTAAAACATTTCATAGTACCTTTAATACAATCTCCACCATGCTTCTTTCCACACATTGAGCATAATGAAACATTTGTCTTCTTTTCACCATATTTTTGATATTTTTCCTTGATCACCATTTTTTTTTCTTTTCAAAACCTTGAGATGGATATGTGACACAACTTCCAGTTCTACCTTGATTTCACAATGCACAATATCTTCATATCACTTGAAGTCTTTTATAGCTAATTTCCTTCAAAGACTTGGTTTTAAGCCACAGAAGAATCGATCATTTTTACTTTCAGGTTGGATGATAAATCAATAAGCATACCTTGAAATACTTGTAAAATTCGCTTCATATATACCAACAGATTTATTGTCCTTTTTCATATGCTCAAGGAACTCCTTTTACATCTTCATTTGAATTATACTAGGAAAGTACTTATTGAAAAATAAGTTCTTGAACTCATCCCATTCAATGGATTCAATTTCATCATGGGGCCTTGTATTCATAATTAGAGTCCACCACTGTTCTGCATCACCCTATAAATGGTAAACATTCAGAATGAATTTTTCATGTTCCGAACAGTGAAGTATAGAAAATATGTTTTCAATGGTATTGATCCATTATTCAGTAACAAGTAGATCAGAAGACCCACTGAAAGAAGGTGGATGTTGCCTCATGAAGGACAGAATAGAATATTCTTCCCTTATCTACTCATTTAGAATTATATAATGATTCATATATTTTGTAAGTATAGAAATAAGATTTTTCACTCCATTTCCCATAACATTTGGTTGTATAGGAGGACAATCATTGCATTTCCCAATGCGTTGATCATTGACACGGTTCCTTCGGGTTCCATCCAATATCTAAAATCGAAAAATAATAGTGTGAGAGGAAAAAATCATACTAGGAAAACAACATAATCAAGGGGAAGTAACTTCAATCTCTAACATCTTATGTTTAATCATAGTTTATTCGTGATCGTTATCATAATTCTATGATAGTACCTTATACTTAACCTTACGGACATCCCTATGCATTCCTTAGAAATATTTCTAGGGATCTCACTAAAGTTTTCACATCCTAGTTTCCAAAGGTTAACTAAACCTTCGCTCTAATACCAACTGTAGAGACCCAAATCGTGATGTACAGGTACATTAATTTACTTTTGTGGAATAATTAATACATGACACAAACAAATGCCCAATGGCCGTATTAGTTTAGAGTCTTTTAAACCTGAAACATAATCTTCTAATCATTGTGAAAGATCATGAACATCTATCATAAACATCTCCCCCCTTTGTTTTCCAACCTAAAACCTTTCTTTATATCATAGGGAAAATAAAACATAAATAGGGTGATCTCAAATGCTCATCAAGGCTAGACATGTAGAACATAAAACAAACCATAAATAGTTGAACCTAAAAACACGAACATTAAATATAAAAATCCAAATTTTGAGCAATGACATAAATCTTGTTAGTACGTAAGGCATATATAATAAAATAACATTAATCATGATAAAATAGAATGGGAATAATACATGAAATTCTGGAAAAACATTAAGCACATGATATGATTTGTGTAGTTGCCAAGGCAATGCTTCCCAGACCATCATAGTGGACAAAGTCCATTACTAAACTGGGTTTACCTGTCGTTCCAGCACTATATTACTGAACTAGATTTACATGTAATTGCATCCATGTCTATCACAAGAGATATAAATCTTTACCCAATGCATTGGAGGGAGATATAGGTCCCGCACATCTCATAATTAAATCATTCTTACATGTTCCACAAGACATAAACCATTCATCATATCATAACCTAATACATAATATGGGTGTTCTTAAACATAATTCCATCACAACATAATCCCTTAGAAATACCATTCCATACCTAAAATAATCAAATTATAGTAACAATAAGAACAATAACATAACCTTATTTAAAAGCATCATCTTATATGGAAAATAATTTTCATAAAACACTTGAACATAGTTCTTTAGGAAAATATCCACTCTTCATTAAAAACATTTTCTATTCTCAAAATATCATGGAAATATAAATGAAAATAAGTTTATTGAAAATAAAATTGAAAAGTTGTAAATTAATAGTCTAGTAAAAAATGATTTATGAAAGTGTAACAATCCTTTCATGTCGTATAAGTTAAAAAACATTATCCTTGTTGTTTTACCCAAAAAGTCAAAAGTACCTCATATGTTAAAAAAAAGAATGAATCCTTACATACCCCACAGTAAAAGTAAACAAGTGGAGAACATGACTTTACATATACATAGATGAATAATAAAAACTATATTAAAACTTTTTTATAAAACATGGAAATGAATGATAAATATAACCCTACTAAATACGTATAAATAAACACTCTCAGATAAGAATGAGATTGGAATAATTATCCCTTACCTTGGGTCTGATATTCTTTATACATATATGAACCACATATATGATGATTTCAATAATGTCAATGAATTATTCTATAATCATAGTAATTTTTAAGATATAATATATGGTAATATTCTTATCTGTTTATTAGCAATATTTCATTCTTACTTGTTATTTATGTGTTAACTACATTATGTTCTTATGCATGTTTTGTCAAATAAATTGTTATTCCGCTTCTTAGGTATAATTATTTAATTTAAAGAATGTTATTAGTATAATATATATCATATTTATTCATTTAATTCATTTATATAATCATTCTTTAATGAAGATCATATAGAACGAATCACGTCACATCGGGAAGACGGTAGTTCGTACGTACGCACCAGCGACGATATCATTCCCATGATTGTGGAATTGTATTTAAGTGTATGGTGTATTATATTACAGATTAAATATCACTTTAAAATAATCATATATAGTTATTTCTTCCATCATTATACCCAACCAATCAGGTTGGTGATGAAAACAGATTACACCACGGCGTGGAGATAGTGGGTCGTACGTACGCATGAGTGGTGATTTAATTTTTCATAGGATGGATAAAATTGAGAATATGGTTGTTTCATATTTATAATTACATAATATTATACAAGTGATATTGGAGTTATTACTTAATAATGAAACAACTCATATAAATGAGGTAGAAGAATAAATAAGTTTGAAATAATCGGTAAAGGATATTTCCTCTTCTTCAACGTGCCTCTTCTAAAGCTCATCTTAGGGAACTAAAGATGTACTTTGAAGATGACCAAGACTTCTAGTATGTTTCAAGGGAAGTTGATATGGGAATTGGGTAGGATATTTCTGAGTTTGAAAGCTCGAACTGGAGTGAAGAGAAGAGGGAGGAAATGCCCTTTTATAAGAGAGGAGAGGGGCACTTTTGGAATCCTCCAAAATATTAATTTATAATAAAATCAAACCACACATAAAAAATTATTATAATGACTCAAATTAGAAGCTGATATGAAATAGGGTTGTAATATCATCAACCAATAAAATTTATACATGTTTGGAATTTATTTTAAACCATATCATTTGAAATTATCCTTATTTAATCTATTTATATTTATTTGTGGCAATAATATTATAAATTTTAAATGGTTATAATACTTCCTTATGTGTTGTTAATTGTTCTTAATTATGATATTTTCAACCATATAATTTTCAATTTGTAATTTTAAAATATATTTGGTATTTTTTAACAATATAATAATATGTTATTTTAATAAAATATCAATAGTGTCAATTTGGACACTATTCAATTATTTGATTTGAAATAAAATCCACTCAGAAGATATATTCAAAAAATATATTTAATGTATTCCTAACATGTCATATCCATCTAAAAAATTTTTCGACAACATTAATTAGTGCATATAATATTTATTTTAATATTTTTAAAATCATTAATTTGATATTTCTCTTAATAAAATAATTACCACAACATTTGTTGTATAATTATTTAATATACTTATTTGTTGTATAAAAATTAAAAATAAAATACTATTAAGAAGATAAATCTAATATATTTGTTAAGAATACTTTTAATGTAATTTATCATCTTAAAATAACAACATTTAAATTGTTATATTTATTAAATTATGAAGGTGACAACTTTGACATCATTTAAAATAAAATAATATAAGTGTCATAATCAATTTTATAAGGCTCCAAATGATCAAAAACTAGACCCTTGTATTCTTATGATTTATATATACTTGACCAATAATTTTTTTTCAAGTTTTTCATCCTTTTTATGGGATATTATTATTTTAATAAAAACTATATTATTGATTTTTCACTAAAAAAATAATTTATGCATCATTAATGTATAAGCTATTAAGGTAAATATATATATCTTAAAAATTACAAATAAATTACCTTGATAAAAAGAAAAAATTTAGATTTCAAATGAGTATTTATAATTGAATTTATATTCTGTATAAACTTATATTAAAAATACTTTAATTATTAATGTTTGAGTGAGGCATATTTCACTATCCTTTACATAAATTAATTTAAATGTTTCAATCTCATACATGTGGGTCCCAAAAGATACCATTTTTACCCAAGTATATTTTAGGAAGAAATATGATCATCTATTTATATTAATACAAGTGTTTGGTAATTTTATAATATTATTTTTACCCTTAATTACCTGATTTACCTTTAACTTTGGTCAATAAAATATACCGTACTTACTATTCATAATGCCAAAAAA
Organism: Viscum album; assembly: GCA_963277665.1. NCBI lineage: Eukaryota > Viridiplantae > Streptophyta > Magnoliopsida > Santalales > Viscaceae > Viscum > Viscum album. The sequence goes on along the minus strand of CAUJRU010000013.1, from coordinate 5,863,651 downwards.
AGTATCCTATTAAAATAATATGGACCTATGGATTCAAAATATGGAATCCATTTTTCCAAATTCATGAGACTGGAGTAGCAGTAATTAATTTAAAATTTAACCCGTTGTTGATAAAACGAGTTTTAAAAGTTAAAACCTTGCAAAAATTGAAATGATTTTACCTATGAATTCAATGTAAAATTAACTATAATTACATACATTAGATTAAATGGTAAAAATATATTCTATTTATATATTAAAACCATATAATATTATAATTTAACCATTTCAATTATCTCAGAGAAACAATTTGTTTTTATGTAAAATTTAGCATATTTTTACTAATCATCAAAATATGAACGTTATCCGAAAATTATCAAAACATTATCCAACATAAATTTTTATATACTTATTTCAAATAAAAAGTCTATTTTGTAAAATTGAACTTATAAAATTTTCAAAAATTACATTTAAAATGGGTGCACCATCAAAAGGTACAAAACTACATTTATTTAAAATACTTCTTTTATCCGAAAAATTGATTTTTTTCTCATAACTCATTCTAGAAAATGTGTAAGATTAATAATAGTGATATAAATTTCAAAATGTGGTTAATAATATTCATAATGGATAGTTCATAATATTATAATCATATATCTTTGTTTAGTGAAACTCGGTATTGCATTCCGGGTAATCTATCGAGGAAGGTCGCTCTTACATATAATACAAGCCAATTAAGTGTTGCGTGTAGTGAAAGATTCCTAGGCTTTTTTGTATACAATAATAAAAAAAATTCATTTATACATTTAACAAAATCCATACTCAATTCTGCATAGAATAATTTCTACCAAATGAACTTGATATTGTGTGTAACATGAGCCAAAAATAGTGTGGCATATACTGCTAGCTACTACGGTGTGGCATATAGCACACGATAATCTTGGTGTAGCATACAACAAATAATATCAAATAAATTAAAAATAATATATCTCATAAAATCACGGGGTATTACAAATAGTGTACCTTGATTTGGGCTATCATGTATTGGAGTTGGGAGTACCGTGGTTTGGGTTTCCTTGGATTGAATCCTTAGTGTTGAGATGATATTAAAAGATTTGGGTTTCAATGTATTAAAATTGTGAGTACCATGATTTAGGCTGGCTTGGATTCGATCCTTAGAGTTTATAGGATACACTATTTATACATTTGAATATTGATTCCCTCATAGTTTTGGGTATCCATGTACTATTTCCTTGGTACCGGGATGATATTTTATTTGGAAAGATTACATGACATGCTAAAAGACACCCCAACATTGGCTGATGTAGTTTTTGGTTGATCCCAGGTGTTATGTAAGAAAAAAGGGTCATAAATGATTATTTATTTATAATTCCATAGTAATATATTTATTTTCATAGCATGTCACATATATAAACTACATTTACTAGTTATGTACAGGGCTCTGATGGTGGTTCCCTAATAAGTTTTACTCACACCTTGATCAAGATGCCATGAAACTTAGGTGCCCTATTAGATCTCATTTATCATAGGTTTAGGTTTGGAAGAGGCCCATGGGTTTCATGATTGAGTGGGATTTCTCGGATTAGATTGGAGACTGGGATCGAGGAGGGTCTTGGGGATATAGTGGAGCCTCAGTGTATTTTTATTCTTGTTTTATTCATATATATGGTTAGACGAGTGGGTGTGTAGTGAGCGTGTATGAATATATTCTACTACATTCATTAATTATTAGTGGATATTTTTATTTCATCCATGCACTTTGGTTTATGTTATAGACGATTCCTAGTTTATTTTACTATTATTACACACTTTGATATGGTGGTATATTATCTGTATGAAACTACCCTAGCCTCACACTACTAATTGGTAACCTCTAGTGTATTGGGTGTAATTATCGATGTCTCATTACAACACCCCATGGTTTTAAAAATAAATTGAAATGCATAAAACATTGTTTAAATAGATATTTATAACTAGCCTTTAAACATAATATTTCCACTTCTGTGTTTTGAATTTTGAAACATGGTCATCTACAATGTGATATGACCCTGATGAATAGTAAATTGTAATATTATTTTATTTTATTAAGGCTTTAACATAATTACATTTTTGGTTAATTTTACAATGAGATATAAAAGCAGTTATAGATTTAAAATTTTTAATTTTCGAATAAAGTGTGATTTTATATAAAACATAAATTAATAATATATAGAAAATTATTTCAAAAAAATAGAGTACATTTTTTAATTCTACACTTCGAAATATGGTCTGGGATAATTTTTGGTATTTTTCTAAAATTCTTTAATTTTTAATGAATATTAAAAAATGGTAAAATACCGTATATTCAAATTATCAGTTAAATACACTATTTATTACATCATAAGTGATTTAATACCACTTGTTTCGAATTCATATTCCATTACAACTATTTTTGATTACATTAAATAAGACTATTCCTAGTCTTGAGAAAAATTTTATAATAATGATTAAAATAACGTAAAATACATCTTCCCCTCCACTTTAAATGCAACCCTCATTCCCCTCTTCCTCCCACATATCTCATGCCTTAAGACATACCAATGATCTTCCAAATACTCCTCTCAAGTATCTTACCCACGTTCTAGAGCTTCTGGTCTTACCAAAAGGCCAAAACCAGAGGCCTTAAGAAGAATCTCAAGGAGAAGTGTCACGAGGTAAACATCCTCTTTTGTTTTCTTTCATTTAATTTCATTTTATTTTCTAATTATTCTTCTTTATTCACCATAAATTATCAAAGTGTAATGAATTATCAATTACATTACATATGATTTATTTCATCATGTTTATGTATGACACACTATTATAATTCTTCTCCTCTCCCACTTATTCAAGAAATTAAAACATTATCTGTGATGTGTCGATTTGCCGACATTGTGGATGATGTTATTTAAATTTCTATTAAATCATACAAGACTATTCATGAAACCATTTTTATTGTTTAACAAGATTATAATTTATGTATTATTTATTGTATATGTTTTTGGATTCATTTAGTACACATGTTATTAATTTATAAAAAAATGAGTTCATTACGATTGAAAAATTATAAAAATGACCTCAAAAAATTTCAATAATATTTTAACATATGAATCATCATCATTTTAGAATTAAAAATTAAAAATTTTATAATTTATAGGTTAGTGAATATTTAAATACCACACAATTCCAATTCTGGAGTTTCACTTCTAATAGACAATAATATCCATCATAAACCAATCATGGGAATCATGTAAAGAACACACGCAAAACAATAACGGAACAAAATACTAACAATTAAATGGTTAAATGATGTAATTAAATGATCATATAAGGTATTATGAAGATTACTATATTTCTATAATTATTTAATAACACTTTTTTAACTATTATATATGTGGTTTGAACGAGTTTCATGTAAGACAAACCCGAGGTAAGGGAATTCTAAAACCAATTTCCATTATTCGGGGTTAATTTCTACTTCAATAATTTTGTGGTTTTAAGATAATTTTCATAATTAATTTCTTTTATAATATATTGAATTATTTTTATTTATAGTTTATAAAAATATTCCTTTCGTTCTAATGATTCTTGTGTCAATTATATGTCATGTGTAAGTGGCATTTCTTATAAAATCCTCGTTTAAACTTCTAGTTTTTCAAAATTCAAAGTGAATGTTTTTATGAAATTATTTATACTATATGATTTTGTTCTAGATATTTGGAATTGTTTATTATGATTGGGGATATCTATATATCCCTCTAATTCACTGGTTATGTGTAATTTGGAGGTTGGTCGTATGATTACTCCAAATGTAACTGTGAAGGTTACTCAAACTGTAAGGTAGTCGCGAGGGTTAGAAATTATAGGGTAGATGAAAGGGTAACAAGATTATGTATGTAATTCACCAGGATGCATTTATGGTTCTATTTAGATTCTTATGTTTTGTTGGAATCCTGTGGAAATCTCATGTTTCACAAAGTATGTATATATGGGTCACAAGTATGTCTTTTGAAAATTGTTTCATATATTACAATTATTCATGGAGTAATATGTTCTTTCCTTCTTTTCATATCCCTTACTATGATATTTTGTTCTCATCGCAAATTTTTAAATGATTTCCATAGGTTATAAGGATGTGTAAGACAAAGAGGAAATTCATGATAAATGATTAAATAATTTTCAATGAAAATAATTTTATTTTTGAAAAGATTTATATTTTGGAAGAAAGGAATATTGTTTTATGGTATCCAAATTGAATTAATGTTTTATGTTATGAATGTATTTTTCTTCGAATTCTCTAAATCAATAAAGTAGAAAATATCCTCAATTATAATGGAAGTGATTTCTTGGAAAAATTCAACATTATGTAATTTAATGAGGTCGGGTCCTTATAGTTGGTATTAGAGGATGGTTTAGATATATTTAGGGGTTAGGATTATGTTTATAAAATACCATAAATTATTCATAATCTTTGATTAATTTTAAATGTTATAACATATAAAAATTATCATGTTTCCTTGACTAATATATGTTTGTTCAGAATAGTTGTATATATAAGAAATAAGGAAGGTAAAGGGGAGAGGCACTGACAGAATGACATCCTTCAAAATAGGCAACCTGGAATGGTAGGAATTGGAACTGAGCAGTTTGTGATAGAAATTGATTAACTATCATAGGCAAAAAATGGTGGTGGAATCCATGAAAGGGAACAACCATAGGTACCACAATGGAACATGATAACAATGGAATATTTTATAAGATAGACCCTATTACATTCAAATGGATCTATGGACCCATTAGTGGATCATGGTTGGATTAAATCCCTTGAAATGATATTTTATGTGATAGGTTGTACAAATAAACCAAAGTTACGTATTGACATTTATTGTTTTGAAGGTGAAGATGATCAGTGGTAGTCAGTGGTAAAAAAATATTAGGGATAGAGATGATATTTATGCATTATAGTGGGATGAATTTAAAATTATTTTCCTTAAAAAATATTTTCCTAATGTGGAGAGAATTATGATATAAAATAAATTCCATGAATTGATGAAAAAGGAAGAGGATTCAGTGGTTGTGTATGAATAAAACATCACTCGACTGGTGAGGTATGCCGAAAATCTTATTTTGGATCTTGATATCAAGATAAACTACGTCTACTCAGGATTGAATCAATGGTATCGAAGAGAATTAGCCTCCCATGAGTTAAAAAGTAATGATAAACTTGTATTATATACTGAGAGGGTAGATATTTATTTTTCTAATGATCATGTGTGCTTTGAAAATGAGGAGAATAAGAGGTTCATATGGAAAGTGATGTGTATGAATCAACCAAAGAAATCTGATTATAAGCAAATCTAGTTTTCCAATTTGTGAAAAGTATGGAATGAAGTATCGTGGGGAATGACATACCAAAAATGGCAAGTGTTTTTGATGTTGTAATATTGGACAAGTGGCCCAAGATTTCAATGAAAATGATCCTAAGACTAATCATGATAAGAAAACTATAAGTTGTCTTAAATGTGGTGAGATGAGTTATTATTCAAATGCCTTCCAAAAAAGAGATCTAATTAATTCAATGAATCCAAAAAATAAGCAGAAATGTGTAGTGAGACCCTTTGCTACTACAACAGCAGATGTAGGATCATGTAATGGACTTTAATGAGGTACCTTGTTTTTTAATCATATATTTCTAATGTTTTGTTTGTTACGAAGTCTGTATATTCTTTTATTTCTGAGGAATTTTCTGGTAAATTGGAAATATCACCTCCATAAATGAGACAAGAACTTGTTGACAAAACACCAAGGGGATATGTTATAGAAAAAAGGAAATATAAGAATCATTATATAGTTTTCTGTGGAAATAATTTACCTGCAATCCTTGTCATTTTTCTCGTAGTAATGTTTTATGTCATTCTAGGAATGCATTGGCTTTCTTTTTATCATGTTATGATTGACTGTAGAGCTAAATAATTTTTTTTTGCGAAATAGTTTTATTTTTTATACAAGTACAAACCCATAATTTTTATAACATATCACGAATCTATGAAACTGTTGATAGATGAAAAAGAATTTTATCTTCCTCATATTGTCAAAAATAATTAAACAATTCAGATTAATGATGTTCCAGTGGTAAATGATACCTTGATTTTTTTCCTGATGAGATACCTCGTGTCATACCTAACCGAAAAGTTGAGTTCACAATTGACTTAGTTCCTGACGCAAAGCCAATTTCAAAACCCGCATATAGAATGGATCAAATAGAACTTATTGAATTGAAAAACCAGTTGCATGATTTTCTTGATAATTTCTTCATTCTTCCTAGCAATTCACCATGGGGTGCTCCTATTTTTTTGCTTAAAAGAAATATGGTTCCATGAGACTTTTCATTGATTATAGATCTTTGAATAACATCACTATTAAAACCAACTATCCTTTACCTCATATTGATGACTTGTTTGATTAGAATCATGGAGATCAGTACTTTTCCAAGATTGACTAGAGATCTGGATACCATAAGCTAAAGGTGAAGGAGGTTGACATCCAGAAAATAGATTTTTGTAAAAGATATATGCATTATGAATTTTTTGTAATGCCATTTCGGTTAACAAATGAACCTATTGTATTCATGAATATTATTAATAGAATATTTCATGAGTTCATGTATAAGGTTTTGGTTTTATTTATTAACGACATTATGGTATTTTCTTAAAATAAAGAGGAACATGAAAAACATTTAAGGAGTGTTTTACAATCCTTAATGGTAAAGAAACTCTTTGGAAAATTCAGAAGGTGTGATTTTCGGTTACAAGCGATTTCTTTTCTTGGGAACATTTTAAATAAAGATGGAATAAAAGTTGATCCTACCAAAAAAAAGTGGTTGATGAATTTCCAAGACCTACAAATGTTATAAAGATTCATATTTTTCTTGGATTAAATGGTTATTACGGACGGTTTTTTGAGAACTTTTCATGTTTTCCTAGCCCGATAACTAATTTAACAAGAAAGGGGTTAAATTTATTTTGACCGAAGAATCTGATGTCCCTCTTCTGGAACTAAATAATAGATTAGTGAATCTTCCAATTTTGGCCTTGCCTTCCTAAAATGGTGAGTTTTTCATTAACAGTGATGCTTCATTAAATAGACTTGTTTGTGTTTTGATTAATACTGATTATGTAATTGCTTGTGATTCAAGACCACTATAACCTTGTGAGTTAAATTATCCAATGCAAGATTTTTAATTTAGAAGCTTTGGTCTTTGATTTGAAAATTTGGAGGCATCATTTATACAGATCCAAATGTCAAATATATTATGACCATAAGAGTCTAAAGTATATATTCACTTAGAAGGAATTTACCATGAGGCAGAAAAGATGTATTGAATTGACAAAGGATTATGATTTCATGAATAATTAACATCTGAGAAAAGAAAACAAATTGTACAATTTCTTGGGTCAAAAAAACCATGCATCATTAACCTCATTATGTTTGGAACATGATCCCTTGATTAATGATTTGATGAATTTAGGATTAGATGTTTTTGGTGCATGAAATACCTCTATTTTTATTTCATGTTCCAGTGCAGTCATCATTATGAAATAGAATTATGAAAGTGCAGATGGAAGACCATGAGATACAAAAAATGTAGAATTTGTTAAAATTGGTAAGTTTCCAGAATTTAACCTTGATAATGATTTTGTGTTAATATTTGGAAAAAGGTTGTGTGTGCCTTTTGATTCACAGTTCAAGAAAGTTTTGTTGTGTGAGTATCATAGTTCACCATATTCAGTTCATCCTGGTAGTATTAAGATGTACATATACATTCGGGTTTATTATTGGTTGGATGGAATGAAAATAAATATTGATGATTTTACCATTAAATGTTTGACATATCGGCAATTTAAAGTAGAGAGGTAGTTATGAATGGGGTAGTTCAAACTTTTCCAATGATACAGTAGAAATGAGAGAATGTTTTTATGGTCTTTATGGTGAGACTACCTAATACTTTTCGAGATAACAATGTGATTTGGGTTATTGTCAATCGGATTAAAAAATATGCACATTTTCTTTCTTTTTGGGATATAATGGATTTGGATCAACTTTCTTGACTATACCTAAAAAATATTTTCTGGTAACATGGAGTTCCTCTTTCCATTGTATTTGATCAGGATCCCAGTTTCACTTCTAACATTAGGAAGGGGATTCAAAATTCGTTGGGAATAGAATTGAATTTCATTAAATCATTTCAACCTCAATTAGATGGGAAGACAGAATGAACAATTTAGACCTTAGAGGATATGCTTCGAGATTTTTCAATGGACAAACAGGAAAGTTAAGATCGTCATCGTTCTTTAGTTGAGTAATCATGTAAAAATAGTTTTCATTCCAGTATATAAATGGAACATTTTGAGGCATTATATGGGAAGCAGTGTCAAACTCCAGCATTTTTGTGATGATGTCGGTGAAAGACTGTTGGTGGGGCCAAAATTATTAGAGGAAGTGGCTGTGATACTGAAGATGATCCAGTAGCACATGAGGACAACTCAGAGAAGGAAGAAAAGTTATGAAGATAAAATAAGGAAAGACTTCTATTTTGAGGTAGGCGACCATGTTTTCCTTAAAATCTATCCATGGGAAAGTTTGATGTGTTTTGGTAAGAATGGATATATATGTCTCGTGTTCATTGGTCCTTTTGAAATCCGGGTGAAAGATGGACTAGTTTCAGATCGTGTAGCATTGCCTTTGAATTTGTCTTAGGTACTCAGTGTTTTTCATTTTTCAATGTTGAGGATGTATGTTCCAGATTCAACTCATGTTTTTATGCTAGAAGCAGTTAAAGTGGAAGAGAAACTTTCTTATGAAGATAAACTAGTTCAGATTCCTTATCGAAGGGAAAATGTATTGTGGAATCCTTTAATCCACTAGGTAATGGTTTTTTGGAGAAACCACATAGTAGAATAAGGCACATTAGAGTCAGAAAATTCTTCGAGGGAAAGTTACCTTGACTTGTTTAATAAGTAAATAAAATTACAAGGATGTAATTTTTGGAAGGTGGGGATAATGTGACACTCCAAGGTTTTAAAAATAAATTGAAATTCATAAAACATTATTTATTTAGATATTTATAACTATCCTTTAAACATAATTTTTCCACTTCTATGTTTCAAATTTTGAATAACAGTCATCTGCAATTGTGTTTAGTAAGTAATTTGGAGTATGATGCAACCAACATAATTTTTAGTGAATTGTATCAGAACCTGATGAATACAAATATGAATTGTAATATGAACCTAATGAATAGTAAATTGTATTTTTGGTTTATTTTCTTAAGGATTATTGATAATGACATATTCGGTAATTTTTCAATGTGATATAAAAGAAGTTATAGATAAAAAATTGTTAATTTTTTTAATAAAGTGTGACTTTATTTAAAAATTAAATTAATAATAATTGGAAAATTATTTACAAAAAAAATTAGTTCATTTTTGAATTCTACATGTTGAAAAATAGTTTGGGTGTTTTTTGGTTTTTTGTTTTTGATATTATAGAATTTTTAATGAAATGTGAAATATGGTAAAATACCGTAAATTCAAATTATCAGTTTAATACACTATTTATGACATCATAAGTGATGTAAGACCACTTGGTTAGATCTCACATTCCATTATTACTATTTGAGATCATATGAATAAATATTATTCATAGTCTTTATAAAATATATTATTAATGATTTAAATAATGTAAAAAACATCCTCCCCTCCACTATAAATACCACCCCCTTCCCCACTTTCTCCCACACATCTAAAGCCTTGAGCCTCACCTATGTTTTGCCAAATACTCTTCCCAAGGATCTTTCCCACTTCCTAGTGCTTTTGGTCTTACTAAAATGTGAAAACCAAAGACCTTAGAAGGAATCTAAAAGAGAATAGATCAAGAGGTAAGCTTCCTCTTTTGTTTTCTTTCTTTTCTTTTCATTTTATTTTATAATTCTTATTCTTTCACCATCATCCATTATAAAATAGGAAATAATTATATAGTATCTTACATATACTAGATTTCATCATGTTTATTGAAGCCACATCATTATACTTCTTCTCATATCCCACTTATTCAAGAAATTAAAACACCATCTGTGATGTGTCAATTTACCGACATCGTGGACGATACGATTTAAATTTATTTTACTTCCTTAAATACTAGTCTTGAAACAATTTTCATGATGTACCAAGATTATATGTTATGTATTATATATTATATAATGTTCTGGAATCATTTTTTACACATGATATTAATTTATAAGACAAATGAGTTCATTATTATCGAATAATCGTCAAAATGACCTAAACAAATATCAATAATTTATTAACTTATGAATAATCCATGTGTCAGAATTAAAAAATATAAATGGTAAAATTTATGGTTATGTGAATATTTAATTACCACTCCATTCCAATTCTGGAGTTTCACTTCCAATTGACGAGAATATCCATCATGAACTGATCATGGGAATCATGTGAAGAACGCACCCAAAATAATGCAAGGAACAAAATAATAATAATTAAAGGGAGAAATGATGTCATAAAATGATTATATATGGAATTATAAAGATTAATATGTTTCTATAATATATTAATAACACTATTTTAACCATTATACAAGAGTTTTAAACAAGTTTGAAGTAAGTCAAACCCGTGGTAAGGGAATTCTTCACCCAATTTCCACTCTTCCGGATTAATTTATAATTCATTAATTATGTGGTTTTAAGATCATTTTTGTAATATATTTTTTTATATATTTTGTTTTATTATGTTATTTTTTTTATATACACATATTACTTTCGTTCTATTTATTATCATGTCAATTATATGTTATTTGTAAGTGACATTTGTTATAAAATCCTCTTTTAAACATCTAGTTTTTCAAAATTTAAAGTGAATGCTTTTATGAAATTATTCATGTTGTATGATTGTGTTATGGTTTTTGGGCATTTTTTATGATGAAGGGTGGGACCTATATCTCCCTCCAGTACATCGATTATGTGTATGTTGGAGGTCAGTTGTATGGTTACTCCAAGTGTTACTACGATTCTTAGAAAAATTGTAAGGTATCAATGAGGGTTACAAATTACAAGGTAGCAGTTAGGGTTACAAGATTATGTATGTAAGAAACCAAGATACTTTTATGGTTCTATTTATGTTCATATGTTATTTGGGGGTCTTATGGAAATCTCATGTTTCAGGAAGTAAGTATATATGGGTGACCAATATGTATTTTGGAAATGATTTCATATGTTCCACGTATTCATGGAATAATATGTTATTTCATTCTTTTCATATCCCATACTAAGCATTTTGTGCTCATCTTGTTTTTTTAAATGATTTACACAGGTTATAAGGATGTGTTAGTCAAATAAGTAATCAAAGTTAAATGATTGATGAATTTTCAAATGAAATCATTTTATATTTGAAATGATTTATATTTTGGAAGGAATGAATATTGTTTTATGGTATCCACTATATATTAATGTGTAATTTTATGAATGTATTTATGTACCAATTCCTTAAATCTATAAACTATATAATATACTCAATTTAAATGAAGTGATTTCTTAACTAAATTCAATATAATGTAATTTAATAAGGTTGGTTCCTTATACTCGTAATGACCCTGTCTGATTACAATGTATTAGAACTTATGATGGATATTAGATTAGTTCATTTATAACACCATTTCTAATTGGAATCCTAGGTTACTAGGGATATGTTTTTACTATTCTTGGTTCTTGGTTTTACAGTTGTATGTTTTTCAAGTACTGTTAAAAAATGTATTTTTTATTTATTTGATTTATCATTTTTATGGTTTTTATCTCTTGGACTCATGATATGAGGTCAGGTTAATGTATCATGTTCATTATGTAGGATTCAAAAAACATTAACATGTGTGTGTGTTATTGATATCACTGATGATAGGGTTTAACCATTTAAAGTGTCTGTAAAAACCTAAATGGTGCTTTCATATATATCTTGTTGGTTAAATTATAATCAATTTAATAATTATATAGTTTATTTCGAATCATAGGTTATATGAATCTATGGTGAGATGATTTGGGATGATAGATATACAATCACATAGTGTAAGGAAAATGTAGTGACCCTGGTAGGTTAGTACACGCATTTGATGCGTTATAATGAACCCCTTATGAATGAATTTGATTAGGATGTTGATCCAAAAATGAAATGACCTTGTTTATTTAATGTGTTATAAATAATATTTGGGATGTTTTACCATATATATTGTTGGTGTAATTCTACTTAACTAAATCCTACAACTATGGGATACCTGACATTGATCATGGGAGGGAGATGTATTTATACACATATGTACCAACATATGAGATGTGATCTTTGAGCGGGAGACTCCAGTATGTGATAAACTACTTAGGTTATTCTTGAAATTATGAATTTCCAATGGGTGGTCTAGTATGCGTATTCCTGGGGAAAATTAATTCCTTAGTGAAATTGTTTTTTTTATGTAATTTCGGTGTGAATATATTTGTATGAGATCATAATTTTCAAGGGGTATTCCCATATGCATGATCCAAATGAGAATTAGAAACCATGAAAAGGCATATGAGTTGGTATGTGATTAACGAGATAGACATGTGAACCCTGGAGTGGGCAGGTTGGCATGTGAGTTTCTGTTTGATATTTGAAAAGAGAACAAGGCACTATAGATCATTATCTATGACTTGGTGAGGTATGATTTATGTGTTAGTTTCAAGGTACCAGTACTTTATGATAGGTATTAGGATGTTAGTGATTTAGGTGTTTGAGATGAGATGTGACATATGTGGTTAATCCAAAAGGGGGGTTCTCATGTCTATGAGTTCCCTTAGATATAGATGCATGGGTGGATTCTTTTGGTTGATATTGGTATACACAAGGTGATACCATATATGGGATTCATACACAATGATTAATAAGATGTTGTAAATGTTGAAGTAATATGTGGGTGAATTTCCTTGAGATCAGTTCATAGGAGATTCTATTAGTGATATTGTATTTGTATGGTGATGACTTCAATGATCCGAAACATGAAAGAACATTGGTGCTTTAGGTATCAAATTAAAAATTTGTGGGAAAAAACAATGGAAAACATGACCTAATGTATTTTTCATTTTATTCTATTGGTGTGATTAGAGCATGTATCGAGGATTGTAGTTTCAAAATGACCCATGGATGGTGGTTGATCTTGTGATAGACCATGTCATATGTGAGCGGTCTGATTTTTCATGAATATCACCAAGGGTGGTTTTAGTTTGGTGTAATTGATCATTGTCAACTTTTAAGGCCCATAATCCTATTTATGATGTGATATGACTCGTGGATCATGATTAGGGATAACTGAATAGGTGTTATGGGAGTGTATTCCTATTTCTTTTAGCTGAGATCAAAGTATTTTATGTTGGATATGTGCAACACTATTGAATTTTTTATCAATGAGGAACCATGTATGAGACAAGGACCACTAAATTTAACATAGTGTTCTAGGATTTGTTGGGTGGGATTTTATGATAGTGATAGTGGTATCTCCCTCATATTTTAGACATCAAGACTGTATTGGGTGTGGTGGTATGGTTAATATGGGAGTTGATACCATACAACTAATTCCTGGGATAGATAAGCATTGCTCGAGAGGAGTGACATGTGTTGGATGAAGGAATATATTGAGGGTACACTCAAGGAGTTGTAAATGGTTATTCATATTGTGAGAAGTGAAAAATTGGTCATTTGAAAGTGTGACTCTCATTATAGATGGAATTATAGTGGATTCCAAAGATGAAGTTCACGATGAGTCAAAAATGGTTAACATTTGATGTTTGTGTTGGCACTCAGTTATGAGCAGGATGACTACGTCTGGATATTAAGTGTGGTAATGGATATAGTGTGGGATGTGTAGGAACAACACTCATAATGAAGGTTCATCAGAGTGATGTGATATTTTGTTAGAGGGTTAAGGTGTTTTTGGATCATAGTGAGTGGTAAATATGATATATCTATCCCATGTAAGTACTAGATATAAGATTCAAACACAAGTTTTTATGGATTTTAAGCATTGACATCAGGTTTGGGATGATGTTGATGTGATCTAAAGGAATTTTTAGGGTTAAGCCTATTTTTTGACATGTTTTAGTCAGTGAAACGTGGCTTGTAACATGTTTCATAGGGTGAACCCCAGCATGTGACATGGATTAGGGGGTTTACCCAAGATCATGACATGATTAAATGGGTGAACCATAATTCAAGTCTTGATTTTGGGGGTGAATCATAGGAAGAAACATAGAGATGTGTCATTTTGGGGTAGTGACACTTAGGGATGCAAAATAATTTGGTACTTTCGTTTGGGGTATGTCATATATGGTACGATAAGTGTATTTTGAGGTTTGGCATGAATAGTTCATGGAAAGGTTAGTGTATGCGGGCCCTATGCATGGGTAGTGGTGAAATGTCCAATTTAGTTCAGAATCATAGATGATATGCAGTATATGATTTTGACCAATTCTTTATATATTTTTTGGTGTGGTGATATAGAAATTGCACCGATCAGGATGTCATACCACTAGAGGAAATTTTCAATAGGTGGTTCCTATGCTATGCAGTATCTTGGATCAAGATTGATCTTTATGAGTTGAGGTGTATAGTGGTGAGAAAAAACATTGGGTAATGATTTTTTTATGAAAATATGGTTTTCTAGGATGTATGAGTGTAGGTATGCACCATTTCATTATGATAACACATTGAGTGGTGGATAGAATTTTGATGGATAACATGCCTTATTTTTGGAGTTGTGCAGTAGGATATCATCTGATATTTTGGGATAGAACATGATGATTTGATCATGACATGGTTACTTCACTGGGTTTGTTTTTTTGGCTACATGCTTTAAAATACTTCTTAGGGATGATAAGTTCTATTATGGGGAGATTCTAATACCCCACATATATAGGAGTTATGAAAAAATGAGGTATTTTGAAATTCTAGTTTGGTGGATGATTTTATTTGAGAACTATGGCTTGAACATGATTCTGTGTGTTTTAACATTATTAAATAAATATTTTTGATAGGATTCAAGGATTGAATGGTGACCTCAGGGTTCAGGTGAGTGTCAAAGGAGGAATGAGTGATCAGGGCTAGTGAAAAATAGCACCAGTAGTCATTCCAATTGTGAGCAGTGTGTTCACAATGTGTGTTTTTAGGGGGTGGGTGGGGGTGGGTGGAGTAGAAAGAAACCCCCTACCTAAGTGGTTTACGGTGTAAAAAATAGGTTCACTCTTCGAAAGGGGCTATATTTTTTTAATTTAGGAAAGGTTATCTAGCTCCCTTTTTTAGTTTGGATAGCCGCATGCTGGGACATTTTAGCCAGACCGCCCCCATTCTTTCTCCCAACTTGATATGAGGAATTTTGGGTTACATTTTCATGGATCCATAGGTAATATTCTTCCTAATATTATATATGACCCCAATTCCTCTAAATTTTATCTTGATTTAGTTTCCCCAGATTAGGGTTTCTATTCCGATTCCATTGGAGAAAGGTGGAATTGGCAATTTCAGGTTGTTATTTTCTTGGATTATATTGAGGAACTAAGAGGATGTCTACATATTTCTGTGTACTTTTTAGGTTGAGGTATTTTATACCATGATTTCATTTAGGAATTTGGGCCTAAATTAAAGGAATTTTACCACAGATTAGATCTTCCATGTTAGGTATTTTGAGTATAAGGAGGTTAGAGGTATTCCACGGGGCATTGGAAAGTGTTTGGTTGTAATTTTAGTTTGATAAGGTCAACTGGTGCATTTTTTAATGATTATAAAAATTTATATAAATGATAAAATAAATTATAATATTTAATTAATTATAATTTGATTATAATCAATTATAGTGGATTTATTGTTATGAGTTTGGACTTTATGATGATGGGTGGTGGATGAATAGACATAGATGAGCCTAGGTAGAGCTTCCAGGCTTTTTTTTAAAAGGAAATGTTTTGATATTGAGAAAGGGGTCCCCTATACATACCCTATTGTATTTTTTTTGTTTCTATTCTTTATGTGATTTTTGGTCTGTCCACAAAGGGATAATAACCTTTTAAATTAAAATATTGTTTTTGATAAAATCTAATTACTGGACTAAAAAAAGTGCCAAGGGAATTGATGGGCCCTTGGGCACTAGCTTTATTTCCTCACCCCAAGATGGTTGAGGATTTAATTATACTTATATTAACTATTACACGTAGTCCCTAAGGGGTGTGAAGTATATGAAATGTAATGAATGAGATCAACATCCCAATTTGTAGGTACCACTAGTGACCTCTATGTAGATTTGAGTGATTATATGAGATAAAAGGCCATTAGATTTCCTATGTAAGAAGATTGAAATTTCTTAGAGACTTTAGGCTAGTTTTTAAGAGTTTGGGGTGATAATTCTTTCCCCACTAGTGTCTGAGAACTGGGAGAATGAGCCTTGGGTGGTTTCACAATAGGTCAAGTGGTTGGGATAGGCATGAGATGACTTGGGTATTGATATGGGCTCTGAGCATTTTTTATAGTTAGGTGATTATATATATTTTACTAGGAAGCCACATAATCCTTGGTATATATTAACAATGCCAAGGAATTCTATTTCCTCCAAGTGATGGGTGCTATCCAGAGAGGCTTGTTTCAAATACGAGGACACATGAAGGGTGTCGTGATCATGATGAGACTAAGGGGACCCCGATGGGTTCCCATGTGACATGTTGACCAAAGAGAGAGAGAGTGCATATTTGAAATGTGTAGTGATGATTGAAAGTGTCACCTTAGAACATGAATCAATGAATTTAGCATGTTATAGTTATGATAATGGTAGGTCATGCACCATTTTGGATGACATCAAGTTATAGATGGGTTCAGGTAGGAGGCCAAACCTATTGATATAAATTAAATGAGGCGATTTGGGTGGGAAACATTTCCCACCAAGATATATGGGTTTGGGATAACTAATAAATTATCATAAGAGTTAGGTGAGGACTACTAGCATGTTTTGGCCTACCATGGATTAATCCATAGAGTTGGTATGACTACTAGTTTTGGATAGCTAAGAAATTATCCTAGGAGATGGATGATACCTATGGGCATGTTTTGGTCTACCATGGACATGGAGATGGGATACCATGATTTGGTATACCTAGTATTTGATCCCTAGACTCAAGATAATGTACCATGATTTGGAAAACCATGCATTGGAGCTGGGTGTACAACCGTTTTGGTTGAATTGTATTTGATACTAAAAATCATGATGATATACCAAGATTTGGGATGTCATCTATTAGATCCAAAAGTACCTTAGTTTGGGATTCCTTGGATTTGACCCTTGAAGTCAAGATAATGTACCATGATTTGGGCTTCCATGCATTGGACACAAGTGTACCAAAATTTGGACAATCATGGATTAGATCCTAAGAGTTAAGAGTATATCTCGGTTCTTTGGCAAGATATAGATTTCCCAATAGGTTTTGGTCTCTATGTACTAGTTCCATTGAAAAGTAATATATTTAGTTGGAATGATTCTATGACATGCTCAAGGACACCCTAACATTGGGAAAATCATGTTTGGGGTGACACTAAGTGATATATTGGACCTTATAATAAATATTGGTTATTTTTTTATGCATCTATAGTACTATAATTATTATTTTGTGCATATCACATGTCTATGTTACATTTAATAGTTATGTATGCGACTATGTTGGTGGTTCCCTAATAGTTTGTAATCAAACCCCGATCATGTTTACATGGAACATGGTAAAAAACCCACGATTTTATGATATAGTTCTATATAAATACATTTTATATCATTGAAATCTTGTTTACACACAACATAGAGATTAAATTAAGCATGAAATGTTATTTAAATATTATTATTTAATGTTACATTTATTGTCTGTACATTTGATTGGAAGGTATGAATAAGACTAAATAAATTATGAAAATGTTTAGTTTAGACATGTAAATAATTAATTCATCGGTTATCAATTAGTTATAAATAAAAATAAAAAACATTTAAAGTAAAAGTGACATTTTTATGAAAAACTATTTTTATGCACACAATGGGTTTTTATCTTAATAAATATAATTAATCAGTGTTAGTGAATTATTTAAATTAAATTTATATATTATATTTTAAAATATTTTAACATTCATCTAACGATTTTTCTATGCATGGAATAAGAAAAAATATTAATTTATGCTTAAAAATGGATTCTTCTAAAGAAATGTTTTTCACCAAATTTTGTGCATTGATTTTAAAATAAATTTAGGACACTTAAAAATACTGAATGTTGAAAAATGGTCCTCATTTTTGGAATTAGTATATTCAAATTTGGAAAATTTTTACCCTTTATTTTTTATCATTATGTATAGTAACATTTTTAAATTTGTGTTACCTTATTAAGGGTAAAACTGATAAAGTAGGGTTAAAACATTGGCTTAAGGTTTTAAAATTACTCTAAAACATTAATTTATTCAATTTTATATGTTATGTTCAATCATTATCATCTAATTCTCAAACATATGGGTAATTGGTTCCATTTTTCTTTGATTATGGATGTTATACTATTTTAGGAAAATGATAAATACAAAATTTCACTCTCTTGACTTTACTGAATCTAAATTTTTATTATAAAGAATAAAATAGGAAAATTTAGTGTATAAATTTCTATTTTAAATATTAAATATTTTTTATCATGGTAATTTATTTAAAAAATTTAGCGACTGAATAACTAATTTAAATCCTCAATAAACAAAGACACAATATTTAATCAATTAATAGTGAAAAATAAATGATTAAAAAAAATTAAAAGTAATAAAATTTTGGTGAATAATTGTGTTTCAATAATTTTACAGATTTTTTTTTTCATATTTGGAATTTATAATGGTTTATATTTTAATTCATTTTCTATCATGTAGTCTTTAAAGTCATATTAAAAGAATTGTGTAAAAAAATGACATTAATGATATTTCAATTGAAATAATATTTTATTAAATTACTTAAACGTCATAAAAATCATTCAATAGGACAATTAAGATGATTGATGGTTGAAAATTACATACCATGACAATTTATTATCTAATTTTTACCTTCTAAGTAAAATTTTACCCCATTGATATTAAAAAATTTATTACCACGTTTAAGTTTAAATTTGGTTAAATAAGGGGTTAAACAAAAAGAAATGTTTAAAAATGACAAAAAACCTGTAATTGTTACTAAAATGAAGCACTTTGGGGAGAAAAATAATTGTTACTAAAAAATAGTTTTGAATGAGTATAACCAAATCTAGAATTATTCCTTAGAGGATGAATATGGGAATACATCTTCTCAAAGACTTCCTTACCAGAGGTAAAGTTTGATAAATATTTCCTTAAGTAAAATAGTTCAGACTATAATTCAATAACCATGTTCAAATCCTCAAAGTTATTATATTTAGAACTAGTGTTAGACTTTAAAATATTTTTCTTAGAAATAACATATTCATGATCCTTATAATGTTTATCCTTCTCTGAATTAATTTCCTCATGGTTTTCAAAAACACTTTCAAAATCAAATGTTTTTTGATCAATATCATTTGAAAGATATGATGCTTCTTTGGTAAAAATATAAATTCTATAATTTTCTTTTTATCACTTCATCTTTATCTTAAAATTTTCAAACTCAAGAAGTTTATAAAAACTAGAAAATCTTCTTAAGATGGTAATCGTTTTTCTTCATCAGGAGAATATTCTTCATCTAAAGTCTTATAATAATTATCTTCAATATAATTTTCATTTAAATATTCATTGGTAATAGATTCGGCATCGGGTACCTTAGCCATTTGGCAATGATTTTCAATTGGTAGTTTGGCTAGTAGACTAATATTTTATGACTATAGGATTCATAATATGAGGATTCATCAAATGATTCACCACTATGGAACTACACATATCATTATACATCAAGACATTATTATCCCTAGTCTTGTAATACCTCTTTCTATTTTTCTCATAATGCTTTTATTTTATGTCTTTTCTTTTGATCATGGGATAATCTGGCCTGATGTGTCCATCTCTTTTTCATTCATAGTAATTGACTTCCGAATCCTTCTTGTATTTTATTTTTTATTATATATATATATATATTGAAGGTATTTCATTCCCACTATATTGTTCATCCTTCTAGCAAGATTAGCTAACTCATTTTCATATTGTTCACATTCACTAGACTTAGATAGAACAGTGAGTTTCATAGGCATAGATCTTGTAACCCTTTCAAGAGTCATGAATTTGGTAGTAGTAAAGGCTACACTGCCATTTCCATTCCTCTTCTTATTCATATCAGCATCACTTTTCATTATTGTTTCATGCTATGAGAGAGTACCAAATATCCCATAAATATTAATTTGAGTAACTTACTTGTTGTCATCAATGGCTATTAATTTTTGATTCCCACTAATTTGGAATGATATCTATTACCTTTTCCTTAAGAGATTTTTCATCATGAATTTTCTCTCTTATATATTGAATATTGTTTATGATGCTCTTAAATCATTGTTTCACATTCAAAACTAGTTCTACATTGGGAAAATTGAATCACTGATATTTAGATCTCAACATAGCTCTTCTAGATTCTATATTTTGATGTCCCCAAATGTGTAACTTCATGTTTCTTCCATATTCCATTGGCAGCTTCACAAGAATATATTTGACTATATATATTTCGGGTCATAGAACACAACAAACTTATTTGTACCTTTTAGTTTAGTTGAAAATTGGATTTTCCATGGATGGTGATGGTCTTGACATCCTTGTCTGGAATTATGTAATCACCAGTAAGCATAAAAAAATTATCTACTCCAGTGTTAATTACGAAAGCCTTCATTATATCTCTTCAGTACTCATAATAATTACCAAATAAAATAGAGGTTTGGTAGGATTTATATTATCATGGGAACCAAAATTAATTCTTACCATTCTATAAGAAAATACATTTCCGAGAAAACATGTAAATTTATAAATGTTATAAACAAAGATAAATGTCACTAAGAAAAAATTGAACAAGAAAACTTAATCAAGAATTGTTTGAACAAGGAATACATGACCAAGAAAACTTATATGTGAGTATTAGTATTTCAGAGACCTCCTTTGATACCAATTGTACGATCAAAATAGTGTTTTTAGATGCTCAATTACATGACGGGGTGAATTGTAAGTTTAATAACATTTGTTTTTAATATTAAGGAAAACTATGGGTAACAATGTTAGACCAAGTAAATTCACAAACCCTACTATGAACAAAAAAAATTTATGTTCTAGATATATGGTTTTGAAAAAAAACATAAGAAATATTTACATAGGAAAATATTCTACCTTAAAGAATATAGAATCTTACTTATCAGATTAGATAAAATTATAATAAAGTTTAAGAATTTATACTTTATTCTTTTATCAAAATACAACGAAAATAAAACATGAATGAAAACAAGTAACAAGTAAGAAATATCTTCACCCAAAGAGTAGGGTATCCCAAAACCTTGGATAGAGGTCCTTTGATTTATACTTTCATGAAATTATGTCTTACCAACACCAGGGTAAGACCATGATAGGAATATTGGAATATATCTTGATATCCCCTCAAGCCCTCGATCATTAAGGTAGTCAGAACCTCTATCTTCCTATCCCCATAAGTCCTCTATTGTACACAACAAAAACCGAAATCGCACGAAGTAATATGAAAAATATATTTAGAAGTGACAGAGCATGAGAGTCTCTCTCTCTAGAAGTCTCTTCACAACATTTAATCTCTATATTGATGTAACACTTATGATATCGTTCAAATGAGATCTTATTTATAGGAAAAACATCAACATCATTTCCCTCCTCCAATGGTCATTTTTTTCCTTGAATTTCAGAGGGACCTATACACGTGTCACTCAACCAATGGTTAGTTAGAAATATATTTCACAACATCATTTTATTATAATAACATGTTCAAATAAAATGGATTTGCTTAACCAAATATGAAATTCTAGAGTCTAAGGAAAACATTGAATTTGAAATCTAATTATATAGACAATCAGATTATATAAAACATGGATATTCAGATTCTATTTTTCATAGAGTTAGGATTCTAAATTCTAAAGATTATAGATTCTATATTCATATGAATTTTATTTCTTAATTCTTAGGAATTTGGGGTCAAAATTCTTAGGAATTTTGAGTCATATTTATAAGGAATTCAGAGTCAGAATTCTATGGAATTCGGAGTCTAAATTTCAAATAATTTAGAGACTAAATTTTAGATAATTCAGAGTCTGGATTACAGGGAATTTTGGAGTCTGAATTTGAGAGAATACAGACTCTGAATTTTAGAGATTTCAGAATCTGAATTTTAGAGAACTCAGAATATGAATTTCAGGCAATTCGGAGTCAGAATTTCAGAGAATTCCGAATATGAAATTTAGAGAATTCTGTGTCTAAAAATAAATGACTCTATATCCAAGGAACTATAATTATTTATGATTTTTGTAAAGATCCTAATTTTATTCATATTAATAAAATTATTTTTGTAACACCCCAAGATTTCATAGTGTGTTATTTCTTCAAAATAATTCAATAACTTTCACTACATGCAACACCATGTTCAAGCACACCATGACTTACCAAACAAGACGTTCAAAAGAGGTTATGAATAGTATTAGATAAATTTTAATGTTTATATAATCCTTATAATTTTAGAATCCATATTATGAGTTTCTTAGATATAATGCAAGAACAAATTCATTTTCAGTATTGCACTTTTATCAACTTTAATAGTGAACCCTTTTTAAATACTATATTTTAAACTTTTTGACTAAATGGGGAAATCAAAAATTTAAAATGAAACATCCCAAGCTTCCACGGTACGCTTTCTTTGAATAATACAGTAGCGTGTGTTGTACGCAACCTTGAGTTTTAACACACACCACAACCAATCAAACTAGCCGTTATGAATAGTAATACCTAATTTTTGAAATTATATATATTTTATATTTAAAAATGGACTTCATTTTTGGATTCGGAATATCGAAATTATCCTAGGGTGAAATTTTGGTACTTTTCGGATAACTTTTATATTTTGATGAATAGTGAAAATTACTAAATTTTAATTAAAAACAACTTTTTTAATCAAAATAATTAATAGTGATAAATTATGAATTTGAGTGGTTTTAAAGTATATTTAGAATATATTTTTACCATTTAATATAATGTTGGTCATTGGACATAATTTTACAATTAAACCAAACATAAACGAGTGTCAATCTTTTGATAGTTATTATCTCTTAAAAACACGCTTTTTGTTTTGACAGCGGGATTTAATTTTAAATTAATTTCTGCCACTTCTGTGTTTTGAATTTAGGAAAATGGATTCCATATTTGGAATCAGGATGTTAAAATTGTGTAAATAGGTAACTTTTATTTTTAGACATTTTGAATAATTACTGCGGTAAATATTTTATTTACCATGGTTAAGGGTAAATCCGGTAAATAAGGGTTAAAAAAAATAATATTATAATAATACTAAATTACCCTAAAACGTGTCTTAAACCTATTGGTTGATACATAGTCGACCATGGGAATCTTTGGGTCTATTTTGGGACCCCATGGATCCACTTGTAAGTGATAATGACACTTTATTTTAATTTAGTTAAAATGAATACAAAAATGACACAAGCATATATCTTTTAGAACAACAATTGTTACATAGGGTTATATATGTTGGATTTTAGATTATAAATATTCATTAGAAAGATAAAAAGATTTTCTACATAATGATATTTTATTTATAATTTTTAGACATTAAATAATTTATTTTATTTATGACACAATTATGATGAAGTAATTACTATAATAGTGAAAAATTAAAATAATTGATATTATAAACACCCAAATAAATATAATATGAAACTTTTAATGAATTAAACTAATTTTCTAGGATAATATGATATATTAGGATTGATGTAATTGACTTTTTTCGAAGTAATCAATCTGTTATGAGTTTCACAAAAATCAACTATTGAATAGTGTCAAAATTGACATAAAAGAGTTCTTAAAACAAATATTATATTATTAATTGATATTAAATTCCTAAAAATCTAAGGTTCGGCCAAGAGACTTATATTATGGTAGGTTAATAATTAATGGACCACTTGGGGGTCGCTTGGATGTATATAGTAAGTTTATTAACCATATTATATAAAAATACAAAGAGACATTGTAAAAGTGAAACTAATTAACTTAGAGTTAATACTTAAAGATAAGGTTAATATAAGTACCCAAACCTGTCTAAATTCTATTGGATGAGTTGTTTGCGACCTATACCCACCTCATACTTTGAATAGTCAACTTTGGAGCCTTTGGAAACCGAATATGAATTTATTATAAATTAATATTTCTAGCTTTTCCAAAGGTGCCCCTCACCCCTCTTATAAAAGGGCACTCCTCCTTCTCATTTCCTCACACCTCTCAAGCCACTTGGCTCGTCCAAACTCTGCCCAACTAAGCTCTCCACATCCCTCTCCTCCTCCTTGAAGCTTCCCCTTAGGCAGAAATCATTTCAAGAAGTCCTTTGGTTCCAACCAAAGTGAGTTACCTAAATTAAAGGTAACAATTTCTCTTAAAGTATTTTCATTTATTTTGCTTCTCCAACCCCCAAAATCTTTTTATTTCCTTTATTTTATAACAACACCAGTATCCTCAATATACTAGGATGTTGTTATAAGAAGGATTCAAACTACACATTCACACAACTCCATCTAATGGATGATGAACATAATGTTTCTGTGGATGGCAAACTAACGCCTCACGAAACGATGATTGTTCAAATACATCTTACCGCCTCTCATGGTGGCCATTAGGATGGCACTGTAATTAAATATGATATTAATGATATATATTTTATATATAAGATTCTGTAATTCCATTTTATTTCATACCATTATTCATTTCATGTTGTATATACATACGATAATTTCATTTGAGGAAGTGCGGACTACCGCCCCCTTAAAATGATATGACTCGTTCATACCACACATGGAACGTATAAAGGATGGTGTAAATGAACTTAAGTAACATATATAAAATATTATATTATACTGGAATAGTAATATACATATGTATAATTTGGATTCGATTCTTTTAAAATAAAAATTAAATGGAAGTAGCGTTCGTGCGTACGTACGGACTACCGTCTCCATGAACGCGATGAGATTCATTCTCCATCGTATAATTTGATGATTTAAAAATGATGTTTAAGAACTTGATACCATTCTGGATATGAATAATATACATCCCATTAATAACAAATATGTCTCACATAACAAATAATATAAAGTAAAATGAACCCATTAACACCCGAAATGACGATAATTCTAAAATATTATTAACAAATCAATGATAAAAGATCATATATGATATCATATTAAAGTAAATGATTCTTTTATTATTCAATAACAATTATTTCACCATTATACAGGAGGTAAACCTACCATCGACCAAGGAAAAAGTACAATGTAAGGGTTTTCTTATCTCACTTTTAATTCCGTGAGAATTCCATTGATCACCACTTAATTATTGCATGTGGTGTATGTGTACTGCCCATGATCGTATTCATTGTGTAATATACTTTAATTTATGGGTATTTACATCATCATGGTATGATACTTCTTTCATGGGTGTATGTTTCGTAAATTACCTAATCGATAAGGGAATTTGAGATTTCAATTTCCACTCATTTGGCTTTACACATATTTCATTGATTATATTACCCCAAGATTATGTGTGGAATCACTATTCATTTGATTATGTCATAATTTCCACTCCCCTTCCTGTGGATAGAAGTTTGATACACATAATCACTCCATTGGTAATTCTCAAGTCATTGATATGAATTTGATAAGAGTAATTTTAACTCATTCTCCATTTGTTGAGTTAAACATCCAATTCGTTGGTATTGTTTTTTACAAGAATATGTGTGAATGTACTTTGATTGTTTTACACTGAATATCCAATCATATTTAGTGTATTTATATTTGTCACACATAATTATGTCATTGATTTATCCTTAACCTAAGGATACAACCTTTTTGAGAAATTTCATCTCAATTTACATTCCATTGAGACTTCTTTGATGATATACACCAAATCACTTCTATGTGGTGTATATAATGTACTTTGACATAGTATATCATGAATCCCTTTATTCTCATGATATTACAATGTTTTGATTACCTCAATTATTTGTATTCAAGTGTCTCTCTTTTGGTTAGAAACTCTAACCAAAATACCATTTTAAAATGTTTTAAAGAATTATTCTTCTAAATCATGCTCATTAATGTCCATATTTTAAAAATGGTTTTAAGGATTTATTTATATGGACATTAAAGTTTTAAAATTAAAACACCTTTTAAAAGTTTCAATGTGGTATGGGACACTTTGATTCAAAAATATACTTTTAAATGGCTTCTTGACAAATAGTGTGACTTTTAAATGTTTTCAAGAAAAGGGGGATATTTCTCTCAAATAGTTTTGATGATTATTTTCATCTATGTCAACATCCTTCATTATTATTGATTGAGGTTAATGTGATACAATACAATCTTCCATATTGTATCGAATGAATTATGTTTGACTGTGGATGTGCTATTTTTATACCATTCATGGTTTGTGGTGAAAGTATTGACATTTCGTATGCTAGTTTAATACGAATGTTTACGTTATGTTTAAACCTTTTCATATGGGAATGCATTGGACTTAATAAGTGACGGGTGGAGCCCGCTATAGCTCCTCGATGCATCGGTAGGTCTCATGAGACAAACTAGTGTCTTGGCACAAGGCCTTGGCAAAATCTTATTTGTAGTCTTGGCACGAGGCCTTGGCTATGTGGTTATGATAGTCTGGCATTATGCATTCCATCATTATGAAAGTGGTTATTGATATTGCATGTGATCATTCGACTAGTAGAATATCCATGTGAGTAAGTAAATGGCATTATTTCATTTTACCTTTGCCATTTTATGCTGAAGTTCAAGTTTAAAAGGCTTTTGTTTTAGTTATAAATTGCCTTAAGTGTTTATGCTCATTTATGAAAGCTTCTGCTATAATGTTATCCTTACTGAGCATCCGAGCTCACCCCTTTCAATGTTTTATTTTTTTTCCCAGGATTATGAAGAAGTAATTTATGAATGACCTGCAGGGATAGTATGAGGGGATATGAAGACAAGATGTTTTTTTTATGATGTAATGTAAAAATTTATGGATGTATCTAGTTATTCCAAGGCTACTAAACTAATCGGTCTTTCGAGACTTGATCTTTCTCGTGATCATGCCAATGTTATGTAATTAATGCACCGACTCTGGGTAGCTGGGGTCGGGGCGTTACAGTTGGTATCAGAGGAAGTTTAGTACAAACCTTGGTAGCTAGATTTAGATAAACTCTGATTAGATCACGTAGACCTAAGATGAACTTTGAGGATTAGTATAAAAAAAACCTCCTAGAATTTTGGTATTGTAAAGATTTTGTGAGTTTTCCGAGCAATACATCCCTGTCTGGATACGAGCAGGTAGAGGCGGCTCTGGTAGAGATGTACCTAGGGATAAAACCCGAAAACACCGCTTTGAGCTAGACTCGAACGGGAACTGGTGCACGACAACGGGCCTTGCTGCACTCTTGGTTACGACACTCCCGGGGGATATGCTTAGGATAATTTACATTTTCTTTACAAACCGATTTAAGTAATATATACATAAGATGAGAGAAAATGACCTTGGTTAATCCTAATATGTTTCAAATTGAGAATATGGTGACATTTTAATCTCTAAATGATTTTACGACTACTATTACTCACACAATGCCTTCTGGTTTTAGTCAATGGCTGGATTCCAAGGAAGTCATAGTGACTTTGAGAATGATGTACAAGTTGGGAACAGTGGTGGCAATGAGCAACAAAATGGAATGTTGATAGGCGTGAAAGATATCGTCTTTATGCCAAATCAGTTTTCCAAAAATATGATCAACAACATATATATTAACCAACTCCCAGTCTCAACAAGGAAGAGAAAGGTGATAAATGATAAGATCTCCAGCAATGGAGACCATGGAGAAAAGAAACCTCAATTTTCATCATGCAGGAATTGTGGAAAGAGACACCCAGGAAAGTGTCTCAATGGGACAACGAAATGTTTTACGTGCGGGAAGGAAGGACATAAAGTGAAGAATTGCCGAAGAAAAATGAAGAGTACTATGGAAGAAGACAAAAATGGTCCCAAGAGTCCATTTACAGTCATTTGTCGTAAATGTAGGGGACCTGGCCATTACCCGAGTGAATGTCCTATTTTATAGGATATTTTCTTGGTCAAAGAAGAAGCTATGTGGAAATAAATGGCTGGAGAAAAATTTAAAAAGTATTAGCACTCCTTGTTGATGGGTTTGCTTTGGAATAATTTTCTCTTGTATTTGTAACCCCGCAGTTTGCCATGTGAGAATGATATTTGAGGAAGAATTGTCTCTTCTCTTGTGGATATAGGTATAAATAACCATTTGGTTTTATATAATCATTGGGGTTTGAGAAAATGATAAGTTATTATAATTTGGGATGAAAATTCAAAGTATGATATAACATTTGTGGTTAAATTATGTTATTTTGAGGAATTTATCTCATTTTGGTAATATTATAAAATATAGTTTTTGAAAAAGGACAACACGTAGACCGTGTGACAACCCATCGCGTCGGACAAAGCCGTGGGAATCGAACCCACAACCAAAGTGCGATTGGGATTTATCGCCTACCACTGGACTACGTAAAGTCCCTGGTTAGTGTGATTTTTTTTTGTTAAATGATTTTATTGATCAATAATAAGATGATTTGGGTTCTTATGTCTTATCAAATGAATACCCTTGGTATAGGAAAATGATTTGGTGATTAAGTGATAAATGTTATTTTGGAAGATGTTCGTTTTGTTAGGAACACTATATGCCCAAGGAAAATAGAATACAATGAGGTTTCATTTGTAGAGTAATGGTGGATTTTTATCTACATTTTTATTGTTGATTTATAGTGATTTGGGTTATTTATGGAAATGATTAACCTATAACAGAGAATATGTGATGATTACTTTTAAGTATGTGACTTTAAGAGTATTTGATGTAATTTGGAGATACAATGTAACATGGGAGACTACATAATCAAATTCTTCTATGTTTTGGGTTTCAATATTAGTGTGGATTATATTAAAGGATTTTAAGGACAATTGGTTATTGAATGGTATCTATTTAACTTTGGGGTATTGTTGGTTTAATTTTAGAAATTAAGATTAGTGCATATTTATCTCAATGAATATCATTTTGGGTGATCATTAGATCATTCAATAACCATTTTGGTTTTGATTAATATATGGTTTATCCTGCATGGATCATGTGATTCTATAGAAGTTTATTCTAGCTCTTCCAGTGTGACCAAGTCTTCTTGAATACTCATCGTTTAAAAAAAATTGAGTTAGTGGTGGAAATTTATTAAAGAATGAAAATCTACTTAAAATTTAAGTATATCTCATAATGTTCTTAGCCAATCTCATAAATAAAATCCCCAACATTAATAAAAGAAACATAGAACAAAAATGTTGTCCTAGATGGTACCTTAAATCATCACAAATTTATGGCTTTGGGATTTTTGGCCTTTTCATAGCCATGTTCTCTACCACTCTCCATCAGATAATTGATGGTTAGATTTCTCCTCCATATCCATATTTTCCTTCATGGAACCCTAGTTTGTGTTATTTTCGGTAATCTTCATACTTTCGACTCTTTATTTTAAATAGAGGCCTCATTAATTCATTTTTCGATGTGGGATTTCAACTAAGATATTTTGAAACGTCAAAAATGTGTTATCCTAATACCCTATGTTTTGTTGAACCGATGGTATTTCAAATCATCATAGATTGATGATTATAAGGACCTCAATTTTACACTTGTTTGTGATTGATGACCTCAATCACCACCTATAAATATTTACGTTTTTCCTCCAATTATATGTCTCTAGTTGCCACCAATGTTCTCCTAATCGAGATCATAATTTGGTGGTGACCCTTTGATTTCTCTTTTTCTCATATTAAGACTAAATTTTAGTAACCCAATTTCCGATGTGGGTTTTCCCACAAATATATTATCTATTTTCAACCTTTTTTTTTCGAAGAACAATTTCAAATTGCGAGGACGCAATTTATTGAAGGAGGGGAGAATGTAACACCCCAAGATTTCATAGTGTGTTATTTCTTCAAAATAATTCAATAACTTTCACTACATGCAACACCATGTTCAAGCACACCATGACTTACCAAACAAGCCGTTCAAAAGAGGTTATGAATAGTATTAGATAAATTTTAATGTTTATATAATCCTTATAATTTTAGAATCCATATTATGAGTTTCTTAGATATAATGCAAGAACAAATTCATTTTCAGTATTGCACTTTTATCAACTTTAATAGTGAACCCTTTTTAAATACTATATTTTAAACTTTTTGACTAAATGGGGAAATCAAAAATTTAAAATGAAACATCCCAAGCTTCCACGGTACGCTTTCTTTGAATAATACAGTAGCGTGTGTTGTACGCAACCTTGAGTTTTAACACACACCACAACCAATCAAACTAGCCGTTATGAATAGTAATACCTAATTTTTGAAATTATATATATTTTATATTTAAAAATGGACTTCATTTTTGGATTCGGAATATCGAAATTATCCTAGGGTGAAATTTTGGTACTTTTCGGATAACTTTTATATTTTGATGAATAGTGAAAATTACTAAATTTTAATTAAAAACAACTTTTTTAATCAAAATAATTAATAGTGATAAATTATGAATTTGAGTGGTTTTAAAGTATATTTAGAATATATTTTTACCATTTAATATAATGTTGGTCATTGGACATAATTTTACAATTAAACCAAACATAAACGAGTGTCAATCTTTTGATAGTTATTATCTCTTAAAAACACGCTTTTTGTTTTGACAACGGGATTTAATTTTAAATTAATTTCTGCCACTTCTGTGTTTTGAATTTAGGAAAATGGATTCCATATTTGGAATCAGGATGTTAAAATTGTGTAAATAGGTAACTTTTATTTTTAGACATTTTGAATAATTACTGCGGTAAATATTTTATTTACCATGGTTAAGGGTAAATCCGGTAAATAAGGGTTAAAAAAAATAATATTATAATAATACTAAATTACCCTAAAACGTGTCTTAACCCTATTGGTTGATACATAGTCGACCATGGGAATCTTTGGGTCTATTTTGGGACCCCATGGATCCACTTGTAAGTGATAATGACACTTTATTTTAATTTAGTTAAAATGAATACAAAAATGACACAAGCATATATCTTTTAGAACAACAATTGTTACATAGGGTTATATATGTTGGATTTTAGATTATAAATATTCATTAGAAAGATAAAAAGATTTTCTACATAATGATATTTTATTTATAATTTTTAGACATTAAATAAGTTATTTTATTTATGACACAATTATGATGCAGTAATTACTATAATAGTGAAAAATTAAAATAATTGATATTATAAACACCCAAATAAATATAATATGAAACTTTTAATGAATTAAACTAATTTTCTAGGATAATATGATATATTAGGATTGATTTAATTGACTTTGTTCGAAGTAATCAATCTGTTATGAGTTTCACAAAAATCAACTATTGAATAGTGTCAAAATTGACATAAAAGAGTTCTTAAAACAAATATTATATTATTAATTGATATTAAATTCCTAAAAATCTAAGGTTCGGCCAAGAGACTTATATTATGATAGGTTAATCATTAATGGATCACTTGGGGGTCGCTTGGATGTATATAGTAAGTTTATTAACCATATTATATAAAAATACAAAGAGACATTGTAAAAGTGAAACTAATTAACTTAGAGTTAATACTTAAAGATAAGGTTAATATAAGTACCCAAACCTGTCTAAATTCTATTGGATGAGTTGTTTTCGACCTATACCCACCTCATCCTTTGAATAGTCAACTTTGGAGCCTTTGGAAACCGAATATGAATTTATTATAAATTAATATTTCTAGCTTTTCCAAAGGTGCCCCTCACCCCTCTTATAAAAGGGCACTCCTCCTTCTCATTTCCTCACACCTCTCAAGCCACTTGGCTCGTCCAAACTCTGCCCAACTAAGCTCCCCACATCCCTCTCCTCCTCCTTGAAGCTTCCCCTTAGGCAGAAATCATTTCAAGAAGTCCTTTGGTTCCAACCAAAGTGAGTTACCTAAATTAAAGGTAACAATTTCTCTTAAAGTATTTTCATTTATTTTGCTTCTCCAACCCCCAAAATCTTTTTATTTCCTTTATTTTATAACAACACCAGTATCCTCAATATACTAGGATGTTGTTATAAGAAGGATTCAAACTAAACATTCACACAACTCCATCTAATGGATGATGAACATAATGTTTCTGTGGATGGCAAACTAACGCCTCACGAAACGATGATTGTTCAAATACATCTTACCGCCTCTCATGGTGGCCATTAGGATGGCACTGTAATTAAATATGATATTAATGATATATATTTTATATATAAGATTCTGTAATTCCATTTTATTTCATACCATTATTCGTTTCATGTTGTATATACATACGATAATTTCATTTGAGGAAGTGCGGACTACCGCCCCCTTAAAATGATATGACTCGTTCATACCACACATGGAACGTATAAAGGATGGTGTAAATGAACTTAAGTAACATATATAAAATATTATATTATACTGGAATAGTAATATGCATATGTATAATTTGGATTCGATTCTTTTAAAATAAAAATTAAATGGAAGTAGCGTTCGTGCGTACGTACGGACTACCGTCTCCACGAACGCGATGAGATTCATTCTCCATCGTATAATTTGATGATTTAAAAATGATGTTTAAGAACTTGATACCATTCTGGATATGAATAATATACATCCCATTAATAACAAATATGTCTCACATAACAAAGAATATAAAGTAAAATGAACCCGTTAACACCCGAAATGACGATAATTCTAAAATATTATTAACAAATCAATGATAAAAGATCATATATGATATCATATTAAAGTAAATGATTCTTTTATTATTCAATAAAAATTATTTCACCATTATACAGGAGGTAAACCTACCATCGACCAAGGGAAAAGTACAATGTAAGGGTTTTCTTATCTCACTTTTAATTCCGTGAGAATTCCATTGATCACCACTTAATTATTGCATGTGGTGTATGTGTACTGCCCATGATCGTATTCATTGTGTAATATACTTTAATTTATGGGTATTTACATCATCATGGTATGATACTTCTTTCATGGGTGTATGTTTCGTAAGTTACCTAATCGATAAGGGAATTTGAGATTTCAATTTCCACTCATTTGGCTTTACACATATTTCATTGATTATATTACCCCAAGATTATGTGTGGAATCACTATTCATTTGATTATGTCATAATTTCCACTCCCCTTCCTGTGGATAGAAGTTTGATACACATAATCACTCCATTGGTAATTCTCAAGTCATTGATATGAATTTGATAAGAGTAATTTTAACTCATTCTCCATTTGTTGAGTTAAACATCCAATTCGTTGGTATTGTTTTTTACAAGAATATGTGTGAATGTACTTTGATTGTTTTACACTGAATATCCAATCATATTTAGTGTATTTATATTTGTCACACATAATTATGTCATTGATTTATCCTTAACCTAAGGATACAACCTTTTTGAGAAATTTCATCTCAATTTACATTCCATTGAGACTTCTTTGATGATATACACCAAATCACTTCTATGTGGTGTATATAATGTACTTTGACATAGTATATCATGAATCCCTTTATTCTCATGATATTACAATGTTTTGATTACCTCAATTATTTGTATTCAAGTGTCTCTCTTTTGGTTAGAAACTCTAACCAAAATACCATTTTAAAATGTTTTAAAGAATTATTCTTCTAAATCATGCTCATTAATGTCCATATTTTAAAAATGGTTTTAAGGATTTATTTATACGGACATTAAAGTTTCAAAATTAAAACTCCTTTTAAAAGTTTCAATGTGGTATGGGACACTTTGATTCAAAAATATACTTTTAAATGGCTTCTTGACAAATAGTGTGACTTTTAAATGTTTTCAAGAAAAGGGGGATATTTCTCTCAAATAGTTTTGATGATTATTTTCATCTATGTCAACATCCTTCATTATTATTGATTGAGGTTAATGTGATACAATACAATCTTCCATATTGTATCGAATGAATTATGTTTGACTGTGGATGTGCTATTTTTATACCATTCATGGTTTGTGGTGAAAGTATTGACATTTCGTATGCTAGTTTAATACGAATGTTTACGTTATGTTTAAACCTTTTCATATGGGAATGCATTGGACTTAATAAGTGACGGGTGGAGCCCGCTATAGCTCCTCGATGCATCGGTAGGTCTCATGAGACAAACTAGTGTCTTGGCACAAGGCCTTGGCAAAATCTTATTTGTAGTCTTGGCACGAGGCCTTGGCTATGTGGTTATGATAGTCTGGCATTATGCATTCCATCATTATGAAAGTGGTTATTGATATTGCATGTGATCATTCGACTAGTAGAATATCCATGTGAGTAAGTAAATGGCATTATTTCATTTTACCTTTGCCATTTTATGCTGAAGTTCAAGTTTAAAAGGCTTTTGTTTTAGTTATAAATTGCCTTAAGTGTTTATGCTCATTTATGAAAGCTTCTGCTATAATGTTATCCTTACTGAGCATCCGAGCTCACCCCTTTCAATGTTTTATTTTTTTTTCCCAGGATTATGAAGAAGTAATTTATGAATGACCTGCAGGGATAGTATGAGGGGATATGAAGACAAGATGTTTTTTTTATGATGTAATGTAAAAATTTATGGATGTATCTAGTTATTCCAAGGCTACTAAACTAATCGGTCTTTCGAGACTTGATCTTTCTCGTGATCATGCCAATGTTATGTAATTAATGCACCGACTCTGGGTAGCTGGGGTCGGGGCGTTACAATTTTGGTTATAAGAAAATATAAAATGAGACAATGAAAATAAAGGTACAGATAATAATTTCCTTAGAGAAGAAAAATTTTCCATAAAAAATTAGTTCTTAGGGAAAGGAAATTTTCCTTAAGATAAAGTGTTTGGGATTTTCAAAACATAGAGGAATGGAAAAGTCATAAGTAAACCTTATGGACTCAACACCCTCAGTTCTTCAAACTCTGATATTCATAGGAGCATTTCACCAATGGAATCCCTTATGTTAAAGGGATTGAAATATATGTTTCAATATTCCCTAGGGAGTTCCATAACCAACCCAGTTGAAACAAGGAATTTATATATATTTACACTAATCAATTTGGATCTAGGATCCACCAAAAACCTAGGAAACCATTCCAATAATAATATTCCAACTAGATTCTCAATATCATTTCCAACCCCCTCCATTATAATGGTAAAATCTTTAACCATCATCATGTTTCCTTCATGGAAATGTACAAGATCCTAGTATGAATGAAATTATAAGAAAGGTAATATAATCTAAAAATAGTCAATAATACACTCTCACCAATCATATGTTAGATTTTATAGAATTAAAAGGATAGTTTGTCCTACTGAAGACCACCCTTAATAATTAGGTAAATCACGGTTCTGATAAGATTACTTCTCAACCAATTAGGAACCCTAAAAGAAATGTTAGTTATATCCCATTATAGTGTGTCAAAGAGTTATAAAATATTGAATAATAACCCCTATATTTTTAATCATAAATTCAAAAACAACATTTACCTTCTGAACCTACCCAAGAAAAGTAAATTGAGGACAAATCTATAAAGGCATCATCAAATATATAAAAATTGAAAAGGTGTTATGAAACATCCACATCAACCCCAATAATCCTTCTATGAAAGGATAAAAACTCCCAATAAAACCATTTAGGATGCACTAAAACAAGATATTGATGAAAAATTCAATAAATTAGAGATCAATATGCCTTTGTTGGAGGTCATCAACCAAATCCTATGATATATAGAATTAATTAAAGACATGTGAATAGAGTTATTGATATTGTATGAATTGAATATTTAAGATTAGTTAAGAACGTTTTTCCATTTTTTTATCCATAAAATCCCCCAATATTTTTAATATAGACTTATCTTTTCAATCCCCTACACTAGAAGAGATATAAAATTTTCTAATGCACTTTAGGATTTTGGAGTATTGATTAATGTCATTCCATATTCAGTTTACTCATTTCCACATATAGGAGAACATAAGCATATCAATTGTTTGTGAAACACACTAATTTAGACACTACCCTCCTAGTAAGTGTTTTTGACGATGACTTAGTAGGTGTATAAGGTTATTCATTCCCTACCGACGTTTACATTCTCAACATGGAAGAAGGGGGAGGTAAAGGTCAGTCTCCCATAATTCTATCTATACTATTCTTCAAGAAAAACAAAATAATAATATATGTTTATAAAGGAACCCTTTCCATGAATTTTGGTGAGGAAACAATGGATTCCAACATCTTTGAATCAATGAAACAACCACATGAAGAAATATATATTTTTACATTATTTTTTTGAATTTCCTTATACTTTAGTGTGGAAATTGAAATGATTGATGAAATAATTAGATTTGGATATGATTTAGAAACAACCAACCTTGTTGATGAATATATTTCTACAAATGAACTTAATCTAGATATAGTTTTCAGTGTTGAAAATTTTGGAGAAATTGATGAAAGTTATTTTGATGAGTTACTCAAATCTGCTACTAATTTTTCTGATTTACATGTGTAGGTTGAAAATATAGAGAACACTAATATGAAAAAATCACTATACCCCCCTTAGTTAGAAATAAAACTATTTTCCTGAAACATAAAATATTTATATTTAATGGGAAATTAAAATACTTTTGTTATAATATAACATAATTTAGAGCATAGATAAGGACCCCAATTGCTATAAATTTTGAAACATATTGATAAATAAATATTTTTTAAATTAGGTAACATCCCAAGGATAAACCCAACCACCTTTAGGCATGAAACTTTTTTGGAAGATGAATCCAAAATTGTGACAAATTATAAAATAAGGCTAAAACTATCCAATTTAGAAGTAGTAAAATGATGACGTAGAAATAATTTTAGATGCTGAAATAATCTACCCCATATATAACTTCTAATGGATGAGTCCCATCTAAATAGTTTTGAAAAAAATGTTTACAAAATTATTTAAAATGAAGAAATGAGTTAGTGCGTAAAAGAATTATATTGAACCATGTGACTAGAAATGATCACATTCCAATATAATTTATGGACCAAATGATATAGAGACTAGATAGGAAGGGTAATTATTGCTTTTATGATGAATTTTTAGGTATTTTTAGTTTCCAATTGATCCTAAATAACAAGAAAAAACTACTTTAACATGTCCCTTTGGTATGTTTTCTTATTGAATGTTTCCTTTTTATCCTTTTAATTCTACTAGTACCTTTCATAGTTTTACAGTATCTTCTTATACTTGACTGTGAACTTCCTAGAGGTATTCATTCAAGAATATACTATATATGGAACTTGTATTCAATGTTATCTGGAGATTAGAAAAAATGTTTTAAAATTATGCACTAAGATAATATTGGTTTAATAATTTTATAAGTTCAATTTTATGGTATGAGAAGAATTTTTTTGGGCAATTTAATTTCTAAATATAATAATACAGAACCCACAATCTTGGATCTAATGGTGAAATCATCAACTTTACATTTTCATCTTTGATACCGATAATTGTGACCCATCATTTTTCCATCCAATCCTTAAAACATTAAAAATTAGAACATGGATAACTTATATTCTTTAGAACCTTTTAGGTTTTAAGTTTTATATAATTAGGAAACAATACAACATAAAAAAGTTTCATTACTTTAAAAGATAATTTATCCCACTAAATAGAAATTTCCATTTCAAATTAAGACATCATCATCATCCATAAAAAATATCTTCTAGAGAAACCAATTCAACATTAGTATTTATAACATATGGAAAAAAGAAATATAAGAATGATGAGATCAAATTCTCAGCAAGGTAAAACATAAGACTTAACAAATGCATTTCATTAGTGATAATAAGAAGTGAATAAGGGAATTATGACATAATAAAAGTGCATGAGCACAACATAAGAATATTCATACCCACAAATACCTATATCATCAGACATGTAAACATGGAATAAGGCATTAAAAAAACAAATAGTAATAAGAATCAATAATCTCAAGCCATGTGATATCAATATTGATCAAATTAAATGTCAAAAACCCATAGCATGCATAGATAAAAAATATTAGTATCTTGGAACATCATCCCATAAAACCCTTATATAACCATTATAGAAAAAATAAATAACCCTTACAAATTTTAATAACTATATGACCAATATCCTATATAATTTTTCGGAGAACAAATTCATTACCCAATGCATTGGATATCTATAATGGGGCACACCCTTCGTATTAGCTACATCGATCTGACCTATGAGCTATAATAAGAATCAACCCTTTTTATAAGTTATATAGGGCTCACCTATTTTATATAATGTCTAAGAACTAAAACATGAATAATATTCATAAATATTTCATAATAAAACTTATAGAAACAATTCTAATTCTTTTATAACTTGATCAACCCATGGAAGAGAAATGGATTTCATTTCAATATATTTGAATGACAACTAACCAGTGTAAAATAAATGAGTTCCATAATGATACAATTTAAATATGACTAACCTATGGAAAATAAATGGGTTCCATAAGAATCTTTTTGAAACATGGTAAACCCATGGAAATGAAATAGGTTCCCTAACAATCTAATTGAAACAATCTCATTCCATCTAGAAAAATATTAAGGATGGTATCAGTACCAAATATCCATATTAAATCATAATAAGAAAAGTTTTATGACATTTATTAATGTAAATATAATTAATATATCATTAAAAACATTTTTATGAAAATAAAATTTTAATTTTTATAATCACTTTATAAAATATATGAAATTTTGAGAACATTTTATTTTAAAAATAACCTTCAATGTTTATAAAGGAAGAATTTAAATATAATTTAAAATATTTCTTGAGAAAAATAAAATTTTTTCATTGAAAATCACTTTTTAAAACAGTTTTTGAGATAATTTTTATAGAAAATAAGTTTTTGGAAGTAAACAGTTTTCAGATCAAAGAGATAAATGATGTCATATTTTATTAAAACAATTCTAAGAAAATTTAAGTACCAAAGAGTGGAAAATTGGTACAATTACTTTAAAAAATCTTAAATAACAAAAATATAAGATAATTCATTATAATTATAATATTTTAACATTATAGACTATATCGTACAAAATCCTGATAAATGATGTGATTATAAAAAAATGTTTTTATGACTTTTATAAATTTGAATCATAATCCTCATGAATGATTTTAATTAAACTAACCTTATAATATAAATAAAAAAAATATATTCATGATATTAAATGTCAAAGGGAAATTATATACACCTAATAAAAAGATATTAGTATACAACATAACAAATGTCTCGTGGAAGGAAAATTTTGATAAAAATCCCTTAACACTTTGGTAACACTGAAACTATGAAACCCATAAAAGGGAGATCTTAAAATGGATATTTTAATCCACATTAAATTTAGTATAAAAATATTAAAATACATTAATGGGTATTATATTAACTTAATAACAAAAATAATTGGTGATTATGAAAAATATCTTACAAAAATAAAAGTGAGACAGGGAAACCCTTACCTTGAGTCTGAATTATCATGTGTGTATTTTTCTTCCTGAAAAATAATATTATGTTAATTATTTAATTTATTTAAAACCTGTTTAATATTTATTATAACATTTATTTAATTTATTATTATGTTCTATATAATTTCTTAATCGATTAATTTTACATCAATTTTTTGACCATATTTAGCTTGTGTCTGAAAAAAACATAGGTGGGTTGAAAATGGTAAAAGAAGTCATTATTTAAACATAAATAGAATATAAATAATTTAATAATAATCATATTTATACAAAAATTATACTTCATAAAACCATCATCAATTATGTTTCTGAAAAAAACTAACGTAACGATCCTGGAGATGGTAGGTTGTACGTATACATGAGTAACATTTGAATTTTTTCAATTATCATTATTTAAAGAATGTTAGTAATAATTTATCTTTAAATAATTATCATAATATTAAAAATAAAATATTATTTCATTATATATACTTATATATAGAATTATCATGATTTGGTGGTGAAAAAGGGAATCACATCACTTCGAGGAGGGGGTAGTCCACACGTCCATGAACGACATCGTCATTTTTACAGTGAGTGAAAATATAAAAATAAATTTTTATACTATATTTAAATAATGATAAATATTTCATTAATATAATAAATATTTCCTTTATATAACATATATTTATTATATTCACCCTCATTACATTCCATGTAACACGTTAATGTAAAATGAATCACATCGCTTCGGGAGCTGGCAATCCATCCAACACAAGAGCGAAATTATCTCATCCCTTACATAATGGAAGTTAAAATGTAATATATGAAAAAACTACTCCATATGTATAATTTTGTTATAAATATCACATGTTAATTTAAAATCATTCATTATACCAAACCGTGAGAGGTGGTAATGGAAAAAAGTGGCCTTGTTTCACGAGGTGGTAGTTCTCCATACACAAGAATAATGATTTCCTAAGCCATTTGATGGAAGTGTTTGTGGTTGTAGGTTTTACCCTTAACTTAAATTTACCTAAGTATATGGATGATATGGAGGTTATTATACCATCATGGTATAATAAAAATTAAATGGGGTGGAGAAAGAAATAAAAAAAACCGTTCTTTAATGAATGTTACCTCTTTTTCAGGTAACGCCTTTTGGCTTTCACCAAAGGCCTTACTAGGTTGGATTTCTGCACAAAATATGGCATATAGGATGAGATTATGGAGATTTCGAAGTGATTTTGTAAGGTTTTGTTGGATCCAAATGGCATGAGATGTGTCAATAAGTGGGGGAGTGAATGCCCTTCTGTAATGGAGGATGAGTGACATTCTTGTAAATACACAAAAGTATTCATTACTAGGAGGTCAATATTATATCATGTGCCACCAAAATTGAAATATAATGGAGTGGATAAAAATTATGGTTTATAAACACTTAAACCACATAAAACACCATAGTGTTTTATCAAGATGTTACTAAACTTCTATGTTTCCTTACTTTTAGCAATTTAGTGTTTACTATGGTAACTAGTCTTTTAATCTATATATTCTTTATTTAAGATAATAAATAAAATGACTAATATTATTTAATTTTCATCCACTGGTGAGGAATATTAAATCAAAATTATAAAATGAAAATCTTATGTGTGTTTAAAATTAATTTTTACACAAGCACATGTAATGTGGAAAACAACACTTTAACCTTAATTTCCTTAATAGAGTTTTTCCTATTTAGGGGTAAATATATTCATTTTAAAAGAAATAATTGTCTATTAATAAACCATAGTAGACATTTATTATCATTTACAAATAACTTGATAGAACATATAATTTTTATTAATTGAAAATTGTTTAATAAATCATTTCTTATTATAAATTATCGTCAATATCAATTTTGACACTATTGACATAATTTGATATTAATAAAATCAATAAGGAAAGGTAATTCAAATACATATAATAAATAATTCCCTTATATGTAAGATTTATCTATAAAAAATTCATGTTAAAAATTGAATTTGTAATAACCTAGACCTTCTGACCCCATACATTGCAAAAAATATGATGATTTTGGTGTTCAGGGGTAGTTATGGGTGTTTTTGGGACATGTGATTCATTCAAATGGTGACTCATTTCAATATTTTTCCAAATTTAATTTTTTTTCTAGCGGTAGCTTATTTTGGTGGTAACATATTCTTGTGGTAACTAATTCTTGTGATAGCTCATTTAGTCAGTACCTCGTACTAGCGGTAGATCATTTTGATAGTAGCTCATATTGGTAGTGACTCACAGGAGGTGAATCACTTATAGTGATTTGTTGTTGTTGACTCTCTGATTGTGACTCACTGGTGTTGAATCTTTGGCAGTGACTCCCTAGTGGTGGTTCATCTGATGGTTAATCGCTGGCGGTCACTTGATGGTGGTGAATCGTATGGTGGTGACTTGTAAGTGGTGATTCATCTGATGGCGACTCACTGGTAGTGAATAATCTGGTAGTAACTTCTTAGCTGTGAATCGTATGGAAGTGACTCATTCCAGAGGTGGTAGTGAATCATTTAAATAGTTTTCCAAATTTCTAGAAAACATGTTAATCTGAAGTGCTATGTGGTTAGAATCACTTGGTATACACTTTCAAAATGTATAAAAGTCATTCAAAACAAGTGTCTGGGGGTCAAAACCATGTAAATAACATCACATATTCCTTAAATCACGGAACAATAACCATATATTTAATTGTGTAATGTAAGAACAAATGATATTCTCTTTCTAATTATTGTTTTCCCATTATGATCATAAATGCATTTTTAGTGTTTTAAAACACTAAAACGTGCATGGAACTGTCCAAACTATCCAAAATGACCATACATTAATGATAAATCTTGTAAAAAACAC
The DNA here is from genome assembly GCA_963277665.1 of Viscum album. Lineage (NCBI taxonomy): Eukaryota > Viridiplantae > Streptophyta > Magnoliopsida > Santalales > Viscaceae > Viscum > Viscum album. The sequence goes on along the minus strand of CAUJRU010000013.1, from coordinate 5,820,750 downwards.
TGATATGTTTCATTTGATGTGTAGACATAGACAACACTTCAATATGGTGTGAATTTTAGTTGGAATTACTTAGTATACAGTTCTAAAAGGCAAAAAGCCTTTTGAAAACAAGTGACGGGGGTTAAAACCAAGAAACAAATTTCTAATTTCCCTAAAATCATAGTAAAAATACTATAGACTTAATTTTTAAATGTATTAAATGAGGAAACATCATTATAAATGAAAATTTCCATGTTATGAATGTAATCATATTGTTAGTGTTTTAAAACTCTAAAACGTGCATGGAATGGAAAAAACCTTATAAAATGACCTTATATTGATGTGAAATCATAGAAAAACACCTTTGAGTTCTTTTTGATGTGTACGTGTAGAAAACACTTCAATATGATGTTAGGTGTGGTCGGAATTACTTAGTATACACTTCTAAAGAATACCAAATACTTTAAAAACAGGTGTTGGGGGGGGGGGTAAACCCCTAAAAAGAATGTTAGATTTCCCAAAAATCATGGGAAAACCATATATTTAATTGTGAAATGTAGGAACTGTAAACATTTAATTTCTAATTACGATATTCCCATTTTGGTCATACACACATTTATTTGTTTTAAAACACTAAAACATACTTGGAATGGTCGAAAACATAAAAAACAAACTCATATTGATGTGAAATAATGGGGAAACTACTTATGAGTTGTTTTTGACATGTATGTTAATATAATTTTCCAATACGGCATGCGTTGTTGTCATATTTACATGGAATACACTTTTTAACGTTAAGAAATACACTAAAAACAAGTTTTGGGGGGTCAAAACCAAGATAACAATGGAAAATTGGCTTGAAATAACATGAAAATGAACATATATTTAATTGTGAAATGATGGGACCAACGTCACATCATTATTAATTTTGGTTTTCCTACTATGGTCCTAAAAGCGTTTTTACTATTTTAAAACACTAAAATATACATGGGACAATCAAAACCATAGAAAACGACCCTAGATTGATGTGAAATAATTGAAAAACAATTACAGAGTTTTTTATGTGTACTCACATAAAAACATCAATATGATGTGCATTGTGGTCAGAATTACTCAGTATACACATCTAAAAGGTACAAAAGCCTCTTAAAAACAAGTGTTGAAGGGTCAACACTAAGAAAACGATGCCTAATTTCCCTAAAATCATGGGACAACAACCATATATTTATTTTTAAAATGTAGTAACTATCATTCCTAATTATGAATTCCCCCTTATGTCTGTAAACATGTTTGTAGTGTTTTAAAACAATAAAATGATAATATAATCATTAAAACCTTAGAAAATAACCTCATATTGATGTAAAATCAAGGGATCACCACCGTTAAGTTGTTTTTAAAAAATAAGGCATGATGTGATATCAAAATCATTAAAAGTTATTTTTTTCTAATATTCAAGCACACTTTCCATTTCTTTTAAAATAAATTATAATATTTACTTATCCCTTCTCTATTTCAGCTGTTGAATCTTATCTTAAATATGTATGTTTATGTTTTCAAAGTGTTTTTAATTGTATATTAGTTTTATGTAAAATTTTATACAGTTTCATTAAAAATATAACAAATTTTATGTGCATCAATATTAATATATTTTGTGTCATTTTTATTTTGTATTTCTTTTCTTGAATGTTCTTGTTTTCATTGTAGGTGAAAGATGTCGGCTATAGGAAAAAGGTTTAGTATTTTGATCCATGACATTCTTTAGAAGGCATTCATGATGATTCTATGTTTCTACGGTATGTTTTTTTTCAATTATTCTACTGTAATTATAATTTATTAAGTTTAGTTTTAATTTTTGTTTACATTTTTGTCACAATTGGTGAGATGATGTGGTCAGTTTTAGTTGATGACATGATGTAGAGGAAGATATATACAGTGAAGGTTATTAAATTGATGTATATTGGGAATTGGTTGTTGTTGGAAACATTTTATATGTATATTTCTAGATGTATGGGTTGACATAGATTATGGTTATGATGAATGGATGTTTATATATGTATGTGGATGTATGATATATGAATGAGTATTTTATCATATATTTATGTTTTAGTTTATCATATGTCAATTGTTTTTGAATTTAATTTTTTTTATTTTTTTAAGAAATAAATATGATTTAGTGGAAATTATGCTTAACCTATGCTAAAATAAACAATCATTAATATGTTCCATGAGGGTTTATTTTATTTTATTTATATTTTCCCTTGATATTTTTTTGAAATAAAAAAACCACCACTAAAAAAACATGTAACCGTTGAAAAATTCTCCAAAAACGAAACTTACTAGAAAAATAGTTATGTTACAAAAATCCCCAGTAAATGAACAGTTACATTGCATTACATGATTTTAATAATCGCCTCTAAACTATTAGGTAGTGGTTTAGACCACTACAAGTTCATGAAAAAAAAGATACTTACCCTTGTTATTGTAGTCCACCAGTTCAATTTATAATCTACCTCGAGTTCAAAATTTTAATGTATCACCTATTCAAATTTAAACCTACCAGAAGTTCAAATTTTTCCTACCATTTGTTTTGAATTTTAGAACTATATATTAATTTTATTCTGAAAATATTTTTATTCTTTTCTTAATGTTATTTTTTGTCACCATATGTCTTCAGTATCTAATTATAATTTTTTATTACAGACTTTATTTATTTTAATTGTACCAGAATTTTAATTAATTATTTATAACATGGTAAAATCTGAAATTTACACTAATTTTTTACTGAAATGTGATATTTAGAAAGTATTCATTCTTATGATATTTTTGGAATAATTGGGATGATTATTTTTTAATTATTTTCGATAATTTAAATAAATTTAGTTAAATGGTTCTAATTATTCAAAGGATATATTTTAAATTGAATTCTTTTAATTTTCCTATTTTTTATCTTTGAGGTATTTTTGGTTTATTTTCTTATTATTATTTAAATAATTCTAACTGTTTTCATTATATTTTTTTTATCTATTGTGATATTTGAAGAATTTATATAAAGTTATTAGAGTTTGTATGGAACATGACGTAATAAATTCTATACCACAATGTTTTATATGAGAATAAATATGTGAGAATTCATAGTACTATAAAATCTCTAAATTCTAGTGTGATACTTTATTTCACCATTAGGACGATCTATCAAGTGTTGAATTATTTCTTCTTCAACTTCTATTTCCTTGACAAGATGTTCTCATCCTTTACTCAAGAACCAATACATGTGTTTCCATCATTTTATTATTACTTTTTTATTATTCTCTTGTGTGTGTAACACTATTTCCCATCTCTCACATGCACTCTCACTTAATTTTTATTCTTTTATATTAAAAATAATTTTATTTTCTTAGGGTTGTGACTCTCAGATACTTATGTTAAGAGTTTTCAAGTTGGGACTCCCAAAATTTAAATTCAAAGTTGTAATCTGGTTTTGAATCTACATAAAAAGTAATGTTTCTCGTTATTATTGCACTATAAAATGTATGTTGTAATCTAGTTATTATTCCCCTTTAAAAATATGGAAGTGCACCACATATCTCTTGCAAAGTAGAGTGGTATAAGAGTATAAAAGGTCCTCTTTGGATTGAACTACTTTAAAAGTAATCCTTGTGATATTTCATTTATTCCACTAATAATTCACTACTATAACTTAATTTTACAGTTAATATAGACAATTAATTTATTTTTATATGAAATTTTAATTTGTTCCATTCACCTACCCTCTAGACCATTAGTCATATTCTGATTCTGACATAACAATTGGCATCAAAGGATATTCCTTTTGAAATTGGGCCTAACCTTCTAAAGTCTTGTATAGGAATCTCTTTTCAAAGAATATTAATATTTGTTCTAAAAAATTCCTAGAGATCATATTCTAAGGATAAATATCCTATAAGATGATAGTAATGAATGAAAATGATGGATGGATTCCTCAGAATCCACAAAAATTTGTTGCAATGATTTTGGTTATTGTTGATCCATAATGGAAGCTTACCTTAGGATGATATGTGCATAACACTGCAGCATCATAGAAAATTATACAAATTACCAGAAGATGATCCAAATACTATTATAGTAAATTAAGTCGTTAGATATGTTTCTAATTAAAAGGTAGAAAATATATTATATCTCGTAATTAATATAAGTGGGTTTAGTCATGTGTCTGCATGTAAGACAGATCATGATATCAGGAATATTCTACAAGTTACTCACATTGGATTAGACAAGATAATTAGATCCAAACTCGGAGTGCGTAGAGTTGAGTACCAAGACATCAGATGAGTGAATATGAAATTGTAAATCAAATGTTCCACCAATTCACAAGCATTATGAAGGGAATGAATTCCATTGATGAATATTTTGAAAACCAAGTACTATTTTATATAGTCCTATAAGATCGACCCAATAAATATAATTCAAAAGAAGGATTTGATTTATGAAAGTAATAATTTCAAAGAATACACTCCGGATAAATGAAATGGATCACTATTAATATATGAACTTGAGTTTAAGAATATTATGAAAGTATAAGATTATGTCTTTTAAACCACATATCAATTTTATTTCTAACTCTTTTGAATCTGAGGCACTGGAAATTGAAAAATGGAAAATTTACAATATAAGAAAAGGTATTTATAATTTGATGAAGAGAAATAAAATTTAAAGAAAAAACTAAGAAGAGATAAAAATAATGATCAAAATAAAATAAGTTTATACATATGGACCATCTGTAACCATTTATGAATGTAAAAAAGAAAGATAATATCAAACAAAATTTTCCAAAGCTAATGTAATAAGGTAGAGATGAGAAATTCAAAAGGTATATAAAACATGATTATCTTGATGGATGGAGTTTCACTGAATAATCTGGTTCAAGTGGTGAATCCAAAAGTTAGAAAGAGTCCACAAACCTTTTCTTTATGGAAGTAAATAAAAATGAGTCATGTAATAATTCTGATTCTATATATTATTCTAATAGTGATAGTTATATAATTAATTAATTATATGAAGAAAATTAAGAAGTTCAAATGGATGTTTTAAGAGTTATTAAACTTTATAAATAATCTAAATAATAAAATAAAAGGATTATCAAGGATACCAAGAAAATTAATAAGGATAATGATTCTATTAAGTAATAAATAAGAAATTATACATTTTATCCAAAGGTAATATCTATAATGATTTTGTGTCTGTTCAGAAAGAAAATGATAATCTTTTAAATAAATTTTTAATATTAAAAGAGACATTATATAATATTGTTAATGGAAAGATAAAATATGATAAAATTATCGCTATGATAAAACAAAATAAATATAAAAATTATTTTTGTTATAATATCTTCATTCTTAAGTTATTTAAGATTACTTTTTTTAAGTTTTCTGTTAGAAAAAAATCCTCTGTTATATGATTTTGTTGTAGGATTCATATAAATTATACTATGGAATGTTCTCATATATTTCCTAAATATCTTTATTGTACCAATAATTTCATTTCAAAATATTTTTCTACTAGATTACATTATAATAAATTTTTTAAATCTATTTTGGTACGTAATAATTCTATTTCTAACCCTATTGGACCCAAAATATCATGGGTACCAAAATGTTTCTCTATATGATTTATATTTATAGGATACCAACTTAAGAATATCAAATACAAATGGTACTGGATACTGGTTGTTCCCAACACATTAACAGTGCTATATTTTATTTTCTTACTTGCACCAAATACAATAGAGGCTCGACCACTTTTGGTGACCACTGTAAATTAAAGGTCCATGGTTTTGGTAATGTAGGTATTTGAAATATTGTTTTAATTTCTAATGTTTTATTCTTTGAACGATTGAATATTAACTGGACTAGTATTTCAGAATTATGTTATGATATTATGTATGTTAAATTTGAAAATAATAAATGATTAGTTTTAAAAATGTTTTTTTTATTTTATGCTAATTGAAATGATAATATCTATTCAATTAATTGATCTAATCTATATAATAAAAATTCTAATTGTCTTAATGCTATATAAAAATATGATTTTCTCTGGAATTGAATTAATGTTCATGGTCATTTTATAATGATACACATTTTATTCAAGAATGGACACATTCTAGATTTATCCAAGTTAATGTTAAGAAAATACTTTTTTCATTTGTGCTTAAAAGGTAAGCAACATAATGAGGTTTTTAAATCTATCAATATTTTTTCTACTTTTCTACCTCTTGAGTTATTGCATATTTATTTATTTGATCCAATTAAATCTGCTAGTTTAGATGGATACAAATGTGTTTTTTTTATTTTTTGAAGATTTCAGTTTATCTATATGGGTTTATTTTATGTCTCAAAACCATGAATCCTTATCTAGATTTATTTATTTTTATAATATTGCTCAAAATATAAATGGTTGATTAATTATTTCAATAAAAAGTGATATCAATGTTAAATTTTCAAATTTAAATTTGAAAACATTTGTGAAGAAAATGGTTTTGAACATAATTTCTATTCTCCTAGAACACCACAAAAAAATGTTGTTTTAGAATGAAAAAATAAAACTATTAAAGAAAATAGGTCAAACCGTGCTTAATGAATATAGTTTATAAAACCATTTTTAGGATGACTCATTTAATATTAATTTTTATTTTATGAATAGAGTTTATGTTATACTTTTATGAAGAAAACTGTTTGTGAATTGTTTAATTGTATAAAACCAAAGGTTGTTTATTTTAATGTTTTTCGATTACAAGGTTTTTATCTTTAATAACAATGTTAATTTTGATAAATTTGATGATAAAAGTGTTGATGGTATTTTGGTTGTTTATTCTTCTATTAGTAAAGCGTATAGAGTTTATAATAAGAATACTATGACGGTTGTAGAGCCAGTGGAGATAAATTTTGATGAATCATGTAATTTTCATTAATCTATTTTGAAAAATTTGGAAGAAAATTGTAGGGATTTAAATTTTGGAAAATAAAAACCTCTAGATAATTTATTTTATCGTGGGATATATATGTTTCTGAATATAATCTATGATACTTTAGAATTCCTAAAAGATAATCCCACTGATAATTTTTTTAGTAATGTTGGTTATGGTACGAAGACCTAAAGCTCTCTTTCAAACATATTTTCTAACTTGTCTTTTGTTTCTAATCATGTTCCTAATAATTTTGTTGATTCTTTAAATGAAACTGACTATATTGTTTCAATGAAATATGAGATTAATTAGTTTGTTACTGATAAATTTTGGTCATTGGTAACATTTTATGAGGATAAGAAGGTAATTGGAACTAAATGGATTTTTAGAAACAAAATTGAATAATACGGATAGATTTTATAAAATATAGTTAGTCTTGTTGACCAAGGATACTCTCAAGAAGTAGTTATAAACTTTGAAGATTCATTTGGAAGTATTTATAGGTTAGATTATATTTTATTTTTATATTTTTCTTGTTTTCTAGGTTTAAAATAGTATCAAATCAGTGTGGAATGTTCTTTGATAAAAAACATTATCTAAAGAAGTTTATGTTTCTAATCCCCCTAGTTTTGAATATGGAAAATTTCCTAATGTTTTGAAATTATATAAATATTTTTATGGACTAAGATAAGAACCTAATTCTTTGTATTGAAGGATTCAATTTTTTCTATTATATAATCATTTCAAGAAAGATAATGTCAGATCTACACTATTTATTAGAATAATTTTTCAGATACTATAGCAGTAAAAATTTATGTTGATGATATTGTTTTTGGTTCTTCTAATGAATTTATTTGTAATTATTTATCAAATCTGATGACATTTGAGTTTGATGTGATATTAATGGGATAATGGAAGTTATTTTTTAGACATCAATATTCTCAAATAAATGATTGGATATTTCTTAATCTATCTATGTATGCAAAAGATCTGGTTAAAATGTATGGTGTTGTTTCATGTAAATATATAAAAACTCATATTACTAATTTTTGTAAATATGATGGTAATTCATTGTATATTTTTTTGATATTAATTTTTATAAAGGTGATATAGATAGTCTTTTTTATTTAACAACATCTTGTCCTGATATCCTATTTATTGTTCGTTTATGTGAAATATTTCAAGATGATCCTAAAGATAGTCACATTAAAGGTGTGTCAAGAATAATTAGATATGTTAATGTATCTATTAAATCTAGTTTATTTTCCCCCAAATATAACTATTTTTTTCATTTAACATCTTATCCGGACTCGAATTTTTGAGGCTATAGAATTGATAGAAAAAATATGTCAATTATGTGCCATTTTTTGGATATTTTTTAATTTCATGGTCTTTGAAGAAGTAATTATATATTGATCTATCTACTACAGTAGCTGGGTATACCTATTCTACCGGTATTTTTTCTCAATGTTTATAGAATAAGAAAACATTATGTGATTTTTGTTTTTATCATGATAAATATCCTCTTAATTGTGATAACACATATTCAACTCCTATTTCTAAAAATCCTTTAAAACACTCTATAAAAAATCATATATATCAGAGATTTAATTTTTTAAGAGATAATTTGAATAAGGGTGATTTTGGTTTGGAATTTGTACCTACCAATAATTAGATTGTAGATATATTAACTAAATATGTAGACATTTCTCCTTTTGAAAATAATAACTTTTTTTTGGGATTCTATAAGATTAATTAGTTTATCTTCATAAGTATAAGGAGAGTTTCTATTTTGTCTTTTTTTTTACATTTAAAAAGGGAGAGTAAATAAATATTCATTGGTTTTACCTAGTATTCTTTTTAATAAAAAAATGTGGAGATTGTTTTTTTATGTTCTGTTTTTTTATTACATGTTTTTTTTTTGTATTCTATTTTTTTATTACATATTTTCTTTTTAGGTGTGGTTTTGATTTATTACATGGGATGATGCTTGTGTATGGGTGATTTAAATATTCAATGATTTTTTATGTTTACTCACTTGATTTATGTTTCTTAAATCATCATACGTGATAATTTATAGCATGTTATCATGTTATATCATGTATATTTATCCTATGTTATTTTTTAAAATTTTAATATACTTATAGATCAATTTTTAATCTATCTCAAGTTTAAATTTTAATCTACCATCAGTTAAATTTTAATCTACTACCAATTAAAATTTTAATCTACTCCGTGTTAAAATTATAATTTTCCACGAGTACAATTTTTAATCTACCTCCAGTTCGTTTTTTAAACCCTTGCTAGTTCAGTTTTTAATTTCCAACTATTTCAATTTTTTAATCTAACACCGATTCAATTTTTCATCTACCACAAACATCCGTTATTTGAACTTTTTAATCTACCACCGATTCAAATTTTAACATATAATTAGTTTAAATGTTTTCTACCATCAGTCATGAATTTTTTAAGTCCAAATTAAGTTTTTTATAAAATATATTTATTGTGTTTTTAATATTATTTTTCCTGACTATATTTTTTCAGTATTTAATTACAATTTGTTTGCTCAATTGTTTTATTTTAACTATTCTAGAATTTAAATTAATTATTTATGACATGGTTAAAGTAGGTATTTATGATATTTTTTAGTTTGACACATGATATTTAGAAATTATTTATTCTTTTAATATTTATGGAATTATTTTCATTAATTTATTTAATTTTATGATGCGTTTTAATCATTCAAATGATATATTTAATTTAATTTTAATTCATTCTAATTCTATAGAATTAGTTTTTTGTTGGATTGATTTTTGGTTGACTTTTTTATTTTTATTTTAAATTATTCTATCTATTTTCATGATATTTTTTTTAGTTTTTATAACTTACCGACTAAGTATACCCTCACAAAATAACACCCGACCTAATCCCCACATAACTTAAGGGTGTTCTTGATCCCTATGGGCTAGAGACTAGAACCCCATTATCAAAAAAATAGAGGGAATGATTTCACCCACCCTTAAGTAGATGACATGGAATATATGTACTCAAATATTATAGAAAATCGTAGGATTGATACCTGACTAAGGAGAGGAGGAGCACCCCTTGAGTGAACCCCCAATAATGTCAATATAATGTCCCTAGATAAATGAGCCTAGGGTGCATTGGAACACCCCATGAGTAAACCCCCCACCAATTCATGGATGTTATCCCTAAGTTACACCTTCAACCAAAGTACCTAATGCTTATAGTGTGCGACAATTTCTCAAATCAATTTCAAAAGGGGATTTCAAAATAGATTTCAAACAACCCATTTGTTTTATCAAAGATACATTAAAACCCAATTTCACAATGCTTTGATGACACCATTTTTCCTTTACCAAAATATAAGGGAACCCCCATATTTTATTAAAAATACATTTAAACACACATAAAAACCATTCCAATTCGATTATAAAGTAAGAGTAATCATGGTTCATTCTTCAAAAGTTTTCCCTTGGTTGGGTCACCATCAGCATGGGAAATAGAGAATGTTGGATCCAAGATATGTTGGACTATATGAGGTAACCAATAGTCTTGGGATGGTTGAATATAATTTTGAATTACCATTTACATTGATATGTATTCATGATGTTTTCTATGTATCTCAAATTAGGAATTATTATACTAATCCCTCTCATGTTCTGAGTTCGGAAGAGATTGAGTTAGGGAAAGATGTCATAGTTTTAGAGAAGCTTGTGGAGATCATTGATTCATAGGTGAAGGTATTTCATGGGAAGCTTATAATGATCCAAACTTTTATCAATGGAATTTATCCATTCTTATAGTAATTTCATAGAGTATAAACCTACTGAAATAACTTATAGAATATAATAAAAACATTATAAATGAATAATTAATGAAAAAATAAGCATTTCTATAAGGTAAGGAACCTATACTGATGAAATAGTAACTTGAACATAGGAATAGAAATATGACCTTTATTAATTGTAAACCGACAATATGAATAGAGACCTCACCCATGGAAGTATATATCAAATTTATCAATCTTGTAAATGATAATATGGTATAATTATATCATAGTCTAGGTAAATAAATGTTTTAAAACTTATTAATTAAATATAGACATTTTTGCAAGTTATAAATATTTAATTACAATTTTATGTTGTATTTAATAATTTAAAGGAAAATTTATTTTCATAAAATGTAATCATAAATTAATATTTTTATTTCTTATGATTATAGCATAATTTTATGATACCTTAAGTAATTTTTCACTATGTTATAATATTTGTTATAATTTTAACATCTGTATTATCGAAGTAAATGATTATTCTAAATAAAAATTAAATGACACATATTTTGAAAATTATTTTCATAAATGGGTGTTCATTTTTTAATTCTACATGTCGAAAACTTGTAAGGAGAATTTATTATATTTTTATAAAATATTAGATTTTTTATGAATAGTAAAATATGATAATTTACAATAAAAGATAAATACATGAATTATGGAGTCATTGATGATGTAAGGATGATGTAATACAATGATATACAACAATAATTCATTATTATAATATATTAATAGATAATTATAAAACTATTTATAAACTTGAGCTAAAATAATAAACTAATGAATATAATAATAAGAAAACACCCCTCGACTCCACTATAAATACCACCTCTCACCACCTCTTTTTCTCACACCACTGAAGCTTTGAAAAATTTAATCTTTTTTCCCAAACCCCTTCTCTATACCCTTAACCACGCCCAAGAGATCTTGTTCTCATCAAAATACCAAAACCATTTCACTAAGGTGGTTCTGAGTGAGGGGAGATTTAAGAGGTAAAATCCACTTTCTTTTTTCTTTTAATATCCTTTTCATTTCTTATCATCTTCTCACCTTTAATAATCAAAATTTAATGATAACTCCATTAACTTATATATATTTTAATTATATCATTTAAATTTTACATCCATAATGAATCTCCTATATCTCTCTTTTATTTTAAAAATGAAATTGTTGCCTGTGATGTGTCAATTTACTAACATTTTGGGCTATGCACTTTCATTTTATTTTAACTACTTCATAGATGTTAATAAAACCATTAACTATTTTAAAAAATATTTTAATATTAATTTTATAACCTTTCTTATGTTTTGGAACTAACTTATATACATAATAATAAATAATAAAACAAAACGAGTATGTTGTGATCCAAAAACGATAAAATTAACATAAAATGATCATTATTAACTTTTGATTCATCCTCATTACATATAAATAATTCATTCAAAGATCATTTAAAATTATTTAATATATTAAATAACATATAATAACAATTTTGGATATTTATCCACATATTCCGTGAACTTTAATTCATGTATACAAGTGAACCAATCATGAAAACAAAGAATGTGAACAATCATGAAAGATGAAATTAAAATATATAACTCCTCCAATGTCCCATAAAATAACATAGAAAAAACATAATTTATATAATTAATGAATAAAATGTCCTATAATTTTTAATTAATTAATCTAATGTTTTTATAAGGGACATTAAATTGAAGACATAATTCCGACGTAAGGTAAGTGGAATTCTCGAACCCAACTCTCTTTAATTTGGTTTTCCTTATTTCACCCCCTTTTTAGTATGGATATTCTATAAGTAGAATTTATTAATAATTATATTACCTTGTTTGGTATATATATGTTTTCTACACGAGTTTATAACCAACATAATGTTTTCCAATAGGACACTTTAAAAAAATCCCACCTTTTACTTCTCAAGATTGTTTCTTCTTAACTCAAGGTTAATGATTTTTACATCAGGTATGTTATTCCCTCTTTTATTTTGGAGACAATAGTTTATGAATTTATGCTTTATGAAATTAAACCAATTCCTTTCTATGGGTTTATTTATATCCAACATTGATATGTGTTTTATATCGCATGCATGATAATGTAAATGTTATGAAGTGATTTGTGAGCCCAAAATTGTATAGTGAAATGTAAATGGTTTGATATGAAGTGTGAACACAAAAATATATAGAACTCCAATTCATTGAGTAATGTTATTTATATCATTATTAAAGTGAAAAATTCATGAAAATGATGCTATCTTTCTTCACAAATATGTTTATAAGTTGACTACAAATTCATAATGTTTAATTTTTATACAATACTGCATTCCAAGCCTTTTCTTAATGCTTACTCTCATTATTGTGATGGTGATGTTATGATTATGCTCACCTTATTTCATGTAATTTGTTGGTCGTCCTAGCCGTATTACTGGTATTTTTTCTCACTATTTTTATGTGCATTCTCAGGTGATTACCTTTACTAACAATAACATAAGGGAAAATAAGAATAAAGAGAAGAAGTAATTATATAAATGTTTGTTTTTTATTTTCTAAATGATATTTATGGTTTTAGTTTTCCCAAGAAACTAAAATTTTGGATCTTGGTTGTGTAATGATTTTATGATCATTTTCATATAAATGATGTAATATGTTTTGTATGAAAAATCAAGGTCTCTATTGTTGGTATCAGAAACGATTTTAGTTAATTAGGGAATTAAGATCTGATAACTTTAGTGAAAACCCTTAACACGAGACTAAGATTATATAAGAACCCATGAAGATTTGTTTTTAAAATTATAAACATATGGGTCCCACAAGATATGCATTTATACTTAATATCACATAGGAATAAATTATTTATTCCTGACATCTTGACTTATGTTTTGTTTTAACCTTTTCTATTTTAGAAAATGCTGGGAATTAGGGGAAACTAGGCCAATAACCCGTAAGAGAGACAATTCAGTAATTACCCGAATGAAATCCAAAATTCCTTGGGGGTGGAGTTAAAAATTTCATTGTGATTCTTACCCATATGTCTCAGGTAATGAACAATAATCTAAATAATTTGGAATGTAGGCCATCACCTAAGAGGGAGAAACTAGATATCGAGTGTTTATGTGGGGATGACAACCAACATTTAGTGGATATTCCGATCCACAAGTCATGTAATAGTGGATTTACTCAATGGATATTATCTTTTCTATGCTTCAGTATTCTGATATGGAGAAGGTTCCTCTTGCCATTTATTGTCAATATGGAGAGGTTGAACAAAGGTGGGAGTTGATTAAGAACACCAAGACAAAGTATGAAATTGAAGATATGGAGTGGGAAGACTCTAAGATAATGTTTATAAAATATAATTTCCATCAAACTCTTCAAAAAAATATTGAGAAATAATTTGTGGATCTGAAGAAACCTGAAGGATAATCTGTCACGACCTACGAAGAAAATTTGACAAGGATTTCTAGGTATGCTTTATGTTTTTTTATAAAAAATGATAGTAAAATAGATAGAATCTTTTGTAGCTTAAAACTACACCTTCTAAAGGATCTTTAAATTCAATAGTTTGGGAGTTATGAAGAAGTTATTTGATGTGTTCTAAAAGTGGATATGGAGTATGGAGAATATTTCCATGGCTATGCTGATAATAGATGATATATGGAGTTTCATGCAGGAGGATATAATGAAAAAGTAGGAAAGAAAACTCAACATGAAACATGTCAAAAATGTGGTAAGAAGCATCATGGTAACACTATCAAAGGGATGGGGAAATTCTTCAAGTGTGGGAGAGAAGGCCACCAAGCTCATGAATGCAGAAATGATATCAGAAAGTGGGACAATGTGGTGTAGGAAAGGATAGCACTACCCATGGTTGAATTCTACAACTGTAGTGAGCAAGGTAAATATTCAAGTCAATTCACTAAACCTCATGTCCCAGAGGTTAATTAGCATTATTATCCACCAAATATAAAGGACAATGGAAACGCTTATTCCATCCCAACTGGTGTAGTGGAGTAAGAAAATAAATTCTTATAATGTTAATTTAATATTTATTAATGAATGGAAAATGTTTTATTTGATTATGTTTTATGCATTAAATTATATGATGAATGTTTTCTAAAAATATAGAATCGAATGCAAAAAACCATAACGTTTAGATATTTATAAAAACATCAAGTGGTGAAATCATTGAATCCCATGTGTTGGAATATTCTCCTACATGAATATCTAAGAAGAATGTTCCATCAAAACTCATGATACTTCCATTGGTAGAATTTGAAGCTATAATTGGAATTGATTTGATCTATTTATATAGATATCATATAAACCGTTGGGACAAGTAACTATCTTTTCATATTCTGAGGAATACCATGCCCCTATACAAATTCAAGTAATATCAAGAGCCTACTTTTTTAAATTGTTAAATGGTGTGGGTATTGATTCCCTATGAAGAAGAATACCTTATTCAAATGTTTGAGTCAAACAAAGGTATCATCCTAGCGAAAATGACCATTATGAGATATTATAGTTTTGTATTTCATGAAGAGTTACTTGTAATTCCCCCAGATCATAAGGTAGAGTTCTCAAAAGAACTCATACCCAAAGTTTCTTCTATTCCAAATTGTCCCTATAGAATTGATCCTATAAAACTAGAGGAGTTAAGGAAGAAGATACCAGAGAATTTGGAAAATGAGTTCATACACCCAAGTGCATCACCTTGGGTTGAGTTTGTGCTCTTTTTCAAGAAGAAGGATGGATCCGCGTGGTTATGTATCAATTATAAGGAACTAAGCAAGATCACCATAAGGAACATGTATCCTCTTCCATGTATTTATGACTTAATCCGTTATATATTTGTTTCTTAGTACTTATCAAATGTGGATCTCCATTCTGGAAATAATTAGCTAGAGGAGAAGAAGGAAGATATTTAAGAGGATACCATCCGTACAAGTTATGGTCAGTATGAGTTTCTGGTGATACCCTTCTGACTTAATAATTCCCATAAAATATTCATGTATTTTATTAATATAGTATTTAGAAATTATATAATTTTTTGGGTATTTTCTATCAATTATATTCTTATCTAATCCATGAGAAAGGAGGAACATGAAGAACATATAAATCTTGTGTTAGTGAAATTAAGAAAGGAGAAGTTATATGAAGTGTTCAAAAAGAGTGACTGTTAGATGTAGCAAGTCACATTATTTTGATATGTGATCACAATTGAGGGAATTTCATGGGACCATTAAAAATAAAGGAAATTGAGTAATGGCCCAGACCCTCTATTGTCATTGAAAAATGTAGTTTTCTTGGATTATCTGAATACTACCTACGTTTTTTGAGAAATTTCTCATGATTTTCTTATCTGGTAACTATGTTAACATTGAAAGGGGTCAAGTATGTTTGGATATAATAATGTGATGAAACATTCAAGGAGATAAGTATAAGGATGATCATTGAACCTGTACTCATATTACCATATAGTGGATGAAATTTTTTGATATATAGTGATGCTTCCAAGAATGGATTGGGTTGTGTACTTAGGAAAAATGAAAATGTGATAGCCTATTCCTCATGAAAGATGAAGATCCATGAGAAAAACTACACTACGAATGATATAGAGCTAGTAGCTGTGATTTTTTTCCTTAAAAATCCAGCTTCACTGTCTTTATGGTGAGAAGTCTAACATATATACCAACACAAGATCCTAAAGTATATATTCACATAACATGATCTCATCATGCATCAAACGATATGGTTATACCTAATAAAGGACTATGATAGCTATATTCATTGTCATCCTGGAAAGGCAAACAATGTAGTCGATGCTCTTAGTAGAAAAGAACATGCTAGTATATCCATGATGCATATTGATAATGACCATATCTTAATGGATATGAAAACTATTGATGTGGAAATAATAATAGTAGGGAATGCATCCTAGTATTTCTATATTATTTCCTAGCCATCTATCTAATAGAATAGTAAGGAGGCATAAATGGATGAGTAGAGTTATAAAAGAATGTGAATGCGCTAAAGTAAGGGAATTTTCAAGAGTTCCCAATAGAAAAATAAGGTGTGATTTGATGTGGAATGAGGATTTGTGTGCCTCCATCACCTGGGATAAAGAAGGATCTATTTTATAATTCACATAGCTCAACTTTCCATATCAATCCTTGGTTTACCGAGATGTAATGTGATCTTCAAGAACACTTTTGGTGGAAAAACATGAATAAGGGGATTATAGAGTATATCATAAGGTTCTTGATTTGTCAGCGAGTTAAATTAGAGTGACATAAGTACATAGGGATGATGAAACCATTTCATATACCCATGTGGAAATAGGATAATGTCACTATGGACTTTGTCATGGGTCTCCTAAAGACATCCAGAGGAAATAATGTGATATGGGTTATGGTGGACTAACTCACCAAGACTACCCACTTTGTCTCTATTCGAGAAATTCTCTCACTTGAACAACTTTTGAAGATATATGTCAGGGAAGTGGTGAGACTATATAGGGTTCCCATCTCAATTGTCTTAGATCAGGATCCTAGGATCACATCTAAATTATGGTGGATTATTCAACAAGGTTTGAGTACTAAAGTAAATTTCAAAATGGCCTAACAACCCCAAAATGATGGACAATCTGAAAGAACTTTTTAGATTCACAAAGATTTGCTCATAGTCTACTCGCTGTAATTCAATGTTGTATGGGATCATCATCTCCCATTGGTTGAGGTATCATACAATAATAACTTCCACTCGAGTATTCATATGGCTCCATATGATGCTCGGTATGGAAGGTGATGTATAAATCTAAACTATTGGGATGAAGTTGGTGAAAAAAAGATACATGGACCAGATATTGTGAAAGAGATGATAGAGAATGTTCAATCTCTCCACAAACAAATAAATTATTCTTAGAGTTAGAGAAACAGTTATGATGATAACCCTCAAATAGAATTGGAGATTAACGTTCGAGATAAACTCTTCTTCTAAATATCATCATGGAAGAGAGTCATGTTGTTTGGAAAGAAAGGGATGCTAAGACCAAGTTACATTGGACCCTTTGATATCCTTGGTCACATAGGATCTGTGGCCTATCATATTTCACTTACAAAGAGTATGTAACATGTTCATGTTGTGTTCCATGTATCACTCATGAGGGAGTACATAATAGAACCCTCACATGTACTAAACTCGGAGGTGGTGAAACTGGAAGACTATCTCTATCATGAGGAGAAACCAACAAATATTCTAGACTGGAGAGATAAGTTTCGATAAAAACCCTACATTTAAAATTGTTTTGGAGGAACCATAATTTGGAAGAAGTAACTTTGGAACTAGAGGAGGTTATGAATGAAATGTACCCTCAACTATTTATGTAAAAAAAATTTGAGGGAGAAATTTCCAAACGGGGGAAGAATGTAACAATCCAATATTTTCAATTGAATTTATCCATTATTATAGTATTATAATGTGTTATAAATCACATAAAATCACTTATAGACCATAATAAAAACTTTATCTATTCTCTGGTGCTACACTTTCTTGACGATGATGGTATGATGAATTGTGTGGATCTATATTTTCGGATCTGAGATGTCATTTGTATATTGGTGGCTTGATTTCTTCATTCCTCTCACACATTTCTTCCTTATACCTCTTCGTATCCATGTCTTCTCCATCTATGGGATTCATTTATTTGGCACATCGAGGCTGTTTCACCGCGTCCTCTTATTGTCATCAAAATTTTTGGGAACTTACACCTCCACACTCTTAGATATTTCTGATCAGAGTCCTCCGGCTAGGTTCGATTATTGCGGAGGAGGGGGGGGGGATTCTTCCTATGACCGTAATGGAGGCATGGAAGAGTGGGCTCTGAATGAATCTTCGTTGGGTTTCCTCTTCCTCGGCTCCAATACATGCATCTCATGACGAATCGACCCTCATTTGGGGGGCACTACAACAATCGGTTTTGGGTAATGG
The DNA here is from genome assembly GCA_963277665.1 of Viscum album. Lineage (NCBI taxonomy): Eukaryota > Viridiplantae > Streptophyta > Magnoliopsida > Santalales > Viscaceae > Viscum > Viscum album. The sequence goes on along the minus strand of CAUJRU010000013.1, from coordinate 5,801,954 downwards.
TTATTCATCGGGGCTTTTATGTCTGACGAATCCCCTGGGTGATGAAGATGGTCTTCTAGTGGTAGATGAATCCTTCATAGTATGGCGTCTCTTTATCATGTTGTTGCTTTATAGATGCATATGCGGTCATTGGAAAACTCGAAATTTGTTTTTGTGAATAATCTTGGTTGGTTCTCTCAGCACTGGTTGATGAATTTTGAAATGGATTGATGAATTCTCATGTGAGGTATGATTTACATAGTTTATATTTTTTTGTGGTTCATAATTATTTTCTTATGTGTGTTTTATGAATTTTTATTGTCTTTAAGGGTTGTGAATTTTGTTTCATCACATTTGGATACGGTGCTTGATTGTACTATTGGGGGTGGGGGTGGAATCGAAAGAGGGATGGGTGTGTGGTCACCCATCATCTAGACATCTATCCTTGTTTTAAATATTGGTCCATTTCTTGATTTTTTGTTGTGTCATTGGTCCTATTTTGTGTTCCATTAGGTTGACTTTCAAAAATTTCTTCACAAGCATTGTTGGGTGTGTGGCTCGAAAGAGAGATAGATGTGCTAGAATCTATCATCTTGTTCTCCCTCTAAAATTTATGTGTGTGGGTGGAATGCCATGCCATTTTGTGCTGCCAGAATAGTACAACCTCTTGGCAGGGGGGCAACAGTCCTCTTTGACCAATCGCATTGTCACACATTCTTTCAGGGGGGATGAAACTCTTTCCTTCTTTTTTTGTCATATTCTCTTCGTTAATCACCTTGTCCATCCATAGAGCTAATTTTATTTCCATATTCTATCCATATTGTAATGGGTTACCTCTTACCCCATTTTTCAATAGAGGATTTCATGTTTTATTTTCAATTAAGGGGGCTCCCCCTCATCTTAAAAAAAACAACCCTCTCTACAATTATAAAGACCACCCCTCACCACCTCTTTTCCTCACACCACTAAAGATTTGAGACTTGTCCAAATTCTAACCAAAAACCTTATCTATACCCTCACCCACATTTAGGAGATATTGGTCCCATAAATATACCAAAACCTTCCCTAAGGAGGTTTTGAATGATGAGAGATTTAGGAGGTAAAATCCTCTTCCTTTTTTCTTTTAATTTATTTAAATTTCTTCTTCGTTTCTTATTCTCTCTTCACCACCCTGCATCAAAATGGAATGATAAATCTAGTAGATTAAATATACTATAATTAAATCATGATAATGTATTATCCATAATTAAACTCCTCTCTCTCTAACTTATTTTAAAAATGAAATCATTATCAGTGATGTATCAATTTACCAAAATCATGGGTGATGAACATTCCCTTTTCATTAATGTATTCAAGGTTTCTAATAAAACCCTTAAATGGATGAAAATAGATACTAATTTTTATGAAATAACCTTTTTTATTTTATGGAACTGACCTATATACATAACATGAAATGATAAAACAAAATGAGTTCGTTGTGATCATAAAACAGCCAAAATTAACCAAAAATGATCATCACTGACCGTTGATTCATCCTCATACCATATAAACAAATTCATTATAAGATCATTTAATTTTTTTTAATAACATTAATAACATATAAGGAAAATTCTGTATATTTATCCACATTTTACACAATCTTCGATTCTGGTATAAAAGTAATCCAATCATGAAAACTAATAAAATGAACACCCCTGAAAGGTGAAATTAAACACTATACCTCATCCAGAGGCCCATAAAAAAGATAGCAAAACCATAATGAATAAAATTAATCTATTAAACGTTATTTAATTGTTGATTAATTAATATAATTTGATTATATTAGACATGAAATTGAATAAATAATTTAGAAACAGGGTAAGAGGAATTCTCGAACCCAGCTATCTCTTTTTTGGTTTTTCCCTCTTTCACCCCATTTTAAGCATGGAAAATATTAAAATATAAATTATTCATAATTATATTAAATTTTATAGTATATAAATTTTTTCTACCTAATTTTATTACAAACACATTGTTTTAAAAAAATAAAATTCTTTCCAAAAAACACACCTTTTACTTATCAAGATTGTTTCTTCTTCACTCAAGGTTGATGATTGTTATATCAAGTACGTTATTACCCATTTTATTTAGGAAAAAAAATGTATGAATGTATTATTTATGAAATAAAACCCATTCCTTTCCGTGGGTTATTTTATGTCCAATATTGATATACATTCAATATTACATGCATGATAATATAAATGTTATCAAGTAGTGGGTGCACTTGGAATCTTATAGAGCAATGTAAATATTATGATGTGATGGATGCACGTAAAATTATATAAAACTACAGTTCATTGGGTAATTTTATTTATCTCATGATATAAGTCAAATATGCGTGAACATTATATTATTTTTGTTCACAACTATGTGAGGTAGTTGACCACAAAGACATGATGTTTCATTTTTATGCATTTCCACATTTCAAGACATTTCATGATGCTCCCTCTCATGATTACGGTGATGATTTCATGGTTATGATCACGCCATGCCGTATTGTTTCATTTTATTATATATTCTCTTACTGGGATTTTTTCTCACACGATTTTGATGAATATCCTTAGGTTATTATTTGTACTACGGAGAACATGAGGGACAATATGATGCTTGAGGAGAATTAATTAAATAAATGTTTTTGTTTTATTTTATAAATGTCATGTATGGTTCTAGTTTTCACAAGACACTAAACCTTTGGATCCTAGTTGTGTATTATTATTATTTTCTATAATATGATTTAAAAAGTTATGTATGAAAAGGAAGGGTATCTATAAAGCCTATACCATTTTTCAGAGTGCTATGGCAATATGGATCAGATTTTTACAAGACATAGGTGATAAAATCATCACTAAGGGAGAAGTGGTCTCAAATATTTCTGAATAACCATTCTTCCACATTACTTCCCAAGGGGAAAAATTATTATGGTGAATATATTATAAGATTATTCTTTAAGTCACACCATTTCTCTTGTTTAAGATTGTATTTTCTAGTTTAAAGAGCATCAGAGTCGGTTTTAGAACTTCTTACAGAGTCCATTCCCCATGTTTCCTATAGGATACATTATCATCATGAATGTGACTCATAACATGAATATATAATTGGATTAATCCATAAAATTAGTTCATATCATGAAAAAATTACATGATGTGAAATATGTTCTTATTGTGAAATGGTCAGTCGGGATTTTTTAAAGTCATGGAGACACCTTTTTCTGCATACATAAAAATCATGGGATCCACATCATGAATATATAATTCAAATCATTTTTTATTCACGACATGTGAGAGGAGCACCCCGTGATTGAACCACCAAAAATTTAAAAATCATGACCCCATATAAGTCATTCAAGGGAGAAGAGTAACACCCCATGAATACCCCCCCAGTAATTCATTGATGATGCCCCTAAGATACACCTTCCACCTAAGTATCTAATGCATCCCATGTGATAAATTTCTCAAAACAATTTCAAAATGGATTTTTCAAAATCAATTTTAAACAAAAATTTTATTTTATAAATCCTTCTTTAAAACCCATTTCTCATTGCTTTGAAGATGCCATTTTTTTATTTTACCAAAAAACCGACGGAAAACACATCATTCATTGAAAATCCTTTTAAACAAACACAAAATCATTCCAATTCATTTATAAATAAAAATAATTCATGGTTAATTCAATAAATGATAGATATAGAACCACATACTTCAATTTGGGTCACACACACCCAAATTAGGTTCCACCAACACCTGAAGGAATGAAAAGAGACAATGGACGCCTAAGAATTGATTCATATATCTTAGAATAAATTCAATATGAAAATAATTTGTAAAATAATATAAAAAAACATACATAAAATAACTCACATGGAACACCACAACCAACATGAGGGTGATCTTCTAGTATAATATCCCACAAAGGATCTAAAAAGTATCAAATAAATTGTCACCAAAGGGTTGATGAATAAATAATTCACCATAAAACTGCTTTAATGAACAATAATAATGAATAAGAAGAAAATATACTTACCAAAGATAAGTAATGCCCCCAACACAATGATCAAACACTGAACGGAGATATCTAGAAGGAGCAGAGATACCCAATATTTCCTAGGAGGATACCTATAGTTTGATGTAGGAGAGTAAACAGAATGAGATTAGTTTCAGGAATGGAACACATAAAAACATACATGTAAAAAATTATTCATGACATGAATCCCATGATTTCCAAGTACATTGAAATAGGTTTCACCTTGGATTATAAAACATGATCAGCAATTTCTTGATGTGAACATGTTTCACAGATTGTTTGTTTTTCAAGATTTTAACTATATTCGTGGATCCAAACAACAAAATATTCGTATTATGAATCACATTCATGGCATGAATGTGTCATCTAGACATAACTTAGAATATGTTCTATAGGATGTTCCTAAACCAACTCCAATGCCCTCTAAATTGTAAAGCACACTCATAAATAAGAAAAAAAGTATACATTAAACCAAGATGTAACAACTATTGTGAGATTTAATGAATTATTATAAAGGATTTATAAAATTTATAGAACATTCCTTGATAACATCTGCAACACTCTATTTTTCTGTGATAATTAAGTTGTGAACTTTAAAAGTGTTATATAGTTTATAATGTCATGTGTGATACTTTGTTTCATCAATTGGATGATCTCTCAGGATCCCAATTACATAATATTTTATTCTAATACATTGTTGATATGATAAAATCCATTAATCGAGAATTAATACCTATGATTCCTTCCTTTTTTCTTCTTTTTATCCTACTCTATTATTTCAATAACACTATTTCCCATATCACACACACACTCTCTCTTTATATTTATTATTTTAAAGACAACCCCATTTTCTTTCATTGGGATATGATTACCATATTCGAAATTCAAGACTGTTTTCTTTTGACACTCAGTGTCTAACGTTAGGGTTATAATTGTGTAGTGACTCCCTATAAAACTTCAGGTGTCTAGTTATTCTCCCACTAGAAAAATTATGTTGTAAATGGGTTATTATCCCCCTTTCAAAACTGGGCAGTTAAAAATGTATCTCTCTCCATGTAGAGAGGTTTAAGAGTAGACCAGGTCCACTTTGGACCATGCAACTATAAAAAAATCCTTGAGATGTTTCTTTTATTTCATTAATCAATAAATTTAATAACTAATTTAGAAAAATAATAGATTAATTTATGAAATTTTAATTTTTTATATTCAACCCTCTATACCATATGTTATCTTCCTTCACGACCTAACATATTTATCTAAATAAACCAATGAAAAACATTATTGGTCATGGGACCAACTTCACGTCCAGAACACTATGCAACCATTATTCCAATAATGATATACTAATATGAAAATTTGATATTTTTAGTCATGAAAATATCATATTAATGATGCCTAACACTTATCATTTATAAATAATTTATAAAATATTACCATTTTGTACAGAAAAAAAATTTCCTTCATTTTGGACTTGTATTATATTTTATAATTGATAAGGAGGTTACCAATTGTAATCCATAATAGAAGTTATAGAGAACCCTTATATATCATTACTATAGAAAAAGAAATAACCTTATGTATGGGGTAACCCATACATAAGAGATTCATTGGAATATTTACATATCAGGTAACCCATTCTTAAGAAAATTTATCCCATAGTGTAAAAAACCCTATGTATGGGTATTTCATACATAAAATATTTTATCTCAAAATGAAAAAAACCTTACATATGAAAAATTCCTTAAAACCTAGGAAATCATCATTAATGTTATACACTATATCATAACTATGACTCCATTAGAACTAAATCATATATTATGTGTTATATTTGTTTCCAACTAATATATAGAAACGTTGAAGACTTCACTATATATTTACAGTCTGATCGAATACATAAGTTCTTTTTGGAACTTAAATTTAAAAAATTCATTGGAAATGTAAATTCTTTGTTGGTAGTATTATTTAATGTATAAGTTGTTCATGTGGGTCCATATAGAAAAATGAATAGTAAATTGATAAGTAAATTTTAAAATAAATTACAAATGAGTATTATGATATATGAAAAATGTAAAGAAATTACATGTTTTATAATTTTTATATTTGGCAGTAAAATTTAGGAAAGGGTGGAAATATTTAAGAAGGTGTGGTTGAAACATAAGAAGTGTTTTATGAAGAGGCAGACAAAAAATAAAAGAGGTTTACTTCACCCAAAAGAGGTTTATCATCATATATAACATAATGAAAAATTCCAATAAATTAAGGAACTTTATATATGTATGAGTTTCATCCTCATACAAACTATAGTATAGAATGAGGAAATGTTAGAATTATTATATATGTAATAGGATACATAAGAAATAGAGTGACACATTAGAGGAGAATTCTCAAAAATAAGAAGTTGGATGATATTTAGGTGGATGGATAATATATAAGAAGTCAAGATTCATATGTAAAAAATTATAATTTTATAATTTCACGAGTTCCCATGAGTGATTTCAAAGATGGTTCAACTGATTGATGATCGTAGTTATAGATTGGGGGATAATGGAGAAGATATTTATGAGATTGAAGGAGAAGTATGCAATGATATTTTTAGATAATTAACTCACATGATATGTTAATGTTAATATACATTAAAAAAGAGTTTTATAGAGAGAGATTTCTAAAAATGGCATGGTTGAGAAGTGAAGGGGGTATTAATGTCTACAACCATAATGATTACATTGCATGCATGCTTGAAAATATGGCTTGTGAAGTGTTAAAGCATAACATATTGTGGGAGCATTCCATGAATGCCTTCTATGTTGGGGATGTGGTTCTACCTGCGGGCCAATACTCCTCTATTTGGAAATTGATTGGTCCTCTTGTTACCTCTCTCAAACCAATTGTCTGAAGGAGAGTTGGAGTTGGAGTAATCTTCTTTTGGAATGAAAAATGGTGCGGTGATTCCATTGGTTACCCTAGATGCCCTATCACATATATCACTTTTAGGGAGGCCAGCCGTTTTTCATCCTTCACCAATGCAGTTCTGGATAAGAACCAACTAGAGTTTATTCATCTCACTGAGCTATCTACGACCCCTGATAAATGTGTGTTCACCCCATCTTCCTCGTGATCATTCTCCACTAATGATTGTCATTATGTCCTTCCCCTTCAGCCCAGAGGAGATGTGAGGAATGAGGTATTATGGTCCAATTCTATCCCCACTAAATATAAATTTCAATTATGGAGTGTTTGAAATAGGGAAATTCCCACTGATAAAAATAATAGATGTTTTGGTGTGAGCATGGCTTCAAGATGTGTCTATTGTATGAGTAGGAAGGAGGAAACTTCGGTTCATCTGTTCTTTGAGAGTGAATAGAACCAAGAGATTTGGATATTTCATTGTTATTTCACTGTAGTTTCAAATCCAAACATGGCAGAGTAGACCTTCCTGGATAGCTGGTTCCACGGCTCGGGCAAGGAGGGTCTAGAGAAAAATCTGCATACCCTCATGATGGATGTAGGATTTAGGTGGTTATGGCAGGCGCAAAATAAGTACATCCATGATGGAATTGTTTCGTTCATTCATGTGATCATCTTCAGAACCAAATATATGCTTCTTGATATGTCCAAGGCTCTCAGAATTTGTAGGAAGGCCCCTACATTGCAGTGGATCAAACTCTCTCCTCATGAAATTCCTTCCACTACATTCAATATCACTAGTATAAGGGTTAGGTGGAACTCTCCTTCTTTTAGGTTAAATATCATTACATGATGTTCATATGTTTTTATTTTCATGCATGGAAGGGGGATTTATTGTGACTATAACGGCTTTGTCATCCTGTATTTTTCTATTTGGCTAGGGCATGGTAATGTTCTATTGGCAGAAGCTAAGGCCGTACTTTCAGAACTTTCATTTTGCTGACAGAAAGGGTGGGATTTTATAGAAGCTAAAACTGATTCAATAATGGTTTATAATGCTATCCAAGGTCTTGGAGCTACTCCCAGGTTGATTGAATACAGTTCCTTCAACTATTGTAGTCATCTTAGCAATAACCCCAAAGTGTCCCATACCTGGCAAGAGGGTAATAAGGCAGCAGACTAGTTTTTCACACATGACATTCTAAGATCATAGATCTTGTTTTTTCACAACATCCATAGCTTTAAGAAAATGGGGAATAATATCCTGATAGGGGATTCCCTTGGTCTTCATCATTTTAGACCCATGCAGTCTGTTTCCCCTTGCTCTCACTTGTGGGACTTCCACGCTTTATTTTCACTATTAAAAAAAATATAGGATGATGTAATATATGATTGATAATTAATTCAAATGTGGTTATGAAATATTTCAAATTTTATAGGAGAATAAAAGAACCATATATTTTATAATTAATTCATGATATTGTTTTGAGGCTTAAAAATTAGAAAATTAGGTTTCATCATCTATAGTATTTCCATATTAATAATATGGAAACATATGTCAAGTATATATTTAATGAAAAAAGGGAATAACAATATTATAGAATAAGATGATATTAAAACTAATGAACTAGATGATTTCTGAAATACTATAACACCTGAAACACATTGAAGATACATATTTTGAAAGAAAATAATAGAGGCTACTATGATATTTCTTTACATTGGATATCTAATATCAATGATGAAAAAGGAGAAAAACAATAACAAACTTTTTGGATTAATGTTTTTATTTTTTTTCTTCATGAAAAAATATTGTATGAAACATTCGCGTTGTATTATATTTTAAATTCATAGGGTCAAATAAGTGAATTAGAATTCAAGAAGTGTCATTTATCCTTGGATTGATATTTTATCTTTCCCAAACTTATTTAAAACATATATTGGATAGTGTTACCAATTGTTACATCAATATAAAGTTGATGAATTCTCTTTGTATTATCCCATAGCTCCCAACCAATTAAAATTTGGTGTCGTCACTTTTAGTTTTTAACATTTTATTAATGTGTGTGTCTGAATATTAATAAGTTATTCTCACTATTTATAACCTAATAGAAATATCCTGTAAGTGAAAGATAAGTTTTACACCCCAAATTACCCCCACATTTAGGTTTTTTTTGGATTGTGGTTGCAATAAGTAGTATGAAAGCCACATGTTTTCAGGTGATGAATATGTTATACACAACAAAATGAATAATAAATAATACCTCTTATTAAATGGGTGAAACTACCAAATTTAGAAGAAAAAAATGATATCGCACCTATATTATCTTAGACACCAAGTCTTCCCTAGTGTTGTTCATTAAGTTCAAGTGGGTGATTCTTCATAATCATCCATGTCTATAAGATATAAAATACTACATAATGAATATTCCAAAGATTCAAATATTTTTTTGATGCTATGAATGATAATATATATATATATATATATTTGAAGATGATGAGTCTCGCCATTAAAAAGGATATATGGGATAAGTTGGATATTATCTGTTAATGTGATAACAAGGTTAAAGGCGAAAATATTCAATTTTTACACAATAAATTTGTTGATTTAAATATGTATCAAGATGAAAGCATTGATGGGGTTTTTTAATCACATCATTAATATGGTTAGATAAATCCAAGGTATTGGTGAAGAAACAAAGTATGTGAATGTTTTAGAAAATATCATGAGAATTTTCCACATCTTGAAAACCTATAAGATTCCCCTCATAAAGAATGTAATCTATTTGAGATATATCTAGATGAATTGTAGAGTATTTTGTTGTGATATGAAATTTATTTCATGTTACTGGGATCTAAAATCAATCTAACAAGGAAATAACATTCAAATCCTTGGAAAATCATGACATAACAAAATGTAATGATGAAGAAGATGATATAGATTATGAGTTCTTATTTCTAGTGGTATGAAAAATCGAAAGGGGTAAGGGTGGATTTGAAATCAATATTCTATTTATATTTTCATGATGTGGAATGATTGAAAATATTATAATAAGGTACCCTATGATATTTAATGGCGATGAAGTTGATTCGGAAGCAATATAATATATGTGCAGGAAAATTCTCCAAAAAAAGAGACTCTATACTAGGAAGTTATTCTATGAATAAGTTCCAAAGAAAAATACTTGTGAGAATGGAAGAGGAAGATGATAAAGATTAATTAGATAAAGTATATATTAGTTTTAAATATTTTACAAAGGACGCCGTGATGGATAATTTTGAAAAAGAAAAGTGTGAAGGATAAGATAAAAACAAAAATAAAGGTGTTGTTGACCTCAAGGTAAAACATAAGGGATACCTTTAAGATTGTGATATCCAGTGAAAGAAGAATAAAAAAATTCGTTATTTTTTAAAGGAATAATTTTTATTTGAGGATCATCTAGAATCATGATTTCATAGACTCAAAAATAATATTAATATCAACTATCAATCCATGAAATATAAATTGACGTGGTTTGTCACAAACTGAATATTAAAGAATAGGTCAATTAGATTGATGACCTTGATTGTTTTTCTGAAGGATAATTTTAAGAGAGTTGATGTCATAATGAATAAGTATTTACCTTGATAGGTAAGACTAATAATTGATTAAAATTAATTGAATCAAAAATGAATCTATATTTTGGATGATTTTAGATGAAGAAATACTATAAAGAAAAAAACAGCTCATAAGATATTGAGAATATCCAAAATTAATAATGAATAAGGAACTTTAAAAAGTTGGATTTGGTTGTGATGAAGAGATAAAAGAAGTTGGAACATTAGTATTTTAGAATATGGGAAAATAATGATTTTGGCACACACACACACACATGTATATATATATATATAAGGTAAGCACTTTAGTTGCTCAATATAAAAGAAAAGAATGAAGTAACAAATAACCCTTTTCCATTGATAAATAATGAAAATCCAAGAAGATTTTCAAAAATAAATGACATGTGGAAAGGTTATAGTGCAAGGATATTTCCACTCATGATGATCCAATTTTGTGTCTTTCTTGGCTATACCATGTCTTATTATGGAGAGTAGAGGGGAAATTTAAATGGTGGAGCACCATAATGTTTGTAAATAAGGATAGATCTATTCACTCCAACAACTAAATGAAATTATTTTTTATGGTTATTTTAATAAATTTTATAACTATGGGAATAAATGAGTTTATTGAAGGAAAAGAAGTGCTGGAAATGAAAATCATATAGATCAAAAGAGGTTGACTACAAGGAAACCCAATTCTATTTCTATGATAAATCAAAAAACATAATTTGAATAAGAATATGAATATAATAGTGGATATTGTGATTAAGAGAGAAGATAGATTCCATATAATACCTCAACATGATTTGATATCTCTTAGAATGAAATAAATATAACAGAGAATGAAAACCTAGAAGACGTTTCTCTCAATGATATAAAGAATAATATTTATTTGGATCCTTGATTGTTAGTGTTCATCCTATATTACATTCAATATAAAACTCTTGGAAAATGTGAAAAAGTGAGTTAATGCAACTACCTAATTTGGAAATATAGGGACCCTTAATATTAAAGGAGGAGGAAATACTGGCTTCATAGGTAACAAACTAAAGAATACCAAATTACTTTATGTTTATGGGTTGTGGCATAACCTCTTGGGCATGAGTCAACTATATGGATATAGGATTGGTTTTATATTCAATTAAAAATGTTGCATGATAAAAATAAAACTGGGTTCCCCATTATGAGAGGAATGAAGACAACTAGTATCCTTTACCAAGTTGATATAAGGAGTATATTTGATTTATTATGGTGGGCTAGGAAAAATATCTATGCCATCCGATCCTAGGAAACAATATCCATCAATTTGTGGGAAATATATATAATATGAATATTACCAAAAATATCTCTAATCTGAAGAATATATGATTAATAAATTTTTTCATGTATGTGAGGTAAGATGGTAGGTAAACCTCACCAAACAAAATTAGAAAAGGGCATCCAATATGTTCAATTTTTCACACATTGAGATTTTTTTCCTAATGAATTTACTTGTCATGAACCAACCCAGGATGATCCTAAACCAGTCACCCAGTTCGGTCCACAACATAACTCGAAGGGTGTTCTTAATCACCGTAGGCTGGAAACTAGTGTCGAGAATCAAATAAAATACTAGTGGGAATGATTTTGTCCCAAATAATAAATAGGATGATGTAAATAATATGAAAAAACTAAGCACACAACAAAAACCAACAACTTAGTCTAAAAAAAGGGTACAAAAAAACCTTATGTAAGATACCACTGAATGGAAAGAAAACTGAAACTGAAATAGAGATAAACTAGACTGGTAACAATATGACCTCTCTGTGACCTCAAGGTCACCAGCTTCCACCAACCATCCTTCTCCAACCAAGGGTAGTTGAAACAAAAACTTGAGAAAGAATGTAAACCTACAAAACTACAGGGGCCTACCAGCACTGAGTGGTACAAGTAGGGTGTGAGCTATACATGTCAGTAGGAAATCACATTAGAATCCATGTATTTCATTTCTCTAAACAACCCATGAACACCAGTTTTAAATAAAGTTATAAAAATAATTTTTTCACATTTTAATAAAAAACCATAGCTTCCCCATTTTTAAATCCAACACATTCCACCTTCTATATCCAAAAAAACAACCATTTATATATAAATCCCTAACTAAAAGGTACTAGGGTTGTGCGGAAAATAAATAAGCAGTGGAAGATAAAAAATAATTGTAAAAAAAATGGAAAAACAATAATACAGATAATATCCATGGGTGATCCTAAACATCCCTAGAAGACCCATGGACGTACTCGGTTCAGAACCACCTATTGGAGTATGGTGAATCCCCTATGTCAATAACCAACTAAATGCTCTATCTTAGCCTCACCAGTGGCACAACCCTCCTAGATTCTCTACCACTCTAGGAAGGTACCAACCTGTCTAATCTTGGAAAGTAAGCTACCATCACATGATCATCTAAAAGATGTCGAGGAACCTTTGGTTTTAGTAAAACTATGTTAGCAGGAGGCCAACATATGCATGACTCATATTATATGTCATCACCGCACTTTCCTACCCCAAACACGGTCACTAATATATGATAGTAAATAAAGGGAAATCCATCCTACAGAGGTTCCCCATTTACATCAATATTTATAGAAAACCATACATTTCACATCGTCAATGTTCCAATTGGGATGCTATACCATATAATCATTCAAAACACTTCATAAAAAACATTGTGCCGAAAACCAGGCACACATGTCTACCAAACCACAAAAATTTACAAATTTAACAGAAATAATATCTTTAAAAAGCACAATGCTGATTGGGACCTTAATATTTACACAACCCAAATAAATTTACCAAAAATACATGAAATATGTTTCCAATAATGTGAAATCCTACTTTAATTGATCATTTTCCAAATGGACCTTACCTTATTTAACCACATACCAAAACGTGTTTCAAGGTAAACCATTCAAAACAATATGGATCACACTAGAAATCATTTCTATAACAGTAGAATCACCACTTCCTCGAATTTTAGAAAAAACATAGATCCATTTTTGGGAATGTGGAAAAAGGGAAGAAGTCGGGTTCTTAAAGGAAGGTTTTTTCTAGAGTTCCCTTTTCATTTGATTTCACATCCATGTGTTCACTTGGTGCACCCATTGATGTTCTATCATCCAATTACACCCTCTAAATTCCATGAAAATACCCAAAACCATATTCAAATATATTACATTCTTTTCAAATCAAACCCATCAATTCCCATTCATTAACAAAAAGTAAATGAACATTTTAGAAACCAATAGAGGTTTCAAAAACAACATACAAATCACACCAAAAAATAACTATGCTTCACATAAAATCCTGAATTACCACCAAAACATTTTTACAAATTAATTATAAGGAAAAAATCACTCAAATCATCCAACTTCACTAATAAAGGCCAATTAAAATTTAACTACATGAATTGGATATGTGAAAACATAGTTAAAATTAATGGTTCACTTCGAAATTCATTTTTAGTAACTCATTTCACCAATAAAATATCATAATAATTTATCCAAGAGTATTAGGGTGGTGGGAATCATTTTTAAAAGTTATTTAACAGATTCCAATCATCATATGGGGTGAATCGAAAAGGAATGGCACCGAACCACCTAACTCAACCACGTAAGGATGTAATAAAACTCTTGGTAATGAAATATTAGCATCTCTATGATGATCCAAAATCCCTAAATCAAAAGAAAAACAAGCCAACCTCAAACCCTAGACATTAGGGTTTTGTTAATATTAAAACAACCAAATAAGAAACCTAGAAACCAAGGGGGAAAGGGAAAATGGGGAGAAAATGTCAAAAATACAAGAAACCAAATCTTGTAACCATAAAGGACCATCCACGGTGGAAGGGGAGAAAGTGAGATGGGTTCGGGAGGACCCCCTAGTGTTCATAGGTCATATAAGGGAGTAGGAGCCCAAGTTTGGGATAAAAACAAGATATAGGGAATTTGGTGTTAATATTTCTAATGACCTGGTACTGCTGCACAATTTGGCCTCACGGTTTTCCAAACTGTGTGGTAACTATTCAGGTACCTCTACCTAAATAAAAACTAGCACACTGTTACCTATAATATATCGCACAGCCATGCACTGGCTGTATATTAGGTTCTGTCTAAACCTTCACTGACAGAATGACTGGGCCACACGGTTTCTACTAACTGTATGGTACCCATGTGCCACTTGGAAAACCCACCTGAACATTTAAAATCTCATAAATTTCAATCAGTTCTTAAACCGAACTCCACCCAGTATGATCCAAGGCCAAGGGAATATTATAATAAATTAGTATTTGAGGTTGGGTGTTATAATTATCCACACCATATACACTTTCTTCCCCTATAAATTCACCTAGTCAAAGGATAACCAAAAATTCCAATCCATGCCTAATAAAAAATGAGAAAGGCCAAGAACCTCAGGGTTAATATTCACTCCACAAGTCACACCTGAATGATCCAAAAGAAACTACAAAACATGAATTATGGAAGAACACAAGGGGGTGACTCCCCACAACCAGAACTCAACTAGCTTAAAATCTTCAAACATGAAATCATCCATTTTCCCCCACACAACCAAACTACACTGGAAGGACTTAAGCAAAAAAACCACTACAAGGAAACCCAACATAAGGAGATGTTGGGATTCTGGAACTAAGAGAAACCTTTCTCCATTATCTAATTAACACCCTTTTTTAGACGAGTGACTAGGGAAATCCCAACATGAACTACTCCATCTTCCTTAGCATGAGTGAAACAACGCCACAACTAGAACTATAAACTCTATCCGACACCAGCCGAATTTCCCCAAACACTAGGGATAACCCATAGTAGAACCTAAAATAGAAAAATATTCAAAACACCATCCACCCATCTCATAAAACACAATGATTTCTCATATGATAACCATTGGAACAACAAATAAGACCAAAACCCAAACGAACATATTTATCGATGGGTCAAACATCCCTTAAGGGAAACAAACAATTGTAAAATCCACATTAAAACTTGTAAAACTATTTGGATGATAACAAATAAAATCCATCATAATCATACAATGGAATTATGAATATAATATGGTAGGAAAATAAGAACAAGAAAACATAAAACATTTCCATCCTAATGCTTTAGAAAAGAGACTTGACAAGGTTTCACATACACTTGGAAACTCCTCAATGTGCGTGAGCTTCATAGAGAGACCAATGGTTGGGGATAAGATGGATGAAGCACCACCCGCCTCATAGTAAATTATGAGAATCCCCCGATCACATATCCTTCTTCAATAATCTATTCATATTAGACTTCTCTGAGCGAACCAAATATCCACAATGAGAGCACAACTTTGGAGGGATGCAACAATATAGTTTTGAATTCCTAAAAACACCACACTAGTGGCACACCAGAAAGTATTTTGACAAACTAGATGTCATAACCAATGAGAAAGACTGCTTAGGGATAAGATCTTTTGGCATGCACCTCATACCACATGGGGAAACCTCACGAACACTGAGATGTTCCATATTGTCAACTAGCACTGACTACACCCTAGAAACCATCTCTTTAAAGTGTTTATCATAAAAGTTTACAAACTACTAACCCTACCAAACATCCTGCAATGCATCCACCTTGCTCAACATCACCTCCTTATGTTTAAACCATTAGATGAAGGTTGCCTCAAACATTTCCCATGTCTCCCAATCTACTAATGAAGATGGTACAACCAACATCCAATGATCCATGGTTGGACTCTCAAACAAATCCAAAATAGCATGAACCCTAATAGCCTCAAGACTTCCCAACACCCTGAAGACACAATGTACCTCCTCAAGACTTTCCACATCCTCTAAAAAACCTCAATCACCAAGAAGAATAGGAAACACTTGAGATCAATCAAAACAATGGGCATGAATAATTAAAATTTTTGGGGACCTATTTGTGGGGAATATTATAAAAAACACAATAAACACAAATTAAAAAACAACATCAATCCAAAGTACATTCTGAAGGAACATCTCACGCCAAAACAAAAGGCTATGAAAACAAACATATATAAACACAACTAAAAATAACCTTTACAAAAACTGAAATTTCATTTAAAATTCAATACTTATTTCTTTCACGGACACTTTTCAAATACTAAAACCCACTTTTCATAAAAAAAATCCACATTATAAAACAAAAACCAATTTCAACAATTATTTTTTTACTTTCATGTTTACTTTGGAAAAACCTGGTCTAGCCTTTGATTTTAATATCCCACCCAAGGAATCCTATAATCCATCACATATGTTTCCATCCACATCTACTTACATCATCCAAAAACAAGTTATAACCTGAAATCACCATGCATACTCTCATGTATGTTAACTTTCCTAAGATGTATCAAGGGTCTGAATTTTCCTTTCTTCATCAAAACCCAAGAATTTACCAAATATGAATCCAAAACAATTTATTTCAAACACCTTTTCCAATACGAAAACCATTAAAAGAAATCATTTTCGTTTTTGACAAAAATTTTCACTTGAAAATATTAATCACATCAATCAATACCTAAATGAAACATGACTCTTTCCAAACTACAGGAATGTGGAACATGAAGATATGCTTAACCTGACAACATGGTAATGAGACATTCCCTATGTAAGCATAGAAAACTATGAGGAAATCATTACCATGTACTAGGACTCCACATTGGTCACTACGCAATGTGAAATCCTCACATTTCTCTATCTTTCCTCTATTTTTATCCATCAATCCAAAACAAAGATAATGACTCAAAACTAGGACTACCCTGGGTAACGTAGGTCTCATCATGAGTGGTGGTGATTAGGAACCAACCCACAACCTACCACCTGAGTCTCAGTAGTCCAAATATACATTTACCAGACAAACAAAAAAAACAAAAACGTCCTCTGATGCCATTTTATAACAAACCAACCAAGGTCAACCCTGAACCGGTCACTTGAATCAGTCCATGACATAACCTAGAGGGTGTTCCCAATCCCCACATGAAAACAACTAGTATCCCTCGTCAAATGAAATCTGAGATGGAATGATTTTATCATAATTAATAACCATGCTAAATTAAATAAACCAAAAAAACTGAGCACAAAGAAAAAACCAACAACTGCGTCTCCACTAAAAGGGTACAAACAGAACCATACACAAGATATAATTAAATGTAGAAAAAACTAAAACTAAAATGAAGATAAACTAAAAAGATACCGACACAACCTCTTAGTGACCTTAAGGTCTCCACCTTACACCAATAAAACTTCTCCAACTATGAGTAGATGAACCAAAAACCTGAGTAAGAATCTTAGCTTTCTAAACAAATCAGCCCTACCGGCATAGAGTGGTACATGTAGGGTGTGAGCTCAGTAGATCATTATTCAATCCCCACAGCTTCCATGTGTTTAATTTTCAAAAACAACCCATTATCCCTAGTTTGAAATTGTGTTATAAAAATAAGTTTTTCAAATTTTAATAAACTACCATAGATTTCTTGTTTTGAAATCCAACACAGGTGACCTTCCATTTTCAAAACAAAGTACAATTTAATAAATAAAACCCAAAAAAGATACTAGGTCTATGATGGAAATAAATAAGTAGTGTAAGATAAAAATACAATTTATCTAGATGCAAACAAAATAATATACATAATATCCATGTGTGATCCTAAAAATCCCTAGTAAACCCCTACATGTACTTGGTTCCGAACCACATGATGACATATAGTGAATCCCATAAGTCAATAACCATCTATGTACTCTATCCTAGCCTCACCAGTGACACAATCCTCCTGGCCTGTCTAAAACATGAGGAGGGTACCAACCCATCTAGTTGGTGCTAGTAATATACCATTATATGATCATATAATAGTTTTCCAGGAACCCATGGTGGTAGTAAAAGTTTGTAAGTAGGATGCCGACACACGCATGACTCATATTACCTTCTGTCACCACACATGCCTACCACAAACACAAACCACAATATATGATAACCCATAAAGGGAAATCCCTCCTATAGAGGTTCCCCATTTACATCTATATATATATATATAGAACTATACATGTCACACCATCAAGCTGACAACTGGGCCTCTATACTATATTAATATTCAAACAATTTCATAAAACACTTAATGTTTCCAACTTGGAACACATGTTTTCCAAACCACATTCCTTTACAAATTGTACAAAAAACAAATCTTTTAAATCCACAATCAAAAATGGTCCTTAATATTTAAACACACAAAATAAGTTTAACAAAAATACTTCAATATCATTTACAATAATTTGAAGTCCCTCTTTCATGGAGAATATTCCAAATGGGCCTTACCGTTTTCAACTATTTACCAAGACATGTTTCTAGGCCATCCTGGCCAAACATCAAGGAACCCACTCATAATCATTTCTAAAACCCTAGAAGCACCAATTCCGTATTTTTTTATAAAAACATAGAATCATTTTAGGGAAATTGGAAAAATGTGAGAAGCTGATTTCTTGAATGATAAGTTTTTTAGGTTACCCTTTTCATTTGATTTCACATCTATGTGTGCACTTGGTGTACCAATGGATGTTCCATCATCCAATGACACCCTCTAAATTCCCTTAAAGGAACAAAAACCATTTTAAAAAATAAAACTCACTTTTCAATCAAAACCCATAAATTCCACCTCATTCCAGAAGTGGAAAATGATCATTTTCGAAACCAATAGAGATTTTCCAAACAAATTACAATTAACACCAAAAAATTACTATAACTCCCATAAAATCCCAAATTACCACCCAACAATTTTAACACAACAATTATATGGGAAAAAACATCAAACTTCACTATTAAAGTCCAATTAATATTTAACCACAAACATTTGACAAGAGAAAACATAGTAATAATTAGAAGTTCACTACGAAATCCATTTTTAACAACTCATTTCAACAATTAAACACCAAAACAATTTAACCACGATTATTAGGGAGTTTTGAATCATGTTTAAAAATTAGTTAAAAGAACCCAAGAATCATATGGGGTCGATAAGAAAGGAAAATCACATAAACACCTACCTCAACCATATGTGGATGCAATGAAACTCTTTCGAATTGAATATTACAGTCTTGAGGATGATCTGAATTCCCCAAATCAAAATAAAAACAATCCATGAACAAACCCTAGATATTAGGGTTCAAAAATAAGAAAATACCCAAATAAGAACCCCAGAAACCTAGGGGGAAAGGGAAAGAGGTGGGAGACCAAAAATACAAGAAATGTAACCTTGAAACCTTTAAGGACCTTCCATATTGGAAAGAGAACAAGGGATAGTGGTTTGGGAGGACCCCCTGGTGTGCCTTGGATGGATGATGGATTAGGATCATGTTTTTGGGATAAAAAATGGGAGAGGGGGAATTTGGTGTAAGGATTTTATAGGTCATGGAAAACCACAAGGTTTTCTAAACTGCGTGGTAACCGTGTGGGAGCCTCTTCCCAAAGAAAAACTCCCACTTAGTATCTTGGGATCTACAACATGGTGGTGCACTAGGTGTGCAGTAGGTTCTATATAAACCTGAAACTAACACATTATTGTTCCACATAGTTTATACTAACCGTGTTTTACCTTTGTGTTTCTTGGAAAACCCACCTAAACTTTTTAAAAATCAAAAATATTGACCAGGTCTCAACCCGAACTCCACCCGGAAGGATCCAAGACCAAGAGAAGAATAGAATAAAGCAGTATATGAGGTTAGAGTGTGAAATTAATTGTAACACACGAATATATTATATCCATTATATTTTTTGATTGTTATTGTATAATGGTTTTTTTAATGGCTATAAAAAGAAACAAGTGGGTTATTGATTATATGAAGAGGTTTGATAGAAGAGTTTAAAATGAAATCGGACACACTATAAAATTTTTGTAACTAGATAATTTAATAGTATATATGTCTGTTAGAGTTTATAAATACTTAGAGAGCCTTCATATTAAGTATATGGAATCCATGATTAGAAATACACAACATAATGAGGTTATAGAATGATGAAACAAAGTTGAAAACAACATGGCTAAAATGGTGCTGATGGAATGTGGTGCCTCTCAAAATTACTATAAGGAAAATTCTAGTCAAAATTTACTCTGAAAATCATAATATTTAAATCCTTGTAGAATAAATAACTCTATACAATATGTTTTATGGAAGGAATCCAAAACTGAACAACTTTTTTGTGTTGATAAGTAGAGGTCATATTTAAAATAAAGAAGGAAATCGAGGAATATATAATGAAGTTATTGATGAATAAATATAATTAGACTATTCAAGGAATATTAAAACCTATAAGTTCTAAAACTGGAGGATAAAAAGATTATTAATATAAATGATTTTGATGTTATTGAATATAAATCTAGAAATAATTTTCAAAAAACACGATTTAATGAATTATGCGAAGAAGATGATGAATCTGGTGAAACATCATAGAGTGTACAACATTATTCAAAAGATAAAGAAATATATGATGAATAAAAAGAAGAAAAATCCATAAAATAAAGTCAAAATACACCTTTAATAAGTAATATGTGTATAAAAGTTGATCCACGTAATATAATTGGAGATAGTATTTCTCCAACTAAGAGGTAGATGATAGTAAAAGAACAATGTGCCACCCTATTGTCTACTTCGGAGTCAACATCATTTCAAGAACCTATAAAGGATTAATTGTGGGAATGGTCCCTGAATTATTAGTTTGACCAGATTGATAAAAAAGGAATGTGAACTTGTTTAGAGGCTCACAAAAATTATCATGAATGGAAAAAATTGGGTCTTCAAAAATAATTTTGATAAATATGGTAATGTGGTTATAATTATGGTCAGTTTAGTGTTACAGTTTTATACACACTAACATGTGTTTCTTATTTACAACATTGATCATGAACTCTAGTAGGCTTATAAACATTGTTGATGAATCTTTCCTCATTTTTTTGATATATGGCGGTTCTTGCATAATTCCATGAAATTTTATTATCAAAGGTGGGTGAATGGAAGCAAAGTTATTGGGGGAGCATGGTGGGACTACTCAGAAAAGGAAAAGTTAAATCTATCTAGTGGATGGGTAGAAAATAATTGTTGGTATAATAAAAGCAATAAGATCACAATTTTTTGGGAAGCACACCTGGAGTAGAGTAAATGATCTGTGTTTGAGAGTTAACAATAAAATCAATATGGAAATATTTTTGGAACCATAACAAATGTTATGTTTGGAATTGTTTTCAACTGCTATAGAATAACATTTATGACTTTACTAAGTGTTATTAGTATTACTAAACTCTTTAGTTGTTTTGGTATCTCAGATTTATAAACATCTCTATATACACAAGTACTTTTGGTGGTATTTTACTTAAATACAAAAGTTGTTACCACGGGTTGAGGTAGAAAAAAGACAAAGGAAATTGATATGTAAGCTGTGAAGTATACTATGTATGAGTTATTTTAATATGAATATTATGTGAATAAATTAATTATTTTATAATTTTTTTATTGAGTTTTTCAAATTCACAAAATAAAAAAGATATGTATGAAAATTGGGAAGATATATAAGAAGTGTGTTTTGAAAAGGCGTGCAAAAAATTGATAAGGTTTACATTATAAATAAAATTTTCATCTTTATATATATTTGAATTAAAAATTTGGTGAAGGAAATTATCATTGTATATATATAAGAGGTCCATCCTCATACATACTAGAGTGTAGAATCTGGAAACGGGAATGGTGACTATATATATGAAAGGATGTGTAAGAATATAGGTGATATATAAGAAGAGTGGTCTCAAACATAAGATCATGGATGATATTTAATAGGTTGGATAATATGTATGAATTATAGTTTCATATTTAATAATTTATACTTTTATAGTTTCATACATTCTCATCGATGCTTTCATTGAAGGTTCTCCCAACTACTGATAATTGTTATAACTCATGCGATAATGAAGAAGTTCTTGTTGATATTAAAGTGGGAACATGATGTGATATTTTTCGAGAATTAACATAAAATATTATTTCATGTCAAAATGCATTCACGTAGTATTTTATAGACATAAATCCTATTGGAATATAATTCACGTTATCAATTTTAACAAACAAATTGATAATTTGTCCCATTTTTTATAATCTTATATATTTTATAGGAGAATAAAATAATTATGGATTAAAGAATAAATTCAGGTGATTTATTTTGACAATTATAAAAGATAAAATCATGTTTCAACTTAAACAATGTTTCCATATTAAAAATATATAAATATATCATGCATAAATATTTAGTGATCAAAAAAGGGAAGAAGAATAAAAAAGAGAAATTTGTTGATGTAACCATTGAACCAAGATATATGAGAAATAATGCAGCACAAAAATAAATTTAGATATAATATGAAGATAGATAGTGAACAATATAGGTTGATATTTTTTTCTTTACATTGGATATCTGAGATTGAAGAATAAAGTAGATAAAAATGATAACACCATAACTGGATTGGTGTTCATATTTTTTTATGAAAAATATATTTTAAGATACCTGTGTGTGGAATTCTAATTATAATTTCATGGATCAAAGTAGTGCCAGAGAATTCAAGAATAGTAATTTCTCATAGGATTGACAATAAATCCTTCCCAAAGCCTTGTAACATCTATAGTTGATAGTGTTACCTCAAATGTATAATCCATAGAAAACTATTCATGAGATATATATATGATATGATATAGCCTATGATTATAGAATATTGGAAAACGTGAAATTTAATTTCTTTTCATATGATTTTTCCTAACATAAGATATGATTTAGGGGAAATTATAATTGATTTTTTATAGAAACCATGATTCTAAATTATCTATTTTTTTAAATAATATAGTTAATCATATGGAATTAAATATTATTTCATACCACAGGTTGTTCTATCATATTAAATGGTAAAATGTAATTTAAAAGGTTGAAAATTGTTTCCTTGCAATATGATTTCATTTTCTTTCATTCATAGATTATGAATACGTGAATTGTATGTCATAAGATTATTCCATTATATTCAATTACAGTGGCAGACTAACATTGAGTAATATACCCATGATAGATATCATTTAAAAAAGTGTTACATAAGATTTATCATGAGGGAGTTTCTACATTCTTCCATATGCTTCCTGAACTAGATAAATAATTAACTCATACATTATACTATATGTGTTAATTTATTCATCACCAAGGAGTTTCCTTTGGGTTGTTTAAATACCACTAAAATATGAAGATAATGTCGGGGGAGTATACCTGATGCTTAGTAGAGATTTTCCTTTCCCAAAAAACATTTCATCTACCTCTTTATCCTCATGGGATGATATAAGATCATCAATGGTGGTGGATCCTATATAAAATGATTCTGTGTGACTGTTGATACATCATTGATTGGGGATTCCATATTTCTACCCTTTTAAATCTTCTTCAAACCCATGAGATGGTGATTATGAAGGTTCAATGGATATGCTGTACAGTCTGTCCATTTTATAGTTTTTTTCTTGTTTTTATGATTTTCACTTATCTATGAATGGTGACTCTTGGGATGGGTTTATATTTTCTTCTAATAGTTAAAAAACTATTTTTTGATCACTGGTAAACCTAGAATTACGTTATGGTAAATTGAAACAATTTCAATGTATGTTCCTTGAATGAGACCTTTGTAGTGAACCAATTACAATTTTGGATCCTTGTATTTATTTTTCTCTATTTTATTAATGTGTATTTGAGAGGATTAACAATTTCATCCTACTCTTTATAACTCACGGGAAATATCTTAGAATTTAAAGAAAATTTATGAACTATAATTCTTCCCCTATTTTGTTTGTTAGGATGGGTTTATAACAGACTCAATACTCAATTATCGCACAACCCAAGTTATATTCCCAACCTATGATATTGCATATAATAGATTACAACATAGAAAAAGAACCATGAGCTTTTATTGTATTTCACCTTATGATATACACCAATCATGCTCTTTGATTAGTAACACACATTATGATATCTTATAATGTAATGTCTGACATAGGAATCTAGAAATTTGATGACCAACATTTTTCCATGGAATATCATACAAAATAAAAATTTCTTAAGAAGATAATGATATTCATGTTATTTACAAAAATAGAAAAATAACATATTGATTCATTGATGAACATGGTTATGATATTAATGATGGGTTTTGGAGGATAATTTAACAGTCATGGAAGTAAAGGAAACCTATTTAAAGTTATATATTTATTCTCATGAATCAACATATAGTATTAATAATATGAAATAATATATGAATATTTATTACAGGCAGATCCATCTTTGTTGAATGTGATATATCTGTATTTATGGAGATTATTGAGAAAAACCCATCAAAATCTAGTATCCGTTGGGATAACACCAATCAATAGTATCCTCATTCATAAAAAGAGGACCCCAAAACACCAAAATTGTACTTGAATCTTCTATAAGAAGATAAATAGAGAATGAGAATAAATATAGAGTGTTGGTTATCGATTGTAAGTTTCATGTGTCTCCAACAGGTAGATCAAATCCGTTTATTTAGGATCCCCTCATCCAATGAAGGGAGTCAAGAATCAGTGTCCATCACTTAGAAACCATCATGTGTTATCCATAACACATACCTAGTAGAACCTAATAATCATTTAAAATTGTACAAAACTTACTTGCATCTATAAAGGAATTAATCCATTGATTCATAACATAATGAAAACATTATGTAAGCCATATCCAAATCCATGCACCCATAACATAATCCAATCATAAGATATGATAGAGGAATCAAATTCTATATATGATATCAAGATAACTTAATTTGTGATATGTGTAACATTTATATTGAATTATATGACTCAAAAAACATATTACAATATGATATACCACTTTTATTTCCATTTTAAAATTATAAATGTATCCTATTATGATATTTAATCATATATAAATAAAATTATGACATAGTATTCATTAACCTCCATTGATTTTATTCCTCTTAAAATATTTTATGGTGAACCTTCCTATTAAGAGAATTGGAGACTACATTTTCATTCTTGTGGGAATATTAGATATTAAAATAAAATTATAAGAAATATTCAAGCAAAAAATACTAACACAAATTCAAATCCCTTTGAGAAAAAATTTATTTAAATCTTATTTGGTTAGTAAACACTAAAAAAATCCACCAAAAAGTTAATGTATCAAATAATATAGAGTATGAATGACAATAGTTAATTCTAAATCATGGGTGGGGTTTTTATATTCATGAGGTCACAATTATTTTGAAACATATGCATCTACTCAGTTATCTATGGGGAAAATTCAACCAAGGTCAACTGATGACACATCACAACTCACCTTAAATACATTACATTGTTAAGGTAAAACAAGAATTATAGTTCTGATAAATCTTTTCTTAATATCTTGAAAATATATCTCACATTAGTAAGACCATATAAACTTCATCAACATATTTTCCAATTATATCATGTGAGTACTTATCTTGAATAAATTCTAGATGAAATATCTTTAACAGCCCACAAGCCTAAGAAAAATCATAATTTCAAAAACATTTAAAGGGAATATCTAGGATATCAATGATTAAACATTTTCAAAATCTATTGATATAATATATTTAAATATTATATTCATATAGAACATTACATACAATATCTATAATTTTCATTTGGATAACAAATCAAAATGTCAGTGTCCCAAAACATTCTCTAAGGAAATTCAAAGACGTCGACCGTGCTTGTCTGGAGTTTTGAAATATATCAAGTTATCATCCACAAAGAATATAATGGATGTGTCTATGAATGGATGAAACGTCCTATTTATCAATGAAATGAACATGAATATATAATTATTCAATATAAAAGGAATCGAATGATATTTAAAATGACCACATCTATGTTGAAATCTATTTTGGGAATATATATTAATATTAATTGATTTTGGGGATAGCTAGAGAAAAGTCCCATATCAAAAAACTACTTTTCCTATTTCAATTGATCAAATGTATCCACAATTATAGGATATGAATAATGAATCTTAATCATAACTTGATTCAACGTCTATTTGTCCAAAAATAATCATAACATTTTAATAGATAACATTTTCAATAGATCTTATGAATCATAGGGGGATGTAATTATTTTGGTAAACCATTTGATATATAGATTTTTGGTATTTGGTTTTGATCTAGAATTTTCTTTATTTATTCAATAATTTTTAAGGAAACCACTATTGCAAAAATAGTCTTTTTAGAAAATTAAAAAATTATAATTGGAAGGAAGGAAGAACTTATTTACTACATTATAAAAAGATGGAGGATTAAAAATCATTACTTGGGTCTATAATATATCCTTTAAACCCTTATCTAGGTTCCTTGCCTTTGGTACATCATCTCAACTTATTCATGTAGTGAAGAAAATTAAATCTATAAATTTTGATACATGTTACAAAATAAACATTGATAATTTCCCAAGGTCTATAAACTCTTGAGCCTTCACCTGATGTAATGTTTTAGGGTAAAATATTAAAATAATAACTCTTGAAAGTTATTCCAAATAAGGATCTGGTATTTATTTGCATAAATTAAAACATCCC
Source organism: Viscum album (assembly GCA_963277665.1). Taxonomy (NCBI): domain Eukaryota; kingdom Viridiplantae; phylum Streptophyta; class Magnoliopsida; order Santalales; family Viscaceae; genus Viscum; species Viscum album. Next base: position 5,774,721 of record CAUJRU010000013.1, on the reverse strand, counting down.
ACCAAAAAATAATTTAAACTTATACAATAAAGGTGGATAACCAGACCTACTGGAATTATTATTTATGTATTCCCTCAAATATATGGTAAAGAGGATAATTCCATTCCTTAGCTTCATGAGGAGATACATCAGGGTGAAAGGTATAAGGATGATGAAATATGAAATACCCCATGATATCAAATATTGTGGTATAATTTTGAAGAGATCATTTACCAATGTATTAATTTCATTTTGTATGACTTTAACACCATACGTTTTTATGGAATATTTTTTTTGAATAAAATAAATGTCTTAGATTGATTACATTTCCTGAAACACTGTGTTTTAACGGACCATAATATACAATTAATATTATTATTTAAAAATTAACATTAAAAAATATCCATTAAACTTGTAAACATAAATAGAAATATTTTTTTTAAAATATGTACAATTGTTTTACATAAACAAATTGTATTGATTAAATGTATATAATTACTAATAATGTCATTATATGTTTCGAAAATTTTATTTTCTCAAAAAATCATTTTCTATTACTTTTTGTGAAAAAATAATATAACTATTTCTACTATAAGGAAATTTATTCGAAAAAAAACAACATTTTTTTAATCAAAAATTGTAAATTATCTTTGAGTGTTTTTTTTAGAGTTCTATGTAATGATTAATTTTTCGATGAATTGTAAAAAAATATTGATTTCTAATAAATTTTTCCTTTTCATTTAAACTTTTACGAGATAAATTTTATTTTATGATTGTTTTATAAAAAAGTAGTTAAATTATATATTTAGTATTAATATTTAGTTCATTGGGTTCAATTTCATGATATTTTTTAATATTAATATTCTCTATACTTATGAAAATTTTCTCTTTGGAAAACTGATTTTTCACCATGTCTGTGGATATTATTTAAAATTAAATTCTGATACTTTTGTCAATTGAATTTAGTAAAATGGATTCCATATCATGAATCATAGTAAATTATATTATATAATATGTTTTAATTAATTTTTGGTCATAAATATTATTAAAAATTATAAAAAATAATTACTCAGGTTAAAGTGAAAACGAGGTTTTGCACGTTACATTATCATGTGCTAAAATTAATTTTAAACCCACATATGATATTTACTTATTAAATTTTATATAATCTTTAAAATAAATGGGTACATATTTTCTAATAAGACTCATTTTAATTTTATACTTAAATTATAAATTACCAACGTAAATAAAAAGAGGCTACTTACTCTGGTGAAAATTATAACGGTAAAAATGGGAAAACATAAATTCTAAGGAATAAAGTTTTTAAAATGTATTGATTTTCTTATGGTTTAGGTGTGTTTCCACCATATATTCCATAAAATACATTATTTATTAATTTTATTGGCACTTAGGGTGATATTTACTTCCAATTAATGAATAGTTTTGGGTATTTACAAATAATTCACCCCTCAAATATAAAAGGGGACTTCCTCCCCTCACTTATTCACACCTCGTATTCCCTTTGGATTGACCATCCACTTCCAAAATACCTATCCAACATCCTAGTACACATTCTAGACAATTTTTCATCCCAAAATACCTAACATAAGATCATTAATAAGATATCCTAAGGAAGTTGTTCTATATGAAGTTAATTTCATAACTAAACTCTTTATTTTTACTTCTTCTCATATGGAATCTATAACACCATGACCCCAGTTACCCAGAGTCGGTGCATTATTACATAACATTGTTATGATCACAGAATATCAAGTCTCGAAAGACCGATTAGTTTAGTATCCTTGGAAACACTAGATACATTCATAAGTCTTACATTACATCATAAAGTGAAAAACTACAACAACCCAGTCTCCATAGTCCACACTCATATCCCCTCAGACTATCCCTGTTGGTCTGTCATAAAATAATTCTTTACATCTTGTGAAAAATAAACCATAGAAAGGGGTGATCTCAGATGCTCAGTAAGGATAACAATAAAGCAGAAACTTTCACAAAGAAGCATAAACATTTATGGCTCTGTATAGCTAAATCAAAAGCCTTTTAAACATGAACATCAACATAGTCTGGAAAAAATTTAATGAAATAATTCCATTAACTTATTCACATTGATATTCTACTAGTCGAATAATCAAATGCAATATAAATAACCACTATCATAATGATGGAATGTATAATTCCAGACTATCATAACCACATAGTCAAGACCTTGTGCCAAAACTACAAATAAGATTTCATCAAGGCCTTGTGCCAAGATACTAGTTTGTCTCATGACACCTACCAATGAATTGAGGAGCTATAGCGGGCTCCACCCATCACTTACTAAGTCCAATGCATTCCTCATATGAACAGGTTGAAACATCACATAAACATTCATATTAAAAATAGCATATGAAATGTCAATATTGTCTATATAAACCAAGAATTGTATAAAAATAACACATCCAAATTCAAACATATCACAAAACCTTCAATACAGTATAAACGTTTTGTATCATAATAAATCAACTTCAAATAAGCTTAAAATCCATCAAAGGATGTTGACATAGATGAAATCCAAACTATTTGAGAGAAATATCTCTTTTTTTAAATCAATTAAAAGTATCATAATTATAAAAGAAAACATTTACTTTGAAAATATTATTATAAGCTTGAAAGTGAAGCTTGGACGATTTTATAATGGCAGAAGATAGCCGCACACGTCGTATAAATTAAAAAAGGCATTCTTTCCTTAATTCTGTCTAGAAGGTTAAAAGGGACCTTGTATGGAAAACGACATAAAGATTCCATTATAAATATCTTATAAAAAGTCAAACAAGTGTATAAATGTCTTTAAAACATAGTCTATAAATTATTAACATTGTTTTGAAATACATTTTTAAGAAACATGGATGTGGATGATAAAGATGTCCCAATAGATACTTACATAAAAACTAACTCGGATAATAAAGAGATTGTGAAATTAACCCTTACCTTGTACTTTTCCTTGGTTGAGGGTAGGTTTACCTCTTATATAATGGTGAAATAAATGTTATTAAATTATACAAGAATCATATACATTCATATGATATCATATATGATCTTTTAACATTGTTTTGTTAATAATATCTTAGTATTATCATCATTTGGGGTGTTAACGGATTCATTTTCCTTTAAATTATTTTCTATGTGAGTCATATTTGATATGGATGGGATGTATCTTACTAATATCCAGAATTATATCAAGTCTTTAAACATTATTTTTTATCATCTAATGAATTTTAGTATTGAATGGATACGATGGGGAATGAATCTCATCACGTTCGTGAAGACGGTAATCCATACATACACACGAGCGAAAATATCATTATTTGGATATTAAAATAATATATAATTGGATGTTATATCATATATAATGAATTATTATCATGTTATATTTATTATTTACATGAATTACACATCAGTATTATACCCATCCATATAATAATTTATTGAGTAACAATTACACCACGACGTGGAGACGGTAATCCGTACGTAAGCATGTATGGTGACATATCATTCAGAGGATTGATAGAATGATTAATATGACTGTAACATAATTATAATAACATCACAGTGTATATAATATACTGGAGTTGTTATTTTATAATGGAAATAACAATAAATTAAGAAGTGGAAGAAGAAAATAATTTGAAATAGGGTGGTGAAATTTTTACCTCTTCTTCATGTTCTTCCTTTTGATTTGATCAAAAGGGATACTTAAGATGGCTTTATAACAAAAGTAACTTCTCTTGGATTAAGTGAGGGAAGTTTAGCGGATATTTGGGAAGGGGTTGGTGGATCCAAAATGCTTTGAAGGTGTGAATTTGAGAGAAGAGGGAGTGACCTTTTATAAGAGGGGTGAGGGGAACCTTAGGAAAAGCTATAAATATTATTTTATAATAAAATCATATTTTCTTTCTAATGGATCCAAAAATGGATTATTTAAAGGATAAGGTAGCTATGGGTCGAAAACAACTCAACCAATACGTTTTATATAGGTTTGGGTAACTATATTAACTTTATCTTCTTGATTTAACTCTTAGTTAAATAGTTGACATTTACCATGTCACTTTGTATTTTTATATTATATGGTTAAAAAACTAACTATATACTTCCAAGAAAACCTCAACTGGTTCATTAATGATACACATATCATTATATTAGTATTTTGGACAATCCTTAGATTTTTACGACTAGAATATCAATTAATAATATAATATTTGTTTTAAAAACTCTATTATGTCAATTTTGACACTATTTGGTATTTTGATTTTTCAAAATTCATAAAAGAATTATTACTTGAAAAAAATTCATCTAACCAAACCTATTATGTCATATTAATCAATAAAATTAGTTTAATTATAAAAAGTCTCAAATTACATTTATTTGGATATTTATAATATCAATTATTTTAATATTTCATTAATTATGTAATTACTGCATCACCATTTTGTCACAAATAAATTAAATTATTTAATGTCTAAAAATTATAAATAAAATACAATTATTTAATAAATCCTTTTATCTTTATAATTAATATTTATAATCGAATTTATCTTTTGTATCACCCTATATTAAATTTTTTTTAATTATTAAACATTGATTTTAACTCTTTTAATAATAAATGTCCAAATCTATTCCAAGTGGACCAAAGAGGTTCATATTTTATTCCTAAGGTTTGTTTTTTGACTACTTATACTTATACAATAGTATTAGGACATGTTTTAAGGTAATAATAATATCATTTTTACCCTTTATTACCCTATTTACTTTCAACTGTGGTAAATAAAAGTAAAAAGTTACTATTCACCCAAAAAAATATTTTTAACTTATTGAACAAAATTTTACTCCTTGATATTAAGCATGTCTCTTAGATTTTCAAAATTCCACTCACAGAAGTGGTAAAATTACATATTATGTGAATTTGTAAATTCTCCTAGGAGGTGGGTAAAAGACGGTGAAAAGTTCAATATAAATTTTATATATATAAAATTATTATAAACTGACTCCAATAAATTGCATTGAAAATATATATGTATTATGTTTATATTTTTACCATAAATAAATTTAAATAAAATAAAGCATTATCTAAATAAAAATTCGGTTTTAAACTATAACTCATTGTTTTCACTATTCATCAAAAATTGAATGTTTTCAAAAAAATACCAAAATTTCACCACAGTCTAATTTCGATATTCCTAATCCAAAAATGAAGTCCATTTTGAAAGATTAAATTTATAAAATTTCAAAAAGTGAGTATTACTATTCATAACAGCTTGTTCGATTTGTTGTGGGGTGTTAGAACTCGAATTGCGTACAACACATGCTACTTTATTATTCAAAGAGAAGCGTACCATAGAAGATTGGGGTGTTACATTCTCTCCTTCTTCAAATAAATTAGTTCTCTAAATTTCTAGAATATTACTGCATAAAAAGACTCATGTGGTTTCGTCATCATAAGCTCCCCCGGTTCCCACATTTCCTCTTTTATCTTATGGTTTCTCCATAGAACATTTACTAGACGAGTCGTCCGGTTTCTCAGCACTTGTTCTCTTTTATCAAGAATCATGACAGGCTCTTCGTAATAATACAGATCATGTTCCAGTTTTAATTCATCATAGGTGGGTACATGCATTGGGTTAGGCATGTATTTTCTCAATAGTGATACGTGGAACACATCGTGACCTATGGAGAGATTTGGCGGCATTGCCAAACGATAATCTACATCCACAATTTGTTCTAGAATTTTGAAATGTCCTATGTACCTATGACTCAATTTACCTATATTACCAAAATGTATAACTCCCTTCCATGGATATACCTTCAAGAAAACATGATCTTCGACCTGAAATTCCAAATCCCTCCATTAGTTATCGGCATAGCTCTTCTGCCTACTTTGAGCTGCTTTGATGTGGTTACGGATTACCTTCACCTTTTCTATCGTTTCTTCCACTAGTTCTGGGCGTAAGATTTTTCTTTCACCAACATCATCCCAACATGTTGGTGTGCAACATCTCTTTCCATACAACGTTTCATATGGTGCCATCCGAATACTTGAATGGAAGCTATTGTTATATGAAAAATTACACCAGAGGTAAATATTGATCCCACATACCAGGAAAGTCACGTGAGAAATATCTCAACATGTCTTCCAAGGTTTGAATAGTTCTTTCTGATTGTCCATTAGTTTGGGGGTGGTCGGCAGTGCTCAAACGAAGTTCAATATCTAGGTCTTTCTAATTACTTTTCCAGAATCTTGAAGTAAAACGTGGATCACAATCAGAAACAATCGATAGGGGTAATCCATGAAGTCTCACTACTTCCTTAATATATATTCTTGCTAGACTTTTAAGTGTTAAATATTCTCTTATAGAAAGAAAATGTACTGACTTGGTAAGACGATGAATAATGATCCATATTTCATCATTCCTTCTATTAGTCTTTGGTAGTCCCATGAAAAAGTCCATCGTGATATTATCCAATTTCTACTCAGGTATGGGAAGAGGTTGCAATGCTCCCCCAGCATTTTGCCTTCCAGCTTTCACTTGTTGAAAAACCATACATCATGACACAAAATCAGCAATCTCCTTCTTCATGTTGTACCACCAAAAATGTTCCTTCAAATCTCCATATATTTTGGTGCTCCCATGGTGTATAGATAAATTGGAACTATGAGCATCATCCAACAATTTTCTTTTTAGATCAGGTACACTGGGAACACAAATCCTCTTCCCAAATTTCAAAATTCCATCTTCATACACAAAGTCACTCAATCTCCCATAATTCACAACAATAATCTTCTTTTGAAACTCTTCATCACTGGTCGGAGAACTCTTTATCCACTACTAAAAATACCCCTTTTATCAATGCTAAAAATGAAATATAACATCACTAGAAAGGAACTACTAAATCCAATAAAGATAGGGGGTTCCCCTTTATCAGCGAATTTTTTAGCATTGATAAAAGTAAAAAAATTTAAAAAAAATTACAAAAATTACAAAAAACCTGCCAATCGGGGGGAGAGCTTTTATAGCACTTGAGCCCCCCTTTTACAGCGCTTTCCAGCCCCTCTAGCACCCAAACACACCCCCATATACCCTATATCATCACTACACACACCAACTTTATCAGGACTAGCCCCCCAAATCCACCCCCATGCACACCCCCTTGCCTCCACCAAGATTTGATCTCGAGACGTCCCCCTTGTGCGCCTAAAGCTTTTACCACTCTACCGTATTGATTTCTTCTCTAGTTTATGACATATCAATTTGCTTATATATATATTTTGTTATATTTATTCATATAGTAATATATAGTTATATTAATATATATATATATATAGTTATATTAATATATATATTTATAGTTATATTAATATTTATGTAGTTATATTAATATGTATATATATAGTTAGATTAATATATAGGTATGTAAATATTATATATTGGAATTTCAAATAAAATGTTTGTTAGTTATTATTTAGATAATGCTAATATATTTTACATGTAAATATATTTTATTATTTATATTTAGAATTAAATGTTTATGTGTGAATATATTAAAAATATGTATATATTGTTATATATTTGATTATAAATAGCATTGCATTATAAAAAATGATAAACTTTCAAAAGACATAATATCAATATGAATGTAATACCTGGGAATAAATTCAGTTCCCACTAGAAAATACCAATAATAATCCCTTAAATGAAGCTGAAAATCTACAAAATATTAAAAAATCGGGGAATCCCGACGAAAAACTCAGTTTTGGAGTCCTTATAGTCCTTTTTTGGCCCCAAAAAATGTGATAAAAGCTTTTTCTAATTTACTAGCACGTTGAGATCGTCGCAGGCATCTATTTGTTATGTGGTAGAGCTCAAACAGACACCCGGATCAGAATTTATGGCCGTTGGATGTTTGAGTTGTGTTTTCAACATATTTTGGGTCATTTTTTTATTTTTATTTTTTAGGGTTCAAATTGTTATTAAATGACTATTACTCCCTAATAATTATCAAAATGTTAATTAAAAATATTTTTTAAATTTTTTTGTATGTCGTTTTCACAATATATCTTATATATTAAGTGTAGCTGTATATTTTCACTTATCTAAAATATATTTAAAATTATATTTAAAATATATATATTATATTTATATCAATATAACTATATATATATATATATATTTAAATATTAATATATATTTTTTAATGTATTTTTTCGGATGTAGACCCTTTATGAGCGCTTTTAAAAAAAGCACTGATAAAGGCCCCCCATTTATCAGCGCTACTAAAAAAGCGGTGATAAAGGGGTGCCCTTTAACAGCGCAAAAAAAAGCACTGTTAAAGGGGGTTCCTTTATCAGCACTAAAAAAGTTCCGATAAACGGGTACTTTTATCAGCACTTTTTTTAGCACTGATAAAGGTGCCCCCTTTATCAGTGCTTTTTTGTTAGCACTGATAAAGAGCGGCACTTGCCTTGCCCCGTTTTTTTGTAGTGATCCTTTCTAGTAAAGATGGTTTGGAAACCATTTGAAAATGTATTGATGTTTCACCTTCCATGGTGATTCCCATATCCATCATTACTAGATCCATGTATATAGGATCCTTTTCAACTCTAATCTTGTTCAAAACTCCATGATCTTTTCTGCTCAATGCATCTACCACCTTATTTGGCTTTCCCAGGTGGTAGTGTATCGTGCAATCATAATCCTTGAGTAGTTAAAGCCATCGCCTTTTCCTCATGTTGAGTTATTTCTGTGAGAAAATATAATTGAAACTCTTATGATCGGTATATATCTCACATTTTTTACCATAGAGATAATGTCTCCATATCTTGAAAGAAAATATTACAATAGCTAACTCAAGATCATGAGTATAACAGTTTTGCTCATGAATTTTTAGCTGTCGGGATGGATAGGAAATAACCCTATCATTCTGCATAAGGACACAACCAAGTCCATTCTTTGAAGAATCACTATAAATAACAAGCCCATAATTCCCAAATGGTGGAGTCAATATAGGAGGATTGACTAATCATCTCTTTAGTTCATTGAAACATTCTTCACAATCTTTTGTCAAAAAAAATTTAACCCCTTTACATGTGAGATTCGTTAATGGGTTAGCCAATTGGGCAATATTCAGGAAAAAATGTCGATAATAACTTTCAAAACCATTAAAATTGCGTACCTCAGTTATACTCATTGGTGTTGGCCATTCTTGGATTTCTCTTGTCTTAGAAGGATCAACAGAGATTCCATCCTTACAGTCAATATGGTCAAGAAAAGAAATCTCATAAAGCTAGAATTCACACATTCTAAACTTCCATTATAATTTATAGATTCTCAAAATCTTTTGGATAATACGCAAGTGATTTTCATTATCTTAGTGGCTTTTGTATTATACCAAGATATCATCAACAAATACAACTACAAAGTCTCCAAGATATTCCTTGAAAACACTATTCATTAGATCCATGAAAACATAGGGTTCATTAGTCAGCCCAAAAGGCATTACTATAAACTTGTAATGCTCATACGTGGTTTGAAATATTGTTTTCAGAATTTCTTCCTTCTTCACACAGAACTGATGATATCCATATCAAAGTTCAATCTTTGAAAAATGTTGAGCTCCCTGAAGTTGGACGAATAAATCATCAATGCGAGTTATGGGATACTTGTTTTTTATTGTAATAGCATTTATGTCCCTGTAGTCATTGCACAACCTCATAGATCCATCTTTCTTCTTAACAAAAAAGATAGGGGCTCCCCATGGAGAAACTCTATGGTAAATAAATCCCTTATTACTCAATTCCTCTAGTTGTTTCTTCAGTTCCACTATTTCCACAGTGGTCATTCTATAAGGGGTCTTCGATATGGGCCTTGAAATAGAAATTAAATCAATGGAAAACTCAATATCTCATTCTGGAGGATGTCTTGGTAAATCTTATGTAAATACATCAACATATTCCCTCAAAATAGGTACATACTCTATTTGGACATTATTTTCCTCACCCACAGTCATTTCATTCTCTTCCTCCCGAATAATTGAATTTAGTTGAGCAAATGTGGGAGGATCTAAATAAGAATTAGGTGGTGATGATTCTACTCTAAAGATAAGGTTTTCTTTTTCATCGTTATCAAAAATAGTAACCTCATTCTTCTTACAATAAATATTTGCATCATGGTCCAAATTCCAATCCATACCAAAAATTATATCAAATTAAATCGTGGGTTTGACGATGAGATCTGTAGATAAAGAACATTTATATGCCCTAATGGGAACTGATTCACAGAACTTTATAGCAATGATGCTTCCATTAAGAGTTTTGACTGACAACTCCTTTGTTAAATAAAATTGGAAATATCTAATTTTCATAGCAAACTTGGAAGATATGAAACAATGAGATGACCCAGAATCAAATTATGCATTTTCTAAACATGAAGAAACCATTAAACGACCTTACACCACGTCCTTTGGAGCTCCAACCTCAGGGGTAGTGATAGAATAATCCTGGCCTTGATTCCTTGGCCTTTTCTGAGGTAAGTTCCCCTGAATCTTATGACATTCATTTCCATAATGTCCCATTTCCCTGAAATTGTAGCATTAAACATCGGTATCTTCTTTCATCCCCATGCAATCACGAGCTTTGTGGCCTTTTTCACCACACTTTTAATGGACTCCCATTCCTTTCAATAAAGTACCGGGGGGTTTTTTCCCATATTTACTATAGGATGGATATTCAACTTTTCCCTTATTCCCCTTATTTCCATTTCTAGAGTGATCATCAGATATCTTCTTCTCTTGCTTTTCTTTAAATTTGTAAGACTTAGATAATTCCTTTTTTGTCGTGATAGAACATGAGACAACATCTTCGTATGAGGACAAGGATTGTGAGACTAATTCTCAATAGAGAAATGGTTTTAACCCATCAAAGAAATGATCAATCTTACTTCATGGGTTACGTATATAATCATCATCATGCCTTTCTAACCTTGTAAAGTTAGACTCATACTTTGAAACATTCTCATCCCCTATTTCCCTTAGACTCAGAAATTGCCTTTCCATATGTGGTTAATGGTCATGAGGAATTTATTTCTCTATGAAAATATCTTTAAACTCCCTCCATTACATATTTAATACTTTATCATCTTCCTTTGTGCATTGAACCAATGACCACCGTTGATCAATATATCCAATGAGGCAGTAAACTGCCAGGATAACATTTTCCATTTCACTAATAACCAAGGCATGGAATATTTTCCCTAAGGAATTTATCCATTTCTCAGCTTCTAATATATTTTTACTCCCATTTAATGTTGGTTTTTGTTTCCTCATGAAGAATTATAACATTGATCCTCCATGATTTGGATCAGGGGGCTTCATATGGGTAAGGATATTATTCATAACCTGAGTGAGTTATCCCAGTATTGTGATAAGATGATCAGCACCAATTGTATCAATAGATACTCTATAATTATCTTGAGAAGGAGGGAAATCGCTACATGGAGTGCGTTCATTGATACAGTTTCCATTCCTTCCACTAGGCACCATTTCTAAACAATGGCATAAACTAGATTAGTTTATGAATCAAAATACATAATTCCAAACGTCTGAAACACTTAACATAAATTGAACAGTTTATGGATAAAATCCATAATCATAAGAAAATGTTTTCTTTAAGGAAACATATAATCATATACCCCTCTTAATGGTTTGTAATAAAAATGAGAATTATCCTAAGCATATCACCCGGGAGTATTGTAACCAAGAGTGTAGCAAGGACCGTTGTCGTGCACTAGTTCTCATTCAAGTCTAGATCAAAGCGGTGTTTTCAAGTTTTACCCCTAGGTACATCTGTGCCAAAGCTTTCTCTAGCTGCTCATATCTAGAATGTGATATATTGCTTGGAATACTCAAAAAATCTCTACAATACCAAAATTCTACGAAGTTCTGATATACTAATCCTCAAGGTCTATATTAAGACTATGTGCTCTAATCAGAGTTTATCTAAATCAAGCTTCGATGGTTTTTACTAAACATCCTCTAATAACAAATTTAACGCCCCGACCTTAGTTGCCCAGAGTCGGTGTATTATTACATAACACCGGTATGATCACAAAAGAACAAGTCTCGAAGGACCGATTAGTTTAGTTTCCTTGAAAACACTAGATACATTCATAAGTCTTACATTACATCATAATGTGAAAAACTACAAAAACATAGTCACCATAGTCCACACTCATATCCCCTCAGACTATCCCTACAGGTCATTCATAAAATACTTCATCACATCATTGGAAAAATAAAACATAGAAAGGGGTGAGCTCAAATGCTCAGTAAGGATAACAATACACAAGAAACATTCATAAATAAGCATAAACATTTAATGCACTTTATAACTAAATCAAAAGACTATTAAACATTAACTTTAGCATAATATAGAAAAAATGAAAGGAAATTATTCTATTAACTTATTCACATGGATATTATACTAGTCGAATAATCACATGCAATATTAATAACCACTTTCATAATAATGGAATGCATAATGGAAGACTATCATGACCACATAGTCAAGGACTTATGCCATGACTACAAATAATATTTTGTCAAGGCCTTAGTCCAAGATAATAGTTTGTCTCATGAGACCTAAAGATGCATCGAGGGGCTATATCGGGCTCCACCAATCACTTACTAAGTCAAATGCATTCCTCATATGAATGTGTTTAAACATAACATAAAAATTTGTATTAAAACAAGCATATGAAATGTCAATAATTTCCCTATAATCCATGAATGGTATAAAAATAACATATCCACAGTCAAACTTATCACAAATCCTTCAATAAAATATGGATGTTTTGTATCATAAAAATCAACTTCAAATAATATTAAAATCTATCAATGAATGTTGACATAGATGGAATCAAAACTATTTGGGAGAAATATATATATTTTGGAAATCATTTAAAATTAACATAACAATAAAAGAAAACAATTACTTTGAAAATATACTTATAATATTGTAAGGGAATCTTCGATGATTTTATAATGGTGGAAAATAGCAGCACCCGTCGTATAGTTAAAAAAGATATTCTTACCTTAATTCTATTAAAAATGTCAAAAATGACATTTTTTGTAAAACGATGGGAAGATTACTTTATAAAAATATTATAAAAAGTCAAAAAAGGGTATAACTGACTTTAACACATATTCTATAAAATATTAATAATGTTTTGAAATACATTTTTATGAAAAATGGAAGTGGATGATAAATATGTCCAAGTAGATACTTACGTAAAAACAATCTCGGATAATAAAGAGATTGTGAAATTAACCCCTACCTTGCACTTTTCCTTGGTTGAAGGTAGTTTAAACTCTTTTATAATTATGAAATAATTGTTATTAAATTATAAAATAATCATATACATTAATATGTTATCATATATGATCTTTTAACATTTTGTTGTTAATAATATCTTAGTATTATCATCGTTTCGGGTGTTAACAAATTCTTTTTCCTTTATATTATTTGTTATTGAGTCATATTTTTTATGGATGGGATGTATCTTATTCATATCCAGAAATATATCAAGTCTTTAAACATTTTTTTTAATCATCTAATGAAAATTTGTCTGGAATGGATACGATGGGGAATGAATCTCAACGCGTTCGTGGAGACGGTAATCCGTACAAACGCACGAGCGAAAATATCATTTTTTTTATATTAAAATAATATATAATTGGATGTTATATCATATATATAGAATAATTATCATGTTATATTTATTATTTACATTAATTACAGATCATTATTATACCCATTCATATAATAATGTATTGAAAAACAATTACACCACGACATGGAGATGGTAATCCGTACGTACACACGTATGGTGACATGTCATTCAAATGATGGGTATAATATTTAATATGGTTGTACCATGTTTATAATAAAATCACAGTATATAGAAGATACTGGAGTTATTATTTTATAATTGAAATAACAAAGAAATAAGAAGTGGAAGAAGAAAAGAACTTGAAAGAGGGTTGTGAAATTATTACCTCTTCTCCGGGTTCTTCCTTTTGATTTGATCTAAAGGGATCCTTAAGTAGGAGTTATGACTAAATGATGGAATCTATAATGAATTGAGGGAAGTTTAGAAGATATTTGGGAAGGTTTATGCCGATCCAAATGGCTTTGAATATTTTAATTATAGAGAAGGGGGAGTGCCCTTTTATAAGAGGGGTGAGGGGCACCTAAGGAAAATGTAGTAATATTATTTGATAATAAAATCATTTTTGGTTTCTAATGGCTCCAAAATGGATTATATAAATGATAATGATGGGTTGGGTCGAAAAACACTCAACCAATACGTTTTAGATTGGTTTGGGTAACTATATTAGCTTTATCTTCTAGATTTAACTCTTAGTTAAATAGTTGACATTTACCATGTCACTTTGTATTTTTATATTATATGGTTAAAAAACTAACTATATAGTTCCATGAAAACCTCAAGTGGTTCATAAATGATACAAATATCATTATATTAGTATTTTGGAGGATCCTTAGATTTTTATGAATAGAATATCAATTAATAATATAATATTTGTTTTAAAAACTGTATTATGTCAATTTTGACACTATTTGGTATTTTCTTTTTTCAAAATTCATAACAGAATTATTACTTCAAAAAAATTCATATAAACAAACCTAATATGTAATATTAATCAATAAAATTAATTTAATTAATAAAAAGTCTAAAATTACATTTATTAGGATATTTATAATATCAATTATTTTAATATTTCATTAATTAGGTAATTACTGCATCACCATTGTGTCAATTATATATCAAATTTTATAATGTCTAAAAATTATAAAAAAAATACCATTATGTAATAAATAGTTTTAGATTTATAATTAATATTTTTAATCAATTTTATCATATGTATTACCCTATATTAAAAATGATTTAGTTATTAAACATTGATTTTTACTCTTTTAACTCTTCTTTAAATTAAATAATAATAAATTTCCAAATCTAATCTAAGTGGACCAAAGCGGTTCATATTTTATTCCTAAGGTTTTTTCTGGTCGAATTATACTTATCCAATAGGATTAGGGCATGTGTTAGGGTAATACTAATATCATGTTTACCCTTAATTACCATATTTACTTTTAACCGTGGTAAATAAAAGTAAATAGTTACTATTCACCAAAAATTATTTTTAACTTATTGAACCAAATTTTACTCCATGATATTATCCATCTCCCTCATATTTTAGAAATTACACTCACAGAAGCAGTACAATTAATTTTTATGTGAATTTTCAAATTCTCCTAGGAGGTGGGAAAAAGACGGTGAAATGTTCAATAAAATTTTTATATATCTAAAATTATTATAAACTGACTCCAATGAATTTAATTGAAGATATATAGGTATTATGTATCTATTTATATATAAAATAAATTTAAATAAAATAAAAAATTATTTAAATAAAAATTCAGTTTTAAACTATAACTCAGTGTTTTTCATTATTCCTCAAAAATTGAATCTTTTCAGAAAAATACCAAAAAACTCATCCTTGGATAATTTTGATATTCCGAATCTAAAAATGATATCCATTTTTAATGATAAGATTTATAAAATTTCAAAATGTGGGTATTACTATTCATAAGGGCTAGTTTGATTGGTTGTGGTGCGTTAGAACTCGAAGTTGCGTACAACACACGCTACTGTTTTATTCAAAGAGAAGCGTATCATGGAAGCATGGGGTGTTAAAAAATTTATTCATGTCCTAATAATTAAAATATAATAAAAAACAAATCTAAAATATATTTATATATTATTATTAGGTTATAACATACATCTATATCCTCTCCCATTGAATGTGAAACGAAACTATCGATTGTGTGTATGACGGATTGCCGCCTCGCGAACTGATGTAATACGCTTTCAATCACCACCTCTCATGGTTTTATATAATGATGGATTTAAATTATATATATTGTATTAATAAAATAATTATACTTCTTTAATTATAATCTCATATATTCCTTCTTACTTTCAATTTTGTGTGAATTTGATAATGTCGCTCGGGTGTACGGTGGACCACCGCCTCGCGAAGCGATGTGATTCATTTTTCACATATGATTTAAAATAAAGGTAATAAGGATAATTAAAATGTTTATTTATTATATATATCACATCATAATAAATATATGAAGCTGATATTTTATTTAACTTCCTTTAGTTCCTTCAGTCGAGAAAATAGAAACAACGTTCTTGCGTACATACGATATACCATTTCCACGAACGATGTAATTCATTTTCTATCTCTAAATTTTATGTATTTATATAAATAAATATAAAAATAATATATTTACATACTAATATAAACTTTAAAATTCTATTTTTTAGGGTAACATGATTGAAATAAAATTACCTAAAATACTAGAGTAAAACCTACAAAAAAATGAAGTAGTTATTACATCAAGCCTAATTTTAAAAAGGAATTATTAATAAACAGCTAATAAATGGACATAATTAAACAAAAAATGGTAAAATATATATGAATATGGTTATATAATATTTTTATAATAAATATATATTTATTATATAATAATTATAATGTGTATGAAGAATGTCAAGACTTAAATTAATGGAATTTCATCTCAACTTGTCTTATTCGGGACATATGTTATGTTATAGACTTATATTCTACTATGAGGTGTATATACAGACCCTATTAATGTTATATGAAGAATTTATTTAATATCGTAATATTTAAATGTTTATTTAATGTTATTCTTTCATGGGGTTTATGATTCAGAAGATACTGTGGTGGTAAAAGTTTTTTGTTACAATATAATAGTTTATTAGAATTGTTTATGGTAATTTTTTTATGATGAAACGTTATAATATACCTCTAAAGAAAGTCATTTATTTTATTATACATTGGATATTTCATGAAAATACATGTTTTTCATTCATTTTAATCTTTTTATGTACACAAGAGTCCAAAATAATTATTTTTAAGAAAAATTGACAATATTTCTCTCTTCGGTTGAAAATCCTATTTCTTCCATATCCATGTTGTATAAAAATATTTTAAAGATTTTTTTCCATAATATATAATGATTTATAAAATACATTTTTAGCATTGTTTTCCATATTATAAAATGGTTTAAAATGAATCTTCTTACCATTTTTTGAATGATGTGCTTTTGGATCTTTAACAAAAATGTGACATGAATGTTATTTTCTACCATAATGACCACTCAATGTTTTAAATATTCCTTTATATGTTTCAATGGATATTATAAAAAAATATTTTTTCTTTTTGTGAAATTTTAGTTTTAAAAATGTGATTTTCAAAGTGAAAATATTATTTTCCTCAAGAAATATTCCAAGTGATCTTATAAAATCATTTTCACATCCTTTGATGTTACTCATCATATACTAGGGATTTGAATAAACGATGTCATTCTTATTATTTCTATAAATGGTTTATGCTTATGATAAAATGATATTTATGAAACCCTAAACTTTTTCCATGGGTTATGTTATGATGAAATGATGAAGTGTTTTTGAAACTTGTATCTTTTCCATAGTGTTTTCAATGATGAAGTGTATATCAAACCCATTTATTTTCAGGGGCTCTAATATGATGAATATTTTATGACCCTTCTGAACACAAATATAAGATTTTCATTATATGATGGATATGAACTATATCTCCCTCCAGTTCATTGGGTAAATATTGATATATCATTATACAAATAGGACTTGAATAGGGAGTGAACCCATTTAGAATGGGACATTGACCACTATGATAGTCTTGAGAGTGAACCTTGACTACTAACCTTGTTTTTGGTGTGAACCCATTCCAAAATGATAATTTTAGAAATGATTCTTAAGTACTAAATAAATTAATTTCTATAATTGTATGTATGAAAAATATCTATGTATGATGTTAATGTTATATTATCATGGATCATGTTCTTTGATTCCATTGTGATTAATGTCTTATTAACTTCTATTATTTATTCCATGAATCAAGGTTATGATCCATGATATACAAGGTACGGTTTTTAATTGCTATTATCGTCTTATCATACCCTTATGATCATGTTATTCATTGTGATCATTGATATCACTGTTGTTTACCCTTACTAAGAATCTATTCTCACCCTCTCTTATATATTCTTTGTATAGGTTATGGGGAAAGGTTTTCTATATGATATGTCTAACAAGTGTGCTAGTGGTGAGAAAATCAGTGGGGGGTGATGTAGTTCACGTATGAACTAGTTTTTTTATATCCAAGTTTCCAAAGACACCAAACCTTTACACTAGGCAGCAGTGTTTATGTAAAATATATTGAATATTCATCTATTGAGATGTAATATCTATTTATGAGAAGTTATGGTCTTTACAGTTGGTACTAGAGGAAAGGATTATTTAACCCTTATAAACTAGTATGAAAAAACTTTTGTAATATCCCTAAGGATATATCTAAGGGTAAGTCTAAGGATAATTCTATGTACAGGAAAATGTCAAAGAATTTTCTTCAATGATAGAGTAAGTGTATTCCATGAAATTACATCCCAATCTATATTCTACAAGTGAATGTTGATCTAGAATAGTTGTAACTAGGGGTAATAACCATAAAAGGGTTCATTGATCAAGACATGATCTTCACATGGTGTATGACAACAGGCCAAGATTCAAGCCTGGCTTGAAACTCCCATGGGATATTTTTTTGAAATTAAAATATTATTTATGAACCACCATGATGTATTTTAATATTGACCACGATTAAACTAGGTTAAAACAATGGTGTCATTGATTAAAAGTAAGGTGTCATGACTTAGACATCCTATAAGGGGGTTTTCAAGATTATGTGGCTTCCAACTATTATTATCGTTTCTCTCTCTATACCTTTTTGTTTTATTCAATGGCTAGAACCTAGAGAAATTATGTTAAGATTGAATGTGATGGGTAATTTAGTGACTATGAACAACCAAATTGGATGATGACCTGAGAGAAAGATATTGTGATTACGTACAAACAATTATCAGGGTATTTTCTTAACAATTTAATATTTTTTTAGATTCTTAATGTGTCAAATAAAAATGAAGATGCAATTTTATGAAGGTTTATTTGGTAACAAATCTAAAGGAAAGAATATTTGGATTCCTATATGTAAATATGTTGGGAATAATCACCTATAATAATATCTCAAATGGAGGGGAAGATATTCTCTATGTGGAAATAAATCTCACAAAGCAATGATTTTACATGGTATTAAATGTCTCATATGCAAGGTATTGGGGCATTATTGAAGAACATTACCTAAAATAAGGGTTATTAATAATTCCCTGACCCCAGTTACCTAGAGTCGGTTCATTATTACATAACATTGTCATGATCACAAGGGATCAAATCCTGAAAGGCTGATTAGTTTAATAGCCTTGGAAGTACTAGATACATTCATAAGTTTTACATTACATTTAAAATGAATAAATACCACAACATTGTCTCTGTTGGCCACATTCATATCCCTTTGACTATCCCTGTAGGTTAGTCATAATATACTTCTTTTCATCCTGGAAAAAATAAAACATAGAAAGGGTTGAGCTCAGATGCTCAGTAAGGATAACATTATAGTGGAAACATTCAGAAATAAGCAAAAACATTTAAGGAAATGTGTACGACTAAAAAATAAGCCTTTTAAACATAAACATCAGAATAATATGGAAAAGATAAATCAAATAATTCCATTTACTTATTCACATGGATATTCAACTAGTCGAATAATTACATGTAATATCAAATAGCCAATTTCATAATGATGGAATGCATAATGCCGGACATCATAACAACATAGTCAAGGCCTTGTGCCAAGACTACAAATAAGATTTTTTCAAGGCATTGTGCCAAGACACTAGTTTGTATCATGAGACCTAATGATGTATTGAGGAGATATAGAAGGCTCCACCCTTAACATACTAAGTCCAATTAATTCCAAATACGAAAATTTTTAAATAAAATATAAACATTCGTATTAAAAATAGCATAGGAAATTTCAATACTTTATCCATAAACCATGAATGGTATAAAAAATAACACATCCATAGTAAAACATATCTCATAACCATCAATACAATATGGAAGATTTGTATCATAATAAATCAACTTCAAACAAGTTTAAAATCCATGAAAGGATGTTGACATAAATGAAATGAAAACTATTTGAAAGAAATACCTCTTTCTATTTTGAAACTATTTAAAAGTCACATAGATATAAAAGAAAACATATTTTTTGGAAATATTTTTATAAGATTGTAAGGGAAGATTCAAAGATGTTATAACATCGGAAAATAGTCGCACTCACTGTATAAGTTAAATAAATACATTCATACCTTAATTCATCGAAAAGGTCACAAAGTACCTTGTTTGGAAAACGACGGAAAGATTAATTTCAAAACATTTTATAAAAATTCAAACAATGGTATAAATGACATTAACCCATATTATATTAAATTGTAAAAATGTTTTGAAATAAATTTTTAAGAAGCATGGATGTGGATGATTAAGAAGTCTTAGTATAACCTTAAAAAATTAAAGAGATTGTGAAATTAACCCTTACCTTTTACTTTTCCTTAGTTAATTGTATGTTAACCAACTGTATAATAGTTTAAACATGGTTATTAAATTATGAAAGAACTATACACATAAATATGATATCATATATGATCCTCTAATATTGTTTTGTTAATAAAATTTCAGCAGTATCATTGTTTCAGGTGTTAACAGATTTGTTTTCATTTATATGCATGGTTACATAAGTCATGTTTGTTATGGATAAGATGCGTTTGATTCATATACAGAATGATATTAAGTTCTTAAACAATATTTTTAATCATTAAATGAAAATTATTCTTTAATGATTATGATGGGGAATGAATCTAATCGCGTTCATGGAGAAAGTAATCTGTATGGATGCACGAGCGACAATATCATTATATTGATGGTAAAATCATATGTAATCAGATACTACATCATATATACAGATTCTTTAACTTTTTAAATTTATTATTTTCATAATTTATACTAATTATTATACTCATCCAAATAGTGAAGTGTTTGAATAACAAACTACACCACGATGTGGAGACGGTAAGCCATACGTACGCACGTATGGTGACTTTGTCATTTATAGGATAGATAAAATGAATAATATGGTTGTACCATATTTATAATAACATAAAAATATGTATAAGGTAATATATTTATTTTTTTGGTATGGAAACAACAATGAAATAGTAAGTGGAAGAAGAAAAGAACATGAAAGAGGGTGGTGAAATTATTACATCTTCTATGGGTGCTTCGTTTTGAGTTGAACAAAAGGGCTCCGTAGGTTGTATTTCTTATCAATGTAAGGACACTAGGTCGAATTGAGGATATTTGGGGGGATATTTGGGTAGGGTTTTTCCATGAAAAATGACTTTGGATGTGTGAAATTAAGAGAAAGGGAAGTGCCCTTTTATATAATATGTGAGGGGCACCTTAGGAAATGATTGAAATATTATTTTATAATAAACTCATTTTCGGTTTCTAATGTATAAAAACAGATTTATTTAGAGAATAAGGTGGGTATGGGTAGAAATACTCTCAACCAATTGGTCTTAGAAATGTTTAGGACACCAGCCAATCTTTTATATTTAACTCTAGGTTCTAAAGATTAACTTTTACAATGTCCTCTTGTATTACTTTAATAAATGGTTAATAAACATACTATACAATGACAATAGAACCCAAAGTGGTTACTTAATGACATATATAATATTATATATGTCCTATTTCAGAACCGTATATTTTTAAGAATATTATATCAATTAATAATATAGTATTTGTTTTAAAAACTCCTTTATGTCAACTTTGACAATATTTGGTATTTTGTTTTTTAAGTCATAATAGCCTGATTACATCGAACATAATTTATTGAATTAACCCCAAAATGTCATATTAGCCTAGAAAATTAGTTTAATGCAAAAAATTCTCAATTTACATTTATTTGTATATTTATAATATCAATTATTTTAATATTTCATTAATAAGGTAATTGTTCCATCATCATTGTGTCATAAATAAATATAATTATTTAAGATCAAAAAAAATAAATAAAATATCATTATCTAGGAAATAGTTTTAGATTTCTAGTGAATATTTATAGTCTAATTTATCTTATTTATTACCCTATATTAAAAATGGTTTATTTATTAAACATTTATTTAACACTTTTAACTATTCATTAAATAAAATAATAATAAATGTCCAAATATAATTCATTTGGACTAAAAGGATAATATTTTATTCATAATGTAGTTTTGGTATAAATTCACTTATATAATAGAATTAGTACATGTTTTAGGGTAAAAATAATATAATATTTACCTTTAATTACCCTTTTTTACTTTTAACCATGGCAAATAAAAGTCAAAAGCTACCATTCGCAAAAAATTATTTTCATCTTATTGAACCATATTTTAATTACTGATGCAAACTGTGTCTTTTTTATTTTTGAAGTTCAATTCATAGAAGCGGTAAAATTTTGTTTTATGCAAATTTGAGAACGTGCCAAAAAGGTAAGTAAAAGATATTAAAAAAATTAATAAAATTTCATACATCTAATTTTATAAAAAAAGACTAAAATTAATTACATTGATCTAATATAGGTATTATTTATCTCTTTTGAATTTAAATAAACATAAATATAATAAAAATTAATTAAATTAAATGTCGGTTTTAAACAAAAATTTAGTGTTTTTTACTATTCATCAAAAATTGAATGTTTTCAGAAAAATATCAAAAATTCACCATAAGATAATTTTGATATTCCTATTTCAAAAATGAATTCTATTTCACCAAATTAGAAACATAGAAGTTTCATTGATTAATTTAAAATTAATTCTCGTTGTCAAAACCAAAGAACATGATTTTTAAAAAAGTAAAAACTATCAAAAGATTGACACGTGTTTATGTCAAATTTAAATGTGAAATTACTTAGAATGAACTAAATTGTTTTAAATGGTAAAAATATAATATAATTATACTTCAAAACCATTCAAATGTATAATTTAACACTATAAATTATTTTGATTTAAAAATTTGTTTCTAATTAAAGTTTAGTATTTTTTACTATTAATCAAAATATGAAAGTTATCAGAAGAGTAAAAAAAATTATCCAAACAAAATTTTTATATCCCACTTATAAAGAAGAATTTAATTAAATTATATTTAATACATAAAAGTTTCAGATATTGGTTTTAAAAAGGGTTTTCAATTAAAAGGCAGTAAAATTGGATTTTTTTTAAAAAATACTTCTTTTATCTTAAAAAATGATTTTTTTTCTTATGTTATATCTAAGAAAAATATAATATGGATTATAAAATTTTATTGAGTCAATAAAATTCAAAATTTAGTTAACACAATTCATAACTTCTTTTTTAACTATGAGTCGTTGTGCGCTCGAACTCTTTGTTGCGTGTAGCGCAAGTTATTGGAATACTTTTAAGAGATAACATAATATGAAATATTGGGGTGTTACATTCTTCATTCCTTCAATAAATGTATTTATCGAAATTTTAAATTGTTCTTCGAAAATAAAAGGTTAAAAATAGAAAAATACTTTTGTGGAAAACCTGTATTGGAAATTGGGTTAATAAAATTTAGTCTTAATAAGGGGGAAAGGGAAATGAAAAAGTCACCACAAAATTATGATCTCGATTTGGAGAACATTGGTGACAATTAGACACAAATTATTAGAGGGAAAAAATAAATATTTATAGTGAGTTATTGTTGTAATAAATCACAAAGAAGTGTAAAATTGAGGGCCTCAAAGCCATCAATCTATGATGATTTAAAATATCATCGGTTCAACAAAACATAAGGTATTATGATAACACATTTATGGTTTTACGATACCTTCCCTAAAGTTTAAGAATTAATTTATTCATATAATAAGAGGGAAAAATTTACTTGAGAAGTATAGTTTCATCCTTCAACTAATTCCTACCACTAACTTATCTTTCACTCCAAAAGATAATAGAAGAGATAAATATTCTATTTATCTTAATCCTATTGGGTTCCAAAAATAATGAATTTATAAATAATTTTTCATACAATATAAAAAACTAAATTGTAAAACTAGGATATCACGTAGGCCAGTGGTAGGTGATGCACCTATATTGCCCTTCGGTTGCGGTTTAAAGTCTCACGGCCTTGCTGGATAGAACTGGTTGTCTCCAGACATCTAGGTTGTCATTTTTACAACAATCCAAAAATAATTTTACGAATTGTTTTAAGCTTAAAAATAATTTCCAATGTCTAAATTTTTCCATCCCCACCTTTAAACTTATCCAAAATACTTATGTCCAAATTCACAATTCTATGATTTATAATGTAAACACAATGAAGATTCTTTATTCCACGTAATAACATGTGAATACGTTCATCATGTATTATTTTAAAACATGGTAACACCCTGAATTACCATAAAACCTTATTGATTACATTCATGCTCCCTTATTACTTATAGAATACTTGATATACTCCTTATATCCAAAAATGTTGTAAATTCCAACAATAATGGAATAAAAAAACAATTAATTAGTTTCAAAGTAGTCAACAATATCGAATATAATTTATCCAAATCAATCATATCTTATTCCAAAATCACCACCTCAGTATCAGAACCATATTAAGGTTTATATTTCTTCAACCATGTATTTTCCAAAAAAAATAACTTTCTATTGAGTCACTTTTCTTAGAACCATATAATCTCAAATCCTCAATGAAATAGTACTGCAGTACAATCCTTATTTATTTCCATAATTTATATAACTGGTGCATTGTTTATAAAACACTCAAATGAAACAACATAAGAACACTATTCATTACTCTTCGTTTGTGGTAGTATCATAACTTTATTATTACCCAATAGCATCATTTGAGTCATAATTTGATTATTTGGATATTGATTCATGTAGTGTTCCAACTCCTTGCAGATAAGGCATTATACATTTTAAACCTTTTTCTTACCCTTGCAATCACGTATGTGGTGTCCTTTTTCTCCACACTTATAACAAACTTCCATTCCCTTTAATCATTTACCAAGGTGATTCATCCCACAGTTATCACATATAAGAGAATACTTCATTCCCATCTTCCCTTTATCCATCTTTCTCTCTACCATCCTTGTCTTCTCTTTCTTCCCTTCAAAGCCATAGGACTCAAAGAATTATTTACTTATCTTATTAACACATGATACTATTTCTTCATGTGATGAGAATACGTGGGAGACTATTTCCCTAATAAATTTTGGCTTAATACCATGAAATATAAGATCATTCTTACTCTTTGGATCATACGTATTGTTAGAGTTCTTTTTCCTACTACTGGGCAACATTTATAAACAATGCCATACACTAGGTTAGTTTATGAATGGAAATGTATAATTCCAAACTTGTAAAATACCTAATTTAAGTTGAAAAGATTATGCATATAATCTATAATCATAAAAAAATGTTTTCTTTGAGAAATTAGTTACTCGTAAATCCTTCACAAGGGATTATAATGAAAATGTGAATTATCCTAAGCATATCCCCCAAGAGTGTCGTAACCAAGAGTGCAGAAAGACCCATTGTCGTGTACCAGGATTCCCCAAGTCAAACCTAAAACTCCTTGTCAGAGTTTGCACTCCTAGATACATCTATTCTAGATCCGCCTCTACCTTCTCATATCTAGATAGGAATTTATTGCTTAGAAAGTACAAAAAATCTCAACATATCGAAAATTCTAGGAAGTTCTTCTATACCAATCTTCAAATTCTATCTTAGGGTAATGTTCTCTATTCAGAGTTTGTATAAATCTAGTTTCCATGTTTTGTACTAAACTTCCTCTGATACCAACTGTAACACCTTGACCCTAGTTACCCAGAGTCGGTGCATTATTACATAATATTGGCATGATCACAATGGATCAAATCCCAAAAGACCGATTAGTTTAGAAACCTTGGAAGTACTAGATACACTCATAATTTTTAAATTTCATTATAAAATGTAAAACAAAATTGTCTCCATTGGCCACATTCATATCCCTTAGACTATACATTTAGTTCAGTCATAATATACTTCTTTTCTTCTTGGGAAAAATAAAACATAGAAAGGGGTGACCTTAGATGCTCAGTATGGATAACATTATAGCGGAAACTTTCATAAAAAATATAAACATTTAAGGCAATGTATTAGACTAATAAATAAACCTTTTAAAAATTAACTCCAGCATAATATGAAAAAGAGAAATCAAATAATTCCATTTACTTTATCACGTGGATATTCAACTAGTCTAGTAATCACATGTAATATCAAATATCCAATTTCATAATGTTGGAATTCATAATGTCGGACAACATAACCTCATAGTCAAGGCATTGTGCAAATACTACAAATATGTTTTTTTCAAGGCCTTGTTCCATGAAACTAGTTTGTCTCATGAGACCTACCGATGCATCGAGGGGATATAGTGGGCTCCACCGGTCAATTACTAAGTCCAATGCATTCCTCATATGAAAAGGTATAAACATAACATAAATATTCGTATTAAAACTAGCATACAAAATGTCAATACTCTATACATAAACCATGAATGGTATAAAAAATAACACATCCATAGTAAAACATATCACAAAACCTTCAATATCATATTAAATATTTGTATCATAATAAATCAACTTCAAACAAATTTAAAATACATCAAAGGAAGGTGACATAGATGAAATGTAAACTATTTGAAAGAAATACCTCTTTCTATTTTGAAATCATTTTAATGTCACATAATTATATAAGAAAAAAATTATTTTGAAAATATTTTTATAATCTTGTAAGGGAAGCTTCGAAGATGTTATAATGGCAGAAAATAGCTGTGCTCGCCATATAAGTTAAAAAAAGACATTCTTAACTTAATTCGTCCAAAAGGTCATAAAGTAACATGTTTGGAAAATGACTATAATATTCCATTAAAAACGTTTTATAAAAATTAAAAAAAGGGTATAAATTACATTAACCCATATTATATGATATGGTAAAAAACATTTGAATTTTTTTTTTAAGAAACATGGATGTGGATGATAAAAAAGTCCCAGTACAACCTCAAAAAAGTATAGTGATTGTGAAATTAACCCTCAACTTGTACATTTCGTTAGTTTATGGTATGTTAACCAACTTTATAATAGTTAAAACATTGTTATTAAACTACACAAGAACTATATACATAAATAAGATATCATATATGATCATCTAATATTTCTTTGTTAATAATATTTCAGTTGTATCATCATTTCAGGTGTTAACTGATTCATTTTCCATTATATGATTGGTTACATAATCAATGTTTTTTATGGATAGGATGTGTTTGATTCATATAAAGAATAAAATTAAGTTCTTAAAAATTACTTTTAATCATAAAATAAAAATTATTCTGGAATAATTATTATGGGGTATGAATCTCATCGTGTCCATGGAGACGGTAATCCGTACGTACGCACGAGAGACGATATCAAAATATTGATGGTGAAATCGTATTTAATCAGACGGTATATCATATATGAAGAATCATTGACCTGTTATACTTATTATTTAAATCATTTATACTCAATATTATAACCATCAAAATAATTAAGTGTATGAATAACAAACTACACCATGATGTGGAGACAGTAAGCCATACGAACGCACATATGGTGAATTTTACATTTATAGGATGGATAGAATAATGAATATGGTTTTACCATATTTATAATAACATCACAATATGTAGAAGGTACTTGTTTAATTTTTTTTTATGAAAATAACAAAGAAAGTGGAAGTGGAAGAAGAAAAGATCTTGAGAGAGGGTGGTTACCACTTTTTCGGGTGCTTCCTTTCGATTTGATCAAAAGGGATCCTTAGGTTGGCTTTCTGATCAAAGTAAAGATACTAAATAGAAGTGAGGATAGGTGGGAGGAAATTTGGTCTGGGGTTGGCTGATCCAAAAGGCTTTCAAGGTGTGAAATTAAGATAAGGGGATGTTCCTTTTATAAGAGAGGTGTGGGGCACCTTAGGAAAAGATTGAAATATTATTTTATAATAAAATAATTTTTGTTATTTAATGGATAAAAAAGAATTTAATTGGAGGATAAAAATGGGATGGGTCGAAATCTTTTCAACTAATAGGTTTTAGACAAGTTTAGATCACCATATTAACCCTTTCTTTAAGATTTAACTATAACTTAAAAAGTTCAACTTTTACAATGTCCTCTTGTATTACTATAATAAATTGATAATAAACTTACAATAAATATCAAGAGAACTCCAAGTGGTTCATTAATGTCATATATATTATTATATAAGTCATTTTTCTGAACCTTACATTTTGACGAATATTATATAAATTAATAATATAGTGTTTTCATTTGAAAAACTCTTTTATATCATTTTTTACACTATTTGGTATTTTGTTTTTGATAAAGTCGTAACATCATGATTAATTTCAAAAAAAATTATTGAATCCACCCTCGAATTTCATATTATTATATAAAATTAGTGTAATTCATCAAAAGTCTAAATTTACATTTATTTGGATATTTATAATATCAATTATTTTAATCATTCATTAATTAGGTAATTATTGCATTATCATTGTGTCATAAATAAATTCTATTATTTAATATCTAAATATTATAAATAAAATACCAATATGAAGGAAATATTTTTATATTTCTAATGAATATTTATAGTTTAATTTATCTTATGTATAATCTATATTAAAAAAAGGTTTAGTTACTAAACATTGAATTTAACACTATTAACTATTCTTTAAATAAAATATTAATAAATTTCCTAGTCTAATACAAGTTGCCATAAAGGATCATATATTATTCCTAAGGTTGTTTTTGGTAGAAATAAATTTATTCAATAGAATGAAGACATGTTTTAGGGTAATAATAATATAATTTTTACCATTAATTCTCCTTTTTACTTTTAACCGTGGTAAATAAAAGTCCAAAGTTACGAATCCCCAAAACTTATTTTCATCTTATTGAACCACATTTTTACTTGATGATGTCAACCGTTTCTCTCATGTTTTTGAAATTCAATCCACAGATTCAGTAAAATTGTGTAGTATGTAAATTTCCTATTGTGCCTAGAAGGTGGGTAAAAGACGTTAAAGAAATTCAATAAAATTTTATACCACTAATTTTATTATAAAATGAAACTAATTAATTACATTGAAAAAATATTGGTTTATTTATTTATTTTTAGTTTAAATAAATTTATATAAAATAAATAATTATTAAAATAAAAAGTCAGTTTTAAACACAAATGCTGTGTTTTTCACTATTCATTAAAAATTGAATGTTATTAGAAAAATACCAAATTTTTACCGTAAGATAAATTTGATATTCCAAATTCAAAAATGATTTATATTTTAAAAAATTCAATACATATAAGATTCAGTAATTAATTTAAAATTATTTCCATTTTCAAAATTAAAGTGCGTGTTTTTAAAAAAAAGTAAAAACTATTAAAAGATTGACATGTGTTTATGTCAAATTTAAATGTGAAATTACTTATTATGACCTTAATTGTTTTAAATGATAAAAATTTAATCTAAATATAAATCAAACCCATTAAAATGTATAATTTAACACTATAAACTATTTTAATTAAAAAATTCGTTTTCAATTAAAATATCATATTTTTCACTATTCATCAAAATATGACGGTTATCATAAAAGTATAAAAAATATAGCCAAACTAAAATTTTATGCCTCACTTCTAAAGAAAAATTTAATTTAATTAATCTGAATATATAAAAGTGTCAAATATAGGTTTTAAAAAGGGTTTTCCATTAAATGGCGGTAAAATTGCATTTTTGTTAAAAAAATACTACATTTATCTGAAAAAAATGAATTTGTTCCTATATTATGTTGATGAAACACATAATATGGAATATAAAACTTTATAGAGTATATAAAATTCAAATTTTAGTTAATAATATTCATAATCTCTTTTTGAATGATGAGTCGTGGTGTGCTCGAACTCAATATTGCGTGTGTAGAGACCCGAAGCTTGACGTTCACGTACATTACATTTCTTTTGTGGAATACTTAATACATAACAAAAAAAGACACAAAAGTACCATAATAGTTTAGTGTCTTTGGAAACTCAGAATACAATCTTCTAATCATGGTGAAAGATCTTCAACATCTCCCATAAAGATCTTCCCCTTTTGTTTTCTTACCTAAAACCTTTTTTTAAATCCTGGGGAAAAGAAAACATATAAAGGGTGAGATCAAATGATTAGTAAGGGTAAACATGGAGAACATAAAATAATCCATAAACATTTGAATGCAGGAATTTGAACATAAAATTAAATCATCAAAACCTTGAGTAAAGACATAAATCTTAGAAGTACGTAAGGCATATATCATAATGGAACATCAATCATGATAAAATAGAATGGTAATAAAACATTTAATTGTGGAAAACCATTAATAACATGATATGATTTCCATAGTATGCAAGGCATTACTGCCAAGACCATCTTAGTGGAGAAAGTCCCTTTCTGAATCGAGTTCACTCCTCAATCCAGTCCTGTATCACTGAACCAGATTAACTTACCGTTCCATCCATGTCTATCTCATGAGATATAAATCTTTACCCAATTAATTGGAGGGGGATATTATTCCCACACATCTCATAATTAAATCATTCTTACTTGTGCCACAACATAAACATAAATCATTCATCACAACCCAAACAAATAAAATGGGTTTCATAATCATCATCCCATCATAACATAATCTATATAAAAAAAATGGATATCATTTCATCATTAGAAAAGTGAAACCATGTAAATCATAGAGACAGTATACTTGAAACATACACATATGAAATAATTTCATCTTATATGGAAAATGGTTTTGATAAAACATTTTAAATGAAATGAATTCTTGGGGAAAATATTCTTTATTATTCAAAATCATTTTCTTTTCACAAAATGCCATGAAATTCTAAAATAAATGGATTTTTTTGAAAATAGTCATGAAATAATGTAGATTAATCTTCATGAGAATAATTCATTATAAAACAGTAAAAATCCTTTCATACTGTATATGTTAAAGAAAACATTCTCCTTGTACTTTTAATGGAAAAGTCAAAAGGAACCACGTATGGTAAACAAAAGAAATATTCCTTCCATAACACAAAGTAAAAGTAAAGATGGGTAAAAATGACTTTAAACATACATGGAAGAATATTAAGCACTTTATGAAAATATTTTTATGGACATGGATAAAAAATATAACCCCTGTAAAAACTTACGAATAAACAATCTCGGATAAGAATGAGATTGGAATATTTATCCCTTACCTTCAGTCCGATATGGTTCGTACATATCCGAACCTCCTGTATAATTATTTAAATAATGTCATTGAATTATATTAGAATCATATTTATTGTCATGATGTCATATATGGTTCACTTATGACTTTATATTACCCATTCTTTTGTAAATTCTATGTTAAAGAAGTGTTTTGGGTAAAATCGTTTCATTTATCATATCTGTTTTGTCATGTTGTTCTTGATAGTTATTACTTATATCATGAATTACTTAATTCCAAAATGTAAAAAATTATTTATATATAATATATATATTTATTCATCATATACATATATATATATGATAGATCGATAAATTGAATGAAATACACCGTTCATGGAGATGGAAGGTCGTACGTACGCATGAACACTATTTTCATTTCCTTATTGAATTGAATGGAATTAAGTAGATGTCATACACATATATATATATATATATCCAGTATCATTATTATTTCATATATTTAATTATTATTGATTATATATACATTATAATCATTCATGAATGTTTAACATGGAGAATGAATCTCATCGCGTCGTGGAGACGACATTCCGTATGTACGCACACGCAGTGATTTCATTTTCCATAGGATGGATAGAAGGTGAAATAGGGTTGTTTCATATTTATAATAACATATAATTATGTAAGAAATACTGATATTATTACTTTATAATGAGACAACTAAATAAGAAGAATAATAAGAAGAAAGAAACTTGAGAGAATCGAAAGAAGAGATTACCTCTTCTTCGACGCACTTCCTTTAAGACTTCACTTAAGGAAGTAGAGTTGGTATTTTGAGAAGACCAGAACCTCCAGAATTTTTCTAGGGAAGTTTAGAAGGGTAATGGGAAGTGGTTGGCCGATATTCAAGGCTCAAAAGGGTGTGAAGAGAAGAGGGAAGTGGTGCCCTTTTTATAAGGGAAGAGAGGGGCACCTTTGGAAAAACATAAAATATTATTTTATAACAATATCATATTCAATTTTAATAGCTCAAAATTGATTTATTTATAAGATAAGGTGGGGATGGGTCTAAATCCTCTCAACCAATATATTTTATACAGGTTTGGGTCATTATATTAACCTTATCTTTTAGTTTTAACTATTAGTTAATTAGACTGACATTTAGCATGTCACTTTGTAGTTTTATATTATATAGTTAATAAACTTACCATATACATCAAGAGACCCCCAAGTGGTCAATTAATGATACACCTATCAATATATAAGTATCTTGGCCGAACCGTAGATTTTTAGGAATATAATAACAATTAATAATATAATATTTGTTTTAAAAATTCTGTTATGTCAATTTTGACACTATTTGATAATTGATTTTTGTGAAAACCATAACAGCATTCTTAGTTCGAAAAACGTTAACTAAATAAATAATAACATGTCATATTAACCTATAAAATTATTTTAATTCATAAAAAGTCTCAAATTACATTTATTTGGGTATTTATAACATCAATTATGTCAATATTTCATAAATAAGATAATCAATGCATCATCATTGTGTCATAAATGACATAAACTTGTTAATGTTTAAAAATTATAAATAAATTATCATTATTTAGGAAATAATTTTATATTTCTAATGAATATTTGTAGTCTAATTTATCCTATGTATAACCCTGTATTAAAAATGAATTAGTTATTAAACATTGATTTTAACTATTTTAACCCTTCTTTAAATAAATTAATAATAAATGTCCTAATCTAATCCAAGTGAACCTAAATGACCATATATTATTCCTAAGGTTGTTTTTGGTATAATTAAACTTATCCAATAGAATTAGGATATGTTTTAGTGTAATAATAATATCATTTTACCCTTAATTACACTATTTACTTTTAACCGTGGTAAATAAAAGTAAAAAGGAACTATTCACCAAAAAATGATTTTCGTCTCAATGAACCAAATTTTAGTCCTTGATATTAACCATGTCTCTTGGAGTTTCGAAATTCCACTCACAGAAGCGGTAAAATTACGTTTTATGTGAATTTCAAAATTCTCCTAGGAGGTGGGTAAAAGACGGTGAAAAGTTCAATAAAAATTTTATAGGTCTAAAATTATTATAAAATGACACCAATGAATTACATTGAACTTATATAGGTATTATGTATAAATTTTTACCTAAAAAAATTTAAATAAAATAAATTATTATTTAAATAAAAAGTCAGTTTTTAAATAGTAACCCAGTGTTTTCACGATTCATCAAAAATTGAAAGTGTTCAGAAAAATACCGAAAATTTCCCCTAGGATAATTTCGGTACTATGAATACAAAAATGATGTCCATTTTGAAAGATAAAATTTATAAAATTTCAAAAAGTGGGTGCTAATATTCATAACGGCTAGTTCATAATAATATTATAATAATATCTTGTTTAGTGAAACTCTTTATTGCATACTACACACGCTATCAAGGAAGGTCATTATTGTGTGTATTGTAAGACAAATCAGGGTTGTGTGTAGTTCAAGACTCCTTTGTTGTTGCGTATAACAGAATCCAACCATATTTCAATTATACATTGAATATATATATATATATATACTTAATGTTGTGTAGAATAAAAACTATCATATGAACTTGAAATTTTGTGTAACACGATCGAGTTCTGTATACTGCAAGCCAATACGGTGTTGCGTATAGTGCACGATAATCTTGGTGTAGCATACAACAAAATACACCAAATATATTAAAAAGAATAATTCTAATAAAATCATGGTTTATTACATTCTACCCCCCTTAAAATGAATTTCTCCCTCGAAATTCGTTGGGGTTATTATTGGTTTTCTACTTGAAAGTTTCTTTAATTGAAACCCACATCGTAAAATGGAATAACAAAACATAACATTAAAAACTAAAGTATGAAACGTAATGGTTATCCAAATTTACAAATTACTGGGTTTCCATATACGAGAACGTAGGTGAAAATATAGATATGGAAGAGAAATCTAAACATCATGTTCTGATGGTGAGTGGTAGAGTACATGGCTATAAAAAAGCCAACAATCACAAAGCCATAAATTTGTGATGATCAACGGTACCATCTGATTCATCATATATAAGGTCACTAGGACACCATTTTTGGTTTTCAATATCATTTCCCTAAATTTGAAGAATTTGAATTAGAAGAAATACTTACTTTATTTCGGTATAATCTCACCATTGTTCGTGCCTTGAACAATTTCCACTTCATCTCTGAAAGAAATGAAGTTGAATTTGTCTTTTGCAAAGTGTAAGCAGATCATGTGATAGAATGATAGGTCATTCCATAGGATTAGCAAAAGTTATATACATAAGTCCATCTATGGTGAGATTAATCGTATATGGTTCCAAAAATGAAATTATACTTCATATATCATACCTATTAATAAAATAAAACTAGTTATTACTAACCAGGGACTTCATGTAGGCCAGTGGTAGGCGATAAATGCATATTGCACTTCGGTTGTGGGTTCGATTCCCACAGCCTTGTCCGACGCGACGGGTTGTCGCCTGTCCTGCACGTTTTCCTTTTTCTAAAACTAAATTATCATAACATTCCATCAATAATATCAAAAAATAATATCTAGCCTTAAACAATACTATCTGATTTCTAACTTAATCTATTCCAATCTTTATGCTTACCCAAACTCATAGTATAAGGAAAAATATTGATAGAGAGGTCATCTTCCACGCATGTAAATACCATCATTTATCCACCATATATCATAATATATCTCTTGTTTGTCACATTCCAAACATTCGAATGCCTTAATCATGTATTATTTTGAAAAAAAAGAATACCCATTGAACCTTAGTGAAAACATGAATGCTGTCAAAAGTTAACTCTTTCCTCATACCAAAATCCAAAAATTCTATATACTCAAACCATGATATAACTATGTCCCTATATCAGTCATGAGCTCATTAATACTATCAAAAATCTAATTATATCCTTATACCTTCATTATGCACATATCATCTACTTTCCAAAAATATCTGAATAACCTATCATGGTTACCGGTACCATTCAAAAAATACATTCAATTACATTAGGAAATACAGTAGTGTACCAATCCTTATATGTGTCTTTATTCCATAGTACCATTACGTATAAAACATAACTCTTGATAAACGTAAATCATTCCACTACCTTCTTAATCCATTTACCGAGCTTCAATAATTCTTTCATCTCAGAGATCATTTGTAGTCTCTTCATCATCAACAACATAAATACTATAGATACATCCATTCTGATTTTTTTATGAGACATTCCCTTAGGGAATTGGTTTGAATAATTCCCGTACATTCCACATTTAAAAAATTTAACCATTTTTGATGTCTTAGCAATACCATTATCCTTGTCTATGGTGTTAACTGAGCCTTTTCCTTTGAAATTACTGGGTTTGTGTCCTTCTTTTCCAAAACCAAAGCATCTTCGAGTTCCTTTGAAACATTCCCCTTAATTCCTCTTCCCACATGACTTACATGAGGGAAATTGAACTTTCATTTCTCTATGATCATCATGAAACTCCATCTTTCCCTTATTAGCTAAGTCATGAATCTTACGAAAGTTGAGATTATTGATCATATTATGAGATTGTTGATTAGTCATAATAACGATGCTTCGCCTTCCAAATTCCATTTCATTTGGTATCTCATGAAGAATATCATTCCATTTTCCATCATATCCTCCATTATCGTGAATCCTCATGTTTCCATCAATTTTCTAAAACCCAAAAAGAATAGCGTGAGAGGAAAAAATCATGCTAGGAAAAAAACATAATAAAGAGGGAGTACCTTCAATATATAACATCTTAGGTTTAATTCTATTATGGTTTCTCTAATTCTAGGACTATAACCTATACTTATACAAAACCTTAGAGACATACCTAGACATACCTTAGAAATATATCTAGGGATCTTACTAAAGTTTTCACATCCTAGTTTCCAAAGGTTAACTAAACCTTTCCTCTGATACCAATTGTAGAGACCCGAAGCTTGATGTACATGTACATTACATTTCTTTTACAGAATACATAATACATAACAAAAATAGACACACAAGGACCGTAATAGTTTAGTGTCTTTGGAAACTCGGAATATAATCTTCTAATTGTGGTGAAAGATCTTCAACATCTCCCATTAATATCTTCCCCTTTTGATTTCATACCTAAAACCTTTCATTAAATCCTGAGGAAAATAAAACATATAAAGGGTGAGTTCAAATGCTCAGTAAGGGTAAACATGGATAACATAATACAATCCATAGACATTTGAATACAAGAATTTGAACATAAAATCAAAACAACAAAATCTTGATTAAAGACATAAATCATGGAAGTACGTAAGGCATATATCACAATGGAACATCAATCATGATAAAACAGAATGGTAATAAAATGTGTAATTGTGGAAAACCATTAAGCACATGATATAATTTCCATAGTATCGAAGGCATTGCTGCCAAGACCATCTTAGTGGACAAAGTCCCTTTCTAAATCGAGTTCACTCATCGTTCCAGCCCTGTATCATTAAACCAGATTAACATATCGTTCCAACCATGTCTATCTCATGAGATATAAATCTTTACCCAATGCATTGGAGGGAGATATAGGTCCCACCCATCTCATAATGAAATCATTCTTACGTGTGCCACAATATAAACAGAAATCATTCATCATAACCCAAAGAAAAAAATGGGTTTCATAAACATCATCCCATCATAACATAATCCATATAAAACAAATGGATATCATTTCATCATAAGAAAATTGAAACCATGTATATAATAGAGACATTATACTTGAAACATACACATATGAAGTAATTTCATCTTAGATGGAAAATGGTTTTGATAGAACACTTGAAATGAATTCTTGAGGAAAATATTCTTTCTTATTCTAAATCATTTTCTTTTCACAAAATTCCATGAAATATTAAAAAGGATTTTTTTGAAAATTGTCATGAAATCTTGTATATTAATCTTCATGAGAATAAGGCATTATAAAACTGTAAAAATATGCTCATTACATATAAGTTAAAGAAAACATTCTTCTTGTACTTTTAATGGAAAAGTCAAAAAGTACCACGTATGGTAAACAAAAGAAATATTCCTTCCATAACACAAAGTAAAAATCAAGATGGGTAAAAAATAATTTAAACATACATGGAAGAATATTAAACACTTTATGAAAACATTTTTATGGACATGGATGAAAAATATAATCCCAGTAAATACTTACGAATAAACAATCTCGTATAAGAATGAGATTGGAATAATTATCCCTTACCTTAGATCTGATATGCTTCGTACATATCCAAACCTCATGTATAATGATTTAAATAATGTCATTGACTTATTACAGAATCATATTCATTGTTTTGATATCATATATGGTTCACTAATGACTTTATATTACCCGTTCTTTTGTAAATTCCATGTTAAAGCAGTGTTTTGGGTAAAATCGTTTCATTTATAGTACGTGTTTCGACATGTTGTTCTGGATATTAATACATATATCCTGATTTAAATAATTCCAAAATGTAAAATATGGTTTATATATAATATATATATTCAGCATATATATATATATATATGATAGATCGATAAATGGAATGAAATACACCGTTCATGGAGACGGTAGGCCGTACGTATGCATGAACGCTATTATCATTTCCTTATTGAATTGAATGGAATTAAGTAGATGTCAAACATATATATATACATAAATCCAGTATTATTATTATGTCTTATATTTAATTATTATTCATTATATATACTTTATAATCATTTATGAATGGTTAACATACAGAATGAATCTCATCACGTCGTGGAGACGGTATTCCGTATGTATGCACACGTGGTGATTTCGTTTTTCGTAGGATGGATAGAAGGTGAAATAGGGTTGTTTCATATTTATAATAACATATCAGTATATATTTAACACTGATGTTATTACTTTATAATGAGACAAATAAAGAATAAGAAGTAGAAGAAGAAAGAAACTTGAGAGAATCGGAAGAAGAGATTACCTCACCTTCGACGCACCTCCTTTAAGACTTACCTTAATGAAGTAGAGTCGGTCCTTTGAGAAGACCAGAAGCTTCAGAATGTTTCTGGGGAAGTGTAGAAGAGAAATGGGTAGGGTTTGGTCAAGCTTCAAGGCTCAAAACAGTGTGAAGAGAAGAGGGAAGG
Source organism: Viscum album (assembly GCA_963277665.1). Taxonomy (NCBI): domain Eukaryota; kingdom Viridiplantae; phylum Streptophyta; class Magnoliopsida; order Santalales; family Viscaceae; genus Viscum; species Viscum album. The sequence goes on along the minus strand of CAUJRU010000013.1, from coordinate 5,736,021 downwards.
GGTGCCCTTTTTATAAGGGAGGAGAGGGGCACCTTTCGAAAAACATAAAATATTATTTTATAATAAAGTCATATTAGGTTTTAATAGCTCCAAATTGATTTATTTAGAATCTAAGGTGGGAATGGGTCGAAATAATCTCAACCAATATATTTTAGACAGGTTTAGGTCATTATATTAACCTTATCTTTTTGTTTTACCTCTTAGTTAATTAGATTGACATTTACCATGTCACTTTGTATTTTTATATTATATAGTTAATAAACATACCATATACATCCAAGAGACCCCCATGGGGTCCATTAATGATACACCTATCACAATATAAGTATCTTGGCCGAACCATAGATTCTTAGGAATATAATAACAATTAATAATATAATATTTGTTTTAAAAATTATGTTATGTCAATTTTGACACTATTTGGTAATTGATTTTTGTGAAAACCATAACAGCATGATTAGTTCGAAAAGAGTTATCTAAATCAATAATAACATGTTATATTAACCTATAAAATTAGTGTAATGCATAAAAAGTTTCAAATTACATTTATTTGGGTATTTATAACAAAAATTATGTTAATATTTGATAAATAAGATAATTACTGCATCATCATTGTGTCATAAATGACTTAAATTAGTTAATGTCAAAAAATTATAAATAAATTAACATTAAGTAGGAAATAATTTTATCTTTATAATGAATAATTTTAGTCGAATTTATCTTATGTATAACCTTATATTAAAAATAATTAATTATTAAACATTGATTTTAACTATTTTAACCCTTCTTTAAATAACTTAATTATAAATGTCCTAATCTAATCCAAGTGGACCTAAATGGTCATATGTTTTTCCTAAGGTTGTTTTTGGTCGAATTAAACTTATCCAATTGAATTAGGACATGTGTTAGGTTAATAATAATATCATTTTTACCCTTAATTACTCTATTTACTTTTAACCGTGAAAAATAAAAGTAAAAAGTTACTATTCACCAAAAATTATTTTCATCTCATTGAACCACATTTTATTCCTTGATATTAACCGTGTCTCTCAGATTTTCAAAATTCCACTCATAGAAGTGTTAAAATTATGTTTTATGTGAATTTTCATATTCTCCTATGAGGTGGGTAAAAGACGGTGTAAAGTTCAATAAATTTTTTATATATCTAAAATTATTATAAAATGACTCTAATAAATTACATTGAACTTATATAGGTATTATGTATCAATTTTGACCTAAAATAAATTTAAATAAAATAAATAATTATTTAAATAAAAAGCCTGTTTTTAAATAGTAACCTAGTGTTTTCACTATTGATAAAAAATTGAATGTTTTCAGAAAAATACCAAAAAATCACCCTAGGATAATTTTGAAATTCTGAATCCAAAAATGAAGTCCATTTTGAAAGATAAAATTTATAAAATTTCAAAAAGTGGTTATTAATATTCATAACGGCTAGTTCATAATAATATTATAATAATATCTCGTTTAGTGAAACTCAGTATTGCGTACTACAGATGCTATCGAGGAAGGTCGTGATTGCATGTAATGTAAGCCATGTCAGGGTTGGGTGTAGTGCAAGACTCCTTTTTTTGCATATAATAGAATCCAACGATATTTCATTTATACATTGAATATATTATATATACTCAATGTTGCATAGAATAACTACTATCAGATGAACTTGAAATTGTGTGTAACAAGATCCAAGAATAGTGTTGCGTATACTGCAAGCTAATACGGTGTTGTGTATAACGCATGATAATCTTGGTGTAGCATACTAAAAAAGACATCAAAGATAATAAAAAGAATAATTCTCATAAAATCACGGGTTGTTACAGCGTGTAGCACAAGTTATTGGATTACATTTAAGATATTACGTACTATGAAATATTGGTGTGTAACATTATCACCTAGACAAATGAAGGAACTATATTATACCAAATAATTGAAGTAAAAGTATTTATGTATTTATGTATTTGGATTTAAGAGTTATGCTGTAGAATTATTTTTGAAACGATAATTCGTTTAAAAGTATCACAAAACATCTAAGGATTTTGTTAATTTTGGAAACGTATATGTGTTCATGTAATATTAACATAATACTTATGGATACCATCCTGGGTATATTATTTTAAGGTTATAAGAATTTAAAATTCTCAAACACCCCTTTTTAGGTTCGAATTGATTAGATTTTAATGCGATTAATGAAATTTTTCGAGATGTTTTATTACAATAAAGTTAAATATAAAGTATTTTTAAGGATGAATAATATTTTTGAATGTTTAATGGTATTGATAACCTTTAGGGTTTTATAGACATTGATTTTAAGGCAATTTTAAGGATGGTCAACTTGTTTTTTAGGACATTATACGAATTATATTAATATTTATTAATATAGAGGAAAATCAGTCACATTTAGAAATGTTGTGGGGATGGAATTCACAAATAAAGGGTGCTAAGGGTAAAATTCCAACAAATATACTACATTATGTTGTGAATAGTATAAGGGATGTGATGATTAAATATTAAGTTGATTTTTGGGGTATATTATTTATCTTAGAGATATCCATGGGATTTAAAAATGGCATGGTGATAGCTTATGCCTCATAATAATTAAATGTTTGAGAAAAAGTACCCAGCTCATAGTTTGGAGTTATCTATGGTAAAATTTTCATTACAGATATTGAGTAATTATATTTATGGAGAAAGTTGTGATATATATATATATAACCTAAGAGTTTAATGTATATATTCACACAAAAATAGTTGAACATGAACTAGAGGATATGGTTGAAGATTCTTAAAGATTATGATTTCTCAACACATTAAAAACCTAAGAAAGTTAACAATGTGGCTGGTGATTTTTGTTTAAAGGATCATATTAGATTATATATTATGATTATTAAAAAATATATAATAATTGTGGATTTTCTAAGTATGGATGTGTACATTGTAAAGGAGTGGAAAATTCAAGCTTTCTTAAATAAGTGTTCAAACATTTAACTATGTGAGAATAAAAGAGATAATGAAGGATGATGTGAAAGATAAAAATAATGGGAAAAATATTCCTAAGTTAAAACATAATTGTGATGGAATGATATGATTTATGAACCATTAATTTGTTCTATCCATACCGTATTTGAAGGATCTGTTAGAGGAAGCACATGGTTTTTCATTCTTTATTGATCCGAGAAGTAAAAATATGTATAAATATTTGCAATATTATTTATGGTTGGATGAAATGAAGAGATACATTGAAAAGATTTTATCTCAATTCTTGGTATGTAAAAAATTTAAATCTAACAGATAAAAGTCTAGTATTGTGTTACAACCATTAACCACACCAAATTAGAAATAAGAAAACATGACACTGGATTTTTTTGTCGGAATCCAAAAAATGAATAATGGGAACAATTCTATATGGGTCATAGTTTATCACATTATAAAGTCAAAATAATTCATCAATATTACGAAATATGTTTTACTAGATAATATTTCAGAAATATACATTAAGATGTGGTAAGGTTTCATGGAGTTCCAAATTCTATTGTATCTAATTGGGATCTGAGGATTGCCTAAAATTTTTGGCATAGTAATCAGTAATCCCTTGTTATATAATTAAGTTTCATCGCATTGTATCATCCTCATATATATGTTTAGTTTGATATAAAAATTAAACTCCCAAATTATATGGTGTGATCTTATTATATGGAATTTGAATGTTCTTGGGATCAAAAACTCCCTCTAGTAGAGTTTATTTTTTACCAAAACAGCTTTTACTCAAGTATTCAGATAGAACCATTTGAATCCCTCTATGGAAAAATTGCATAATAACAACATTATGGGATAATGATAGAGAAAGAAAGCTATTGGGAACTAATATAGCAGGGGAAAATGAATAGAAAGTCAAGACCATTCAACAACATATCAAAACAGCTCAGAGTTGACAAACAAATACGATGCAAATCATCTGTGTCATAAGAAGTTTGAAGTTAGTTAGAATGTTTTCCGAGAAATTAATACATGGAATATTTTTATGTTGTTTTGAATGAAATTATAGCTGATCCTAAGTTATATTTTCCACTTTTATATTCTGGAATGAGTAGGGATGGTTGGTTATTATTATTCCCTTCCACTGAACCTATCACATGTCTATAATGTGCCCTGTGTATCTTTCTTAAGGAAGTACATACATAATCCTTCACTTGTACTGAACTCATAGGTTTCACCAATGGATCATTATCTTTATTATGAGTAATAACCAGTGTAAATTCTGGAACATAGAGGGAAAGTGATAAGAAATACGACTACTCACTTTGTCAAATATTTGTGTTGATAACACCAATTTGAAGAAGCTAGATGGAACCTGAGGATAAAGTGAGGCATATGTATCCTCATTTTTTTGTATCAGAGTGATGAATTTAATGTTTGAAAATAATTTTAAGGGGGTTAGAATATAAAATCCTTAGTTTTTTGAAATATATTTTTCGAATAAATTAAATTTCATTGATAGCTTGTGTTACGCGCAACAACATGTTTTAACAAAACACAATATACTATTAATAATATTATTTAAACATTATTATTTTCAATTATATATTAAAAATAGAGTAATGAATAGGAATAATAAAATTAAAAATTATGTACACCAGTGTCATATAAATAAATCATTTAGTTAAAATGTACTTAATTTTTAGTAAAGTCTTTATATGTTTCAAAAATTCTATTTTCTGAAAAAAAAATTGTGAAAAAATAAATAAACTACTTTATTACAATTTTAAATAATTTATTTGAGAACATAAAATTAATTTCTGAAATATAAATTTCAAACTTATCTTTGATTGAAATTTTTAAAATTTTCTCCAAAGATTAATTTTTCAATTAATTATAATAGTATAATATTTTTTTTCAAATTTTCTTTTCCATTTAAAGAATAGACAATATAAATATTACATTAATATTGGATTAAAAGTAAAATTAGATAAAATATATATTTATTAATCCAATTTGTTCCATTTGAATCAATTTAATATTGAAGTTTTATATTAAAACATTCTATACTTATGAAAATTTTCTTTTAGGAAACCACATTTTTTGTCACGTATGTGGGTTTTATTTTAAATTAAAATCGTAAAATTATTTGAATTAAATTTAATAAAATTTATTTAATATTTATAATAAGAATAATTGACATTATTTATGAGGTAAAAATTAATTTATAGTTATAAATATTAGTAAAAATTAAAATTAAAATTGGTTACTGTGGTTAAGGATAAAATGAGGTTTTTCACGTTAGATATGCATGTGTTAGAATTAATATTCAACACAAATAAGATATCTATTTAAAAAAAATTAATTAATATGTATAATAATTTGGTCCATGTTATATAAAAATGATCATTTTAATATTATTCTTATTGGATAAATTACCTAGGTAAATAAAAATAAACTAGTTACCTTGGTGAAAATTATACTGGTAAAAATGAGAAAACTTAAAGGATAAGCAATAATGTAACACCCCAAGCTTCTATGGTACGCTTCTCTTTGAATAATGTGATAGCGTGTGTTGTACGCAACACCGAGTTCTAACACACCATAACTAATCAAACTAGCCATTATGAATAGTAATACCTACTTTTTGAAATTATATATATTTTATATTTGAAAATGGACTTCATTTTTGGATTCGGAATATCGAATTTAGCCTAGGGTGAAATTTTGGTACATTTCGGATAACTTTCATATTTTGATGAATAGTGAAAATTACTAAATTTTAATTAAAAACAACTTTTTTAATCAAATTAATTACTAGTGATAAATTATGAATTTGAGTGGTTTTAAAGTATATTTAAAATATATTTTTACCATTTAATATAATTTTTGTCATTGGACATAATTTTACAATTAAACCGAACATAAACAAGTGTCAATCTTTTGATAGTTATTATCTCTTAAAAACACGCTTTTTGTTTTGACAGCGGGAATTAATTTTAAATTAATTTCTGCCACTTCTGTGTTTTGAATTTAGGAAAATGGATTCCATATTTGGAATCAGGATGTTCAAATTGAGTAAATAGGTAACTTTTATTTTTAGACATTTTGAATAATTACTGCGGTAAATATTTTATTTACCATGGTTAAGGGTAAATCCGGTAAATAAGGGTTAAAAAATAATATTATAATAATACAAAATTACCCTAAAACGTGTCCTAACCTTATTGGTGGACACATACCCGACCATGGGCATCCTTGGGTCAATTTGGGGACCCCTTGGAGCCACTTGTATGTGGTAGGGACACATTATATTAATAAAGTTAAAATAAAAATAAAAATGGCATAAGCTTACATCTTTTATAAGAACAATTTTTACATAGGGTTATACATGTTGGATTTTCGATTATAAATATTCATTAGAAATCTAAAAAGATTTCGTACATAATGATGTTTTATTTATAATTTTTAGACATTAAATAATTTATTTTATTTATTACACAATGATGATGCAGTAATTACTAAAATAGTGAAAAATTAAAATAATTGATATTATAAATACCCAAATAAATATAATATGAAACTTTTAATGAATTAAACTAATTTTCTAGGCTAATATGATATATTAGTATTAATTTAATGGACTTTGTTCGAAGTAATCAATCTGTTATAAGTTTCACAAAAATCAACTATTGAATAGTGTCAAAATTGACATAAAAGAGTTCTAAAAACAAATATTATATTATTAATTGATATTAAATTCCTAAAAATCTAAGGTTCGGCCAAGAGACTTATATTATGATAGGTTAATCATTAATGGACCACTTGGGGGTCTCTTGGATGTATATAGTAAGTTTATTAACCAAAATATATAAAAATACAAAGAGACATTGTAAAAGTGAAACTAATTAACTTAGAGTTAATACTTAAAGATAAGGTTAATATAGGTACCCAAACCTGTCTAAATTCTATTGGTTGAGTGGTTTTCGACCTATCCCCACCTTAAACTTTGAATAATAAACTTTGGAGCCATTAGAAACCGAATATGAATTTATTATAAATTAATATTTCTAGCTTTTCCAAAGGTGCCCCTCACCCCTCTTATAAAAGGGCACTCCTCCTTCTCATTTCTTCACACCTTCAAAGCCTTTTGGTTCGGCCAAACTCTGCCCAAATAATCTCCCAACATCCCTCACTACAACCTAGAGGCCTTAGTTTGATCAGAAAGCCAACCTAAGGAGCCCTTTTGATCAAATCAAAAGGAAGAACCCGAAGAAGAGGTAATGATTTCACCACCCTTTTCTAAGTTCATTTCTTCTTCCACTTCTTCTTCCTTTGTTCTTACCATTCTAAAATAATAACTCCAGTATCTCACATATACTGTGATGTTATTATAAGTATGGTACAACCATATTCAGTATTCTATCCACCCTTTGAATAACATGTCACCATACGTGCGTACGTACGGCTTACCGTCTCCACGTCGTGGTGTAATTGTTATTCAATATAATATTATTTGGATGGGTATAATAATGATGTGTAACTCATGTAAATAATAAATATAACATGTTAATGATTCTGTATATATGATATACCATTCATTTATATATTATTTTAATATCAAAAGAATGATATTGTCGCTCGTGCGTACGTACGGACTACCGTCTCCACGAACGCGATGAGATTCATTCTCCATCGTATCCATTCAAGTATAATTATCATTTTATAATTTAAAAATGATGTTTAAGGACTTGATATCATTCTGGATATGAATAAGATACAACAAACATGGCTTATGTAACAAAACATATAAAAGAAAATGAGTAAGTTAACACCCGAAACGATGATAATTCTAAGATATTATTAATAAATCAATGTTAAAAGATCATATATGATATCATATTAATATATATGATTCTTGTATAATTTAATAACAATTATTTCACCATTATACAGGAGGTTAACTTACCCCAACCAAGGAAAAGTACAAGGTCAGGGTTATTTCACAATCTCTTCTTTATCCGAGGTTGTTTATACGTAATAATCTACTGGGATCTCGTTATCATCCACATCCATGTTTCTTCAAAATGTATTTCAAAACATTTTTACTATTTACAAGAATATGGGTTAAAGTAATTTATACCCTTGTTTGACTTTTTATAAGAGGTTTATAAAGGAATCTTTCCGTCGTTTTCAAAACAAGGTCCTTTTTAACATTTTCGACAGAATTGAGGTAAGAATGTTTTTTTTAACTTATACGGCGGGTGCGGTTATTTTCCGCCGTTATAAAATCGTCGAAGCTTCCCATACAAGCTTATAAGAATATTTTCAAAGAAAATGTTTTATTTTATATGGATCTTAAATGATTTCAAAATAAAAGGAGATATTTCTTTAAAAAGAATTTTGATTTCATCTATGTCAACATCCTTTGATGGATTTTAAGATTATTTGAAGTTGATTTATTATGATACAAAACTTCTATATTGTATTGAAGGTTTTGTGATATGTTTGACTGTGGATGTGCTATTTTTATACCATTCATAGTTTATTGTGAAAGTATTGACATTTCGTATGCTAGTTTTAATACGAATGTTTATGTTGTGTTTAAACCTTTTCATATGGGAATGAATTGGACTTAATAAGTGACGGGTGGAGCCCGCTATAGCTCCTCGATGCATCGGTAGGTCTCATGAGACAAACTAGTGTCTTGGCACAAGGCCTTGACAAAATCTTATTTGTAGTCTTGGCACGAGGCCTTGGCTATGTGGTTATGATAGTCTGGCATTATGCATTCCAACATTATGAAAGTGGTTATTTATTTTTGCATGTGATTATTCGATTAGTGGAATATCCATGTGAATAAGTAAATGGCATTATTTCATTTTATTTATGCCATACCATGTTGAAATTTAATGTTTAAAAGGCTTTTGTTTTAGTTATACATTGCCTTAAATGTTTATTCTTATTGATGAAAGTTTCCGCTATATTGTTATCCTTACTGGGCATTTGAGCTCACCCCTTTTCTATGTTTTATTTTTCCCAGGAAGTGAAGATGTAAGTTATGAATGACCTGCAGGGATATTATGAGGGGATTGTAGTGTGGACTGTGGAAACATTATGTTGTTGTAGTAGTTTTTGATTTTATGATGTAATGTAAAACTTATGAATATATCTAGTGTTTCCAAGGCTACTAAACCAATCGGTCTTTCGAGATTTGATCTTTCTTGTGATCAAGCCAATGTTATGTAATAATGCACCGACTCTAGGCAACTAGGGTCGGGGCGTTACAGTTGGTATCAGAGGAAGTTTAGTACAAACCTTGGAAGCTAGATTTAGATAAACTCTGATTAGAGCACGTAGACCTAAGATGAACTTTGAGGATTAGTATAGAAGAACTTCCTAGAATTTTGGTATTGTAGAGATTTTGTGAGTTTTCCGAGCAATACATCCCTGTCTGGATACGAGCAGGTAGAGGCGGCTCTGGCACAGATGTACCTAGGGGTAAAACCCGAAAACACCGCTTTGAGCTAGACTCGAACGGGAACTGGTGCACGACAACGGGCCTTGCTGCACTCTTGGTTACGACACTCCCGGGGGATATGCTTAGGATAACTCTCACTATCTTTACAAATCATTATGAAGGGTTTATGAGTATATACTTCCTCAAAGAAAACATTTTTATGATTATGGATTATATCCATAAATAGTTCAATTTATGTTAAGTGTTTTATAAGTATGGGATTATGTATTTTGATGCATAAACTGATCTAGTTTATGCCATTTTTTTTAGAAATGCCGCCTAGTGGAAGAAATGGAAACCGTATCAATGCACACACTCCATGTAGGGATTGCCCTCCTGCTCAAGATAATTATAGTGGGGCTGGTGATGCAACTGGTGCTGATCAGCTAATCACCGTACTGGGACAACTTACTCAGGTTATGAATAATAACCTTACCCGTATGGAACACCCTGATCCGCAGCGTGGAGGATCAATGTTAGATCGATTCATGAGACAACAACCACCAACGTTCAATGGGAGTACAAATCCCTTAGTAGCTGAGCAATGGATATTTTCCCTAGAGAAAATATTTCAGGCTTTGGGGAGTAGTGAAAGGGAAAAAGTTACCATGGCAGTTTACCGCCTCACTGGAGATGCTGATCAATGGTGGTCATTGATTCAAAACATGAAGGAAGATGATGAAGTATCAAACATGGAATGGAGGGAGTTCAAAGATTTGTTTTTAGAAAAATACTTTCCTCGCGACCATCGAGCAGATATGGAAAGGCAATTTCTGAGTCTGAGACAAAAGGAGGATGATAATGTCACAAAGTATGAGGCTAACTTTACAAGGTTAGCGAGGTATGCTGGAGATTATATTCGCAACCCAAGAAGTAAGATTGATCGTTTCTTTGATGGGTTAAAACCATTTCTCCGTCGAGCATTAGTCTCACAATCCTTTTCGTCGTACGAAGACATTGTCTCATGTGCTATCAAGACCGAAAAAGAATTCTCTAAGTCTTATGACTTTAAAGCAAAGCAAGAGAAGAAGAGACCTGCTGATCAATCTGGGAATGGAAGTAAGGGGAAGAAGGGAAAGGTTGAATATCCATCTTGTGGTAAATGCGGGAAGAAACATCCCGGTGCTTGCCTGAAGGGAATGGGAGTCTGTTACAAGTGTGGTGAAAAAGGCCACCAAGCTCATGATTGCAAGGGGAAGAAGGAAGCTACCAATGTTCAGTGCTACAATTGCAGGGAGATGGGGCATTATGCAAATGCATGTCCTAAGCGTCAGGAGAACTTACCTCAGAAAAGGCCAAGGGATCAAGGCCAGGCTTATGCTATCACTACTGCTGAGGTAGAAACTCCGAAAGACGTGGTGGCAGGTAATTTAATGGTTTCCTCAAGTTTAGCAAATGCATTATTTGATTCTGGATCATCGCATTGTTTCATATCTTCCCAGTTTGCTAAGAAAATTAGATATTTCCAATTTGATTTAATAAGGGAGTTGTCAGTTAAAACTCCTAAGGGAAGTATCGTTGCAACAAAGTTTTGTGAATCAGTCCCCATTAGAGCACATTAATTTTCTTTATCTGCTGATTTCATCGTCATACCTATGATTGAGTTTGATATAATCCTCGGTATGGACTGGCTTTCGGACTATGATGCGAAGATTTATTGTAAGAAGAAAGAGGTTACGATTCATGATGATAATGATAAGGAGCACCTTATTTTTAGAGCAGAATCGTCACCACCTAATTCTTATTTAGACCCACCCCCAGTAGCTCAACTTAATTCAATTATTGGGGAGGAAGAGAATGAAATAACTGTCGGTGAGGAAAGGAATGTTCAAATAGAGGATGTACCTGTTGTGAAAGAATTTGTAGATGTATTTCCGGAAGATTTACCTGGACATCCTCCAGAACGAGAAGTTGAGTTTTCCATTGATTTGATTCCTGGATCAAGGCCTATATCGAAGACCCCTTATAGAATGGCCACTGTAGAGCTAGTCGAACTAAAGAAACAACTAGAGGAATTGAGTAATAAGGGATTTATTCGCCCTAGTGTTTCTCCATGGGGAGCCCCTGTTCTTTTTATTAAAAAGAAAGATGGATCTATGAGGTTATGTATCGACTACAGGGAGATCAATGCTATAACGATAAAGAACAAGTATCCCCTACCTCGTATTGATGATTTATTTGACCAACTGCATGGAGCTCAATACTTTTCAAAGATTGACCTTCGATCTGGATACCATCAGTTGTGTGTAAAGAAGGAAGACATTCCGAAGACAGCATTTCGAACCAGGTACGGGCATTACGAGTTTACTGTAATGCCGTTTGGATTGACTAATGCACCCTCTGTATTCATGGATCTGATGAATAGAGTTTTCAAGGAGTATCTCGATGAATTTGTGGTAGTATTTATTGATGATATATTGGTATACTCCAAAACCTACGAAGATCATGAAAATCACTTGCGCATTATCTTGAAGACTCTGAGGAGGCATGAATTATATGGGAAGTTTAGCAAGTGTGAATTCTGGCTTCAGGAGATTTATTTTCTTGGCCATATTGTCTCTAAAGATGGAATCTCTGTTGATCCTTCTAAGACCAAGGCAATCCAAGAATGGCCAGCACCTACGAGTATAACTGAGGTACGTAGTTTTATTGGCTTGGCAGGTTATTATCGACGTTTCGTCCAGAATTTTGCCCGATTGGCTAACCCATTAACGAAGCTCACACGTAAAGGGGTTAAATTTGTTTGGACAAAAGAGTGTGAAGAATGTTTCGAAGAACTGAAGAGAAGATTAGTCAATGCTCCTATATTGACTCTACCATCGGGGAATGATGGGTTCGTTATTTATAGTGATGCATCGAAGAAAGGACTTGGCTGTGTCCTTATGAAGAATGATAGAGTTATTGCCTATGCATCACGACAGTTGAAAATTCATGAACAAAACTATCCTACTCATGATCTCGAATTAGCAGCTGTGATCTTTGCTTTGAAGATATGGAGGCACTACCTCTATGGTGAAAAATGTGAGATTTATACTGATCACAAGAGTTTGAAGTATATTTTCTCACAAAAAGAACTCAACATGAGGCAAAGGAGATGGCTTGAATTACTCAAGGATTATGATTGTACGATACACTACCACTCGGGGAAGGCAAACAAGGTGGCAGATGCTTTGAGTAGAAAAGACCATGGAGTTTTGAACATGATGAGAATTGAAAGGGATCCAATTTTCATGGATCTAGTGAAGATGGACATGGGAATAACCAGGGAAGGTGAAACATCAATGCTTTTTCAAATGGTTGCCAAACCATCTTTACTAGAAAGGATTAAGAGTTCTCAGACCGATGATGAAGAATTTCAGAAGAAGATTAAAGCTGTGAATGATGGGAGATTGAGAGACTTTGTGTATGAAGATGGGATTTTGAAATTCGGGAAAAGACTTTCTGTTCCCAATATACCTGATCTAAAAAGGGAATTGCTGGATGACGCTCATAGTTCCAATTTCTCTATACACCCTGGGAGCACCAAAATGTATAGAGATTTGAAGGAACATTTTTGGTGGGACAACATGAAGAGGGAAATTGCTGATTTTGTGTCAAGATGTATGGTTTGTCAACAAGTGAAAGCTGGAAGGCAACAGCCTGGAGGAGTCATGCAACCTCTTCCCATACCGGAGTGGAAATGGGACAATATTACAGTGGACTTTGTCATGGGGCTACCAAAGACTCCTAGAAGGAACGATGCAATATGGGTTATTGTTGATCGTCTTACCAAGTCAGCACATTTTCTTGCTATAAGAGAAGATCTACCCCTGGAACGTCTAGCAAGACTATACATTAATGAAGTTGTGAGACTTCATGGAGTACCCCTATCGATTGTTTCTGATCGTGATCCCCGTTTTACTTCAAGATTTTGGAAAAGTCTTCAGAAATCCCTGGATACTGAACTTCATTTGAGCACTGCTTACCACCCTCAGACAGACAGACAGTCAGAACGGACAATTCAAACCTTAGAAGATATGTTGAGATCTTGCTCACTTGACTTTCAGGGTATGTGGGATCAATATTTACCACTGGTAGAATTTTCCTATAACAATAGCTTCCATTCGAGTATTCAGATGGCACCATATGAAGCGTTATACGGAAAGAGATGTCGTACACCAACCTGTTGGGATGACGTTGGTGAAAGAAAACTTGTAGGCCCAGAACTGGTGGAGGAAACGGTGGAAAAGGTGAAGGTAATCCAAAATCACATTAAAGCAGCTCAAAGTAGGCAGAAGAGCTATGCTGATAATCGAAGGAAGGATTTGGAATTTCAAGTCGGTGATCATGTTTTCCTGAAGGTATCTCCGTGGAAGGGAGTCATACGTTTTGGTAAGAAAGGCAAATTGAGTCCCAGGTACATCGGACCTTTGGAAATTCTAGAACGAATTGGGGTTGTAGCTTACCGATTGGCAATGCCGCCAAGTCTCTCCAAAGTTCACGATGTGTTCCACGTATCTCTGTTGAGGAAATACATGCCTGACCCAACGCATGTACTCACCTATGAGGAATTAGAACTGGAACCCGATCTTTCCTATTGCGAAGAGCCCATCAAGATTCTTGATACGAGAGAACAAGTGCTGAGAAACCGGACGACGAGTCTGGTAAAAGTTTTGTGGAGGAATCATAAGATGGAAGAGGCAACGTGGGAACCCGAGGAACTTATGATGAAGAACCACCCGAGTCTTTTTATGCAGTAATACCCTAGAAATTGCGAGGACGCAATTATTTGAAGGAGGGGAGAATGTAACACCCCAAGCTTCTATGGTACGCTTCTCTTTGAATAATGTGATAGCGTGTGTTGTACGCAACACCGAGTTCTAACACACCATAACTAATCAAACTAGCCGTTATGAATAGTAATACCTACTTTTTGAAATTATAAATATTTTATATTTGAAAATGGAGTTCATTTTTGGATTCGGAATATCGAATTTAGCCTAGGGTGAAATTTTGGTACATTTCGGATAACTTTCATATTTTGATGAATAGTGAAAATTACTAAATTTTAATTAAAAACAACTTTTTTAATCAAATTAATTACTAGTGATAAATTATGAATTTGAGTGGTTTTAAAGTATATTTAAAATATATTTTTACCATTTAATATAATTTTGGTCATTGGACATAATTTTACAATTAAACTGAACATAAACAAGTGTCAATCTTTTGATAGTTATTATCTCTTAAAAACACGCTTTTTGTTTTGACAGCGGGAATTAATTTTAAATTAATTTCTGCCACTTCTGTGTTTTGAATTTAGGAAAATGGATTCCATATTTGGAATCAGGATGTTCAAATTGAGTAAATAGGTAACTTTAATTTTTAGACATTTTGAATAATTACTGCGGTAAATATTTTATTTACCATGGTTAAGGGTAAATCCGGTAAATAAGGGTTAAAAAATAATATTATAATAATACAAAATTACCCTAAAACGTGTCCTAACCTTATTGGTGGACACATACCCGACCATGGGCATCCTTGGGTCAATTTGGGGACCCCTTGGAGCCACTTGTATGTGGTAGGGACACATTATATTAATAAAGTTAAAATAAAAATAAAAATGGCATAAGCTTACATCTTTTATAAGAACAATTTTTACATAGGGTTATACATGTTGGATTTTCGATTATAAATATTCATTAGAAAGCTAAAAAGATTTCCTACATAATGATGTTTTATTTATAATTTTTAGACATTAAATAATTTATTTTATTTATGACACAATGATGATGCAGTAATTACTAAAATAGTGAAAAATTAAAATAATTGAAATTATAAATACCCAAATAAATATAATATGAAACTTTTAATGAATTAAACTAATTTTCTAGGCTAATATGATATATTAGTATTAATTTAATGGACTTTGTTCGAAGTAATCAATCTGTTATAAGTTTCACAAAAATCAACTATTGAATAGTGTCAAAATTGACATAAAAGAGTTCTTAAAACAAATATTATATTATTAATTGATATTAAATTCCTAAAAATCTAAGGTTCGGCCAAGAGACTTATATTATGATAGGTTAATCATTAATGGACCACTTGGGGGTCTCTTGGATGTATATAGTAAGTTTATTAACCATAATATATAAAAATACAAAGAGACATTGTAAAAGTGAAACTAATTAACTTAGAGTTAATACTTAAAGATAAGGTTAATATAGGTACCCAAACCTGTCTAAATTCTATTGGTTGAGTGGTTTTCGACCTATCCCCACCTTAAACTTTGAATAATAAACTTTGGAGCCATTAGAAACCGAATATGAATTTATTATAAATTAATATTTCTAGCTTTTCCAAAGGTGCCCCTCACCCCTCTTATAAAAGGGTACTCCTCCTTCTCATTTATTCACACCTTCAAAGCCTTTTGGTTCGGCCAAACTCTGCCCAAATAATCTCCCAACATCCCTCACTACAACCTAGAGGCCTTAGTTTGATCAGAAAGCCAACCTAAGGAGCCCTTTTGATCAAATCAAAAGGAAGAACCCGAAGAAGAGGTAATGATTTCACCACCCTTTTCTAAGTTCATTTCTTCTTCCACTTCTTCTTCCTTTGTTCTTACCATTCTAAAATAATAAATCCAGTATCTCACATATACTGTGATGTTATTATAAGTATGGTACAACCATATTCAGTATTCTATCCACCCTTTGAATAACATGTCACCATACGTGCGTACGTACGGCTTACCGTCTCCATGTCGTGGTGTAATTGTTATTCAATATAATATTATTTGGATGGGTATAATAATGATGTGTAACTCATGTAAATAATAAATATAACATGTTAATGATTCTGTATATATGATATACCATTCATTTATATATTATTTTAATATCAAAAGAATGATATTGTCGCTCGTGCGTACGTACGGACTACCGTCTCCACGAACGCGATGAGATTCATTCTCCATCGTATCCATTCAAGTATAATTATCATTTTATAATTTAAAAATGATGTTTAAGGACTTGATATCATTCTGGATATGAATAAGATACAACAAACATGGCTTATGTAACAAAACATATAAAAGAAAATGAGTAAGTTAACACCCGAAACGATGATAATTCTAAGATATTATTAATAAATCAATGTTAAAAGATCATATATGATATCATATTAATATATATGATTCTTGTATAATTTAATAACAATTATTTCACCATTATACAGGAGGTTAACTTACCCCAACCAAGGAAAAGTACAAGGTAAGGGTTATTTCACAATCTCTTCTTTATCCGAGGTTGTTTATACGTAATAATCTACTGGGATCTTGTTATCATCCACATCCATGTTTCTTCAAAATGTATTTCAAAACATTTTTACTATTTACAAGAATATGGGTTAAAGTCATTTATACCCTTGTTTGACTTTTTATAAGAGGTTTATAAAGGAATCTTTCCGTCGTTTTCAAAACAAGGTCCTTTTTAACCTTTTCGACAGAATTGAGGTAAGAATGTTTTTTTTAACTTATACGGCGGGTGCGGTAATTTTCCGCCGTTATAAAATCGTCGAAGCTTCCCATACAAGCTTATAAGAATATTTTCAAAGAAAATGTTTTATTTTATATGGATCTTAAATGATTTCAAAATAAAAGGAGATATTTCTTTAAAAAGAATTTTGATTTCATCTATGTCAACATCCTTTGATGGATTTTAAGATTATTTGAAGTTGATTTATTATGATACAAAACTTCTATATTGTATTGAAGGTTTTGTGATATGTTTGACTGTGGATGTGCTATTTTTATACCATTCATAGTTTATTGTGAAAGTATTGACATTTCGTATGCTAGTTTTAATACGAATTTTTATGTTATGTTTAAACCTTTTCATATGGGAATGCATTGGACATAATAAGTGACGGGTGGAGCCCGCTATAGCTCCTTGATGCATCGGTAGGTCTCATGAGACAAACTAGTGTCTTGGCACAAGGCCTTGACAAAATCTTATTTGTAGTCTTGGCACGAGGCCTTGGCTATGTGGTTATGATAGTCTGGCATTATGCATTCCAACATTATGAAAGTGGTTATTTATTTTTGCATGTGATTATTCGATTAGTGGAATATCCATGTGAATAAGTAAATGGCATTATTTCATTTTATTTATGCCATACCATGTTGAAATTTCATGTTTAAAAGGATTTTGTTTTAGTTATACATTGCCTTAAATGTTTATTCTTATTGATGAAAGTTTCCGCTATATTGTTATCCTTACTGGGCATTTGAGCTCACCCCTTTTCTATGTTTTATTTTTCCCAGGAAGTGAAGATGTAAGTTATGAATGACCTGCAGGGATATTATGAGGGGATTGTAGTGTGGACTGTGGAAACATTATGTTGTTGTAGTAGTTTTTGATTTTATGATGTAATGTAAAACTTATGAATATATCTAGTGTTTCCAAGGCTACTAAACCAATCGGTCTTTCGAGATTTGATCTTTCTTGTGATCATGCCAATGTTATGTAATAATGCACCGACTCTAGGCAACTAGGGTCGGGGCGTTACAAATAACATGTTTAATAAATTATTTTATTATTTTTGAGGTTTTTATCAAATTTATATTATATAAAATCCCTTATTTTTTAATTATTTAGGAAATTAAGGTTAGGGTGACAGCCCATTATTGAATAGTATAGGATATTTACAAAAATGTCACTCTTCCATTTTAAAAGGGGAATTTCTAGCCCCACTTCGTCACAAATATTAAGAAATTTTTGTAACAAAAACCAGAATAAATCCCTACCCAACATTCTTATACTTTTTAAAAATCTATTATTTATCCCAAATGACTAACCCTAGGGTCCTTAATAAGAGATCAAGATTAGGTTGTTCTCTGCGATAGTAATTGTCCTCACTAAGCTCTTTATTTTCAACTATTTTCATACAACCAATATTAATGTCCAAATAATTCCAATATAATAACAAAAGTATCTAAAATATACTAATATGTTATTATTTTTAGGTTATAACCCAACATTTATCCCTTATTCCTTCATATGGGAAATAAAATTGTTAATCGTATGTATGGTGGACTACCGCCTCGCAAACCAATGTAATTTTTTTCCACCACTACCTCTCATGGGTGGATATAATGATGAATTTATATTATATATATGATATTAATAACATAATTATACTACATTAATTAATATATCATATACACCTACTTACATTTTTATATGTTTAAATCTGATAATGTCACTCGTTTATATGGAGGAATACCACCTTGCAAAGCTATGTGATTTATTTTTTTAAATATAATTTAAATCGAATGTAATAAGGATGAATATAATGAATATATTTGATACATATGACATCATAATTATTTTATAATTTTGATATATTATTTACCTTCATTTTTTTCCTTTCATCGAGAAAATGGAACCAATATTCATGTGAATATATGGTCCACCGTATCATTGAACAGTGTAATTCATTTTCTATCTCTAAATTTTATTGACTACTCTAAATAAATATATATAATGAATATTATATATATATATATATCATGTTTAAAATAATTTATATTTTGTAGCCATGATCAAAATTAATAGACTAGAAATACCCAACCAAATTATACATAAAAACAAAAAAGTTATTACCCAAAGCATAATTTTAACAAGTAATTGTTAATAAATAAGGAATAAAAGGTAATAAGTAAATAATATATAGTATAATATATAATATTATGTTTATATAATATATTTATAACAAATATTTTTTAAACATGATGTATGAACATGTATGATGAAATTCAAGACATGAGGTAAGGGAATTCCATCCCAAATTATCTTCATTGGGTCATATGTTGTGTTATACACCTGTATTATTTTATGCGGTGTATATGAAGAACCCATTATGTGATATATCCTTAATTTATTTATTGTAATTAAATTTAATGTTATTCATTAATTGTTCTTATGATTCATAAGATACCAAAGTGGTAAAAGTATTATGTTACGATCTAATTGATTATCAGGTT
Organism: Viscum album; assembly: GCA_963277665.1. Taxonomy (NCBI): domain Eukaryota; kingdom Viridiplantae; phylum Streptophyta; class Magnoliopsida; order Santalales; family Viscaceae; genus Viscum; species Viscum album. The sequence continues at coordinate 5,716,477 of CAUJRU010000013.1, read as the reverse complement.
TGTTTATGATTATGTTTCTGAAGATAAAATATTACAATATACCCCTCATGAAACATAGGTATTATATTATTTTCTAGTTATGTCATTAAAATACATTTTTTCCTTTAATTTTTCACCCTTTATGTACTCATGAGTCTAAGGTAATGATTTTAATAAAAATCGAAATTATTTATATCTTTGATCGAGAATCATTTTTCTTCCATGTACATGTTTTCTAAAAATGATTAAATGAAAATTTTCAATAATATAAAATGATTTATTAAATATATTATTCATCCTTTTTAAAAAATTTATAAATGGTTTAAGATGAATCTTCTTTCCATTTTCTAATTGTTATTCTTTTGGAATTTTACCAAAAATGTTAAATGATTTTTTTAATATGTACAAGGAAAACAGTATTTTACACAATCATGAACACTCAATGTTTTATAGATTCCTTAATAAGTATCAAAAGTTATGTTCAAATAAAATAATTTTCCCATTTGTTTAACTTTTAGTTCTAAAAAGGTGATTTTCAAGTTGATTTGGTTATTTTCCCCAAGAAATGTTCCAAGTTATCATTCAAAATATTTTTCTTCCTAAGATGACATCCTTTGATTTTAATCATTATTTACTAGGGATTTGAATGAAGGATACAATTTTCATTTTTTATATGAATGGTTAATGTTTCTGATAAAAATATATTTATGAAACCAATTCATTTTCCCCAGGTTATGTTCTGATGAAATGATGAAGAGTTTATCAAACTTGTTTCTTTTCCACATTTTTTGATATGATGAAATATTTATGAAACGAATTTATTTTCATGGGTTCTGATATGAAGAATGTATTATGAATATTTTTGACACAAATGTATGATTTTAATTATGCGATGGGTTGTACTTATATCTCCCTCCAATTCATTTTGTAATGGTTGAAATCTTATGAGATAAAAAAGACTAGAATGGTGAGTCATGCTAGTTTGGTATAGGAAATTATACATTGTTATACCATTGGGAGTGATCTTTGACTATAACTATATTTTAGGGAGATAATCCATTCCACTATGATTTTTTGGCAATGATACTTTACTACAAAGGAGTAACATACCAGACTGAGTTCTCTCATAAGTAACAAAACTTGGATGACCACAAGGCCTCAAATGTACCTCCCCATATGTTAGAGGCTGAACACTACCAATGCGTGTATAAGGTGGCACAAGGCGGAGACTATAACCTCATAATAAGAGTAACATAGTGGTGTAATAAAGTAATAATAATAGAATCATAATAAATTACAACTAAAATAGAGGAATTAGACATCCAACTCATAATAATAATCAATTCATGAACAGAAATATCTTTTACAATATAAAATTTGACATAATTTCAAGTCTTTAAACCAAAAAAAATAGGTAGAAATGGAATTAGGAACACATACAAACCTATATATCAAAATAACCAAACAGACTAAAAGACTATTTCCAGATAACATCATGAGACATATCATTTTCGTATGCTCCCCAATACCATGGTATAATCAATTAAAAATTGGTAATTGGGTGCTTTCCCCTATCTTTACATAAATCGATGATGTCTTTCTGGGTACCAAATTATGGCCTGAACAGGGTGTGAGATATAATCAGTAGGCCACTAGCAGTGTTTTCTATTACAAGACTAGTCTATGCATATGAAAAAAAGATGTGTGTAGATATAACATGTAAATATTTATGTGAAAAATAGATATAAAAAGTCCTTGAGAATAAGATATAAAAAAGGAAGACTATAATAGATAAACATCACTATATATAATGATTCCAAAATAAGTAATAACTAGATCGATGTATACTATATATGAAAAGACTAATAGACCTACAGGTGTCAGGTCCTAAGGTATATAACTAGGGTTTCATATATTTAAATATATAAATGTGTACTGAAGTATTAGGTTCAATACCTAAAACTTTTTTATCAATTCCATACCACATTATATAATAACTAGGGGTCACATGTGCCACACCTTGATCCCAAAATTGGTTCTATACAGTATGTAATTCTACCAATGGATTGTAGGTTCCATTCCTCAATCACCTAGTTGGTGAAAAATCATAATGAAATAGGTTCCATACCATTATAATAAGTTGGTACTATAATGATAAGTACAACATCAAACAAGTATATAAAGTGTCATGAACTATGTTAGTGTCCATACACAGTATAAATCGTCAATATAAATACGGACAAATTAGAAAATATCCATCTCATATCACAATTTAATTTAAATCCATTTAAAAATTTAATAAAATTTAATATCTTAGAAAAAGAGGCATGATACTCTCCAACTAAATTATTTAATTTATATAGGCTCCCACTAAAAGGGTTGAAATATCACAATCCCAAATGGGTGGTGTAACACAAGGAAGATAAACGAAAACACCACATCATTGGCCCAGGATGATGTTGACAACCTCCCACCATAATTTGGTGCTACAAGAGTGACCCAATATAGGTTCAATAATTAATTCTAGTATTTTTATTTTCCATAGAATCAAATTTCAAAAGGAACAACATGAGGCATAATTATTATAGTCTAATTGAAAAAAAATTGAGGAAAAGGTATAAACCCCCCAACATATGGAAGTAGATGAGTAATCACCCCGTTTCAACATTTAGATCATTCCAGATTAGAATAAAATAGAGAAATAGATGAATGAAATAAAAATAAAGCATTTTATATCACACAAAAATAATTTCATCAATGAAAAAAATAATAATAAAGTGGGCAAAGGATTGGAGAACATACTGGTGGCTGTCCAACATGACTGACAGATCTCGAATCAGATTCCGGGTGGAGGGATGGGATCCAATAATATCTTTAGGATTATAGAGGATCTTTTATAGTGTAACTCTTTTGAAAGATAAGGATAGAGATAGAGAGATATATGATGGTATTCCTCTATCAAAATAATAGTCCCTACCTCCTTTAAAAAATAGACACGGGGAATTATCATGGTGTGTAAACATTACACACGATGTTATGAAAAGTTTTTTTTATCTCCACAGAAAAACATTTAAATATTGTTAAAAATGTATGGAAACGAAAATACGCATATTTTATTTTGTACACTATATGTATTTAAATACACACCATGTATTTTTTCAGCAACCAGCCTCTAGTACCCATACAACCTTCCTTCCAAAAAAACAAACTTCCCTAAGGAGTGGTTACTGGGTTTAAGCCAAAAAGAACAATCTATAAGAGTTAATTGAAAATTAAAATAAATCATATGTCACATGAAAATATTGGATCTTATATCCTTTTACCTTTAACCATTTTTCCCTTAATTTTCCCTTCCATGGATGGTAAGGAATCATCTAAGAATAACTATACCCACTTAGCAAGTATATCGACCTCCCACTCCCTGGTCTCGTCCTATGAATGGTTATGCTTCTATAACACCCATATTAAATGGTACATACTAGCCTAAAATAACCTTAATGCTTCATTTTACAATATATATAGGATTCTCCTCAAAGGACGCATCTACCTCTAACTCAACCTTATCATGATGAATGATATGAGATGGATCTGGATAGTACTAGTGAATTTGTAACACAAGGAAGACAAAATACATAGTCCATTACCTCTAAGGTAAATATAACTAATTGGATTATGTTACAAATCTCTCCATAATGTTAAAAGGTGAAACAAACTAAGGTGTAATATTCCCCTGCTATCTAAGCTGTCGATTACCCATTCTAGTTGAAATATGTAAGAATAAATAACTCCCAACCACGAACTCTAATGGTTGATGACAAAAGCCTATCATATAGCGTGGAAAAATCAATTTATTTTCATATGTTAAAATGCAGTAAAGTCTGTATCCTAGGTTGTCTCCAGAGAGGAGTGCACACAAAAAAATATTCACTTTTAATTCGAGGAAAAAATTTGTGGTTTTTGGAATTTTATTGATTTTTGAAAAAAAATTTAAAATGGAATGAAGCATAATAACATAAGAAAATATTGAAGAATATGATATGAGAAGGGTGATTAGGTCGGGTTTTTTGTTTCTAATTACAATGTTATCTTTGTTTTATTTTATTCTATCATCTTCTACAAAGTTGTTTAAAGTATGATTCCATGATCGTTTCCTTACACTCCTTTGGATGAATGTTGATGGTGAAAGTATTCCTTACCAAGATATCAATTTGGCCTAATATCATTCAATGTTCAAGAGAGTTGTAGTAAATATCATCAATTGACATGGGAAATACCTCATCAGTTCTTGTTTATTCCATGCAATCAAAAACATTCACCACTGCTTTCACATGTACTCACGCTTGCCGAGAACTTCACCACTAAGAGATTCTCTATTCCATCATATATAAACTAAAAACTAGTAAAGGGAGATAATGATCATTTTCGAAATAAAAAATCAATAACTGAATCAAAAATAAAATATAATTTCCCTTGATAATAAAAATTACTATTTGAAATTGAAAACAACATTGTATAAAAGAGGATGATTTTTTATTCAATAATGTGCATGAAATGAAGCATTAAAAAATAGAAAAACTACCCTTCCATGATAACTCAAATTTCAACCCCACCATGGTAAAGGTAATAGAGATTTATGGGGAAGGATATGTCATTACAAAACTTTGTAAAATAAGAGAATAAATGAAAAAAGAAGAAAAATTGTCCAACAGATTCTGTCCTCTGAATGTTTTCTCCTCTTTGGATCCTCCCCTCCTCAAATCCCACAAAGGTACCTTCTTATATAATTCTCCAAATAAAAATTTCTTTCATTCCAAAAAATCCTAAATTAATTTGATAGTTATAGAGAAAGATATGTAATATTTATTGAGGAAGGCATTTTATTGGCCGGATTTCTAAAAAACGTCATTCAATGTTTCCCATCCAACATATGACTTAATGAATCTAAATCTCCATGATATTAAATAGAGATACACATATCTAACCTGGATTCCCATTCCAACTATAATAACCTTAATTGGAGCTATTATGACAAATTTATGCTTAATTAGATGTTGTGGGGTCCACATGGCCGTCCAGAATCTTTCTCTAACTTAATGAAATTTTTAGTGTCCCTTTATAGCAAAATTATATCATGTCCTAGAAGCAAAAGTTGTATCCCAGTTATTCAGGTGCCCTATAAAAATATAATCACATAAACTTGGATTATATTACAAATGATATGGTCTAATTACCAAAAAAATAAAAACTTTTAAATTTCCAAAAGTAGGAAAATTTCAAATTTTAACACAAAACGTACTATAAATCCAAAAATGATGTTATTAAACTTAAATTGATCGACTTGGGGGTTTTAAATATTTGAAATACATATAAAAGCTTTAGAAAATATTAACTCTATAATTTCCCTCACACTTATCACTTGGACTCCTGGATAAGTAAACTTCAAATTCAAATCAAATCAAATCCAAAACACATACCCATTAGATCTACCAAATCTATACCAAGAAATAAAAACATATCATGCCTCATCAAAAAAAATTATTTCATGTTCTCCATTTTAGATTATTTAATATATTACCATGCACACAATACACCTACATCAAATGAATTTTCTCTCATCTCACAAATGTAAATGTTCGAAAAGGCTTTTCTCAACCAAACTCACGCAAGAGTAACCATAGGCCTGATACATTCCTTCTTCTCCACCTGATGTGATTCAAGATTATTTGTTTCACATGAGGAATTTTCAGGGTTGTTATATTGCTTCCAGTTGGTTGGATTTAGATGTTAAAAATCCTATGGACAAGAAAGGAGGGCTTGGCACTTATTGAATAAAAATTGCTAGATTCTAATTTTCACACAAGTATGGTGTTCTTATCTTCCTCTTTGTATAAAATCGTCTCCATCGTCATGACACCTCAAGGAATTTTCATGTCATTTAAAATTATACCATATAAAAGTTTTTCTGGAACATTTTTTTTTCTTGAAATCTCCAAATAGGCACAACATTCTTTTTTACATAGGAATCTATAGAAAGAACAACTTTTTTATCATGAAAGCTCTAGAAATGGTACAGATTTAAACAAAATTAAATCTTTAGAAGAAAAATCAGCTCTTAAACATTTTATTTTCCACCTAATGTATAACCAATTGTGGTATTACACCACAAGACATCTTCCCCCACACTTATGTTCAACTACATCATGCAATTTCACTTCAAGATTAGGTTGGATGGAAAATATTAGATTATAATGTGGCTAACCTAACAGGGTATTGATGGATTCTAAGGGATACAAGGAATAATGAATATGTTTGTCTAGAATTAATGGGATTATATGGAAAAGGGGTCTTTAAAAAAATGAAATTCCTCAATAATTCAAAACCCAAGTACCTAAAACCCTCATGTTTTGAAATGAATAAATCAAATTCTGGATCTAAGATGCATGGTCTGATTCTCTCAAGAAGTGAGGTGAGTGAAAATAATATGAAAAAAAGGTTCAAAAGCCTTATAAGACTGTGATTTCAAAAAAAAGACAGCGATATGTAGAATGGGATTTAAAAACAATTAGAGTACTTTTCAATGAATTCCAAAAGATTTGAACTTGAAACAAAGTCATTTCAGCATTCATTTAAGCTCAGTTTCATGAAATAGATTGACTCACTAATTGACATAGGTTTGGAAAATAGAAATGATAATCATTTCAGTTCAAAAGTTTTAAAAACACATAAAAACTAAAAAACAAGCACAAAAAAATATAAAAACCAAACATAATACAATTTTTTATGTAAACCAAATATGAAATGAAAATCCAAAACTACAAAGGTTCCCTCCCCCACACTTAAATAATTTAGTGTCCTCATTGCATTAAAATATATTTAAACATGTAAGAATATTTGAAAATGATTCATAGAAAGCCATAAAATGTAAAGGAGATGTATGACCAGATCGATTTTATTGATTAATAGGTTGGAGGAGTCTGATCCCCTCCAGTAGCTCTAATGGCAGGGTCCCAATGAATTTCTTCAATCTCTTCCCATTAATAGTGAATGGATCACACTCTCCATCATTTTAAATTTTCATAACACATAAATGATATATGTGAGTAACTCTATATGGACCTCCCCATTTGGAATGAAGTTTACCTTCCATCAGCATGAGTCTTGAGTTGAATAAAAACACTTTGTCTCCAGGATAAAAGTCTTTAGGTCGGACCAGCTTACCATGGGCCACTCTTGTTAATTATTTGTTAATCCTGGAATTTCTAAATGGTTCCTTTCTAATTTCCTTCATCTCTTGTAACTTCAATCTTCTTTACTTCCCAGCACTTTCAAGGTCCAAATTCATTTTCCTTATATCCCAATACACCTGATGCTCCGATTCCACAGGTAGGGGAATCTTTTCCCATAAATCAGCCTATATGCACTCATTCCAATTGGGGTTTTGTAGGTCATCCTATAAGCCCATAAGGTATCTTCAATCATTTGGCTCCAATAATTCCTTTTTGGATTAACAGTCTTTTACAAAATTCCTTTGATTTCCCTTTTGGAAACATTAGTTTTCCCATTAGTTTGTGGATGATAGGGATTTGAGGTTTTATGATGCACCTCATACTTCTTCCGCAAATACTCCATTATCCAATTGTAGAAGTGGGTCCCATGATCACTTATTCTTTCTATATGTACTCCAAACCTACAAAATATGCTAGCGCTAACAAAATCACAAACAACATTATCATTTTCTGTCTTGGTGGATTTTTCTTCCACCCATTTGGAATCATAATCAACTGCAAGAAAGATATAAGAATTTAAAAATGACATCCGGAAAGGTCCCATAAAATATATCCCCTAAAAATCAAAAAATTCACAAAAATTCAGCATATTTTCAGTCATTTCTTGTCTCTTTGAAATATTTCTTGAAACTGAAATTTTTCACATATTTTTCAAAATTAATGGGCATCTTTAAAAATGGTGGGATAATAAAATCTTGATTCAAAAACCATCTTTTCTGTCATTTTTGGTCCAAAGTGGCCTCCAAAATCTAATGTGTGACAAAACTCAAAGATAGACTTAACTTCACTTTCAGGTTAGAAACATCTTATTACTTGATCATTGTAAATCTTATAAAGGAATGGATCATCACAAATGTAATACCTAGATTCATCTTTAATTTTCTGAAATTGGTGAGAATTGAAATGAGATTAGACCTATGATGTTACTAGATAACTGACCATATTAGTATACCAAGGCACTTCTCCATCAATCAAGTAAAACTACCCTCCTGGAATTTGATCATTCAGTGGGACTCTTTCTAGAATTTCAATTTCAGCAGTATTTGGTAGTCTACTTAAGTGATCATCCACATGGTTCTCAGATCCCTTATTATCCTTTATTTCTATATTGAACTCCTAAAATAGTATCAACCATATCAATATCCGCCGTTTAATATTATCTTTCTTCATCAAGTACCTCAGAGCTACGTGATCTGAAAACACAATGATTTTAGTTCCAATAAGATAAGAACTAAATATTTCTAAAGCAAAAACAACCGCTATGAACTATTTTTTTGTGGTTGTGTAATTGAATTGGTACACATATAAGGTTCTCTGTGCAAATGAAATTACATTTGGTCTGCCCCCAATTCACTGAGAAAGGACTGCTCCAATTACATGGTTGGAGGCATCACAAAGTAGCCCAAATTTTTCTTCCTAATTTGGCAGCTATATCACGAGTGGTGAAATCAATCTATTCTTCAACTCATCAAAGATTCCCTACATGAACCATTGAAATAAAAATAAGAATCATTATAAAGTAATATAGAAAGCATGAGATAAATATTACTGAAATCCAAGATAAACCTCCTATAGAATCCTACATGTCCTAAAAATGATCTAACAAGTTTCACACAAGTTGTGTCAAGAAATGAATTTATAACTTAATTTTTTGATTTATCTACTTTAATGCAATTTTGGGAAATGACATGTCCAAGCAAAATTCCACTTTTAACCCTAAAATGAAACGTTTCAAAATTTAAAACAAGGTTTTTTAATTTTGGTTTTCAAGAAACAATTTCCAGATTTTTCAAACAATGATCAAATGAATCTCTAAAAACTGTGAAATCATCAAAGAAAACATCAATGAAATTTTCAATGTGATCAGAAAATATACCTACCATGCACCTCTGAAATGAACCTGTAGAATTACATAATCCAAATTGAATTCATTTATTTTAATACGTTCCGAAGGGACATGTAAATTTCATCTTATCTTGATCCGTAAGAGAAATGTGTACTTGGATGTAACCGGATAATCCATCCAAATAGTAGTAATGTGTTTTCCCTGCCAATATCCTTATCATCTAGTCAATGAATGTGATAGGGAAATGATCTTTCCAAGTGACCAGTTTCAATTTCCTAAAATCAATGCATACTCTCCAGCTATTTAAAATTCTCATAGGGATTCAATCATTCCTTTCATTCCTCATAGTTGTCTGACAAGTTTTTTTAGAAATGACGTGAATAGGGATAACCCACTGTGTATTTGAAATGGGATATATGATCCCAACTTCCAAGAGCTTATTTATCTCCTTCTTTACAACCACCATCATGGTGGTATTTATCCTCCTTTGGGGCAATCTAACAGGTTTGGAATCTCCCTCAAGAAAAATTTTATGTGAGAAAATTTTCGGGTTTATTCCTGGGATATCACCTATGCTTCACCCTATTTCATGGAAAATCACTCTAAAAAGATCAATCAAATATTTTTCTAATGTTTTAGACATATTATTTTCAATTATCCTTGGTAATTTCTCTCCTTCCAGAAGTTACACTTTTTTCAAATCATTGGGGAGTGGTTTAATTCAAGTTTATGAGGATTCTCAAGGGATGAAATTAAACTGACATTCCCCACTTCCAAACAGTGGACCTCCTATACAAAATAAATAATATCATATTCCTCATCAATCAAAAAATCAACTAAGGAATTAGATTTTACATCTTCTTCCCACATAAAATCAGTATCTCTAGTGTTTTCCACATTCACCTGTTCATTAATGGAAAAATTATCTCTAAAGTATAAAAATTTATATAACATACCTAATTATTCAATGGGTTCAGTACTAACTTCACAGGAGAGAGAAATGACAGAGTGATCATCTGATGGGTACCTCATAGATTCAAAAATGTTGAAGAGGATAGTGCTATATCCAAATTCCATGGTGAATGTACCTTTATGGACATTGATCATGGGTTTAGATGTCTTAAATAATTGTCTCCCCAAATTGATGGGTGAGTATGACAGGTTCCTGTATTCTTCTATATATAGAACATAGAAGTATGCTGAGAATAAGATATCTTTGACATTCACCAGGACATCCTCTAGAACCCAAGCTGGGAAAATTATTGGTCTATTTTCTAGTTGTACCACCATTCATGTAGTATTTAAGTCTCCCATATGAAATTAATTGTATACAGAGTGCAACCACACATTAATTGAATCCCCTAGACCACACAAATCATTTGAGAAATTTAATTAACCATTGGTGCATGGAATGGAAAATTTCCCTTGATCTTGACATTTGGTTGGAATCTGCGGTGTGATAAAGGCAGAGACACTTCTCCCCAAGTAGATTATTTCATTCCCATGATGTCTTCTCTTTTTTTGTGAAAATAGCTTTCAGAAACATTTCATACCTTGAATTTTTTTTGATAGCTTAATGTAGGTGGATATTTATTTCCAATTTCTGAAAAGTGTCTAGAATTTCTTTTTGAAGTGTTTCTTCGTGAAATTTCATTTATTCAACCATAATTGATGGAAATGGTGGGGGTAAGCCTTTCTTCTCCCTTTTCTACCTTTGAATCAGAGTTTCTTATCTCTTATTACATATCCTATCCTCCTCCTCCTCCTCCTCCTTTTCTTAATTTTAGTGGATTTTCACATGATTTTTGTAATTTTAAACTTCATTATCCCTCAGAACATTTGGTATTGTTTCAGGTTCAAGGTCAAATGAAGGTGGGATTTCATTTCCACTTCTTGTTATGATTTCATTGACATTCTCTTTAGGATTTGGAACTATTGGTGATGGATGCTTCCCTAGATTCATGGACATGATTTCAAAAAGCCTTCCCACCATGTATTCTAGATTATCAACCATATTTAATAGGGCCACATACTTTGATTATAGCTCTTCCACATATGTTCATGTTTTGGTAGATGGTTTTCCATATGTATTTATTTGGAATGGTGGTTGCTGAAAGGATTGTTGTTTTTGGAAGGGTTGTTTATAATATTGTTGGAATGGAGGGTGGGTTTGGTATTGATGCTTCTGATAAAGAGGTTAACTAGGGTACTGGTTAGGATTAAATGATCTCATATGGTTTTGTTGATTCCCATATCCTTGTTGGGCTTGGGGTTGATTCGGTTTATTTTGATGAAATTGTATTGGTTATAAGTCCACAGTGTAGTATTCTTCCCCCTGTACCTTAGGGAACTAGTTAATATAATGAGTGGATGAATATCAAAAACCACATAACTGAGATAAATATTTTTTTTCCATTTTATTGAGTTATATCCATTTGACAGGCTATTCTTGAAAGTTAATAAACTTTGGTTTCAATAAATGCAGATTTATTAAATATTTTTACCTCATGTATCCCCCTAGTTCCCATTCCTCGTATTCCAAATTATTGTGAGTTTTGAGCAATATTCTATATTAGTACTCTGATATCTGTAGGTGACTTGTCAATAATGGAACTCCCAGATGAGGAATCTAGACGATTTCAATCATTTTATAGAATTCCTTGGTAGAAGACCAAAAGGAATATGTGTTCCTCCATTTTTGGATGTGGGCATCTAGAACATAGCTTCGTGAAGCAATCTATGTACTTGTAGAGTGTTTCTCTTGTTGAACGTCGTATGATGAAAATCTTCTTCTTGATGAAAGTGCTCCTCGATGTGGGAAAGAATAATTTCATGAAATATCTTTTTAGGTCTTCCCAATCACTTATCTCTTCTGGATATATATTTTAATACCATTATTTATACACTCGTTTGAGTGAGAAGGGGGTTTCCCTCCACTAAAATTGGTCTTTAGGTGCTCCTCTTGGCCTGAAGCATGAACAAGTGTATCTGAATTCTTTCATGTGCCGATTTGGATCTTCTCCTGTAAGACCATGAAATTTTGGATGAATAAGAATCACATTGAATCTTAATGAAAAATAATTTGTTGTAGTTGGTGCAATGAGTTGGTTATTTTGAATGGAAAATTGAGGTGCACATATATCACAGAGGGTTGGGTTGGTATTTCCATCCATGATTTCAGGTTCATAGTGAACACTAATAGACTAACTTAAAGTTGATAGATAAATTTCTTCAAATATTTTGGGCAGGTTTATTTTTCTTAGTTGGGTTATTGTTCATTCAATTTCTGGATCAAATTCAATTAATTGTTCTTTTGAGTTTCGAGTCATTCAATTTTGAAAATATTTTTTTACACTTCCTCCCGAGCAATGACACCATGTTTTCACATGAGCATGTTGTAGGGAATGGAAAAATCAATTTATTTAACTATGTTAAAATGCAGTAAAGTGGGTAACCTATGTTGTCTCTAGAGAGGAGTACACACAAAACATTTGTCACTTTTCAATTGAGAAGAAATGGGTGGTTTCAGAGATTTTATTGATTTTGGAAAGAAAATTAAGAATGGAATGAAAAAAAATTAATCGAATAAAATAATGAAGACTGTTATATGAAAAGGGTGATTAGGTTAGGGTCAGTTTTTTAATTGCTAGGCTAACCTTGTTTTATTTTATTCTATCCTCTTATGTTATGTGGTTTAAAGTGAGATTCCACAATTGTTCCTCTCACTCCTTTGGATGAATGGTGATGGTGAGATTATTCCTTAAAAAGATCTTAGTATATTATACTTTCCTTTTATATGAAAGTGAGTTTTAGTAAATATCCTCAATTGACATGGGAAATACACGATCATTTCTTGTTTATCCTAAGAAATAAAAAACATTCACCAACGCTTTCACACATACTGACGATCTCCGAGTACTTAACCACTAATAATTGGTCAATTACATCGTATATAAAATAAAAAATAGTGGAGGGATACAATGATGATGGACCAAAGAAAAAATCAATAATGGAATCAAAAATCAAATATGATCGCACATGATAATAAAAATTGCCATATGAAATTGAAAACAAAATTGCAGAAAAGAGATTGAATTTTTATTCAATAAAGTACATTAACAGAAGAATTAGAAAATAGAAACCTAACATTACCCAATCACTCAAATGTTTACCCCACCATGGTAAAGGTAAGAGAGATTTATGGGTAAGGATAAGGCAATACAAAACTATGAAAAATAAAAGAAATAAAGAGTAAAGAAGAAAAACTATCTAGCAGATTCTGTCCTCCAAATGTTTTCTCCCCTTTGGCACCTCCGCTCCATGAATCCTCCACTGGTCCCTTCTTATATAATTCTCCAAATAAAATTTTTCCTTCCATTCTCCAAATCTCAAATTAATTGGGCTTTTACAGAAAATGATATGTAATATATATTGAGGATGACTTTTTCTCAGTGACATTTCCAAAAAAAAATCATTCAATGTTTCCCATCCAATATCTAACTTAATTAATATCATTCTCAATGATATTCAACTTATATATGAATATCATACATTATTGTCCATTCTAATTATAATCACCATAATTGGAGCTATTATGTCCAATTTATGATTAATTAACTAATGTGGGGTCTACATGTTTGTCCAGAATCTATCTCAAAATTGTTGGAATTTTTAGTGTCCCTTAATAGTAGACTTAAATAATTTACTAGAAGAAATATTTGTATCCAAAACACCATATTTCCTACAAAAAAAGAAACACATAAATTGGGATTATATTATAAACGATATGGTCTAATTAACAAAACACATAAAATCTGTTAAATTTATAAAATTCAGAATCATTTCAATTTTATCACAGAACCTATTATAAATCCAAAAATTATGTAACTAAACTTAAATTGATGAATTTAAGGGGGTTTAAATATTTGATATACAAATAAAAAATGTAGAAAATATTAACTCTATCAGTTGACGATGATGATCAGCGCACAAATTCTTCTCAGACTGAGCTATAACCATTCATTTCCTAATTAATTTAACCTAATATAAAGTCTCTTGAACAATACTAGGTCAAAGTAAGTCATAATCACCCACCTCTAACCAACACTAAGGTTAGAATAATGAAATACCATAGAAGGCATCTTGGGGAGCCATATATATCATGAACTTAAAGATGATATAGTAAGAGAACTCAAAAAGAGGTATAAATTTTTCCCAAGAACCTATAAAATCAAGGATACAAGCTCAAATCATTTTATCTAGTAGATATATGATCTGTTATGACTAAATATCATTATGAGGTTAAAAATATATACTCAAAATTACATGAGTAACAAAATATTATCATAACCATTGCTATAAACATGATTTGAAATGAGTTTCCCAATCATAAAGGATAGAATGAGGGACCTCATGTAGGCATATAACATCACACACATAAAATATCCCAATATTATTCCATGAGAAGGTATCTCTAATAGAGATTATGTGAGAAACATTCATGGGACTATCGAAGGTCAACTATAATTTATCACTACATCGAGTGGATCTTGGTAAGACAGTCAGAAAATACATTGCTAAAACATCCCATTTTCACTCAAGAATGGGTAATTGCTATAAAATTCATATTTTCTACTAGTTTTATAATTTCATCTACTGATAGGTGAAACACTGAGTAATAAATAAAGTTATCTCCCTTTTCATACCAAACCCCCAATAATGGTGACATATGTCATGATACATCTTCATAAGCCTAGGGTGTAACACCTATGTAGAAGCTTGAGCCTCTCACATTAACTCCTCCTGGATGTCTATATTAACCCAGACACATCCATGGATGCACATGATATCATCCCCATCCATGACCCATCCAAGAGGCATGTTATCACTCGAAAAACTCTTCCTTAGGTCTAAGCCCATAGGATCAGGTAACTTCCTCCTCTTAACTCTCTACAGAAGTGAAGAGTTCACCAATAATGATGCAAATACATTCTGTACATGTTGTCCCTTAACCATCAAGTGCATCCCCAAAAATAGGGCCATAAGATTATTCTCATTAAGGGCCTCTCAAACTACCTGTGTCTGAGTCCTTTGGTATAGAGCATTAGCTATGAAATTTACACTTCTAGGAATATAGTAAATAAGAAAGTAAAAATATTGTCGGTATTAAACACACCTTAATTTCTATAAATTCATGTCATTTTGCATGAAAATATAGTTGAGGTTTTCATGGTCCATATACACATAAAAATTGTCTCCTAGTAGGTAATGCCTAAAAAACGCATGGTCTGAATAACAATGGATAACTAGAGATCATGACTCACGTAATTCCTCCCATATGGTCTTAATTACTAATACATGTATTCCATGACATAAACTTCTAGCATTATAACAACTCCTACCCCAATATATAATTCATCACAATAAACTATATAACCTCTTCCATGCTCTGGAAGAATCAGAATCGATGCTAAATTCATTTTCCTTTCAACTCCTGAAAGGTTGTCTCATATAATTTAGTCCATATAAACATCACACCCTTCTTGGTCAATCTCAAAATACATACTTCTAATCAATAAAAGATAGGTATAAAGATCCTATAATAACCATCTATCCCCAAGAAACTATACCAGTCATAAATATTATTAGTATTTTCCTAGGTAACTATAGTTCTCGCCTTCATTGGGTAAAATTACACTCTTACATCTGAGGTAATGTGACCCAAGTAGTGAAATTTATCGATCCAAAAGTGGAATTTTGTGATCCTACCATACAACTAGTGTTATCTCATTGTATTCAAAACAATCTCAATATATTTGGCCTTATTTTATTGAGTATGATAACACACCAAGATTTCATCCACAAAGACAACCATAAATGAATCCTAAAAAGGGTGGAAAACATAATTCACTAGATCCATGAAAATAGTCATTAGATTTGTGAGAAAAAAGGACATAACAAGATACTTGTAAAGACCATACCTACCACGGAACACTATATAAGGTATGTCTAAAGGAATAAAACGTACCTAGTAATGACCTGGTCTCAAATCAATATTTTAAAAAATCTCATATCCTTGAAGATGTTCAAAGAAGTCATCTATATGAGGTATAGGGTACCAGTTCATAATATTAATCTAATTTAACATCTGGTAATCCACAAAAATCCCATGGGTTTTATTCTCATTATTATAAAAAAGGACAAATGAACCACATGGAGAAATAATATGTTGTATAAAATCCTTAGCTTCTAAGTCCTCCAATTATCTCTTGTGTTCCTGAAGCTTAGTAGTGACCATATTATAATGACTAATTGACACTAGTGTAGTTCCTAGAACCATTTCAATAGAGACATACACCTATCCCCAAGAGGTAAAAAAAATTATTTTGAGAATACATACCTAAAATGATCTACTATAGGAGGGAAGTCAGGAAGATAATTTCCCTGACCATTCACCTGAACGCTAGAAATTTGGGAGGTCACTTCACCAATCCCATAATGCTCTAGAAAAACCCTACCTTATAAGAAATCCCACTCACCCTTTTTAATATAAGTACCACCATTTCATGAAGTTAAGGACACCCTATCGTGATATAAATCCACATAGTCAATATAAAGAACTAACCAGTCCATCCTGGGAATAATGTATAAAACCATACATGTCAAGGATGAATAAGTTCCATATAAAGTGATACATGCCTATCTCAAGGGGAACTCCTTACACACGTGTACACTCATTGATTTGATACGAAAATAGTGTCAAGGGTTATCACCCAAAAATGTACAAAATTTCAAGTATGAGGCTCTCCACAATAAACACATGTATATTAAATTATTCAAAGTTCCTATATAAAATAAAATATATAACATGGTAGATTCCACTAAAATCATACCTCGAAGTGTAAAAGGTCTGAGACTCTGGTCCCCCATCACTTTTTGCACTACATAAACCCGATCTGTGCAGTATCCCTAAGATACAATAGGAATACCTTGAGTAGGATTGATCTTCAATTGTTGAGAAACTGTTGTTTGGAAAAAATGGAAATTACCACCTCTTGATCCTGATCGGTTGGAAGCACTCCATCTCCCAACCTATCATGAAGCCGATGATACTACTATAGGACATAATATTTCTATTTATCCTCCCTCACAAGCCACTGGAGGGAGGATTCCCCAAAACTACTAAAAATGGAACATCCTTCAATAGGATCAACCCTCAATTGGGGCCCACTGAAACTGAGTTTTCACATGCACCTTATTTTCATACAAATAAAAGACTACAAAAATACAAATATGTTCACTCTAATTGGTGTAACGTTTGGTGTCCTGACAACCAAATGTTTTGTACATGGATTACATGAATGTTTACTTATTATATATTGTTAATTATTCTACCTAAATATAATATAATAATGTCCTGGAATATTTGTTGCATTGATAAGGTCATGGAAGATCCTTACTATGATGAGAACCTTGAAATTCTATTACCATATTCATATATAAAGTTATATGGTTAGATGAAAAACTATGATAGGACACATAGTATACAGACCGTCATGTGCGAGTACTCGTAAGAAAATGAGACTCTCTCTCATGGTGTTCCCACTTGGTAATCTCCAAGATGGGGGATTATAAGAACAGACCCGCTAGTAGCAATTCTGTATGTCTTGGTGTCATCAGGCATTTCTATCTATGAGCGTGTGTAATGGTCCTTAGACTGGAATATTATCATTAACTCATGTCATGACTCGCGCACTTATATTTACTGACGAAAACCGTCACGCAGACAGTTGGCGGGATGTAGGGTACGTTGGGTGCATCAAAAGTGACATGTTGTTAATGGATAAGTTGAGGAAGGATTTTTCCCTTCCATTTATGGAAGTTGATATCTCGGCCCTTTGATTGAAATAGAACTATCACATTAAATTCCATGGCCATGGTGTCAACGACGAGTTTATTTCAGTTAGTCAATGAATGAAAGATCAAGCATATAGGTTTATGACACTTCCCTGAAACCTGCTTGATGAGATATCGAGACAAAGGGATTAAATTACACAGTATGCGTTCGTGTGTGGTGATAAATCAATGCGGCTTCAACTTCTTTCTCTTGGGTTCCTTGACCCGTTGCTAGACAGTAATCTTGGAATTTAGGCAAACCCGCCTAATGCCAACGAGAAATAGGCTTAGAGCGTCACACACTAAGTGTATTCAAGTATCTCAAGTAGAATAATGATTATTCTTGTATGTGGTTTAATAATTATTCATGGAATACTAAATCATTTTAATGATGGAGGAAGAAGGAAATGAAAAACAAGTTATACATGTCGTGTATTAATGATTACACGCAATGTAGTTTTTCATGGAAAACAAGTACACACCGTGTATTAATAATTACACGCCGTGTAGTTTTCTTTATGAAAGGAAATGAATAAATTAAAGAAAGATATACACACCGTGTACATTGAATGTACAAACCGTGTAGTTTTCAATGAAAAACATGTACACACCGTGTATTTATTAATACACACCGTGTAGTTTTCCATTCATGATTTTGAGGATATAGTATTTCTTTAAATGATATTTATTATAATCATAGTGGGTGCATGTCAAGGAATTAATTATTCAACATGGGGGTTTTAAATAAGAGTCAATGAAATAAATAAAACATGTAAAACGTTTATTTATTTTCATAACTCTACAATCTCAAGCCTGATTATAAATATCCTCACAACCACAACTCTATTATATAGACAACATCTGTGGAGAATTATTTCAAGGCCGAAAGAACCTCTTCCTCTAAGAATGATCTCAAGACCAAGAGATATCATCTTCCATCGGATCAAGAAGATCTAAGGCGGACAACGCAAGCAACGGTTTCTCCGCGCTAGCACTCGGAGAATTATTTTGGTGACGTCCCGAGATACGAGGTACACTTGTGGATCACCTCTAGAGAAAGTCTACACTTTGTAGAGACCCAAAGCTTGATGTACATGGGCATTAGATTACTTTTTCGGAATACTTAATACATAACAAAAACAGACACTATAGGACAGTAATAGTTTAGTGCCTTTGGAAACATGGAACATAAACATCTAATCTTGGTGAAAGATCCTCAACATATCCCATAAATATATTCCCTTTTTTCCCTACAACCTTTCCTTATATCCGGGGGAAAAGACAACATAAAAAGGGTGAGATCAAATGCTCAGTAAGGGCAAACATAGTGAACATAAAACAATCCATAAGAATTTGAAAGCAAAAACTTGAGCATAAAATTTAAACATCAAAATCTTGAGCAAAGACATAAATCATGGAAGTACGTATGAAATATATCATAATGGAATATAAATCATGATGAAGTATAATGGGAATAAAACATGAAATTGTGGAAACCATTCAGAACATGTAATTATTTCCATAATATCCAAGGCATTGCTGCCGAGACCATCTTAGTGGAAAAAGTCCCTTTCTGAATCGAGTTCACTCCTCATTTCAGTCCTGTAACACTGAACCAAATTAACTTACCATTCTAGCCATGTCTATCTCATGAGATATAAATCTTTACCCAATGAATTGGAGAGAGATATAGGTCCCACCCATCTCATAATGAAATCATTCTTTCGTGTGCCACAAAATCATAAATCATACATCATATCATAACCCATGTAATAGAATGAGATTCTTAAACATCATGCCATCATAACATAATCCATATAAAAAATGGATATCTTTTAATCATAAGAAGAATCATACCATGTAAATAATGGAGACATTATACTTTAAACATAAACATATTAAATAATGTCATTTTAGATGGAAAATAGTTGTGATAAAAGCACTTGAAATGAATTCTTGAGGAAAATATCTTTTCTTCTTCAAAATCATTTTTTTTCACAAAATGTCATGAAATTTTAAAAGAAAAGGGTTTTTTTGAAAATAATCATGTAATATTGTAGATGAATCTTCATGAAAATGAGCCATTATGAAACTGTAAAAATATGTTCACTCCGTATAAGTTAAAAATAACATTCTCCTCGTATTTTTGTCGAAAAGGTAAAAAAGTTCCTTGTATGGTAAAAAAAGAAATATTCCTTCCATAACACGTGGTAAAAGTCAAAAAAGGTTAAAAAGGACATTAAACATACATGAAAACATTTTTATAAAACTTGGACATGAATGATAAATATAACCCCAGTAAATACTTACGAATAAGCAATCTCGGATAAAAATGAGATTTGCAAAATTATACCTTACCTTAGGTCCAATATGCTTCGTAAATTTCCGAACATCCTGTATAATGATTTAAATAATGTCATTGACTTATTACAGAATCATATTCATTGTTTTGATATCATATATGGTTCACTTATGACTTTATATTACCCGTTCTTTTGTAAGTTCCATGTTAAAGCAGTGTTTTGGGTTAAATCTTTTAATTTATCGTACGTGTTTGGACTTGTTGTTCTTGATATTATTACTTATATCCTGATTTACTTAATTCCAGAATGTAAAACTTGATTTTAATATAATATATATTTCATTATATACATATATATATGATAGATCAATTAAATGAAATGAAATACACCGTTCATGGAGACGGTAGGCCGTACGTACGCATGAACAATATTTTCGTTTCCTTATTGAATTGAATGAAATTAAGTAGATGACATACATATATATACACATAAATCCAGTATCATTATTATGTCATATATTTCATGACTACTTATTATATATACATTATAATCATTCATGAATGGTTAACATGAAGAATGAATCTCATCACGTCGTGGAGACGGTAGTCCGTACGTACGCACGAGCGATGATATCATTCCCATGATTGTGGAATTGTATTGGAGTGTATGTATACTATTCCAGAATCAATATCACTTTAGAATAATCATATATAGTTATTATTTACACAATTATACCCATCCAAGTAACGTGGTGGTGGAAAATATATTACACCACGGCGTGGAGACAATATTCCGTACGTACGCACGGGTGGTGATTTCGTTTTCCGTAGGATGGATAGATGGTGAAATAGGGTTGTTTCATACTTATAATAACATATTAGTATATGAGTGATACTGATGTTATTACTTCATAATGAAACAACTAAAGAAGAATAAGTGTAAGAAGAAATAAAGTTGAAAGAATCGGTAACATACCTCTTCTTTGAAGCGCCTCTTTGAGACCTCCTCTTAGGGCACCAAAATTGGTCTTTGAAGAAGACCAGGACCTCTAGGATGTTTCTAGGGAAGTGGAGAAGAGAATTTTTCCGGGGTTGGCCGAGCTTTAAGGCTCAATGTGGTGTGAGGAAGAGAGCGAGGAGGTGCCCTTTTATAAGGAAGGAGAGGGGTACCTTTGGAATAACAAAAAATATTATTTTACTATAAAGTCATATTCGGATTTTAATAGCTCTAAATTGAGTTATTTTGAAGCTAAGGTGGGGATGGGTCGAAATCCTCTCATTAAACATAATTTAGATAAGTTTAGGTTTCTATTTTAACCTTATCATTTAGATTTTACTTTAAGTTAAATAATTGTTCTTTCAACGTGTCTTCTTGTTTTCTTACACTATAAGGTTAATAATCATACTATAACCAGCCAAACGAACCCCAAGTTTTTTATTATTAATATGTATAACCTTATCTAAGTAATTTGGCTGATCATTATATTTTTATAAATAAAATAACAATTAATAATATAATTTTTGTTTTAAAAACTATTTTATGTCAAATTTGACACTATTTGGTAATTGATTTTTCTGAAAATAATAACAGAAATATTGGTTCTAATAAAGTTAATTAAATCAATACTAACATGTCATATTAACATATAATATTATTTTAATTCACAAAAAGTCTCAAATTACTTTTATTTGGGTATTTATAACATCAATTATGTCAATATTTCATTATTAATATAATTATTGCATCATCATTGTTTCATAAATGAATTAAATTATTTAAAGTCTAAAAATTAAAAATAAAATACCATTATATAGGAAATCGTTTTAGCCTTCTAATGAATATTTATAGTCGAATTTATCTTATTCATAACCCTATATTAAAAATGATTTACTTATTAAACGTTGATTTTAACTATTTTAACCCTTCTTTAAATAAATTAATAATAAATGTCCTAATCTAATCCAAGTGGGCCTAAATGGTCATCTATTATTCCTAAGGTAGTTTTTGGTCGAATTAAACTTATCCAATAGAATTATAAAATGTTTTAGGGTAATAATAATATCATTTTTACCTTTAATTACCCTATTTACTTTTAACCGTGGTAAATAAAAGCAAAAAGTTACTATTCACAAAAAATTATTTTCATCTCATTGAACCACATTTTACTTACTAACATCAACCGTGTCTCACGGATTTTTGAAATTCCATTCACAAAAGCGGTAAAATTATGTTTTATGTAAATTTGCAAATTCTCATAGGAGGTGGGTAAAAGACGGTTAAAGTTCAATAACATTTTTATATATCTAAAATTATTATAAAATGACTCCAATGAATTACATTGAACATATATAGGTATTATGTGTCAATTTTGAAATAAAATAAATTTAAATAAAATAAATAATTCTTTATATAAAAATTCGGTTTTTAAATAGTAACGCAATGTTTTCACTATTCATCAACAATTGATAGTTTTCAGAAAAATACCAAAATATCACCCTAGGCTAATTTCGATATTCCGAATCATAAAATTAAGTTCATTTTGATAGATGAAATTTACAAAATTTCAACAAGTGGTTATTACTATTCATAATGGCTAGTTTTAATAATATTTTAAAAGCATATCGTTGTTTAGTGAAACTCGGTATTGCATACAACACACACTATCAAGGAAGGTAGCGACTGCGTGTAATGCAGCCAAGTTAGGGTTGCGGGTTGTGCAAGACTCCTTTGTTGTAGCGTAAAACACAAGACATCAATAAAATTAAAAAGAATATTTTTCATAAAATCTCAGGGTGTTACATTCTACCCCACTTAAAATTAATTTTTCCCTTGAAATTCATCGGGGTTATAAATGGTTTACTACTCGAACGTTTCATTAATAGAAACCCACATTGTAAAAAGGAATACCAAAACCAATCTTTAAAAACTAAAGTATGAAACATAATGGTTACCCAAATTAACAAATCACTGGGTTTCCACATAGGAGAACATAGGTGAAATATGGATATAGAATAGAAATCTAACCATCATGTTCTGATGGAGAGTGGTAGAGAACATGGCTATGAAAAATCCAACAATCACAAAGCCATAGATTTGTGATGATATAAGGTACCATCTGATTCATCGGATATAAGGGAACTAGAACAACATTTTTGGTTTTCAAGATCATTTCCCTAAAGTTGATGAATTAAATGAAATACTTACATGATTTTGGTACAATTTCACTATTGTTCGTGAATTGATCAATTTTCACTTCATCCCTTAAAGAAATAAAGTTGAATTTGTTATTCGTGATGTATTAGTAGATCATGTGACAGAATGATGGGTCATTCTATCTGTTTCAAACAAAAGGATAGCAAAAGTTATAAGTCCATCTTATGGTTAGATTAATCGTATATGGTTCCAAAAATGAACTTATACATCATATATCATACCGCTTAATAAAATAAAACTAGTTTCTACTAACCAGGGACTTACTGTAGGCCAGTGGTAGACGATAAAGGCCAGTCGCATTTCAGTTGTGGGTTCGATTCTCACAGCCTTGTCTAACGTGATGGGTTGTCGCCCATCCTGCAGGTTGTCCTTTTTCTAAAACTACATTACTATAACATCCCATCAATAATATCGAAAAAACATCTATCCTTGAACAATACTAACTTATGTCCAACATAATGCATTCCAATATTTAGGCTTATCCATTATACTGCAGTCCACTCTCATAATATAGTGAAAATGATTACCAGAGATTTCATATAACAAGCATGTTAATACCATCGTTGATCCCCATATATCATAAGAAATGTCTTGTTGGTCACATTCCAAACATTCGAAGTCCTTAATCATGTATTCTCATGAAAAATGAATACCCATTGAATCTTAGTGAAAACATCAGTGTTGTCAAAAGTTAACTCTTTCCACATACCAGAACCCCAAAATTCTATATACACAAACCATGATATAACTATTACCTTATATCAGTCATGAGCCCATGAATACTCTCAAACATTTCATTTTCTCCTTATCCCATCATTATGCGCATATCATCTTCTTTCCAAAAATATGTCGATCACTTTCCATGGTTACCGGTACCATAAAATTATTGAAAACCACAAAAGACCAATACATAAATATTCCAACATTCCATGATACTATATAAAACATTATTTTGTAATCCCATTACATAAACACTTAATCATTCCACCACATCGTTGTCATATTCAACATCGCCAATAGTGATTGCATGTGACTTCCCTTTGTCCTTTGCCTTAAGTGGTTGCTCATGTAGATCATAATTAACCCTTGGATTAGGGAATTGATTAGCATAATTCCCCATTTCATTCCACTTGAAGAATTGAAGTGTTGGTGGTGCCTTCTCTGTAGTCTTTTCTTTATTCACACCATTAGAAACCCTTTTTCTATTACTTTTAAACTCAGCTTCTCGATGACCTTCTTTTCCACACTTAAAACATTTTCTATTCCCTTTAAGACAATCTCCACCATGCTTCATTCCACACTTTGAGAATAAGGAAACATTCATCTTCTTTTCACCATTATTCTGAGATTTTTCCTTGAACTCCATCCTTCATTTCTTGTCAAAACCATGAGATGGATATGTAACTCCAACATCCAATTCTACCTTGATAGCACAACACACAATTTCTTCACAGCTACTGAAGTCTCTTATAGCTAATGCCATTCGAATATTTGGTTTTAAGCCACTGAAGAATCGATCATCTTTACGTTCAGGTTGCATGATAAAGCCAGATGCATACCTTGCAAGCCTTGTAAAATTTGCTTCATATATACCAACAGATTCATCATCTTTTGCTTTATTTCAAGAAACTCCTTCTCCACCTTTTTTCAAAGAATACTAAGGATGTACTTATTGAAAAATAAGTTCATGAACTCGTCCCATTCCATGGACTCAATTTCATCTCTTGGCCTCATATTCTTGATAAGATTCCACCATTGATCAGCTTCACCTTCAAACGATATACTGATAAGATGACTTTATCATGTTCAAAACATTGAAGAACTGAAAATATCTTTTCAGTGGTACTGATCCATTGTTCTGCAATAAGTGGATCAGAAGACCCACTAAAAGAAGGTGGATGTTGCCTCATTAAGGACTCAATAGAATATTGTTCCCTTATCTGCTCATTTGGATGTTTATAATGATTCATATCTTGTGTAAGTATAACAATAAGATTTTTCACTCCATCTCCCATAACATTGGTTTGTTCAGGAGGAAAATCATTGCATTGTCCATTACATTGATCAACACGGTTCCTTCGGGTTCCAGCCATCGTCTACAACCCAAAAGGAATAGTGTGAGAGGAAAAAATCAAGTTAGGTAAAACAACATAATAAAGGGGGAGTACAATAAATTTCTAAAATCTTAGGTTAAATTCTAAGATCATTACCGTAGTTATAGGACAATAAAGTATACGAATACTTATCATTAGGGACATCCCTAGACATACCTTAGAAATATCTCTAGGGATCTCACTAAAGATTTCGCATCCTAGTTTCCAAAGGTTAACTAAACCTTTCCTCTGATACCAACTGTAGAGACCCAAAGCTTGACGTACATGGACATTACATTACTTTTGTGGAATACTTAATACATAACAAAAAAGACACCGAAGGACAGTAATAGTTTAGTGCCTTTGGAAACATGGAACATAAACTTCTAATCTTGGTGAATGATACTCAACATCTCCCATAAAGATCTTCCCTTTTTTTCCTACAACCATTCCTTATATCCTGTGGAAAAGAGAACATAAAAAAGGGTGAGCTCAAATGATCAGTAAAGGAAAACATAGTGAACATAAAAAAATCCATGAATATTTGAAAGCAAAAACATGAGCATAAAATTTAAACATCAAAATATTGAGCAAAGACATAAATCGTGGAAGTACGTAAGGCATATATCATAATGGAACATCAATCATGATAAAATATAATGGGAATAAAACATTTAATTGTAGCAACCATTCAGCACATGTCATTATTTATATAGTAGCCAATGCATTGCTGCCAATACCATCTTAGTGGACAAAGTCCCTTTCTGAATCGATTTCACTCCTCATTTCAGTCCTGTAACACTGAACCAGATTAACTTACCATTCCAACCATGTCTATATCATGAGATATAAATCTTTACCCAATGCATTAGAGGGAGATATAGGTCCCACCCATCTCATAATGAAATCATTCTTTCGTGTGCCACAAAATCATAAATCATACATCATAGCATAACCCATGTAATAGAATGAGATTCTTAAACATCATGCCATCATAACATAATCCATATAAAAAAATGGATATCTTTTCATCATAAGAATAATCAAAACATGTAAATAATGGAGACATTATACTTGAAACATAAACATAGTAAATAATGTCATTTTAGATGGCAAATTGTTTTGATAAAAACACTTGAAATGAATTCTTCCGGAAAATATCATTTCTTATTAAAAATAATTTTCTATTTACAAAATGTCATGCAATTTTAAAAGAAAAGGGTTTTGTTGAAAATAATCATTCAATGTTGTAGAAGAAGATTCATTAAAATGAGGTGTTATGAAACCGTAAAAATCTGTTCATGCCGTATAAGTTAAAAATAACATTCTCCTTGTACTTTTGTGAGAAGAGTCAAAATGTTCTTTGTATGGTAAAAAAAAGAAATATTCCTTCCATAACACATGGTAAAAGTCAAAAAAGGGTAAAAATGACTTTAAACATTCATGAAAACATTTTTATAAAACTTGGACATGGATTATAAATATAACCCCAGTAAATACTTACGTATAAGCAATCTCGGATAAAAATGAGATTTTCACAATTATCCCTTACCTTAGGTCCGATATGCTTCGTATGTTTCCGAACCTCATGTATAATGATTTAAATAATGTCATTGACTTATTAGAGAATCATATTCATTGTTATGATATCATATATGGTTCACTTATGACTTTATATTACCCGTTCTTTTGTAAGTTCCATGTTAAAGAATCATTTTGGGTTAAATCGTTTTATTTATCGTAAGTGTTTGGACTTGTTGTTCTTGATATTATTAATTATATCCTGATTTACTTAATTCCAGAATTTAAAACATGATTTACATAAAATATATATTTCAGTATATACATATATATATGATAGATCGATTAAATGAAATGAAATGCACCGTTCATGGAGACGGTAGGTCGTACGTACGCATGAACGCTGTTTTCATTTCCATATTGAATTGAATGAAATTAAGTAGATGACATACATATATATACACATAAATCCAGTATCATTATTATGTCATATATTTCATTATTACTTATTATATATACTTTATAATCATTCATGAATAGTTAACATGGAGAATAAATCTCATCGTGTCGTGGAGACGGTAGTCCGTACATACGCACGAGCGATTATATCATTCCCATGATCATGGAATTGTATTGGAGTGTATGTATACTATTTCAGAATCAATATCACTATACAATAATCATATATAGTTATTATTTATATCATTATACCCTTCCAAGTAAGTTGGTGGTGGAAAATAGATAACACCAGGGCGTGGAGACGGTATTCCGTACGTACGCACGCGCGGTGATTTCATTTTCCATAGTATGGATAGATGGTGAAATAGGGTTGTTTAAAACTTATAATAACATATCAGTATATTATTGATACTTATATTATTACTTTATAATGACACAACTAAAGAATTAGTAGTGGAAGAAGAAATAAAGTTAAAAGAATCGGTAACGGACATTACCTTTTCTTTGAAGCGCCTCATTGAGACCTCCTCTTAGGGAACCAAAATAGGTCTTTGAAGAAGACCAGGACCTCAAGGATGTTTCTATGGAAGTGGAGAAGATAATTGGTCAGGGGTTGTCCAAGCTTTAAGGCTCAAAGTGGTGTGAGGATGAGAGGGAGTAGGTGCCCTTTTATATGGGAGGAGAGGGTCACCTTTGGAATGACTAAAAATATTATTTTATTATAAGGTCATATTCGGTTTTTAATAGCTCAAAATTGAGTTATTTCAATTCTAAGGTGGGGATGGGTCTTAATCCTTTCATCCAATATAATTTAGACAAGTTTAGGTTTCTAGTTTAACCTTATCATTTAGATTTAACTTTAAGTTAAATAATTTTTATTTTACCATGTCTTCTTGCTTTCTTACACTATAAGGTTAATAAACATTCTATAACAATCCAAACGAACACCAAGTTGTTTATTATTAATATATATAACTTTATATAAGTTATTTTTCCGAAACATTGATTTTTAGGAATAAAATAACAATTAATAATATAATATTTGTTTAAAAAACTATTTTATGTAAATTTTGACACTATTTGGTAATTGATTTTTGTGAAAATCATAACAGAAAGATTAGTTCGAAAAACGTTAATTAAATCAATACTAACATGTCATATTAACATATAATGTTATTTTAATTATCATAAAGTCTCAAATTACATTTATTTGTTTATTTATAACATTAATTATGTCAATATTTCATTAATAATATAATTACTGCATCATCATTGTGTCATAATTAAATGAAATTATTTACAGTCTAAAAAATACAAATAAAAGGCCATTATGTAGGAAATATTTTTATCTTTCTAATTAATTTTTATAGTCTAATTTATCTTATGTATAACCCTATATTAAAAATGATTTACTTATTAAACATTGATTTTAACTATTTTAACCCTTCTTTAAATAAATTAATAATAAATGTCCTAATCTAATCCAAGTGGGCCTAAATGGTCATATTTTAATCATAAGGTTATTTTTGGTCGAATTAAACTTATCCAATAGAATTAGGACATGTTTTAGGATAATAATAATATCATTTTTACCCGTAATTACCCTATTTACTTGTAACCGTGGTAAATAAAAGTAAAAAGTTACTATTCACCAAAAATTATTTTCATCTCATTGAACATCATTTTACTTACTGACATCAACCGTGCCTCTCGGATTTTTGAAATTCCATTCACAAAAGCGCTAAGATTATGTTATATGTTAATTTGAAAATTCTTATAGGAGGTGGGTAAAAGACGGTAAAAAGTTCAATAAAATTTTTATATATCTAAAATTATTATAAAATGACTCTAATGAATTACATTGAAATTATATAGGTATTATTTTTCAATTTTGACACAAAATAAATTTAAATAAAATAAATAATTATTTAAATAAAAAGTCGGTTTTTAAATAGTAACCTAGTGTTTTCACTATTCATCAAAAATTGAAAGTTTTCAGAAAAATACCAAAATTTCACCCTAAGCTAATTTCAATATTCCAAATCCAAAAATGAAGACCATTTTGAAAGATGAAATTTAAAAAAATTCAAAATGTGTTTATTACTATTCATAATGGATAGTTTCAATAATATTTTAATATCATATCGTTGTTTAGTGAAACTCGGAATTGCGAACAACACACGCTATCGAGGAAGGTCGTGATTGCGTGTAATGCAGCCAAGTTAGGGTTGCGTGTTGTGCAAGACTCCTTTGTTGTAGCGTACAACACCAGACATCAATAAAATTAAAAAAAATAGTTTTCATAAAATCTTGGGGTGTTACATTCTACCCCCATTAAAATGAATTTTTCCCTCGAAATTCATCGGGGTTATAAATGGTGTAGTACTCAAAAGTTTGTTTAATAGAAACCAACATCGTAAAAAGGAATAAAAAAACCAATATTTAAAAACCAATGCATGAAACATAACGGTTACCCAAATTAATAAATCACTGGGTTTCCACATAGGAGAACATAGGTGAAAATATTGATATAGAAGAAAAACCTAACCATCATGTTCTGATGGGGAGTGGTAGAGAACATGTCTATGAAAAAGCAAACAATCACAAAGACATAGATTTGTGATGATCTAAGGTACCATCCGATTCATCGTATATAAGGTAACTGGGAAAACATTTTTCTTTCAAGATCATTTCCCTAAAGTTGATGAATTAAAAGAAATAGTTACATGATTTTGGTACAATTTCACTATTGTTCGTAAATTGAACAATTTCCACTTCATCCCTTAAAGAAATGAAGTTGAATTTGTTATTCGTGATGTGTTATCAGATCATGTGATAGAATGATGGGTCATTCCATCGGTTTCAAACAAAAGGTTAACAAAAGTTATAAGCCCATTTTATGGTTAGATTAATTGTATATATTTCCAGAAATGAACTTATACTTCATATATCATCCCGATTAATAAAATAAATCTAGTTTCTACTAACCAGGGACTTACTGTAGGCTAGTGGTAGGTGATAAAGTCCAGTCGCATTTCGGTTGTGGGTTCGATTCCCATAGCCTTGTCTGACGTGATGGGTTGTCGCCCGTCCTGCAGGTTGTCCTTTTTCTAAAACAACATTACTATAGCATCCCATCAATAATATCGAAAAAACTTATATCCTTAAACAATTCTAACTTATGTACAACATAATCCATTCCAATCTTTAGGCTTATCCATAATACTGCTGTCCACCCTCATAATATAGTGAAAACGATTACCAAAGATTTCATATAACAAGCATGTTAATACCATCGTTGATCCCCATATATCATCAGATATATCTTGTTGGTCACATTCCAAACATTCTAAGGCCTTAATCATATATTCTATTGAAAAATAAATACCCATTGAATTTTATTGAAAACATGAGTGTTGTCAAAAGTTAACTCCTTCCACATACCAAAACCCCAAAATTCTATATACTCAAACCATGATATAACTATTACCTTATATCAGTAATGAGCCCATGAATACTGTCAAACATTTCATTTTCTCCTTATCCCTTCATTATGCACATATCATCCTCTTTCCAAATATATCTCAATCACTTTCCATGGTTACCGTTACCATAAAATTATTGAAAACCACAATAGACCAATACATAAATATTCCAATATTCCATGATACTATATACAATATTATTTTCAAATCTGATTACATAAACACTTAATCATTCCACCACATCGTTTTCATATTCAACATCGCCAATAGTGATCGCTTGTGAATTCCCTTTGTCCTTTTCCTTAAGTTGTTGCTCATGTCGATCATCATTAACCCTTGGATTAGGGAATTGAATAGCATAATGCCCCATTTCATTGCACTTGAAGCATTGAAGTGTTGGTGGTGTGTTTTCTGCAGTCTTTTATTTATTCACACCATTAGCAACCCTTTTTCCATTACTTTGACACTCAGCTGCTCGATGACCTTCTTTTCCAAACTTAAAACATTTTCTAGTCCCTTTAAGGCAATCTCCACCATACTTCTTTCCACACTTTGATCAAAAGTAAACATTCATCTTCTTTTCACCATTATTCTAAGATTTCTCCTTGAAATCCATATTTCGTTTCTTGTCAAAACCATGAGATGGATATGTAACACCAACTTCCATTTCTACCTTGATAGCACAACGCACAATTTCTTCATCGCTACTGAAGTCTCTTATAGCTAATGCCCTTCGATGATTTGGTTTTAAGCCACTGAAGAATCGATCAACTTTACCTTTAGGTTGGATGATAATGCCAGATGCATACCTTGCAAGCCTTATAAAGTTTGCTTCGTATATACCAACAGATTCATCATCCTTTTGATTTAGTTCAAGAAACTCCTTCTCCATCTTTGTTCAAAGAATACGAGGGAAGTACTTATTGAAAAATAATTTCTTCAACTCATCCCATTCCATGAAATCAATTTCATCTCTTCGCCTCATATTCTTGATAAGATTCCACCATTTATTAGCTTCACCTTCCAAACGATATACTGATAAGATGATTTATCATGTTCAGAACATTGAAGAACTGAAAATATCTTTTCATTGGTACTGATCCATTGTTCTGCAACAAGTGGATCAGAAGACCCACTAAACGAAGGTGGGTGTTTCCTTATGAAGGACTCAATAGAATATTGTTCCATTCTCTGCTCATTTGGAAGTCTAGAATGATTCATATCTTGTGTAAGTATAGCAATAATATTTTTCACTCTATATCCCATAACATTTGTTTGTTCAGGAGGACAATCATTGCATTGTCCATTACATTGATTAACACTGTTCCTTCAGGTTACAGCCATCATCTAAAACCCAAAAAGAATAGTGTGAGAGGCAAAAATCATGCTAGGTCAAACAATATAATAAAGGGGGAGTACCGTCAATATCTAACATATTAGGTTAAATTCTATGATCGTTACCATATTTATAAGACTATAACCTATACGTATACTTATCCTTAGGGACATCCCTAGACATACCATAGAAATATCTCTAGGGATCTCTCTAAAGATTTCGCATCCTAGTTTCCAAAGGTTAACTAAACCTTTCCTCTGATACCAACTATTGAGACCCAAAGCTTGACGTACATAGACATTACATTACTTTTGCGGAATACTAACAAAAAAAGACACCAAATGACTGTAATAGTTTACTGCCTTTGGAAACTTGGAACATAAACTTCTAATCTTGGTGAAAGATCCTCAACATCTCCCATAATGATCTCCCCTTTTTTTCACCTACAACCTTTCCTTATATCCTGGGGAAAATAGAACATAAAAACGGTGAGCTCAAATGATCAGTAACGGAAAATATAGTGAACATAAAACAATCCATAAACATTTGAAACCAAAAACATGAGCTTAAAATTTAAACACCAAAATCTTGAGCAAAGGCATAAATCGTGGAAGTACGTATGGAATATATCATAATGGAAGATAAATCTTGATAAAATATAATGGGAATAAAACATGTAATTGTGGCAACCATTCAGCACATTTCATTATTTCCATAGTATCCAAGGCATTGCTGCCAAGACCATCTTAGTGGACAAAGTCCCTTTCTGAATCGAGTTCACTCCTCGTTTCAGTCCTGTAACACTGAACCAGATTAACTTACCATTCCACCCATGTCTATCTCATGAGATATAAATCATTACCCAATGAATTGGAGAGAGATATAGGTCCCACCCATCTCATAATGAAATCATTCTTTTGTGTGCCAAAAAATCATAAATCATACATCATAGCGTAACCCATGTAATAGAATGAGATTCTTAAACATCATGCCATCATAACATAATACATATAAAAAAATGGATATATTTTCATCAAAAGAAGAATCAAACCATGTAAATAATGGAGACATTATACTTGAAACATAAACATATTAAATAATGTCATTTTAGATGGAAAATAGTTTTGATAAAAACACTTGAAATGAATTTTTGAGGAAAATATCCTTTCTTCTTCAAAATCAATTTCTTTTCACAAAATGTCATGAAATTTTAATAGAAAATGGTTTTGTTGAAAATAATCATGCAATCATGTAGAGGAAGCTTCTATAAAATGAGGCATTATGAAACCGTAAAAATCCGTTCATGTCGTATAAGTCAAAAATAACATTCTCCTCTTACTTTTGTCAAAAAAGTCAAAAAGTTCCTTGTATGGTAAACAAAAGAAATATTCCTTCCATAACACGTGGTAAAATTCAAAAAAGGGTAAAAATAACATTAAACATACATGAAAACATTTTTATAGAACTTGAACATGGATGATAAATATAACACCAGTAAATACTTACGAATAAGCAATCTCGGATAAAAATGAGATTTGAAAAATTATACCTTACCTTTGGTCTGATATGATTCGTACCTTTCCGAACCTCCTGTATAATGATTTAAATAATGTCATTTAATTATTACAGAATCATATTCATTGTTGTGATATCATATATTGTTCAGTTATGACTTTATATTACCCGTTCTCTTGTAAGATCCATGTTAAAGCATTGTTTTGGGTTGAATTGTTTTATTTATCGTACGTGTTTGGACTTGTTGTTCTTGATATTATTATTTATATCCTGATTTACTTAATTCCAGAATGTAAAAAAGGATTTAAATATAATATATATTTCAGTATATACATATATATATATGATAGATAGATTAAATGAAATTAAATACACCGTTCATGGAGACGGTAGGCCGTACGTACGCATGAACGTTGTTTTTGTTTCCTAATTGAATTGAATGAAACTAATTAGATGACATACATATATATACACATAAATCCAGTATCATTATTATGTAATATATTTCATGATTACTTATTATATATACTTTATAATCATTCATTAATGGTTAACATGGAGAATGAATCTCATCGCGTCATGGAGACGGTAGTCCGTACGTACAGACGAGCGATGATATCATTCCCACGATCGTGGAATTGTATTGGAGTGTATGTATACTATTTAAGAATCAATATCAATTTACAATAATCATATATAGTTATTATTTACACCATTATACCCATCCAAGTAAGGTGGTGGTGGAAAATAGATTACACATTGGCGTGGAGACGGTATTCCGTACGCACGCATGCGCGGTGATTTTGTTTTTCGTAGGATGGATAGATGGTGAAATAGGGTTGTTTCATACTTATAATAACATATCTGTATATGAGTGATACTGATGTTATTACTTCATAATGAAACAACTAATGAAGAAGAAGTGGAAGAAGAAATAAAGTTGAAAGAATCGGTAACAGACATTACCTCTTCTTTGAAGCGCCTCTTTGAGACGTCCACTTTGGGCACCAAAATTTGTCTTTGAAGAAGACCAGGACCTCTGGGATGTTTCTAGGGAAGTGGAGAAGTGAATTTGTCAGGGGTGGGCCTGGATTAATGGCTCAAATTGGTGTGAGGAAGAGAGGGAGGAGGTGCCCTTTTATAAGGGAGGAGAGGGGCACCTTTGGAATAACAAAAAATATTATTTTATTATAAAGTCATATTCGGTTTTTAATATCTCCAAATTGAGTTATTTCTAAGATAAGGTGGGGATGGGTCTAAATCCTCTCATCCCATAGAATTTAGGCATGTTTAGGTTTCTATTTTAACCTTATCATTTAGATTTAACTTTAAGTTAAATAATATTTCTTTTACCGTGACTTCTTGTTTTCTTACACTATAAGGTTAATAAACGTACTATAACAGGCCAAACAAACCCCAAGTTTTTTATTATTAATATATATAAACTTATCTATGTAATTTGGCCAAATCTTATATTTTTAAGAATAAAATAACAATTAATAATATAATATTTGTTTTAAAAACTATTTTATGTCAATTTTGACACTATTTGGTAATTGATTTTTGTGAAAATCATAACAGAAATATTAGTTCAAAAAATGTTAATTAAATCAATACTAACATGTCATATTAACATAGAAAATTACTGTAATTCACAAAAAGTCTTAAATTACATTTATTTGGGTATTTATAACATCAATTATGTCAATATTTTATTAATAATATAATTACTCCATCATCATTGTGTCATAGATAAATTACATTATTTAAAGTCTAAAAATTACAAATAAAATACCATTATGTAGGAAATCGTTTTATATTTATAATGAATATTTATAGTCGAATTTATCTTATTTATATCCCTATATTAAAAATGATTTACTTATTAAACATTGATTTTAACAATTTTAACCCTTCTTTAAATAAATTAATAATAAATGTCTTAATCTAATCCAAGTGGGCCTAAATGGTCATATTTTATTCCTAAGGTTGTTTTTAGTCACATTATACTTATCCAATAGAATTAGGACATGTGTTAGGGTAATAACAATATCATTTTTACCCTTAATTACCCTATTTACTTTTAAGCGTGGTAAATAAAAGTAAAAAGTTATTATTCACCAAAAATTATTTTCATCTCATTGAATCACATTTTACTTACTGACATCAACTGTGTCTCTCGGATTTTTGAAATTCCATTCACAAAAGCTGTAAAATTATGTTTTATGTAAATTTTCAAATTCTACTAGGAGGTGGGTAAAAGACGGTCAAAAGTTCAATAAAATTTATATATATATAAAATTATTATAAAATGACTCCAATGAATTAAATTGAACTTATATAGGTATTATGTGACAATTTTTACCTAAAATAAATTTAAATAAAATAAGTAATTATTTAAATAAAAAGTCAGTTTTTAAATAGTAACCTAGTGCTTTCACTATTCATCAAAAATTGAAAGTTTTTAGAATAATACCAAAATTTCACCCTAGGCTAATTTCGATATTCCGAATCCAAAAATAAAGTCCATTTTTAATGATGAAATTCAAAAAATTTCAAAAAGTGGTTATAAATATTCATAACGGCTCGTTTTAATAATATTTTAATAGCATATCGTTGTTTAGTGAAACTCAGTATTGCATACAACAAACGCTGTCGAGGAATGTCGTGATTGCGTGTAATGCAGCCAAGTTAGGGTTGCGTGTTGTCCAAGACTCCTTTGTTGTAGCGTACAACAAAAGAAATCAATAAAATTAAAAAGAAAATTTTCCATAAAATCTCAGGGTGTTACATTCTACCCCCCTTAAAATGAATTTTTCCCTCGCAATTCGTCGGGGTTATAAAAAGTTTACTACTCGAAAGTTTATTTAATAGAAACCCACATCGTAAAAAGGAATACCAAAAACAATCTTTTGAAACTAAAGTATGAATCATAAATGTTACCCAAATTAACTAATCACTGGGTTTCCACATAGGAGAACATAGGTGAAAATATGGATATAGAAGAGAAACCTAACCATCATGTTCTGATGGAAAGTGGTAGAGATCATGGCTATAAAAAATCCAACAATCACAAAGCCATAGATTTTTTATGATCTAAGGTACCATCTGATTCATCGGATATAAGGGAACTAGGACAACATTTTTGGTTTTCCAGATCATTTCCCTAATGTTGATGAATTAAAGAAATACTTACATGATTTTGGTAAAATTTCATTGTTGTTTGTGAATTGAACAATTTCCACTTCATCCCTTAAAGAAATGAAGTTCAATTTGTTATTCGTGATGTGTTAGCAGATCATGTGATAGAATGATGGGTTATTCCATCTGTTTCAAACAAAAGGTTAGCAAAAGTTATAAGTCCATCTTATGGTTAGATTAGTCGTATATGGTTCCAAAAATGAACTTATACTTAATATATCATACTGCTTAATAAAATAAAACTAGTTTCTACTAACCAGGGACTTACTGTAGGCCAGTGGTAGGTGATAATGTCCAGTCGCATTTCATTTGTGGGTTCGATTCCCACAACCTTGTCCGACACGATGGGTTGTCGCCCATCCTGCAGGTTTTCCTTTTTCTAAAACAACATTACTATAACATACCATCAATAATATTTAAAAAACTTCTATCCTTAAACAATACTAACTTATGACCAACAAAATCCATTCCAATATTTAGGCTTATGCATAATACTGTAGTCCACTCTCATAATATAGTGAAAACAATTACCAGAGATTTCATATAACAATCATGTTAATACCATCGTTGATACCCATATATTATAATATATGTCTTGTTGGTCACATTCCAAACATTCGAAGGCCTTAATAATGTATTCTCTTGAAAAATAAATACCCTTTGAATCTTAGTTAAAACATGAGTGTTGTCAAAAGTTAACTCTTTCCACATACCAAAACCCCAAAATTCTATATACTCAAACCATGATATAACTATTACCTTATATCAGTCAGGAGACCATAAATACTGTCAAACATTTCATTTTCTCCTTATCCCTTCATTATGTGCAATGTATCTTCTTTCCAAAAATATCTCAATCACTCTCCATGGTTTCCAGTACCATAAAATTATTGAAAACCACAATATACCGATACCTAAATATTCCAATATTCCATGATACTATATACAACATTATTTTGGAATCCCATTACATAAACACTTAATCATTCCACCACATCATTGTCATATTCAACATCGCCAACAGTGATCGCATGTGACTTCCCTTTTTTCCTTTGCATTAAGTGGTTTCCCATGCCGATCATCATTAACCCTTGGATTGGGGCATTGATTAACATAATGCCCCATTTCATTGCACTTGAAGCATTGAAGTGTTGGTGGTGCGTTCCTTGCAGTATTTTCTTTATTCACACCATTAGAAACCCTTTTTCCATTACTTCGACACTCAGCTGCTTGATGAACTTATTTTCCACACTTAAAACATTTTCTAGTCCCTTTAAGACAATCTCCACCATGCTTCTTTCCACACATTGAGCATAAGGAAACATTCTTCTTCTTTTCACCATTATTCTGAGATTTCTCCTTTAACTCCATCATTCATTTCATGTCAAACCCATTAGATGGATATATAACACCAAATTCCATTTCTACCTTGATAGCACAACGCACAATTTCTTCATAGCTACTGAAGTCTCTTATAGCTAATTCCCTTCGAAGATTTGGTTTTAAGCCACAAAATAATCGATCAACTTTACATTCAGGTTGGATGATAAAGCCAGATGCATACCTTGCAAGCCTTGTAAAATTCGCTTGTTATATACCAACAGATTCATCATCCTTTGGCTTTAGTTCAATAAACTCTTTCTCTATCTTTGTTCGAAGTATATGAGGGATGTACTTATTGAAAAATAAGTTCTTGAACTCATCCCATTCCATGGACTCAATTTCATCTCTTGGCCTCGTATTCTTGATAAGATTCCACCATTGATCAGCTTCACCTTCAAAACGATATACTAATAAGATGAATTTATCATGTTCAGAACATTGAAGAACTGAAAATATCTTTTCAGTGGTACTGATCCATTGTTCTGCAACAAGTGGATCAGAAGACCCATTGAAAGAAGGTGGAAGTTGCCTCATGAAGGACTCAATAGAATATTGTACCCTTCTCTGCTCATTTGATTGTCCAGAATGATTCATAGCTTGTGTAACCATAGAAATAAGATTTTTCACTCCATATCCCATAATATTTCTTGGTTTATGAGGAAAATTGTTGAATTGTCCATTACATTGATCAACACGGTTCCTTCGGGTTCCACCCATCGTCTAAAGCCCAAAAAGAATAGTGTGAGAGGCAAAAATCATGCTAGGTAAAACAACATAATAAAGGGGGAGTACCGCCAATATCTAACATCTTAGGTTAAATTCTAAGATCATTACCATAGTTATAGGACTATAAACTATACGTATACTTATCCTTAGGGACATCCCTAGACATACCTTAGAAATATCTCTAGGGATATCACTAAAGATTTCACATCCTAGTTTCCAAAGGTTAAATAAACCTTTCCTCTGATACCAACTGTAGAGACCCAAAGCATGACATACATGGAAATTACATTACTTTTGAGAAATACTTAATACATAACAAAAACAGACACCAAAGTACCGTAATAGTTTAGTGCCTTTGGAAACTTGGATCACAAACTTCTAATCTTGGTGAAAGATCCTCAACATCTTCCATAAAGATCTTCCCTTTTTTTACCTACAACCTTTTCTTATATCCTGGGGAAAAGAGAACATAAAAAGGTTGAGCTCAAATGCTCAGTAAGGGAAAACATAGTGAACATAAAACAATCTATAAACATTTTAAATAAAAAACATGATCATAAAATTTAAACATCAAAATCTTGAGAAAACACATAAATCGTGGAAGTATGTCAGGCATATATCATAATGGAACATCAATCATGATAAAATATAATGGGAATAAAACAAGTAATTGTGACAACCATTTAGCACATGTCATGATTTCCATAGTATCCAAGGCATTGTTTCCAAGACCATCTTAGTGGACAATGTCCCTTTCTGAATCCAGTTCACTCCTCGTTTTAGTCCTGTAACACTGAACCAGATTAACTTACCATTCCAGCCATGTCTATCTCATTAGATATAAATATTTACCCAATGAATTGGAGGAATATATAGGTCCCACCCATCTCATAATGAAATCATTCTTTCGTGTGCCACAAAATCATAAATCATACATCATATCTTAACCCATGTAATAGAATGAGATTCTTAAACATCATGCCATCATAACATAATCCATATAAAAAAATGGATATCTTCTCATCATAAGAATAATCAAACCATGTAAATAATGGAGACATTATACTTGAAACATAAACATATTAAATAATGTCATTTTATATGGAAAATAGTTTTGATAAAAACACTTGAAATGAATTCTTGAGGAAAATATCCTTTCTTCTTCAAAATCATTTTCTTTTCACAAAATGTCATGCAATTTTAAATGAAAAGGGTTTTTTTGAAAATAATCATGCAATATTGTATAGTAAGCTTCATTAAAATGATCCGTTATGAAACCGTAAAAATCCATTCATGCCGTATAAGTTAAAAATAACATTCTCCTTGTACTTTTGTCGGAAAAGACAAAAAGTTTCTTGTATGGTAAAAAAAAGAAATAGTCCTTCCATAACAAGTGGTAAAAGTCAAAAAAGGTTAAAAGTGACATTAATCATACATGAATACATTTTCATAAAACTTGGACATGGATGATAAATATAACCCTAGTAAATACTTACGAATAAGCAATCTCGGATAAAAATGAGATTTTCAAAATTATCGCTTACCTTAGGTCTGATATGCTTCATATGTTTCCAAACCGCCTGTATAATGATTTAAATAATGTCATTGACTTATTACAAAATCATATTCATTGTTATGATATCATATATGGTTCACTTATGACTTTATATTACCCGTTCTTTGGTAAGTTCCATGTTAAAACAACGTTTTGGGTTAAATAGTTTTATTTATCATACGTGTTTGGACTTGTTGTTCGTGATATTATTACTTATATCCCGATTTACTTAATTAAAAACTGTAAAAAATGATTTAAATATAATATATATTTCATTATATACATATATATATGATAGATCGATTAAATTAAATGAAATACACCGTTCATGGAGATGGTAGACCGTACGTACGCATGAACGTTGTTTTCGTTTCATTATTGAATTGAATGAAATTAAGTAGATGACATACATATATATAAAAATAAATCCATTATCATTATTATTTCATATATTTCATTATTACTTATTATATATACTTTATAATCATTCATGAATGGTTAACATGGAGAATGAATCTTATCGCATCATGGAGACGGTAGTCCGTACGTACGCATGAGCGATGATATCATTCCCATGATCATGGAATTGTATTGGAGTGTATTTATACTATTTCATAATCAATATCACTTTAAAATAATCATATATAGTTATTATTTACACCATTATACCCATCCAAGTAAGGTGGTGGTTTAAAATAGATTATACCACGGCGTGGAGACGGTATTCCGTACGTACGCACGCGCGGTGATTTCATTTTCCGTAGGATGGATAGATGGTGAAATAGGGTTGTTTCATAAATATAATAAAATACCAGTATATTATTGATACTGATGTTATTTCTTCATAATGAAACAACTAAAGAAGAAGAAGTGGAAGAAGAAATAAAGTTGAAAGAATCGGTAACGGACAATACCTCTTCTTTGAAGCGCCTCTATGAGACCTCCTCTTAGGGCACCAAAATTGGACTTTGAAGAATACCAGGACCTCTAGGATGCTTCTACGGAAGTGTAGAAGAGAATTCGGTAGGGGTTGGCCAATATTTAAGGCTCAAAGTGGTGTGAGGAAGAGAGGGAGGATGTTCCCTTTTATAAGGGAGGAGAGGGCACCTTTGGAATAACTAAAAATATTATTTTATTATAAAGTCATATTCGGTTTTTAATAGCTCCAAATTGAGTTATTGAGAAGATAAGGTCGGGATGGGTCGAAATCCTCTCATAAAATATAATTTATACAAGTTTAGGTTTCTATTTTAACCTTATCATTTAGATTTAACTTTAAGTTAAATAAATTTTCTTTTACCGTGTCTTCAGGTTTTCTTAAACTATAAGGTTCATAAACATACTATATCAAGCCAAAAGAACCCCAAGTTGTTTATTATTAATATATATAACCTTATCTAAGTAATTTAGCCGAACCTTTTATTTTTAGGAATAAAATAACAATTAATAATATAATATTTGTTTTAAAAACTATTTTATGTCAATTTTGACACAATTTGGTAATTGATTTTTGTGAAAATCATAACAGACAGATTAGTTCGAAAATAGTTAATTAAATCAATACTAACATGTCATATTTACAATGAAAATTATTGTAATTCAAAAAAAGTCTCAAATTACATTTATTTGTGTATTTATAACATCAATTATGTCAATATTTTATTAATAATATAATTACTGCATCATCATTGTGTCATAAATAAAGTAAATTATTTAGAGTCTAAAAATTACAAATAAAATACCATTATGTATGAAATTCTTTTATCTTTCTAATTAATATTTATAGTCGAATTTATCTTATGTATAACACTATTTTAAAAATGATTTACTTATTAAAATTTGATTTTAACTATTTTAACCCTTCTTTAAATAAATTAATAATAAATGTCCTAATCTAATCCAAGTGGGCCTAAATGGTCATATTTTATACCTAAGGTTTTTTTTGGTCGAATTAAACTTATCAAATAGAATTAGGACATGTTTTAGGGTAATAATAATATCATTTTTACCCTTAATTACCCTATTTACTTTTAACCGTGGTAAATTAAAGTAAAAAGTTACTTTTCACCAAAAATTATTTTCATCTCATTGAACAACATTTTACTTAATGACATCAACCATGTTTCTTCGATTTTTGAAATTCCCTTCACAAAAGCGGTAGAATTATGTTTTATGTAAATTTGCAAATTCTTCTTGTAGGTGGGTAAAAGACGGTCAAAAGTTCAATAAATATTTTATATATATAAAATTATTATAAAATGAATCCAATGAATTACATTTAACTTATATAGGTATTATGTGTCAATTTTGACCTAGAATAAATTTAAATAAAATAAATAATTATTTAATTAAAAAGTCGGTTTTTAAATAGTAACCCATTGTTTTCACTAATCATCAAAAATTGAAAGTTTTCAGAAAAATACCAAAATTTCACCATAGGATAATTTCTATATTCTGAATACAAAAATTAATTCCATTGTGAAAGTTGAAATTTAAAAAATTTCAAAAAGTGGTTATTACTATTCATAACGGCTAGTTTTAATAATATTTTAATAGCATATCGTTGTTTAGTGAAACTCGGTATTGCGTACAACACACACTATCGAGGAAGGTCGCGATTGCGTTTGATGCAGCCAAGTTAGGGTTGCGTGTTGTGAAAGACTCCTTTTTTTAGCATACAACACAAGACATCAATAAAATTAAAGAAAATATTTTTCATAAAATCTCAGGGTCTTACACACTTGGCTTCCACGACGCAATGACGAATCACATCAGAACGTGATCAAGAACATCAACGAATAAAGAACACCTAAAAGGTATTTCTTTTCAATTGATTAAATTAATTATAATCAAACTGTAATGATCCTACTTTGTCGTTCCGGGACTTCCCTTTTATTTTGTCTATTTCTGTGATTCGATTCGTGGAGACTGGCATTTATCGTCGTATTGATCCCGGATTGATCATTACTAATGACAAAAAGTCAAGTGGGCACATCCACCCAGAAGAAACTGTTGTTCCTGGAACCTTTAAATGGTATCAGAGCGAGGTTACAATGTTGATTATAGTTATTTAATTTTCATTGATAATTTACGCATTTATATTTGATTCAATTCGAAATAAATCGTTCTATAAATCTGAATAAATGAGATCTGTTCTTCCTACTCCGATTCTCGAATCATATCACAGAAACAGAATTTTAATTTTAATTTTGATTAAAATAAAAATGAGGAACTCATCTGGAGGAGCCTCTCTTTCTGACTATACAACACGGGATTACACGGTGAGTAATTAAAACTACACGTCGTGTACTTAGGTTCAATAAAACGGAACTGGTCCACCAAACCACGCCGTGTGATATGAGTATTCCTAAGTATTAATCATGTCGTGTTGACTAGAATTGAACGACACATGGAAACTAGAATACAAGGCGTGTATGTTGGAGAAACACACCGTGTAGTCCGTTTTGGCCGAGGTGAAACTGTGTTCAAGGATAAGCCGCGTACCGCGTACACGGGATCAACAGGCCAGTTACCATGTAACAAGGAAGTACACACCGTGTATGATTTATCTACATGCCGTGTACTCCAAAATTTCCAAAGTAAAGAAAACATGCCAAAGCCCCCGGCGTGTACTTTGGATAAAGGGTGAAAAGAAATACACACCATGTAATTATAAACTACACGCCGTGTACTTTCCAGAAATGGAATTTCACCAAGTTTCCTCCAATGTACAAAGACCCGTACAAGGAATCTGGATGAGAAGAATCTCATGTAAATTCAGAAAAGAATTTAAGATATTGAATTAATTAATTATAAGATCATAATTAATAAAATTCAAGCGCGACTTATCTTAAATGAAAGAATAGTTAAAATAATTTTAATTCTAAATATGCGTAAATGTCGTTTCATGCTATGGATGATCATGAGCTAGACCAAAGACCCTTTGTATGTGTATGGTTTCTTTTAAATTTATTTAATTTAAATTTTTTGTCCTGCGAGCCATCTTCCAATAAAATGTAGGCCCGGCGTGCCCATGGTTTCTTTAATGTAAACCCATGTAATGTAGGATATCCCAAGCAAGAGGAGACGGTTCAAATCCCGAGGCCGAGCCGAAACAGATGTAAGAAGATACAAAGGTGGAT
This sequence comes from Viscum album, assembly GCA_963277665.1. Lineage (NCBI taxonomy): Eukaryota > Viridiplantae > Streptophyta > Magnoliopsida > Santalales > Viscaceae > Viscum > Viscum album. The sequence goes on along the minus strand of CAUJRU010000013.1, from coordinate 5,671,539 downwards.
AGGTGGGAGCTGCAAAACATAAACCATTAGGTTTAAGGTGTTTTCCCTAGGTCAAGGTTAGCTTATCAAAACCTCTAGATAATCTAACCAAATAGAAGCTCATGATCATGCCATCTTATTTTATTTCCGTCTGATTGCATGGTTTATTTATTATGTATGTGTTGTCACGATCACATAATTAATAAAATGAAAAAGCATGAAAAGATTGAATAATATTAAAACCGGACTATGCGTAAACATTATTAGAACATGGTTAATCACTTAAGCAAGCATCAATTAATATTAACAAGCATGTGATAATGGGAAAACTAAGCATAAAGGACTAAAATACCTCAACACCATATTAAGTCAGACCAAGCCTATTGTTACCTGATTAGCGGCAAGACTCGATAATACTATGTGTTTGACCTACCCATGTTGGTACACTTACATTTATAAAGGAATCCCTTATGAAAGGTTTTAGGTTGACTTAACCATATTACATTAATAGAAGTATCCCTTGCTAGACTTGGTGTAATATTGGAGGCAGGAGTTGAGGAAATCCAAGTCAGGATTTCAGGATTGGGGTGTCAACTCAACAGATCAAGGAACTGTAAGCTCATATTTGACAAAGACCTGCTTACCTAAATACCTTCAAATAGCTTGACCAACCCTTTTTGGGGTTATGGGAAGGGGAATATGGATTCTTTCCACTAGAATGTCAAAGAAACTAGACATTCCGATTTCAATGGTGAGGGCCATTGGGACTTGATAAAATAGTGGGTGAATTCATTCATTCATTCATTATTTCTCATAAATTTTAATCAAGAAAGTACTAATAAATATGCTCTTTTAAATTGTAGAATCACGATGACAAACTCATCAACCACATTTTCATTATGATCAATACTAGATAAAGACAATATCCTCACCAGTTGTGACTTTCATGAATGGTTTAGGTGCCTTCATGTTATCCTATGCCATGAACGAATGTTTTACGTGCTGGAGTCCTCACTTCCTGATTCTCCTACCCCAGGGGCGAGTGATGAAGATTTCCTGGTCTATGATCAACATTTGAATGATTCTCTCAACGTTCAATGTTTGAAGCTATCATCAATGTCTAGTGAACTCATGAAGTCTCATGACGACATGGATGCCAATAGCATGCTCGAGCACCTCCGTGGTCTATACCAGGAGAGAGCAAGACAAGAAAGGTTTTAGATCTCCAAGGCTCTATTTCAGAGCAAGCTTGGAGGGGGTGCCCCAGCCGGGCCTCATGTATTCAAGCTCATTGGCTACATAGAGCACTTAGAGGTTCTAGGGTTTAAACTCCCCAAAGAACTGTGTACCGATCTCATTCTTGCATCACTCCCCTAGAGCTTCTCAAAATTTGTTGTTAATTTCATCATGAAAAACATTGAGAAGTCTTTATCTGATCTTCTTATCCTTATTCTCCAAGTGGACAATGACATGAAGCGTGAAAATCCTTCTGTACTTATGGTGAATAATAGGAAAGTGAAGGCAAAGAGCTTTAATCCCAAAGCTTCTTCAAGGCCTCCCAAGAAAAGGAAGATCAAAGGGGAGGAAACGAAACAGGATGTTGTTTGTTTCGCATGTGGCAAGAAGGGCCACTGGAAGAAAAACTGCACCCAGCCAAGGAAGCAAGGGGAATCTTCAGGTGCGTTTATTATAAAAATCCATCTATCTATTTCTACTAATTGGCTATTAGATACTGCTTGTGGTTCTCACATCTGTATCCAAATACAGAAACCATGTAAATTCAAGAAGATTGATCGAGGGGTGGTAGATCTACGAGCATCCAATGGAGCCAGACTCGCTGCTATAGCTGTCGGAGACTACCACCTCACATTGCCAACTGGAATGATCTTGGTGTTAAAGGGTTTTTATTATGTGCCTTCGGTTACTAAAAACTTTATTTCAGTATCCATATTATATACTGATGGATTCATGTTCATGTTTATAAATGAATGTTTCTTCTTTTATAAAGATATCATTTGGTTTGGTAGGGCACATTTATATAATGGCCTTTATGTGTTAGACTACACAAACCAAGTAATGGAAATCAATGAAAAATTCAATTCACATGACTCATACCACACCCAACTTTGGCATCACCGGCTAGGTCATGTCAATGAGAAATGTTTGACAAAACTACATCAAGATGGGTATTTAGATTATTTCGAACTAAAACCACTTGGTGTATGTCATGTGTGTTTACAAGGCAAAATGACCAATGCCCCCATTTAGTGGGAAAGGTGAAAGAGCTAAAGAGCTTCTAGAATTAGTTCACAGAGATTTGTGTGGGCCATTTCCAGTTGAGGCAAGGTGTGGGTTATCGTACTTCATAACTTTTACAAATGATTTTAGTAGATATGGATATATATACTTAATGAGGTATAAGACAAATTCTTTTCATTGGTTCAAATAATACAAGAATGAGGTTGAGAACCAGCTTGTTAAGAAGATTATGAAACTCTGCTCAGACAGAGGAGGAGAATATCCTTATCAGGACTTCATTGATTTCTTATGGGACTTTGGGATTCTATCTCAACTCACTCCTCCATACACACCATAGTGGAATGGTGTAAGTGAAAGGAGGAACTGCACCCTTTTGGACATGGTGAGATCAATGATGAGTCATGCGAGTCTTCCCTTATCATTTTGGGGATATGAATTACAAACAGCAGTGCACATACTAAACCAAGTACCAACTGAATTGATAAATGGTATTCCATACGAGTTATGGAGTGGACGCAAAGCCATGTTATCGAATTTACATGTGTGGGGTAGCGAAGCATTTTTTAAGGCCTCTTCAGGTAACAAACTTGCACCCTGAGGCAGAAAGTGTATCTTTATAGGATATCTCAATGAAACAAGGGGATATTACCTATACAACCCCTCATACAAAAAGGATACAGTGGCAAGACACTACATATTCCTTGAGAGAGAGCACATCTCCAAAAGAGATAGTGGGAGTGATATAGACTTCAATGAAGTCGAGGATCAAGATACACAAGAGTTGGTACAAGATCAGATTCCACAAAGCCCCGTGGAAGAACAACCTGTTCTAGAGACACAAGAACTGCGTAGAAGCACGAGAGAGGTGAGAGAACCAGAACGATATGGTTTTCTTGTCACCGAGGACGGTGAATCATTATTGGTGGACAATGATGATCCTCTTACCAACAAGGAAGAAGTTGAAGGCACAGACATTGCCATGTGGCAAGAAGTCATGAATTCTGAAATGGATTCCATGTACCAAAACCAAGTCTGGATTTTGGTAGAACCTCCATTTGATGTAAAGACTATTGGTAATAAATGGGTATCCAAGAAGAAACTGGACATGGAGGGGGAAGTCCACACCTACAAGGCATGACTAGTTGCAAAAGGTTTTAGACAGCGTCATGGAATTGACAATGATGAAACATTTTCACCGGTTGCAATTCTAAAATCCATTAGAATCCTATTGGTCATTGCTACTTACCATGAATTTGAAATTTGGAAAATGGATGTCAAAACTTCATTCCTTAATGGAAACCGCCAGGAAGATGTCTACATGACACAACCTGAAGGGTTTTTCACTCCAAAGGATTCCAACAAGGTATGCAAGTTATAGAAATCCATTTATGGATTAAAGAAAAAATCAAGGTCATGGAACATTCATTTTGATGAAGCTGTAACAGAATTTGTCTTCGTTAAGAAGGAATGTGAGCCTTCTGTCTAAAAGAGGTTTAGTGGATGTGTAGTCATTTTCCTAATAGTATATGTTGATTACTAATTGGAAATAAAATACCTGTCTTACAGTCAGTTAAGGAATGGTTGCATAAATTCTTCTCTATGAAAGACTTGGGCAAGGCAGCATATATTCTTGGGATCAAGATCCATTATGATAGATCCAAGAGAATGCTGGGCCTAAGTCAAAGTACATGCATTGACAAGATACTGATGAGATTTAGTATGGAACAGTCCAAGAGGGTATTATTGCCAGTGTCACATGGCATTCATCTTTCCATGAAAATGTGTCCTCAGACACATGAGGAAATAAATATAATGGCAAGGATCCCTTACACATCTACGATTGGGTCAGTCATGTATGTTATGATATGTATGAGGCTAGATATTGCTTACGTAATAAGTGCGGTAGGATGATATCAAGATGATCCAGGAGACATCCATTGGATGGCAGTCAAGAATATCCTTAAGTATCTTAGGATTACTAAGGATATGTTCCTAGATTATGGAGGAGATGAGGAACTAGTCATCAGAGGACATGTTGATTCTAGTTTTCAGACTGACCAAGATGACATGAAGTCGCGGCCTGGATACATCATCAGTTTGAATGGAGGTGTAGTGAGCTGGAAGAGCTTAAAGAAAAGTGTGGTTGCATATTCTATAGCGGAGTCCAAGTATATTGCAGCTTCTGAGGCAGCTAAAGAAGCATTATGGATGCGATGCTTCGTCCAAGAGCTGGATGTAGTACCACGCAGTAAAGATCTTATCACACTCTATTGTGATAATACTACAGCGGTGGCACTTTCTAAAGAGCCAAGGTCACATCATCGGACAAATCACATAATTCAGAAGTATCATCTCTTGAGGGATTTTTCTCAGAGAGGTGAAGTTGCAGTGAGCAGTATTTCCACGGAAGACAACGTGGATGACCCCTTGACTAAAGCCTTGACTCAGCAGAAACATGATCATCATGTGAAGTCTAGCGGACTAAAAGTCGTAGGCAGTTGGATCTAGTCTAAGCGGGAGTTTGTAAGGGTTGGTGTCCAGAGAACCAACTGTTTTGTACTTTGGTTACATGAATGTTCACTTATTATATATTGTTCATTGTTCTACATGTCTATAATATAATAATGTCCTAGAATATTTGTTGCATTGATAAGGTCATGGTAGATCCCTGATATGATGAGAACGTTGAAATGCTATAACAATATTCTTAAATATTGTTCTACGGTTGGATAATATACTATGATCTTACACATAGTATACAGACCGTCATGTGCGAGTACTTGTAAGAAAATGAGACTCTCTCTCATAGAGTTCACACATGGTAATCTCCAAGATGGGGGATTATGAGAACAAATCTGCGAGTAGAAATTATGCATGTCTTGGTGTCATCAAACATTTCTATCTATGAGCGTGTGTAATGGTCCTTAGACTAGAATATTATCATTAACTCATGTCATGACTTGCGCAATTAGATTTACTGACGAAAACCGTCACACAGACAGTTGGTGGGAAGTAGGGTACGTTGGGTATGTAACGAGTGACATGTTGATAATGGATAAGTTGAGGAAGGATTTTTCCCTGCCATTTATGGAAGTTGATATCTCGGCCCTTTGATTGAAATAGAACTGTCACATTAAATTCCATGGCCATGGTGTGAACGACGAGTTTATTTCAGGTAGCCAAAGAATGATGGATCAAGCATATAGGTTTATGACACTGCCATGAAACCAGATTGATGAGATATCAAGACAAAGGGATTAAATTACACAGCAATCATTCGTATGTGGTGATACGTAAATACAGGGTTAACTTCTTTCTCTTGGGTGCCTTGACCTGTTGTGAGATAGTAATCATGGACTTTAGGCAAGCCCGCCTAATTCCAATGAGAAAGAGGACTAGAGGGTCACACACTAAGTGTATTCAAGTATCTCAAGTAGAATAAAGAGTATTCCCGTATGTGGTTTAATAATTATTCAAGGAATCCTAAACAGTTTAAATGATGGAGGAAGAAGGAAATGAAAAACAAGATATACAGGCCGTGTATTAAAGATTACAAGCCGTTTAGTTTTTCATGGAAAACAAGTACACGCCGTGTATTAATAATTACATGCCGTGTAGTTTTTTTGAAAGGAAATGAATAAATGAAAACAAGATATACACGCCGTGTATATTGAATGTACACGACGTGTATTTTTCAATGAAAAACAAGTACATGCCGTGTCTTTATTAACACACGCCGTGTAGTTTTTCCAGTCGAGATTTTGGGGATATAATATTGTTTTAAATAATATTTATTATAATCAGTGAGGGCGCATGTCAATGAATTAATTATTCGACATGGGGGTTTTAAGTAAGAGTCAATGAAATAAATAAAATGAATAACTCGTTTATTTATTGTCAAAACACTACAACCTCAAGACTGATTATAAATATCCTCACATCCCCAACTCTTTTATATAGACAACATCTCTGGAGAATTCTTTCAGGGCCGAAAGAACCTCTTCCTCCAAGAACGCTCTCAAGACCAAGACAGATCCTCATCCATCGGATTAAGATGTTCTTTGGCGGACAAAGCAAGAAAATGTCTCTCCACGCTAGCACCCGTAGAATCCTTTGGTGACGTCCTGAGATATGTGGTACACGTGTGGATCACCACTAGAGAAAGTCTACACTTGGCTTCAGCAACGCAACGACGAATCACATTGGAACGTTATCAAGAACATCATCGACGAAAGAACGCCTAAAATGTACTTCTTTTCAATTGATTAAATTAATTATAATCAACCTGTAACGATCATACTTTGTGGTTCTGGGAAATCCCTATTATTTTGTCTATTTTTGTGATTCGGGAGACTGGCGTCTATCATCGTATTGATCCCGGATTGATAATTGCTAATGAAAAAAAAGCCAAGTGGGCACATCCACCCACGCACTTCCACTGCGCCTAGAACATTAAATTGGTAATCACCTCACGAGAGGTCTCTAAGATACACTTCTTTCCCCCAGATACAGCACTACTAGGTTGAGAAACTGGTCTACTCTGAACAGTACCACCAACTTCCCATAGGTTACGCTCGGAAATAAGAGCCTATTTTACTACATCATACAATGTAGTCAACTACATAAAATTCACCTGAGAATGAATAGGATGTGTAATCCCATCCACAAAACATATTTATTTTTTCGGCTCATTAGAAGAATAGATGTTTGAAAAGCACTGAATCTCTATAAAATGAGCTGATTAATACATAATAGACATAAAACCCTACTATAGGTGCATGAATTACCTAGAATGATCATTCTTAAAGGTCTTAGGGAATAAATAATAATAAAATATTGTCTGAAGACCATCCCAGGGATTACCCTAAAAGCGATCAACCAGAGGGATGAAATCCCACCAATTCTTGGTAGAGTATCCAATCATATACATGGAAAGTTTATCTCTACTTTCAAGATGTGTCTCAAGATGATAGAAGATAGACATCAAGTACTCTAGCCATGAATATGTTGCTTGAGGACCACCGTCCACTGAAAACGTGGTTGGATGCTACTACTGAAACTCTCAGGTAAACTCTACCATAGAAGAGTCATGTTATAGAGATCCATGTATGGTCTATATAAACCATATAAATTCCCCGTGACAGTAGGTATCATTACCTATGTCGGGAACAAAACGAGGTTCCACATGTGGTACTTCAATAGGTAACATTGGTGGCTCAGGGACCACCACCTCTAGAGCATGGTCATCACCACATTCATTCCAAATCACTCAAGGGGTTCACGGTGGTATAACTCTACAAATGACATATACATACTGCATATATTATAAATAACAACATATACCACGATTATAAAAATATAACATGTACAAATCCTTTCTATACAAGAGTCACACCCCTCTACCTACATCAAAATCTAGGTATGGGTGATATGAATGATCATAAAAAATATGAGAGACACTGCCTATAGCCTACTACTAAGTTAGGTTTTTGGTCAAGATCTATATTTTATTTAGGGGTACTAGTATATGGACTATAAATTTGGAGTTATAGAGGAAAATACCTATTAAATTTCAATTGGAAAACCCATTTAATGTCGACTACATTATAATTTACGATTTATCAACTCATACATTTTTATATCTTACCAATTATTTTAAATAACATTACTAATTTATACAATTGGATTCTTTATAAATTGAAATTGATTGTTCATATAACTATATCCAAACCTTTACTTTTGATAGTTGAATGTAACCAGAAGTACAAGATAATCTGAATAGATAAATCATTATTCCAAATTTATATTGGTATATGCACTCTTTAAATTAAAAATGAAATTAATATATTCAAAATAAACTAATGTTTTATTCTATGTAACCACAATTACATATCTCAAACATATCATAATTTATTAATTAAGTTTATATCATCAAAATATTTGGGAAAACAACATTTAGAATGCTACAAACACTTTAGAAACCAATTATTTCAATCTCATTTTCCATGTAGAAACATTAGTTTTATAAAAAATATATCATTCATGACACATAAAACAAGTATCATGTTGTTAGGTAATGAAACCTACTTTCCATGGCATAATGAAAGACATATTAGACCTATGAAATGCCTAAAATGAGGCATTTTCAAATTTTCCTTACCATACCAGGCCAAGGATAAAACAAAATCCTCAATCATAATAATAATATCACATATCATGTTTATCACCCAATGGTGGAATCAAATCAACTGTAATAGTCATAATCCAAAAATAGAAATTCCCATCCCCAGTAATTTGGATTTTCTCTATACATGGGTTTGCTACTCCTAGACACATCCTCGCTACCAAATTCCAACAAAGCCTAGTATTCTATCTACTATACCAAATTAGTAAGGAGAATAAAATAAATATCTGGTAAAAATTGGTTATGTCTTGCAAGTAACTAAACCCAATTGGCCCCAAGGCCTCAAATATGCCACCCTGTATACTAGAGGCTACCGACTAGAATTGAATGTATAAGGTGGTACAGTGGGGATACTATACCCACTAAATCAGATTAACACAATGGTGTATTAAAAGAATTTTAATGGAATCCTAATAAACAAAAACTAGAACAGTGGAAGTAATGATCTAGATGATAATAATAAAAAAGTCATCAATAACATTATACAGTAATATATACAATATGATGATAATTCATGTCTCTAAACCAAAAAAGAAACAGGCATACATGGAAGCAAAAACACACACATTCATGTACATCAAATGAAGGAAAAGGACCAAATAATATCTCCAGATAATATCAAAATCTATAGATTAATCTTATTATCATTAGTCCCATACTACAATCAATCATGAATTGACAACTATGTTCTTTCCCCTTTCACTACATTAATCTAGGAAGAATTTATGTGTACCAAATGGAGGCTTGAAAAGGTTTTGAGATATACTCAGTAAGAAACCACCAATGGTGTATGTAATAATACCAGTATGTGCGTATAAACCCAAACTGTGTATTGATATAACATGTAAATATTTAAATGAATAATAGATATGAAAAGTACATGAACACAAGCTATAATAGGAATAAGCTATAACATATAATAATCAATATATATAAAGTGACAACAATATGTAATAACCAGATAAACACACACCATATATGAAAACATGAATAGACCTAGAGGGTCCAGGCCCCACGACATATAACCAGGGCAACCTATATCTGAAGATGTAAATGTGTATGAAAGTCATAGGTTCTATACCAAAAACATCTTAATTAATGCCATAACATATAAGATCAAATCTAGGGGTTTTAGGTTCCCTACATCGATCCCGTAATCGGTTCCATACCTTAAATATTAATACCTAGAGATCACAGGTTCCATACCTAGATCACATAGTCGATTCCATTCTACAATGAAATAGTTTCCATACCTTATTAAAAAGTCTGTTCCATAATGATGTTGGAGTTAGTGTCCTAGGACCATATTTTTTCACTTTGATAACATAAATACTTGATGTATTAAACATTTATAAATCATCATATTACATATTGTTTATTGTTCTCCTTGACACTAATGTAATAATGTCTTAGAGTATATTCCACATTGATAAGGTCATATTAGTTCCCTACTATGATGAGAACCATGATGTGCTATGAAGATATTCTTAATTAATTTTATGTGTTTGGATAACGTACTATGATGGGACACATAGTACATAGACTGTCAGGTGTGGGTACTCATAAGAAGATGAGACTTCTTCTCTTGAAGTTTGAACATTGAAATCTCCACGATTGGAGATTATGAAAACATGACTGCCTGTAAGAATTCTTCAATTTTTGGTGTCATCAGATATTCCTAACAATGAGCTTGTGTGATGGTCCTCCTTTATGATTATTATTTATTCATGTCAAAAATCACATACAAAGATGTATTTCATAAACCATGATGATAACAGTTCATGGTGATGTTGGATACTTTGGTTGCATCACGAGGGACATGTCATAAATAAATAAGTCAAGGTAATATTTTTACCTTCCATATTTATAAATGATCATATCTCATCCCTTTGATTGGAATAGAATTTTCACATTAAATTCAATGGCCATGCTGTAACGATTCTTTGATTTCATATATTCAAAGAAATGCATATCGAGCATATAAATTTGTGACATAGATGTGCAACATATTTGATGATATATTATGAAACATGGATTATATAACACAGTGAGTGTTTGTATGTGGTTTCCGATGTTGTGATATAAGGTTCTTTCTCTTGGGTGCCTTGACCCATTGATATATATTAATCTTGTAATTTAGGGAAGCCCACAGAATGCCAACAATAATTAATCCTAGAGGGTCACACACTAAGTGTTTCTATCAAAACCTATTAAATTATATTTGAGTTTAATTATTGGAATAAATATTATTCTCATACCCGATGGATACTTTTATTTAAGTTATATTGATTACATAAATTAAATAATTATTTATGCACCGACATGTGGGTAAAATTTTTATTTTATTTTTTGAATATTTAAATAAATATTTATTCTCTATATTGTGAATAAAATATTTATTTATGAATAAAATATTTATTCATTTGTTCAATAAATGATAGAGTCTTTTGAATGAACCATGACCAAGTCTGTTGAAAAATATTAATTAACAAGATTCTTATATAATATTTTTTATTTCACAAGTTGGTACGCACAAAAAAACTAATTATATAATTATTATTATGGGTCCTGGAATATAGTCAATTGAAGAAATATTATTTAATTTTAGGTACGCAATATAAAAATATTTTATCTTAAATCCCAACTCTATAACTAGATTGCTATGTCTATTGTATAGAGCATCCAAAAATTGAGAATATAAAATTGTTTCACCCAATGAATTCTCTCTAAACCCCTCATACTCTCTCCCTCTCAAGAATGACATGTTAAATAGATATTTCATGAAGACCGAATAATGAGAGTCCATTAATGAAAAACCTAAGATATTCGACTCTCTATGATAGACCCAAAAGATAGAGTGGTGTTGCTCGGAGACAACAGGAGCATGTGTCGATCATGGTAGAGGGATTATATCCTCAGATCCTTACAGTGCAATAATGGTTATCCAAAAGGGTCTTTTAAAACAATCAACATTCACCATAAAAGAGTGTTTCAAAGCCTAGTTATTTATTTACTCAAATATTAAATAAATTACATATAAATTTTATGTGTAAGATCCTCACTCTTGGTTTCGGTAAATGGTTATTAAAAGAATTTTTAATATATCACCCACCTCTC